>JAOANR010000004.1:30247911-30906953 GCA_030278955.1 Hygrophila difformis | reverse complement strand
ACCCTAGTATGAGTGAAGATACTATAATGCAGAATGTAACAAACTAAACATAAAAACACCAGGAAGAAATGCGAACTGCGAAAATGAAAAATGAACGGAGAGCTTACGGGTTGTTGCTCGCCATTGGGATTGTTCCTGAAGCTAGAGTGTTACTGTAGGAGAGTTTCGCAATAAGGGAAGAAGAAAGACTTAAAGATGGCGGTTTCTTCTCAAGAGAGAATATGAAAAGATATGAAAATGATTTGAAAAGATAAGGAGGTTATAGGTCTTATATAAAGCAATGGGCCTGGCCTAGTTAAAGAATAATAAAAAAAATAGGGTACTCAAGTACTCAGAGTGTATTCACTCATTCTAGACCTGCCACATCAGTGAGTCTGGTTATTGATTCAAAATTTGAGTTAATGAACTCAAACAACATAGTAACTTGGATAAAACTGGATTGGTTGAGAACAAAGCGAGGGGTAATCATTGAAAAGGATAAGACTTCTAAATTTAGTATTTAAGCCTGATTAAATCTTCTTCACCAGATTAATCTTAATGCCTAACAGAAATCCACCCTTAGCTCATTCCTTTACAGATTACCAATTCTTCCATCCCTATTTCCTGATTTCCAGCTTCATCTCTTAATTTCATTTTGAGTTGAGTAAAGAAGCTGATCATATAGAATAGAAAAAGTAGGAGAATTGCAATACACAAAATCCAAAATAATCCAAAGTACATCAAAATATCCAGAAGTTACAAATCATATATAATAATATAGAACTTCTAATTCTAACTACCAATTGTCAATTTCCTCATCATCGGAGTCGGTCCACATGAACTCATCAGGGAACACTTCTCCGCAATACAGTCTAAACTGCCTCACCATGTCAAAGAATTGACATGGGATGCAGTCTATCCTGATTTGTGGTGGTAGTAAGACTCGAACCTGCAAGGTGTGATCCTTGCAGTAGCTCATCTCTGGTTGCCCTAGGAAAGGATTTGGAAGTTGAGGAATATGAATGAGCCAATGAAAAGGTAGATCTTAATGAAAACCACTTCTAAAACATCAGAAGCTACTGTTTGGACAACTCTAATCCTTCTTCAATCCACTTATCCTCTTGTTTTGTTAACAGAAGCATCGTTCTGAGCAGATGGTAGGTTCATGCCCATCATCCAGTCCTGGCTTGAGGATCTCATATGCCTTCTTCTCATCTTTTTCCTCCACAAATGCCCTCAATGCAGGTTCAATATTGAACATGAAGTTCCCTGCATTTTGGCACTCCCGGATGAATCTTTTCTGGTTGTCCGGATAGACGTCCTCTCTCCACATCATACACAATTCCAAGTCCGCCCTCTTGTATACAAGATGGGTTTTACTTGCCTGGTGAAATATTGGAGAGACTTCTGCTATCCTGAAGAGCTCTCTAACATTATCCTTTCCAATTCTTGATAAAATATCCCCCAACAACTCAGTGGGTAAATGAGATATTTGAGTTCCAATGCGCTGTGTGTTCCTAGCATTTCTGTTTCCAGAAAATAATATAATGAGGAACACAGGGGAATAGTTTTATGATGGAACCAGAATACTCGAAATGGAAGTTTCATTCCTAATATGAAGTTTCAAAGTCTCATAAGGATAATGCATCAGTTACAAACTAAAAATTTCAGAAAAGATTCTCTGGATTAGCGAGTGTAAAGAAACGGCTCTTAGTTATGAGGAATCTTAAATGATTAATGTTTCGTTTCCTACAACCATTCTCTAAAAAAATAGAAACATGAACCCTAGGTCTAAAAATGCAATCTGACTACAAATTTTCAAAATGAAACTAAGAATAAAAGAACGAAAAGATGAACGAGATTGCTTACGGATTGTTCTCGGCCATGATCTTGGTTATGAAAATGGTTGAGAGTGATAAAAATGGTGAATGGCAATTTCTTCTTGAGTAAGAGAAGAAAATCTGATGAAGATTTTTGAAATGACAAGTGAGAGGAATGACTGCAAGGACAGATACGCCTATTTTTATCTAAGGACTGCAGGGGTCCAGATAATAAATCTTGTCTCTGCAGGGGAGTAATGATTAAGCCTAAAATAACCCTATTTTAAAATTTTTATTTAAAAGAACAGATAAAATCTAATGTAAAGGATAAGATCAATCAAGTTGTTTCCTTTTAATAAAAATGAAGCGAGGAGTAAATATATAGCAACACCAAAAGGGGTTAGTATTAGATACAAATTAGGAGATTACATAATCGATCAGTTTGAATCTGAATCAGTTTCTAATTCTGACTCAGATTCAATTACATGCTCGTTAAAATTTTCTCTTAATCTCCTAACTAAACTAGTAACCTCACAACACAAACAATCAATGGTTTGTGGCACCATAGTTAAAGTGTGGAGGTTCCCTAACTAAATCCCTACTATGTGGCGCTAAATAATCGCAGTACTCGCGATATCCCTGTCCTTTGAAGGGATTAGGCTCCTCTTCGCTTTCATTGATAGCTTGCTGATCTTCGCCTCCATCTTGCGGATGTGATCTCCATCTTTAAAGATTGACCCGAGAAGATACAATCCTTCATCAATTTCCTCAAGGCTCTCCAAACTCAAAAGAATGAAGGCCTTAATAAAGATTGAGGGATGATGATTGTCATCGACTCCAGGTTTAAGAACTTCAAAGGCGGCTTCCTTGAGCCCTGTGTAGCAGAATCTCAAGAGCGCAGGTTCTAGCTTAAGCATGAAATTACCCGCCTCTCTGCACCTTCGAAGTATTCGGATGTAATGAGAGTCAAGTGTCCTCTCTGCAGTCATCCTCCTCTCCACATTTGCCCTCCTCCATACTATAGGCGCCATAGCTGCTTTGGCGAACTTTTTGCAGGTTGGGGCTAACCTGGCTACGTCCTTCATCTCTTCCCTTCCCAACCTTGAGAGAATATCTCCCAAGATTTCTTCAGGAATGTCTAGAATGGATGTTCTAGCATTTTGGAGCTGGGTGCGGCCATTCTATCTTTTGAATATGGGTTTTAGGATAATTTCTCAGAATGGAAATGTTTGAGATGAAAGAAATAGGAGGATTCAACTAGATTTTATAGCAGAAAACTAAATTCTGCCATAATTACTAGCGATTGAAACGACGTGATGGTTAGTGTACGAGAAGAAGAAGAGTCTGAAAAGGGTATTTTGGTCTTTGAGAAGTTTGAAAATCTATCCGTTCAAAATTCCCAGACTCTCGCTCTGTCGATTGTCATTGCGTAGGTATAAAAATGCTTTTCTCGCTTTGTCAATTACAAAGCGAGAAAACATTTTTGTACAATTCCCAGAGTAAAATAATCTCGCTTTGTTTTTCAACAAAGCGTAGACACCAAACTCTTATTCCTTAACAAATTTTAAATTTTGACAGAATAAAAGTTTGAGTTGATCACCTCGCATCATAACTTTCACAAAGCGTGAGTAAGGGTAACTATTTTAACTCACGCTTTGACAAAATTACAGAAGCGTGGCCTCAGAATCCATTCATAATTCATTTTCTAAACACTTAATACTCAAAAACCTGTTTGAAGATTCATGTCTCTTCCTTCTTCATTCCATTACAGCTTCATTTCTCGAATTCCTGAAAATAAAGAATAAAAGAATTAGAGATGAAAAATAAGTCTAAAGAAAAGGGAATACTACTCAGTTAACCTGGGTAGTATCCACCCCCTTTTTTTTTTTTTTTTTTTGCAGAAAACAGAAAACTAAGGATTATCTAAATATTCAGTTTGGATATTTAGATCTTGTTGACCAATATATTCCTTCAGTCTGTGTCCATTCACAGTCTTTTCTCCTTCATTGAGCATAATTGTCACTGATCCATTGTTATGAACAGCTACAACAGGAAATGGTCCTGTCCACCTTGATCTGAGTTTACCTGGAAATAATTTCAAACGAGAATTATAAAGCAAAACCAATTGACCAACAGAAAATTCTTTATGTTTAATTTTTGAATCATGAATTTTCTTAGTTCGATCTTTATAAATCTTGCTGCTCTCATATGCTTCCAGTCTCATCTCTTCTAGTTTAGACAGATCAAACTTCCTCTTATCTTGTCCTGATTGAAAATCCATGTTGAGCATTTTAATGGCCCAATATGCTCTATGTTCTAACTAAACTGGAAGATGACATGCTTTTCCAAAAACTAATCTGTAGGGAGACATTCCTATAGGAGTTTTAAAAGCAGTTCTATAAGCCCATAAAGCATCATCTAACTTCTTTGACCAGTCTTTTCTTGTGATGTTCACAGAAGCTTGTAGAATGTGCTTGATTTCCTTATTAGATACCTCCACCTGTCCACTTGTCTGAGGATGATATGGTGATCCAACCTTGTGATGAAAGCCATACTGCTTTAGTAATTTCTCAAAGAGCTTATTCACAAAGTGAGATCCTCCATCAGATATAATGGCACGAGGGGCTCCAAACCTGGTAAAAATATTCTTCTGTAGAAATTTAGTAACTTGTTTAGCTTCATTATTGGGCAAGGCTACTGCTTCTACCCACTTTGAAACATAATCAACAGCTACTAGAATATAATGATTACCAAAAGACGGGGAAATGGTCCCATAAAATCAATTCCCCAGACATCAAATATCTCTACTTCTAAAATCCCTTTTTGAGGCATTTCTTCTCTCATTGAAATGTTTCCCAATCTTTGACATCTATCACACATCTTTATAAGTTTCTGGGAATCCAAGAAGATAGTTGGCCAGTAGAACCCACAGTCTAGAACTTTTCTAGCAGTCCTAGCAGGACCATGATGGCCTCCTAAAGGGTTCTCATGACACTTCCTGACAATTTGGAAACCTTCTTTTTCATGAACACAGCGCCTAATAACCTGGTCTGAACAAAACTTGAATAAAAAGGGGTCATCCCAATAGTATTTCTGAATTTCTCTGAAAAACCTCGACTTCTGATGAGAGTCTTTAAATTTCGGGACAATCTTGCAAGCTAGATAATTAGCAAAATCTGAAAACCAAGGGACAATCAAATTGATGCAACTGCAAAGCATACAATTGTTCATCAGGGAATTTATCATTTACAACTTCCTCTTTCTCTGTTTTCTCCTCCAATCTAGAAAGGTGGTCTGCTACTCCATTATCTTTTCCTTTCCTATCCTTGATAATAATGTCAAATTCTTGTAGAAGTAAAACCCATCTTATCAGCCTCGGTTTGGCTTCTTGCTTTGAGAAAAGATATCGTAATGCAGAATGATCTGTGTAAACTATAGTTTGGGCTCCAATAAGATACTGTCTAAACTTATCAAAGGCAAAAACTACAGCATACATTTCCTTTTCTGTAGTAGTGTAGTTTATCTGGGCATCATTAAGAGTATGGCTAGCATAATAGATAACATGATGTTTGCCTTCTTTGTGTTGCCCCAAAACTGCTCCTACTGCATTCTCACTACCATCGCACATGAGCTCAAAAGGTAGACTCCAATCAGGAGACTGAACTATAGGTGCAGTGATTAATTTCTCCTTCAAAGTCTTAAAAGCTGTTAAGCAGTCTTCATCAAAGCTAAATGTCACATCCTTATGAAGAAGATTACACAAAGGTCTTGCTATCTTAGAAAAGTCCTTAATAAACCTTCTATAAAAACCAGCATGACCAAGAAAACTCCTTACTGCCTTAATTGTTTTAGGTGGTGGTAGATTTGCTATTACAGAAACCTTAGCCTTATCTACTTCTATTCCTGCTCTAGATACTTTGTGTCCCAGGACAATTCCTTCTTGAACCATAAAATGACACTTTTCCCAGTTAAGAACTAAGTTAGTGTCCTCACATCTCTGCAAAATTTTTGACAAATTTTTTAAAGAATCTTCAAAGTCAGTTCCATGAACAGTAAAATCATCCATAAACACTTCAATGCATTTTTCAATAAAATCAGAGAAAATACTCATCATGCATCTTTGAAATGTAGCAGGAGCATTACATAATCCAAAAGGCATTCTTCTATAAGCGAATGTTCCATATGGGCATGTAAAAGTTGTTTTCTCATGATCTTCACTAGCAATAACTATTTGATTATAACCTGAATAGCCATCAAGAAAACTGTAAAATGGTTTACCTGACAATCTTTCTAACATTTGATCAATGAACGGTAAAGGAAAATGATCTTTTCTTGTGGCAGTGTTTAATTTTCTATAATCAATGCAAACTCTCCAACCAGTTACTGGTCTTGTTGCTACTTCATCACCATGTTCATTTGTCACAATACAAATTCCACCCTTTTTGGGTACAACTTGCGTTGGACTGACCCATTTACTATCAGAGATAGGATAGATTATACCTGCATCAAGTAGCTTGATTACCTCCTTCTTGACAACTTCCTGCATTGGTGGGTTTAGCCTCCTTTGTGGTTGTCTGGAAGGTTTGTATTCATCCTCCATCAGAATCCTATGCATACAAATGTGTGGACTGATGCCTTTGATATCTGCTATAGTCCAAGCAATTGCCTGAATATGATTTTTAAGGGTACCTACTAGAGCTTGCTCTTGTTCTTCACTCAATTTAGATGAAATTATTACCGGAAGCTTCTTTTTGTCTGCCAAGAAGGCATACTTAAGATGTTCTGGTAATACTTTAAGCTCAAGCTCAGGTGGGTTTTCTATTGATGGAGTTAATCTGCTTCGAGTTTGCACTTCCATCTTTAAATCAGATCCTTCCTCAGAAGGGTCTGTTTTATCAATGTCATCCTCAGATTGCTCTGAAGATGGCATATCCTCACTTTCTGATCCATCCTTGATTTGACCAGTCTCAGGATCAGCGAATCTAACCGCACACAAGTAAGCAAAAGTAGCATCTTTAGCATTTGTGAGTGGGGTGAGATTGTTCTCAATTACATCAGTAGTAAAGAGATTATAGTAATCAAAAAGATTTCCCCCCTCAATATTTCTATCTTCTAATTCATTCCCCGCTACATTGGTTTCGAAAGCGTTAAAAGGATATGTTGACATCTTCATCATGTCAAAAGTGACCTCCTGATTATCAACATGAAGCTTCACAATGCCATTCTTTGCATCGATCATGGCTCCCGCAGTCACCAGAAAAGGCCTTCCCAATATGATAGGAATTCTGACATTTTCGTCGATGTCCAGAATGACAAAGTCAGCTGGAAAACAAAGGCCTCCTGTCTTTACTAAAACATCCTCAATGATCCCTTCTGGTCTGGTGCTCGATTGATCAGCAAAGAAGAGGGTCATATTGACCGGCCTCATCTTTCCCAAATCCAAGCGTCTCGCCATAGCCAGTGGCATCACGTTGATGCTGCTTCCCAAGTCACAGAGTCCTCGCCCGGCTTCCTTACTGTTGATAATCAGAGGTAAGGTGAAACTCCCTGGGTCTTCAAGCTTTGAGGAATCCTCTGCTGAAGAACCAAGCTACAGTTTTGATTTAGGACCACCATGTGCTGCTCTCCTGCACTTCTTTTCCCTGAAATTAATTCTTTCAGAAACTTAGCGTAAGTGGGCATTTCAGCAATTAATTCAACCAAAGGGATTGATATTTCGATGGCCTTAATCTTTTCAAGAAATTTCTTAAATTTAATTTCTTGAAGATCATTTTTAAGTCTCCCAGGATATGGTATCCTGGGCATGTGCTCATCCAGTGAATCCTTTTTGTTACCTGTAGAGTTAGGATTATCATTACCTCCCTCTTTTTCCTTAGGAAAGGAATATCCTGAGACATTCTTTTCCAAACCCTTTTCCTCAAGTATCTGTCTCTGTTCAGGGTGGTCATCTTCTTCCATTGTTTGAACATCCTTGAACTTTTTCTGTTGCAGCAACCTATCTCTTTTCTTTTCAAATTCAGGATCAACAACCTCTTTTCCTCCCCTCAATGTAACTGCCTTACATTGTGGGTTTGTTTCAGAAGAACTTGGTAATTTTCCTTTTTCTCTCTGCTGTAATAATTTGGCCATCTCTGTCACTGAATTCTCAACATTCTTGATTGAGGCCTGCAGTTGATTATTCGTCTCTGTCTGCTTAACAATGAACTCCTTCAGAGCATTTTCCACCTTTAAGGAGTAAGTATTATCTTGAGCAACAGGATAAGGTTGTTGTGAAAAGTTCACCGGGACTGGTGCAAACTGTCCAAATGGCCTATTCTGTTGGTTCACCTGCTGGAAAGGTCTCTGTGGGTACATCTGTTGTTGTGGATAAAATGGTTGTGAAGGACGAAACTGCTGCTGATTTGGTTGTTGTGGATTCAGAAGATGTGCATTTTGCGCGTTCTGAGTATTACCATAGCTCAGATTCGGGTGTTTGTTTTGGAATCCGGTGTAGTTGCAGCTCTCATCTTGCTTTGGGGCTTCCTGAATTTGTGGACACTGATCATTGTGATGTGGCCCTGAACAAATTCCGCATTGATATACAGATTCCATTGGAGCAGGTTGAAGGACCATTACTGGTTGCTGTTGTTGTTGATGCTGAGCCTGTTGATTTGCTTTCTGAGCCAACTGTAAATCAGCAATCTGCTTGGAGAGTGCTGCAAATTTCTCTTCATTTTTATCTGTATGGATGACAAGACTTTTTCTGGTAGGAGATGGTGGATCATCGTCCTGGAGGACTGCCCTGCTGGCTGTCATAGTATCTATTGTTGACCACGCTCTATCAAGTGGCATTTGAAGCAATTGTTCCCCTCCAGTGGCATTGATCATCATCTGCCAAGTGTGAGTTAGTCCAGTGAAGAAAATCTTCAATAACCTTCTTTCAGTTATACCATGTTGTGGGCATCTCTTGAGCATGTCGAAGAATCTATCCCAAGCATCTTTAAGAGATTCCCCTTTCTCATCTTGAAACTAGAGATCTTGTCTACCCATTCGTCAACCTTGCTTTCAGGAAAATACTTGAGTAGGAAATTCCTGACTAATTCTGGCCATGTAGCCTTCTGTTGAGCATTTAATGAATCATACCATTCTTTAGCTGAGCCATCCAAAGAGAATGGAAACATAGCCAACTGAATGGTTTCCCTTGAAGCTCTTCCTTTCTTTACTGTCTTGCTCAGTTCAACAAACTTCTTGAGATGTAAATGTGGATCTTCAGCACTCATTCCATAGAAAGCTCTAGAAGATGCTAGGTTCAATATACCAGGTGGTATATCAACCTCCTCATCCGTCCCAGCCAAATATTGATCGACATTAGGTTGCCATGGTTGATATTGCTCTTCTTGAGGGTTCGGAACAGGATTAGCAAAATTTGGTGGAAAATAGTGTTGATGAATAAATTGTGGTGCGGCAGCTCTTTGTGGTGCTTGAAAAGGTCCTCGAAGTGGAATGTTTTGCTGATTATCTGGTTGTCCATTTGGCAAGTTCCCAGGTCCGTCATTCTGTCCATTGTTGGCCATCCTTGTTATGGTTGAAAGATTTCCTTCCGCAAGATCTCTCTGTCTCCTTCTTGCACTTGCTCTGATCAGCCTTGCTGTTCTCTCAAGTTCACAATTAAAAGGAAGCAAAGGTGGTCTTGAAGATCGAGTTTTTCTCTCGCTCATAAACTGTTGAGGCTTCTCTGTGAACAAAATGAAAGAATTTGTGAATTCATTATAATAAAAAGTAAATAATTACAATTAAACCAAGAATATCTACAGTTCTAAAATTCATAACGCTACACCCTCCCCGGCAACGGCGCCATGAAGCTTTTGAGGCGAAACCTCGGTCAGTGCCCCCCCGACAGCCTTTACACTATAATCTATATAGGGCTGTTAAAAAGCTTGCCTAGTTTCTCCTACCGAAAGCGCATGGTATCAAGCTGCAATATTTATTTTAATTGTCGGGATCGTTCAAAAGAGAGTTACACGATAGAAGTGTTTTAATAGAATTATTAGCTTCAGAATCTGTCTCTATTCTTGGTTTAAGAATGTTGTAACGATTATTACTAAAGAATACTACTGAAATGTAAATGCTTAAAACTATAAATGCAGTAAAGAAAGCAATTAAAATGGTGTAGAACATTATGATCTTATTCCTGTGTTTAAGGTGTTACAGACCAAATCAAATGAAATAGGCATATGGTGAGATTATCATACTTCATTGGATAAAACATAATGAAGGTTCATTGAGATAGGAAAATCCTTTACATAATTCAATCAATTCTTCATGTCTTTAATCACTTCCCAAGACAGGTACTTATGATTCAGTGTCATGACATTCTAAGCTCTGAAATCATGGAATACTGCCATCACAAAATGATCTGTCCGACTCCTTCTATGATAATAGCTTTCAGAACTGTCACTTAATCTTTTTCTTTCAGACTTAGATTAAGCCTTTGACAGCTTGAGGTCACTTCTAAATCTTACTATATTCGTCTGAACTTGAAGTTGTTCTTTTTATTACTCTAATCAAACTGATCTTATGATCCTGTATTGGATGTCCTCTACAACAAATGAAAAAGCTATATTTAAATCTACCATCCAATGTTTTCATAAGATTTATCTCTTCAGAGTAATTCCTGCAAGTATTCATAAGGAATAATAGTCTTGTAAGTATATCAAGATGAAATTGCTATTCAACTTCCTTGACTTATCCAGACTACTCAAATTTGTATAACTGATTTAGCTCAAGAAATCTCTGTAAACAGCTCCAATTATCCATGATTTGACTCAGGATTAGTAGACTGTAGTAGAAATATTTAATCTCCTACTCATAGCTATAGTATTAACTAATACTATGAACCCCGGAAATTAATCTTCCTGATACTCTACTAATTTTTAGGACAAAAGATGGTTCTTGAAACATCTTTCCCTTTTAAACGACAGGTACTAAATGCCCAACTGAAGAACAAGTTTGTTCTTTATCAGTCCTGAGTAAATAATGATTGAGTAAACCTATATCATCATCTCTCTCAGCGTACCAGTGTAAACTAGTAATACGTGTTGCACATATGAATTGTAATTTTGTAATCATGAAGTATGATTACTCATCATATACTGGGAAATATCCCAAAATATCATATGTATATGTAGTATTATATGTATAAAGAGACGTTGAGGGTTCTGAATCCTCTTAATCAAAATGCAAAGGGTGCTTCCAAAATATACGTTGGAAACTAGACAGAATTAGGAAATAACTTTCCCAAGAAAGAGAATTTGAGAAATAACTCTGCAAAATAAGTGTCCAAAATAGCTCGCAGTAACTATTTTGGGTTTCAAACTATGAACATTCCAATTTTCTGCGCGCTATGTCTGTACAGCGTGGAGGGAGCTAATATTCAAAGAACGTTCTCCAGATTTTGTTTATACAAAGAATTAAATGCCTCGCAATAGTTCTGTAATAATGCGGCGAGGTACTCAATTCCTACTTATAGGTACTGGTTATATACATATAAGAAGTAAAAGTAAATGATTAATATCCTATAAAATGGATATCAAATCTATTGATGTTATAGATTGATCCTCTCGCTTTGTCAGATTGACATCACATGAGTATTCGAATAACCTTTGTCATAATAGATCTATCTGGATATTTCCTCGCGTCATCTTTTAGGATAAAGCGAGGGAATATCCTTATTTGAAGTAAATGATCGGAATTAATAACTATCATAACTACCTTCTGGAATTTCTGTTTAGAAAGTTATGAACATAGAATCTTTTGCATCCAAGCTCATGAACTCAAAATTATTGATTCTCAAAGATTATCAAGCGATGATTAACACTGCATTGGGTCTCCAGGAACCTTTTAGAGTTCTGAACATTAAACCTTATGATTCTCCTCTATAAACATAACATTGACAGGAAATCGAGTAAATTCATAATTCTGCCAGATCATACCTAACTCGGTTACAACATCCAAATTTCTTACGTAATTGGAACGAACAATTAGCGCATTAAAGATGTGGAAGTATTATGATCTTCGAAAATCGAATTTCAAGATATGATGCAGAATTCAGATTAAATGATGCAATTGAGGTTTATACTCTGCTGAAACAGAATTACGAAATGGAAATAGAAACCAGAAAGATAAGAAATTCACAATCTGATAACCAATCATTCTTCTTGTATCTCAAATAACAAAGAATTAAAAACGAATACACCTGGAAATCTGATTGCTATCAGAATAATGCAAAGATGAGCGAGCGAGTCGGAGTTTAGATGATGATCGTCATGATGGATGAACAAGCGATCCGAAAGCAACTCTCCTCCCAGGGTATCCTCTAGCTAATCTAACAACTAATCTTAAAGAAGTCTACTGCGAAATTGAAATTACAGATCTACGAAAACAAATTACAAATCTGAAGAACATGAAAGTAAATTGCAGAGAAAATTAAATCCTAACCTACCTACTAAGTTCTAAAAGTGGACTGGAGAGTAAAGTCGAGCTATTCTCTTCAATCTCCCGCCTGCTGAGCTGATTCCCCAAGGGTCTTATTTATAGATGGGTGTTGTAACTGTTTCTGCCTTGGATGATAACCGCTCGCATCAGAATAGCTCTCCTCTCGCTTTGTCCAGTTCCTTCAAAGCGAGAGTAGAAATAAAATCATCTTTCTTGATGAGGCGAGGTCTCACAGTTTCTCCCAAAGAACTCTGCTTCTCGCCATAACGGATAAAGCTTCTGTCTTACACAGACTTCCTTTCCTCGCGATGTCAATCATCATCGCGTGGACTTCAGCATTCGCACATTTTCCTTAAATCTCTTTCTGACTTGGGAACAAATCCTCGCATCATTCCTTTTCTTTCCTCGCTATGTCCTTTCCACTTCCTGCTGTTTTCCAGCTTAACTTCCTTCTGCATGACAAAGCGTGGATCAGTTCAATAGAAACACTGCGTGCGAGACTTTCAACGAAAACTCAGAATTTCAAGCCATTCTTCATGTATTTTCCAACTTCTTTGCAATCTTAATTCTTCTTTCATCTTTCCTAATCCTTTATGACTATTCATCAAAAATCAATGGAATTAGGAGCAAAAAGTCATCATCAAGACACTAAATTGGACGCAAATGACAGTCACGAAAGGCTGTCATCATGTATTTCGGTAAAACGGTGCCCGTCTGGTGGCCTATCAATAAAACGGTGCCCGTCGGTGGCCTGCCGGTAAAACGGTGCCCGTCGGGGGCATTTCCGTAAAACGGTGCCCGTCGGGTGGCCTGTCGGTATAACGGTGGCCTGTCGGTAAAACGGTGCCCGTCGGGTGGCCTGTCAGTAAAACAGTGCCCTTCGGGTGGCCTGTCGGTAAAACGGTGCCCGTCGTGGGTATTTCGGTAAAACGCTGCCCGTCGAGTGGCCTATAGGCAAAACGGTGCCCATCGGGGGCATTTCGGTAAAACGGTGCCCTAGGGTGCAGGCTAAATTAATTCAAGTTGGTATTTTAAAGATTTAGTAAGCTACCCCTTTTATAATAAAATCGGATGTTTTCTCATAACTCCATCAGCTCATTATTCGCATCAGCTTAATTAAGTCTCACTCGTAGTTAAATAACTTTTCGAATTCGCTACCGAGGATCTACTTTTAAATGTAACTAATTATTTTAAATTCCTAATAAATAGTCATGACTAATTATATGGATTTAAATAAATCGTACTGAAACTCGATACTTGTAAGTTAATTTAATGGTCCTGTAAAAGTTTTCAATTCCTTAAAACTAATCTACTAAGATTGACCCAATTAAATCCACGCTTCAAGATGTCACTTTTTATTCCTCAAAATTTTAATTTATGAAATTTTTTGAATATCTATTTATTAAAATCTAAGTTTTTATTTATAAATTTTACGGGTGTTATATAATCAAGGACAAGGGTTCCACCAAGCACAGAGGCCACAAAAGAATCGCAACCAGCAGGAAAACTCATAGGCAGTTATGGGGACATAACTGTAGTCCTAAGGGGGAGAGGATGTGATACCCCGCAGAGAGTTGTCACGCGTCGAGGTAAGAATTTTATTTTCGAGCCTCAATATTTCTATGCGTGCAAACTACTTGTCTATATTGGTGTTGCTTTCCGAGTGCGACCCAACTTCGAGGACGAAGTTAATTTCTAAGGAGGGTAGACTGTAATACCAGAGAAAATCGACTTTAATTATTCAAAAACCGAAATAATTCCGAGAAGACGAAAATAATTTATTTAAGTAAATTATTGCTCGGAAATCGTTGATCGTAGAATTCAGAATATGGTTTCGAGCGAATCACTACTTGGGTCGAAGATGAAATGGGTTATAAAATACTCCCTCCGTTTTTTTTATCTTCTCCCTTTGAATAGTAGAAACTATTCATTAAGTAACGTTGATTCATCTTTTTATCATAGTTATATAAGATAAAACATAGTCAAGTGAGATGTTGGATTCGTCTAATCGCGTAGTTTTAGAATATCAAATTTTTATAATTTTTACTTATATATAATATGAGATATTGATGATTGAAAATGTGCATTGGATTGCGTGCAGTGCAGGATGGGTGAAGTTAAAAAAAAACGGAGGGAGTAAAAAAAAGAAAGCCCAAAAACAACCCATTAAATAAGCCCAAGAATAGCCCAATCTCTTTATTTAATTAGAGTTCAAATTTCTAAGTTGACAGATTTTATTATCTGTAATGATTGAATTTTTTACAGCCATTTAGAGCGGGAATCGCTTCAAGTGTTCAACGTGAAAGTTGTTCCAAATTGTGTCTAGAGTATGCCTGTAAAATATTTAGAATTTTTGGATTAGTCGTTTGTTCCCGGCATTCAAATCATTGAGCCTAAGTCACTGTGAATCGAATTTAGCCAAGTTAAATGTGTGTTCGGTTACAACTTCGGTTTTCTTCATTTAATTTTGGGCTTAATAATTGAAACAACCACTTGACAGTGTTTGGGAGTTATAGAATTCGTATGGACATCAATTTGAAGAAAGAAAACCATCCAAGGTGTTGAGAATCATCCCACAATTGTTGAACTCAACATAACAAGAGGATGAGTGTGGATAGGTTTTCATGTAGGGGCTTCTAGATGGTCAGTTTCGACTGAAGGAGAGCTGAACCATTCCCCTCATCATTGCACCCTTAATGATCACTATTTACGGCCTTTAATCCTCCATTTATCCCCCATAATCAGTCACAACTCAACCCCCATTCATTGACTCCGAAAATTCAAATTTCTCTTTGAGTGTTGGGAGAGTTTGTGAGTGTTCTTCGAATTTTCAGAGAGTTTGGACGTCCTTGGAACCATTCCATTCGAAGTATCTGTGATCCCAATCCATTGAAAAGTAAGTTGATATCGTACACACCGAATTTTAGAAGTTGTGGTTGAGTAGAAATCGAGTTATGAGTCTATTTCCATAAATTACATAATCTGTCAACTAGGGTTTTTCATGACTAGTTTCTGTTGCATCGCGTTTTTGACTTGGATCCTAACATTTTAAAGATGAGATCTGTAAATTTTCATAATCTTTGGAGTTCATTTTCATCTTGGTGTTTTCTAGTTCCTATAAAAGTTTCGGAATTTTTGAAAATGATTTGCTATATTTCCAAATGCGATTCTGAAATCTGCCACGGTTTTAAATTGTCGTTGAAATCCATATTGCGTATTCTTGGTGAACGGTGAGTCGAATTTTACTCATTTTGAAATATGTATATTCTGGAAATGTAGTCATGTTTTTAAAATGTTAAAAATGTGGATTTTAAAACTTTGTGAAATATGATCGAGTGGGATGCTTTGATTATTTCTTGAGGGTATGTGCACTAGGTGGAGCTCGTTGGGCCGCCCCCTTAGCCAAAACGGCAAATATGATTATATGATTGTAAGAGTCTATACTCCTAGATGTATCCGTATGGGTTATCTAGGGCTCCGGAGTGTGTCTGTATAGCGTCACTGCTTTCACTTGCCTTGCGGGTTCGATTCCCCAAGGTCTATGTTTTCCTGCGGGTTCGATTCCCCAGGGACAGGGTGTCCTCGATCATAATGATCAATAGTAGAAGAACGTATTTGAGTTCTTGAAACAATGGTAAAAGAATGTATTTAAGTTCTTGTGGGTTCGATTCCCCAGGGACGGGTGTTCTCATTCATAATGAGATTTGAAAAAAAGGATCTTTCGGCAGGTGTAAGATTTGAATATTTCTTCGTAAATAATTATCCGTCTTTTAAAGTAAATTCCTATTTTTATTTACTCTTCTAAAATTTTTAAAATTCGTTGTGTTGTGTATTAACTTACTCAGTACTGTTGTACTGATAGATACGTTGTCTCTATTTATTTCAGATGTCGAAGATTAGCGTATGGCATTTACATTTGGGATGGGAATTTCCGAAGACTTGTCGCACTTCTTTTAAATTCTTTTATGAACTCCAAACTCATGTTTGGCCGTGTTTGGCCCTTACTTAGCTTCCGCACTGTTTTTAAATTATGCATGTTAGACTTAACTCTGATTTAAACCTTTGGGCACTGTTTGAATGGTTTTAAATATTTTTAAAGTATTGGTACAACTTAGCCTTAGCATCTTCTCAAGTGAGCTCGAAATGGTTCGCGTCTGGCTTGGAAGGTGTGGCGGTGGCATCCCGGCCTGGGTTATCAAAACCGGGGTGTTACAACAGTTATATAGAATAAAAAATAGTCAAGTGAGATCTTGTTAGATTCGTCTAATCGCATAGAATTAGAATATCAACGTTTCATAATTTATACTTGTACGCAATTTGAGTTATTGAAGATTGAAAATGTATATTGGATTGCGTGAAATGTGGATCCGTGGCAATTAAAAAGGAACGGAGGTAGTATTGTTTTTTTTGATGAGCCATTGAAGACCTGGAAATGGGATATGCTTATATTATCATTTTTATTTTATGTAAAACTAGTTATTATTTGATTTTATATTTTCAAAATATTTATAAGTTTTTTCCCCATATATAAATAAACGTTGATGAAGATTTACCTAAATACACAAATTCATGTTTTCCAACTTTATGATTACTAGATTTTTTTCGCCCGCTGCGCGTGGGCAGTGGCGGAACTACATGCGGGCTTGGGGGGCCGCCCCCGAGTTCAAAATTTGCCTATTAAGTTTTATATATATTTATGATATTTTAGCTATATCAGAAATTCTTTTTATATAATTCCGCCCCCTCAAACTCAAACCTTGACATTAATATTTTATACAGTTGTATAAATTTTTAATTATATTAGAATTATTTTTCAGTAATTTACGGGGAAGAAGAGGAAAAAGAATACAACATGTTTCTTTGTTAGTGAGCTTTTTTAACATAAGGTTATATATTCTTTAAAGATATAGGCTCAGGTAGAGTTTGACAAAGAGAGTGACATCATTAGCAATCCAAAATAAACGAAAATCAATTGATAGTTATTCTATGGAAATTAAAAATTAAATAAAGCAAAGTTATTTAGTTGCATCCTCGCCCCCTTCCTCAGACACTCTGCATCTGCCACGGCGACGGGTGTTAAACTTATATGCGCACTGGTGTTGAACTTATATGAGTTTGTAAAATGAGAATATAATTTTTTTGGATTACATGGTTAGGGATGAGAATATGCCAGACTACCAGACATGGGCCTATGGCCTAGTCTATCAAAGACCACGTCGGACCAATTTTTTTGATAAATATGCTAAGCTTAGGCTTTTTTGAAAGCCTATTTAGCTAAATAGGTCCGGACCAAACTTTATTAAAAAAAAAAACCTATTAGGTCTACCTGGTCGGCATAGTTATCATTATTTTTTAGGTCAATAACAGAGTATCGCAGGCCACATTGGACTCAAGACTAACCAATCGAGAATCGGATGGGCATAGTTATCATTATTATTAGTATGTTTATGTTTATTGCTCATAGAAATATGGTATCATTGTTGTTATTTTATGCGAAAATAATTATTATTTAGATTTTATATAGGTTTTTAAAATATTTATAAGTCTTTTACCCGTATATAAATAGTCATTTGATGAAGACTTACCTACATGCACAAATTTATGTCTTCCAATCTTATGATTATATGCGAACATATATAAAATAAATTAAACTTAATTTTAAAATAGACTTAATAAGACTTTAAAAGTGTAATACCCGAGAATTTTGCAACATAAAATAAATAAATAAAAAATAAATAAAAATAATAAACAAATAAACACAATAAATAGATAAAGAATCATAAGAAATGAGAAATAGAATTTAATTTAAAAAGGAATTAAAGTTCCAACACTCAAGACAATTTAATCGAATAAATTGTCCACGGGAACTTGACACCAATGGACTCGAGAATTCGAGGCCAATATTAAATTCGGACCCGAATAAAAATTAAGATAGGAAATAGGAGCCCGAAGATAGCCCGGAAATCGGAATCCGAGAACATAGAGGAATGGAGTCCGAAAGAGATGAGGAAATGCTCGACGGATCGCACGACCCGCCCGGACCGAAGTTCAGGCGGTAGCCACGCGGTGGCCGCGCGGGGTTTCCCCTAATGGCGCGCCAACCCCGCTCCAGTTGGCAGAAACGGGCGAAGCGAGATTCTCTCGCCCGAATCCCAATTTTTCGACTTCGGTTGCTCCCAAATCGGCTCAAGACTCACTAGGCAGACCTGGGACGTCCCCTAGGTCTTGCACATCTATAAATAACCCTCTTAATCAACCCCGAACACTTTTCAAACCCTACGAAATCTCTCTACACATCAAACCCTAATTCCGGAGTCGTCGGAGGCACAAAACCGAGAGGAGGGACTGTCTTGGATAAAATTTGGAGTCCTCTATCGTCGTGGTAAGATCCGATCTATTTCTTTTTCCATTTATGATTCGAAAACGAGTCCTAACGCTATCTTTTCTTATCTACACCCCGATCCGGATCTAGAACGAAGAACCCGACGAATCAAGGAGATAAATGGTGGACTTGAAGCCACGCATCTGAATCGACGAGCCGGAACGACCATAAATATGTAAGTTAACGTTACGTGGTTTTGGAGAATTTATAATACACTTACTCTAAAGGTTTAAACGAAGAATGTAAAATCTGTCACAACGAAAACTTCTACGGCGCAGTGTTTTTGCACGATTTTTCCGAACCCTTAAAACTGATCAAACGAGAAAACGTAAAACATGAAAAACGTTCCTAAGACATAGATCTACCTTCTGTAAAATTGTCATAATTTTCCATTGTGTTTTGTTATCCGAAAATGGTCCCAAACGAATCTGTTCAAAGTTTGAATCTTGAAATCTTGACACACTACAAGAAAACTGGTATTTACCGACCGCAACTACCGACCGACATGATGCGGGTCGGATTTACTGACCGCATTACCGACCGCATCACGTCGGTCGGTAGATTCGAGCCGTTATGGGGGGGCCCGGCTATGGGCGACCAGTTTCCCGACCTAAATCAATGCGGTCGGTATTACCGACCGCAATCACCGACCGATTTTATGCGGGTCGGATTTCCCGACTGCATTACCGACCGCTTGTGTGGTCGGTAAACTAGGGATTAATAACCGTCGCGATGTTACAGCCGTTTCCCCCATTTTTACTCTCAAATTAACTCCCGCTCCATTCACCGCCCACCTCCGACCACCGGTGTCCCGACCACCACCATCGTCCTCTCCGACCGCCGCTGGCAGCCGACCACCCCCCTCGAATACCCATCCTCCACCCTTGCCTCTAGCCCCTGCCCGCCTACACCCTCCTGCCGCCACTTCCCGCCGTCCCTGCCGCCGCCCTTGCCGCCACTGCCGCCCCTGCCCGTCTACAGCCCCCCTTCCATTCGAGCCACACATTCGAGGTACGTTTATTGCAACTCGTTTGAAGAATTTCCACATTCGATTTCATGTTTGTTCTTTAGTAGTCATTTGATTCGTATTGTGTTTTTTGTTAAATTGGATTATGTTATTCATTCGGTGAATAATTGTTACGCCTATTAAGTAATTTTAGTATGTTAGAAGCTATCATGACCTGTTTTAGTATTGTGTTTTTTGTTAAATTGGATTATGTTATTCATTATGTTGGAAAATTGGTAGATTGTGGGAGCAATTAGTTTAAGGCCTCGTTGAATTAATTCTTTCATTTAAATAAATATTATTGGTGCACTTTGTGAAATTGATTTTGAAATGTACCTATTAAAATGTAGTTATTATTATGAACAATTATGAAATTGATTTTGACTTCTGATATTAGAAAGTTTGGTACCGATTCGGTTAGGAAGAGGCATACACAACTTTTAGCAATGTAAATGGTTTTATAAAGTTTTAATGGAATTGAATATGTGTTTAATAACTACACCACACAACCTAACACAAATTATTGATTAAAATGATTTATCTTAAGTGGCCTAGTTCAATATTTGTAGGTGATGGACCGTAGTTGGATGTACCGCTCCCGTCGGGAGATTGGAGTACTTACATCCGAATTCATTAATGGAGTAGAATCGTTCTTGCGTATATGTCACCGAAACCCAAACATCGATAGGGCTCAGGGAAAAATAAGGTGTCCGTGTAGGCAGTGTAGGAATAAATGTTATCTACCTGATGATGGCATCAAGTATCATCTTCAATGCAATGGATTTGTCCACAATTACGAAAGGTGGACATGTCACGGAGAGCCACACCAGTTTACTCGGTACTACGACATCGATGAGGGCAGCTCTTCAGTGTCTGTACATGAAAATTATTACATAGAAATGGTGTACGATGGAATGGGAATTGGTATTCCCGAGACAACAGATGCCGAGCAAGGTGAGGAACCTAGAGCACCGGAGGAACCTAACCCCAAAGAGAGGTTGTTCTACCGTATGTTGGTGGCCGCCGACAAGGATTTGTGGCCTGGATGCAAGAAAATGACCCTACTGTCAACAATTGCTAGGTTATTAAATCTTAAAGCCGAGCACAACCTATCGGAGAGGTGCTTCGATACATTATGCCAACTGATAATTGATACACTCCCCGAAGATAATGCTATGGTTAAGAACTTCTACGAGGCGAAGAAACTACTAGAGGGATTAGGGCTTCCTGTTGAGAAAATTGATTGTTGTTTTAAGGGGTGCATGTTGTTTTGGTGGGAGGATGCCAAATTAGACAAGTGCAAGTTCTGTGACGAGCCACGTTATAGGGAAACAAATTCTAATTCACGGATTGGACGTAAATACATGTTCTACCACTTAAGAATAGATTGAAAAGGTTGTATGCATCGGAAGTGACTGCACAACATTTGTCATGGCATGTTGGACACGTTCATGAGAGGGATGGGGAGATGTGTCATCCTTGCGACTTGAAGGCATGGAAGCAATTTGATATAACTCATCCAGAATTTGCATCCGAGGGACGAAACGTTCGATTAGGCTTATGCACGGATGGTTTCCAACCATTTGGTCAGTCTGGGTCCCAATATTCTTGTTGGCCAGTTATTTTAACCCCTTACAACCTCCCTCCCGATATGTGCATGAAAGATGAATACATGTTTTTGACATGCATTATTCTCGGGAGATCAAGTCCGAAACAGGGGATTGATGTCTACTTGCAGCCCTTAATAGCAAAGCTATTGGAATTGTGGGACGTGGGTTTCACAACATATGACAAATTTGCAAAAAAAACTTCCAACTTAAGGCTGCCTTGATGTGGACAATTGGAGACTTTTCGGCGTATAGTATGTTGTCTGGATGGAGCACCTATTGGAAAACAACATGCCTAATATGTATGGATGAAACGGAATCGATTCGGTTGAAAGAGGGTGGCAAACAATCATGGTTTGATGCTCACAGGAGGTTCTTGCCTTCGGATCATCCCTATAGAGTTGATAGGACGAGATTCACGAAGGATAGAGAGGAGCATCGATTGCCACCAAAGTATAAGAACGGTGAAGAAGTGTTGGATGACATAGATAGGCATGGTCTCCGTCATGTAACAGAATATGGAGGAGTTGAAGAGAATGCAGCAATTAGTAAGACATGTGGTTGGAAGAAAAGGAGTATATTATGGGATCTCCCGTATTGGAAAACAAACTTGGTGCGTCATAATTTGGATGTGATGCACATTGAGAAAAATGTGTTCAAAAATGTGTTTAACACAGTAATGGATGTTCAAGGGAAGACGAAGGATAATGCAAAAGCACGAGAGGACATCGTGACCTTATGTAATAGGCCAGAACTGCATCGGGACAGTCGGACCGGTAAATATCCAAAAGCGGTGTATACGATGGAGAAGGATAGACGGGATGTATTCTTAAGATGGGTATCAGAGTTAAGATTTCTCGATGGATGTGTATCCAACCTGGGTAGATGTGTAGACATGAACAAGCATAGAATGTTTGGCATGAAAAGTCATGACTGCCACATATTCTTACAGCGTCTACTACCGATAGGATGGCGGGAGCTGCTTCCTAAGAGTGTGTGGGAACCAATAACGGAACTGAGCAATGCTTTTCGTGCCTTGACTGCTAAGACAATAAAGATAGAGGATTTAGATAAGTTGGCCAGGGACATTCCTGTCGTGATATGTAAGATGGAAACCATCTTTCCACCTGCCTTCTTCGACTGTATGGAACATCTTCCCATCCATTTACCTCACGAAGCAACCCTTGTCGGCCCCGTTCAATTCAGATGGATGTATCCGTATGAAAGGTATAATTTACATAGTACATCGTTGTTTACACTTTAATCTCCCTACTGTTTATTTCCCATATACCATATTGTGCATATGTTTTCATTTCAGATCTCTCAATCGTTTGAAAAGAACTATACGGAATAAGGCACATGTTGAAGGTAGCATTTGCAATGCATATACGGTACGGGAGGCGTCGATTTTCTGCTCCCATTACTTTGAAAAGCATGTCTTCACACACGGTCGGAATGTGCCAAGGAATGACGATGGAGGCATAATTCCATATGACGAGTGCTTGCCTAGTGTATTCAAATACACGGGACGTCCTCAAGGGAAAGCTAAGAAGAACATTTGCATTCGTCAAAGGGGAGTTCCAGGTAATCTATTAAGTTTTGGGTCGATTTTTTTGTTTTCATTTGCATTTGTACTCACTCGTTGCACAATTCCACCTGCAGAAAAAAGCTCGTTGGGCACCCGAGCACGTAGCCG
This sequence comes from Hygrophila difformis, assembly GCA_030278955.1. Lineage (NCBI taxonomy): Eukaryota > Viridiplantae > Streptophyta > Magnoliopsida > Lamiales > Acanthaceae > Hygrophila > Hygrophila difformis. The sequence continues at coordinate 30,883,990 of JAOANR010000004.1, read as the reverse complement.
CAGTCTGGAGGGAGTGGGAAAGGAAAAACATTGCCCGGTACATTCTAAAATTAAATATAAAGTCATTGCTTATGTTCTACACTTACATGAATGTTATTCAGGTACAAGGACTACACTCTGGATATCAGGAGCAAGAAGAAGCCATATCCCGTAGACGAGCTAGTGGCCCAGAATTGGAGACGGATATGGGAGTCTGCGGCGTTCAAGGAGAAATAAAAGAGAGGGAAGATGAACAGACGACGGGGGCAGGAGGATGCACCAGCTCTCCCCACACATACAGCGGGTTCGAAGACATTCCGAGCCACGAAGGATAAATTGGTATGTTGTACTTATTTAATGTAATTACCTAAATACATTGATTATTAGTCATCCTTACACAACATACCACTTACAATCATTCAAAAAATGCAGTCCACCGAGCAAAATCGGGAAGTCCATTTACATGAGCTTCACGAGCACACTCACACTAGGAGACATGAGAAGGAGCAGTGGATACGCGATAGGTCACGGGTCCTGCACGTAAGAATCGCACAAATTATAAAACTTAGCCTCATATGTGTACTAGTTTAGTTTGTTGTATCCTATCTCTGACTTAATTACCCACTTTAAATGAAGGATGAGTTCACTGCAGTCGCTGAGCGTCTGAGCCAGGACCCCACCATTGGGCCCCAGTTCGATCCAGATCCTGTCTTCTTCGATCTTATAGGTGGACATGACAGGCACAATGCTGTATACGGCATGAGATCGTTGGCCCGGTCTCTTAGACCCGGAGGCGAGGCTGCTTCCACTCCTCCGCCATCATCTTCAGAGTATGTGATACAGAAGCAGATGCAGCAACAATTTGAGCAATTCCAGCAGATGGCACAGAGGCAGGAGAGCATGGCCGATCAGATGGAGAGGTTGCTCTGATCTAGGAGGCCTCTTGACATGGATGTCCGGACCGACCCGACTGGCGGACGGCCCGATCCGATTAATTGGAACAGACAGAAAATTATTCTGAGCAGACAGGAAAATATTTGGAGTAATGCGGATCCGAATTCAAGTTGGCTTAAATTAAATCATTTGGAGAAGACAAGTGTTGGGCTCAATTTAAAATCAAATGCATGGGCTCAAATGGAAGGAAAGGATCAATATACCCTGGCCCAACCCAATCTGTTAAAGGCCCAGCAGCCGGCCCGCCCCTTTCCATCAGCACATTTCCTTTTGTCCTGGCCCAACTCCATTAGCTGCGGCCCACAAGACCAAACCGGCCCACTTCCCCTTGAAAACGGCCCAATAGCAGCAGCCCAACTCGGTCGAGCCCGCATCTCCCACTCCGTTCTCTCTTCATCTTCTCCGACGAGCGAGATCACCATGGCCGCCGACACGCCTCGCCAACTCGTACAAGCCCAATTACAAAGGCCTTCTATTGATTTTAATCCAACAGCCGGCCCATCCGAGAGAGGCCCACCTGCCATTGTTCGGCCCAAACCCCCGACGTCCCCTACTGTGCAGCAACCGGAACGGAGAGCGCATCTCTGGTTTTCTTCTCCGGCGACGTATCCAACTCCGATGAGCCCTTGCTCTCGTCATCACCTCCGTCTCCGCTCTGGCTCCGACATAGCGCGATGGCAAGGGTTGCAAGCGGCAGCAGCTTCATGTCCGCATTCCACCACCTTCACCATCCTCGTCCAACGCTGCCGGCTCCTCTTCGGCCTCCGATCAGCTCGCCACCAGCAGCCGTCGTCCCCTTGTCATCTTCATCCCGGATTCATGCGCTGACATCATTCCGGACAGTCCAGCGCCATGGCGCCCGTCGTCCTCAGCCGAGCAGCGACACCATTCCGGGCATCATCTCCGACGAGGGAAAACCCTCATATTATCCTCCGACGAGATGTCCAACTCCGGCTGCCAACACCTCCTTCCCCTGCCGCTGTATTGGAGTTTCAACAGACCTCCATCATCCATCCCATTCAATTTCGGCGAATCCCGAAAACCGCAACTATGCCGAAGAGCAAAATCCCGATTTGCCGCCGCAAGCTTCCTTCTCCGGCCAAGCACCATTTCACCATTGTTTCCCGTCGCCCCAAGGTCACGGCCAAGCTCCCACCTCCGTTGGTCATCTCACTATCAAGAGGGAGCTCCATCTCCGTCCACATGTCCGTCGACGCCATGGCCTCCGACCAAAGTTTGCCTTTGCCGTCGAAGACTCAATACAGGCCCGACTATGCTTCTCAAGCCTCGAGGGAGAGCTTTAGAACCCTCACCCCCGGCTGCATCAAGACCCCTGTCGCGGAACTTGCTGTGTCGCGGAGCACCCCCGGTCGCGAACCCCTTGTCTCGCGCCAGCATGTTCCACGCCAAGCTTCGGGACTAGGAGTATCCAATTTTGCAATTCCCTTGTGCCACCAAGCTTTGGAGATCCGGGGAGCTGAGGTCCTGGAGAGACAATATTATTTAAATTCCTACCTTCAGGACTTGTAGTCCTGTCCCCTGCTACGCGAAGCCCCGAAACACTTTCCCATTCCATTTCATGTCGCCATTCCCTCTCCATTTTGTTCCACGCCATGTGCTGCCTAGCGCCAGGCTCAACAATTGTTTAATTTTATTTAGGCTTGTTTAATTAGTTTAGATGGGTTGATTAAAGCCCCTAATTAATTAGTTAGCTTTGGTAATCTTTGTATTAGGGTTTGCCTATATATATGGCTTCCCCCAACTTCATTTCTCACCTTTTGAAATATTATTGAACATTTTGCTTGAAAGCATGAATCAATTTATTCTTGAGGTCATTTGAGAGTTTGTGGGAACCGAAAACCCTCACCTATCTTCAATCTATTGCATTTCTTTGCTTCGATCCATGGCATCAATTATTTGGTATCAGAGCCTAGCAAAGAATCAATAGATCTATCCTTCCAAAAATCCATAAAAATTCAAAAAAAACCCCAAAATAGTATTCTGCCCACTAAGCCATTTTGCTCTGTCACGAATTTTGCAATTCTGAGTTCATATTTGGTTTCGTTGGGTTGTTTACACTCAAAAATATATAAAGATTGAAAAATTTGGCCAAGGGAATCATTTTATATGATTTTTTGAAGTTTTGGCCATATTTTTCTCAAAAAATTGGTGTTCATCACTTGTTCATCAATCTTCATCCACTTTTCACACACCACCACTCCCCATTTGGAACCACGTTCCATTTGGCAACTCCCCAATCATCCTTTCCTAGGGGTTATAATGCCCAAATTTTTCCAAATCTTCATCCTCCACCAAAAACCCTAGAAAACAAATATATTCTGTCCACTTTTTCATTTTTCTGATTTTTGCTCTTTGGGATTTTGCCAAATCTGAATCCATATTCTTAATCCTCATCTCAAGAGCTTTCCATTGGTATATGGTTCATTCAAATCCGAGTTCATATGCCCAAGTTATGTTCATTTGAAGATTCATGAATGTTCTTCATGTTCTTCAACCAAAAACCCAAAAATCTTCATATTTTGCTTTTTGATTCCTTGATTTTGTGTTTATGAACTTGTTTCCACTCATATAAAACTCATTGTGTGGGTATTGCATCATTTCCTAAGCATTTTGAGCATTGGTTGCAAGATTGATGTTAAGGGTTGCTTAGTTTGCTTTCATTTTTCATATCCTGCACTTGTTGGTTGAGTTTCACTTGGGGGAATCAGGTCTGGTATCTGTTCAAGGGGTTACTTTACATATTTGGGTGTTAGGAATCGATTGGGACTAGTTTCAAGAGTTTTAGAGTTCATTTGGTCGCCCAAACATCGAAAACAAAAAGATTGCCAGTGTGAGTCCGAATCTGTCCAAACTTTGAAGGTGTATGAACATATGAAGATCAATGAGTTTCTTGATGAATCTTGAACCAAATTGAAGGTCTTTGAGTGCTGAATCCATAGCAATTTGAATAACCCATTTTGGACTTGTTTTGAGGTCACTATCACACTTTTGGCAAAAGGTGTACTTTTCTGGCGACACCAAAAGCATTGGGCGAGTGTGAGCGCGTGAGAGAGGCAAACGAGCTGATTCTTTTTGCATTGTCTCCACAAGAAGCCAAGGTTTGTTAAAGAATTGGTCCCCTAGGTTTTGGGTATCATTTGGGCACGCGAAAACTGAAGTTAACTGGCTGTCCAAACAAAAACAAGGCTGCCAGCAATCACTTTTGGGATTTTGAGTGTTTGGTTTGTCTTGAGTGCAAAAGTGAGCCACCCACAAATATTTGGGACTATTTCTTGAGTGTTTACAATAAAGTGAATATTGGACTGGCACAATTGTGAAACCTAGCCCTTGAAGCCACTTGAGTAATTTTACAATAAAGTGGATATTGGACTGGCACGATTGTGAAACCTAGCCCGAGAAGTCACTTGAGTATTGGGTATTTCCTTGAGTGTTTTTACTTGTGAGATTTTCATTTTCCACATATTGTGAGCTTAATCGATTAAAGGGAATTGAAACGTGATAAGCAAGTGCACCTATCGAAATTGCAACCGATTATCATTTTGCATTGCATATCACACACAAGTATTTCTTTTCTTTGATTGAGTCGAACTTTGCATTTTGTTTCGTGCATTGTGCGTCACATATTTAATCCGATCTTCCTACTCGACTCTTTGAATGAACCTCAAGAATTGATTTGTGATCGAACTCAAGTCTTCAAACACTTTGAGTTTGAGAGTAAGAGAGGAAAGGAAGAAAAGAGAGGAGATCACCAAAAATATTTTATTTCTTTATTTTCTAACTTTATATATATATATATCTAGTTTTTCCTTTCTGATATGGCAGGACACGTTGAGCCAACAATGACTGATCTAATGGATATGATGATGTCCATGATGAAAGATATTGCCACGAAATCTGATATTGAAGCACTTCAGCGTACCATCAATACTACTATTGTTTCTGGTGAGGATTCCTTGCAAAGGCATATGGATGGTGGTATTGCAGATGAAGTTGCAGATCCGCTACAATTTCAGAATGATGCCAAAGACGTCATAGCGGAAGGAAAAGAGCAGATTGATAATGTTGACAGATGCCAAGAGCCAGCTAAGGAAGAGAGCGCCCCAGTCGAGCCAACCATAGCAGATTTGATGGATTTCATGAGAAAGAACTGGGGAGATGAGATCAACTCCAAATCGGATGTCCCAATCAGAACAGATGACTATATTGGAATTGAAGTTCCATGTGATGATTTAAAGGGAGAATCTTCATGTCAAGAATATAATGAAAATGCTAAAATAGCAGATATTGCATCTGAACAATTGTTTGATAATCTTGACAGGACCGAGCCAGAAAGCTTAACCGAGGAAGAATCATGCAGCACATCATCTCCAACTAGTGAGCTTCCTGTAGAACAAGCTGAGCTTCCTACAGAACAGGTTAAATTGGTCCATGATTCTTTAGAGCTCCCAAGGGTACATTCTTTCCATTTTTCTACCTTGATTATACCCGGTGAATTTTCCATCCATGATCAACATAGATCAGATAATAATTGCATAATTTCTGAATTATATTCTGAATATGTTGATCCATTTTGGGAACATGCTGAAAATTCGAGGCCTAATCAGTATCGTTTGCACTTATTAGAAAAATTAATTTTACCTGATAAAATGCATACTGATTATGGAAAATTTCATTACACTGGTAGAATCCCATTGAGTCATATGCGCTATTTAATATTTTATTTGGGACTGAAAGGATTTAGGGTGCATCTGCGAGCTCATCATTTTCCACCATCAAAATGGCGATCCTTCCATGGCTTTAGACGAGCGTCAATTAATCATGAAGATCTGTCTCAAGCTAAGCATGTGGAATTTAATCCAGGTGATTTTGTTCCAATTCTTGAAAATTTTAAATCGGGTTCTAAAAGAACAACGACTGCTGCATCTGATAGAAATAATTATTTTTGCAGGAATTTAAATTCTCGAGCTAATCCCGTGAGCAGTCTGCAATTTATTCTCAAAGGAGATTCTGTGCAATATTGTGATTATCCGATGGATCCTACTGTGATACTTTCCCAATCAGCTTTGGAGACCAAAGCTTTTCAAGGGGGAGAGTATGACATGGATGTCCGGACCGACCCGACTGGCGGACGGCCCGATCCGATTAATTGGAACAGACAGAAAATTATTCTGAGCAGACAGGAAAATATTTGGAGTAATGCGGATCCGAATTCAAGTGGGCTTAAATTAGATCATTTGGAGAAGACAAGTGTTGGGCTCAATTTAAAATCAAATGCATGGGCTCAAATGGAAGGAAAGGAACAATATACCCTGGCCCAGCCCAATCTGTTAAAGGCCCAGCAGCCGGCCCGCCCCTTTCCATCAGCACATTTACTTTTGTCCTGGCCCAACTCCATTAGCTGCGGCCCACAAGACCAAACCGGCCCACTTCCCCTTGAAAACGGCCCAATAGCAGCAGCCCAACTCGGTCGAGCCCGCATCTCCCACTCCGTTCTCTCTTCATCTTCTCCGACGAGCGAGATCACCATGGCCGCCGACACGCCTCGCCAACTCGTACAAGCCCAATTACAAAGGCCTTCTATTGATTTTAATCCAACAGCCGGCCCATCCGAGAGAGGCCCACCTGCCATTGTTCGGCCCAAACCCCCGACGTCCCCTACTGTGCAGCAACCGGAACGGAGAGCGCATCTCTGGTTTTCTTCTCCGGCAACGTATCCAACTCCGATGAGCCCTTGCTCTCGTCATCACCTCCGTCTCCGCTCTGGCTCCGACATAGCGCGATGGCAAGGGTTGCAAGCGGCAGCAGCTTCATGTCCGCATTCCACCACCTTCACCATCCTCGTCCAACGCTGCCGGCTCCTCTTCGGCCTCCGATCAGCTCGCCACCAGCAGCCGTCGTCCCCTTGTCATCTTCATCCCGGATTCATGCGCCGACATCATTCCGGACAGTCCAGCGCCATGGCGCCCGTCGTCCTCAGCCGAGCAGCGACACCATTCTGGGCATCATCTCCGACGAGGGAAAACCCTCATATTATCCTCCGACGAGATGTCCAACTCCGGCTGCCAACACCTCCTTCCCCTGCCGCTGTATTGGAGTTTCAACAGACCTCCATCATCCATCCCATTCAATTCCGGCGAATCCCGAAAACCGCAACTATGCCGAAGAGCAAAATCCCGATTTGCCGCCGCAAGCTTCCTTCTCCGGCCAAGCACCATTTCACCATTGTTTCCCGTCGCCCCAAGGTCACGGCCAAGCTCCCACCTCCGTTGGTCATCTCACTATCAAGAGGGAGCTCCATCTCCGTCCACATGTCCGTCGACGCCATGGCCTCCGACCAAAGTTTGCCTTTGCCGTCGAAGACTCAATACAGGCCCGACTATGCTTCTCAAGCCTCGAGGGAGAGCTTTAGAACCCTCACCCCGGCTGCATCAAGACCCCTGTCGCGGAACTTGCTGTGTCGCGGAGCACCCCCGGTCGCGAACCCCTTGTCTCGCGCCAGCATGTTCCACGCCAAGCTTCGGGACTAGGAGTATCCAATTTTGCAATTCCCTTGTGCCACCAAGCTATGGAGATCCGGGGAGCTGAGGTCCTGGAGAGAAAATATTATTTAAATTCCTACCTTCAGGACTTGAAGTCCTGTCCCCTGCTACGCGAAGCCCCGAAACACTTTCCCATTCCATTTCATGTCGCCATTCCCTCTCCATTTTGTTCCACGCCATGTGCTGCCTAGCGCCAGGCTCAACAATTGTTTAATTTTATTTAGGCTTGTTTAATTAGTTTAGATGGGTTGATTAAAGCCCCTAATTAATTAGTTAGCTTTGGTAATCTTTGTATTAGGGTTTGCCTATATATATGGCTTCCCCCAACTTCATTTCTCACCTTTTGAAATATTATTGAACATTTTGCTTGAAAGCATGAATCAATTTATTCTTGAGGTCATTTGAGAGTTTGTGGGAACCGAAAACCCTCACCTATCTTCAATCTATTGCATTTCTTTGCTTCGATCCATGGCACCTCTTTCCCATCGCGATGGAGATGATGACTTTGGAGGCGGCCGGGGAGGAGATGGGCTCGGGGCACATTGACTTTGTCTGATGGTTTGATGGTTAGTATCAAGCGGACAAGTGTTCTCCGTTGGAGTGTTTTATTTATGACTTGTTGCACATTCACTTTTGGATTTGGTTATCATCTTGAATGGTTTGCATTGAGAAAACGTGATTGTAGACTAGACTTCATTACTTGAATTGTTATTATTGTTAATAGGACATCGTCCGACATATGTACGTTAATGGATTCGGCTGTGGATGAAATTTGGTTGTATTGGTGATGTATTAGGATGATAAAATTGTTGGTGTTGTTGTTGGTTATTTTGTTGCAGCAGGGTAGCTGTGAAAACAGCCATTTCTGTTGCAACCTGCTTTTGGGTACCGACCGCACGGTCGACCGCAGCTCGGTCGGTAAATCGACGACCGCATCACCGACCGCGTGCGGTCGGTAAACAGTGGCTCCACGAGGTCCTGGAATTTGGGTACAGACGGAAACTTTGGTCGGCGCCTCGGTCGGTATCGCCGACCAAAATTCGGTCGGCGATTCAGTCGGTAGATTACCGACCGGATGGTTTTGGGTCGGCAACCGATCACCTACCAAGAGATCACCGACTGACGTCTGCGGTCGGCGTTGCGGTCGGTAGCGCAAAAGACGACCCGTATCCCCTATCTTACCGACCGCATGTGCGGTCGGTAAACCTCAATTTTCTAGTAGTGACAGAACTTAGGTCCGAGCTTGTAGGCATTTTTGACAATAGATCTAGGCCGATTTAGAACTTTAGCCGAACATCAAATTTGTAGATAATTGTCTTATGTATCTCCCTGTAAAATTTCACCAAATTTGGAGTTCGTTTACTATGGTAGATCTCGAAATTTTGAAACTGCTGTGTAAAAATACCGACAGATTAATGATCTGATGAAAATCGACTTTTTTGACCTACTTCCTTAATTCGGATCGAAAAAGTTAAAACACAAAACTTGTTCGAATCTGTGTTTTTGAGTCACCGGTCACATTTCAGAATTTTCAGTCTTAAAACGGATTTTTAATTAATTTTGGAGTAAACAGTGGTTTACCGAAGTCAAATCTTGAAAATCTTATTGAAACGGTGAAATTAGCCTTTAAGATTTAAACGAGTAGAAATCTCTTTTTGAAATAAATACATGAAATTAGAATCTTGAAAAAAAATCCCCTTATAAACTTGATCAATTAAAATTAGGGGTGAGTGCTCTGCAGGGCGCCCCCTAACTATTCACTTCGTGCCTTTACGGACAATGGTGACCCCGTGCAAAATTTGAGATACATTGCCAAAATGGCATGAGAAGAAGGGCCTACACTCTCGAGAAAATCCACATGGATTTCCCGAGGCTCCGGAGTGGTACTGGGTATGGCGGATAAGGCTGCGGCCGCCGGGCTACCAGCTAAACTTGACGAGATTGCGATGCAATCGTGAAATTGAAATACTAAATCTTGGGTGTAATGGGGATAATTAAAAAGATTTATTTATGGTCCATTTAAATTATTTAATGCTTTACTCAAATTAATTATGGCTTTTATTTTAAATTGTGTTAAATGTGTTATTAATTAGAGCCATGAATTAATTATGCAAATTTGTTAGTTAATTAAATTAAATTATTTATGATTTATTCTTATCATGCTTTTATTTAAATATTAATTAATGGCTTTGAAACCTCACGATCATGTCTGTGTTAACTTACTCAGCAAGTTGTGCTGACCAAACCATTTCATTTCTTTTTCCTGCAGAGTATGTGGAGTATGCATGAGCACTACATGCATGGGATTTTGGGAACACTTTATATTTTAAATTTTGCATTAGACTATAGTATGAACGGGTCTGTTTAACCCGTGTTTTGGCCATGTTGGCCCTATTTATATTTCCGCTGCAATACTATACTTAAATATTGTTTTCTGCTGCATTATGATATTATTTTCGAGTTTATATTGTATGGGCTACTTTTAAATGTTTTAAATATTTTAAATACTGAAATACCTAGCCTTGCATCTCTTTAGTAAGCTCGGAGAAATCGTGCCTTGCTAGGGAGCTGTGGCGGTGACATCCCGACCTGGGTGATAAAAAACCGGGGTGTTACAAGTTGGTATCAGAGCCCAGCTTATTTTTAAACTATTAGACTATTATTATTATTTTTAAACTCTTTTTTTAACCATAATTATTTTTTAATTATTATCATTATAAATATAGAAGCCCAAGTTATTATTTCTAGGAATTCCTAGCCCAAATATTTTGAGCCGAAATGATAATTATTTTTGACCCAATATAGAGGTCCAAGAAATTAAACTATGATTTTAAATTTTTAAAGCATTAATTCCATGGAATAAATTTTTATTTTTAAAACCCATGGGAATTAGGAAAAAAAATATACATATACGTAGTGCATGAATTATTTTTGGGGGAAATCATCATTTGCATGTGCATACTGCATTTCCTGAACATAGCGAACTTAGAAGCGTGATACGTTCTAACTTAGATCTTTTGCATGCGCTAGATGGCTAGTCAAGATATGATGAACTTGATGATCAAAATGATGAACGCTCACTTGGATTCCCAACAAGCTGTAACACTACCAAATTTAAAACACTAAATTAAAGGGTGTTACCGCCACATCTCTTGGATAAAATACTATAACACAAAAATTCAATCCAAGAGATGCTAAGGCTCTAATAAGAAAACATAACTTTTATTCTCAAATCATGCATCATCCTTAAATGTTTCAAGATAATTGTGCAATCATGAATTTAAAAAGGTTTTATCTACTAAAATTGAAATAAATGCAGAGCTTGAATCCCGCCCCAATGCGTGCACGTGCACATGACTACTCACTTCCAAATCCTGAAAAGAGAAAAGAAAAACACACGCACAACTCGGTATAAACTGGTAAGTTAACCACAGTTCCATAAGGACAACACAAAGAAATGACACCACCGCAATATTAACATATTTAGTATGAAGGTGAATTAGTATTGACGAGGACACCCTTAACCGCATAAATCGCATAGTCCGCATAATCCGCAAGTCTTTGTCCAAACCTATAGCACCGGTGCCCTAACCTAGGCCTACATTACCGCATAGTCAAAGGTTCGTCAACCTGAATTTACTTTAAATTGTGACAGAGGGGGCGAGTTTCGTCGCTGCAGACCCATCACGATCCTACCCCTCAACCGCATTGTCCGCAAAAATCCACATAATCCGCACATAAGCATCTACTCGTCAATACCAATTTGTCCACATAAAATAAAATAGATTTATTTTACCATAAACCTATTTAATTAACATGTCATATAGAGACAGTTCACTCCAACAAAGACAGGGACTCGAACATAGCAGGATGACACACAGATCAGTAATTAAAGACAATATTATGCATTAAAAAATGATGGCTAGAATAATTGACATTTGCAAGCCTATACTAATTTATCCAAAGGCTCGATTATGTTAAAAAAAAAAAGAGGGGAGATGATGTAGATCAATCTCAGTGGCCATGCGTAGTACATATAAATTTATGTATACTTGTTTACTTAAGCTACTAATCAGCTGCCTCTAACTTTGACACCATAAGACCAGGGAAATCAATCTATCGTATACTTTCAAAACACAAAATTCATAGGCCTGGGAAAAATTAAATATTCAAGAGGTAGGAAAGTCTAGCACACACATAAACATACGTGTGTGTATATATATGTATATATATATATATCCATATAGTATTACTTATAAACTGCAGCCACCACCACATCAGACTAAAGAGTACTAGAAGGGACGAATTGATTCTAGAAGGGGTGCTTAAATAATTAGTTTATATATACACTTTTAAAAGATTTTGCGAAAGACACCAGCCAATTTCCTTATGACCGACCACACAGACTGAAAATAATTTTAATGACTCAAATCAATTGAGAAGTATACACAGACTCCATAACATTAAAATACAGTAGAGACATGTATACTGGAGATACTCGACAGATAGGCATTACAAACAGGAGTTGTTCGACAGATAGGGATAAACGAATATAGGACAATAGGGATTAACTTACTGCCAAACAAATAGTGTTGAACAAAAGGAGATGAATGCACTGGAAGTTGGCTCAAAAAGGTAGACTCCAACTACTCCTCTACAAGCTCCAAACGTGAATTATCCCTTAAGGGTTTCCAAGCTTACCGTTCTTATAATGGTTATCCATAATGCCACGGATCGATTGAATACTATAGGCTATTAATGGAAATAACAAGAATGAAAGATAGATGAGACTTCACTAAGAAATAGATTGAAGCTTGAAGACAACCAACCCCTCCAATATGGTGACCCCCTTCCTCCTTTCAATCCTTCAAAGTGATAATCAATCGAGGTGTCTCAATCTTGATTGATAGCCGAAGCCAAGCTTGAATCAAATCCATGAATTTGAGAGAAAATGCTCTCGGTAATGACTTTTGAAAGAAGAGTGTATTTTTCATTCAATATCAAAAGTGGCTACAAAAGTGTTAGGGTTCCCATATATATAGGGAAACCCTTAAACAAGCAAAAGGAAGGAAATAAACAACCCTACACGAGTTCTCAACAAAACAGTAAGGAAAAAGATAGGTTGGTCGCGGACTGAGGGCTTTGTCGCGGAGCTTGGCATCGCGACAAAAGTCGAGGCTTGGCGACAAAGGGAGCAGGAGGGCACGTGGCAACTTCTGGATGGTCCAGTCGCGGAACCAGGCTTTGTCGCGGAGCTTGGCATAGCGACAAAAGTGGCTTCCGCGACAAGTGACCTTCCGCGACAAAAGTGGCTTCCGCGACAAAAGGCCTTCCGCGACAAGTGACCTTCCGCGACAAAAGTGGCTTCCGCGACAAAAGGCCTTCCGCGACAAGGGCTCCTCTTCCGCGACAAGGGGTTTCCGCGACAAAGTACTCCGAGACTGAATCTGAACTGGGTCCGTCCTTCACGACTCCGGCGTTGACTTCCGTTGACCGGCGTTGACCGGCGACTTTTCCGACCAAGTTCCGGCCAGATTCCGGCCAGGTTCCGGCAACCTCGCCGGAGCTCCGGCGGTGTTCCCGGCGACGGCGACGGCGGTGGCGGCGGCGGCGACGGTGACGGCGGAACCCTCTGTTTGGACCTCTTCATGCTGATTTGTTCTGTTTCTGCATCCGGAGGTCATTCTGCTTTCGATCTTCAGTCTGAAGAAGCGGGACCCAGAGTGATGGGTCCCGGTTCTATCCGGTATTCTTCTGTCTGTTCCCACTGGATGACTGTGCTTCCTTTGATCTGTTCTGCTCGGCATGTGGACTGCTCCCATTTATCTGATTCCTCAGATAATATTTTGGCAATAGCAGTCAGGAATCTTTTGGCACGCTGTTTTGAGCAGGGTCCCTCCGGGATGGTCAACGCTGTTGACTTGGCTCCCATGCCACATAAATCCCTATGAAATATTTATGGGCCGGTTGAGAAATGACAAGAATTATGGGATTGAGGGGTGTGAATTATTGTGGGATAATGAATTTAACGAATTTTGGCTTTAATATAAAATCCACTTATGTCTCCATCTAAATAAGTACTGAAGATAGACAACACTAACATTAAAAGTGGGATTCAGTCCGTACTCCTCAGGCAGTTCTAGTCTATAAGCATTATCATTAATTCTATCTAGAACTCTAAATGGTCCGTCTCCTCGAGGAGAAAGTTTGGTGCGTCGTTTCATAGGAAATCGCTCCTTGCGCATGTGCACCCAAACCCAATCCCCGGGGTGGAGTATGAGCTTCTTTCTGCCGCGATTGTTGTACTTCGCATATGTCTCAGCGGCTTTCTCCAGACTTTTCTGCACGTCCTTGTGCAAATCCTTAATCGCTCTCGCCCTGTCCCTGCCAACTGCATTTTTATGCTCACTCGGAGGAAGTGGCAACAGATCCAATGGTGTCAGTGGGTTAAAGCCATAAACTATTTCAAATGGTGACATGTGTGTGGCACTGTGTACATGTCTGTTATAAGCAAACTCGATATATGGAAGGCATTCATCCCAACTTTTAGAATTGGAAGATGTGATTATCCTCAACAGATTGCCAAGGACCCGATTGACAGATTCGGTCTGGCCATCTGTTTGTGGGTGATATGCCGTAGAGAAAAGAAGTTTTGTACCTATTTCAGACCACAGTGACTTCCAGAAGTAACTCACAAATTTGGCGTCCCGATCTGACACAATGGTCTTCGGAATCCCGTGCAGGCGCACAACCTCCTTGAAGAATATCTTGGCCACATGGGAGGCATCGTTTGTTTTGGCACATGGGATGAAATGGGCCATCTTGGAAAATCTGTCAACGACCACGAAGATGGAATCCTTTGCTCGGGCAGTTCTGGGTAACCCCAAAACGAAGTCCATTGACAAATCTACCCAAGGGCCGTCTGGGACGGGCAATGCCTTGTATAATCCATGGGGCTTCACAGTGGATTTTGCCTTCAGGCAAATGATGCATTTTGCAATGAAGTCCTCCACTTGCTTCGGTAATCCGGGCCAGAAGAACCGATCAGATAGTATGGACACAGTGACATTTCTCCCGAAATGTCCCATCATATCTCCACTGTGTGCTTCTTTAACAAGCAGTTCTCTGATCGAACCCTTCGGTATGCATAATCGATTCCCAAAATAAAGGAAACCCTCCAGACGAGAGTATTCCTTGAAGGCATGCTTCTCCGTCTTCTCCCAGATTTCCTTGAAATCTGCATCAGTGCTATAGAGCTCACGGATATGTTCGAATCCAATCAAATGCGTAGTAGCATATGCGGTCAGTGCCAATCTTCTCGAAAGAGCATCTGCTACTACATTTTCCTTGCCCTTCTTATATTTAATCACATACGGAAATGTCTCTAGAAACCCACTCCACCTTGCATGTCTTCTGCTCAACTGATCCTGCGATCTGATATGCTTCAAGGTATCATGGTCCGTATGGATTATGAACTCTCTGCTCCTCAAATAATGCTGCCAGGTCTTCAGTGCCCGTATCACAGCGTATAGCTCCTTGTCATAAGTAGAATAATTCAGTTGAGCTCCCGAAAATTTCTCACTGTGATAGGCCACTGGGCGGCCTTCTTGAATCAGCACAGCTCCACATCCTGTTCCTGATGCATCACATTCGATTTCGAATGGATAATCAAAATTGGGCAGTGCCAGGACTGGAGCATGAGTCAGTTTTTCTTTCAACTCCTCAAAGGATTTCTGTTCTGCAATCCCCCACTTGTATGGAAATCCCTTCTTTAATAGTGCAGTCAGGGGTGCAGCAATTATACTGAACTGTGGGACGAATCTTCTGAAAAACCCACATAACCCAAGGAAACTCCTTACTTCGTGGACCGAGGTAGGTGGCTTCCATTCGGTTATAGCAGTTATCTTGGATTCATCCACTTTGAGACCCTCACTGCTGACGATAAATCCCAGAAATATCACCTCTGGAACGCAGAAGGTGCATTTCTCCATATTGGCATACAGTTGGGCTTCTCGCAGCTTCCTTAATACCTGTTCCACATGAGAGACATGATCAGAAAGACAGTTGATGTAAATAAGTATATCATCAAAATATACAACAACAAATTTCCCAATGTAAATCCTCAATGTCTCATTCATCAGTCTCATGAACGTGGATGGCGCGTTTGTTAGTCCGAATGGCATCACCAGCCATTCGTACAACCCGAACTTGGTCTTGAAGGCTGTCTTCCACTCATCACCGGGCTGCATTCTGATCTGGTGGTAGCCACTTCGAAGATCGATCTTTGAAAAGATGCTCGCTCCACCTAGTTCGTCAAGCATGTCATCGAGCCTTGGTATAGGATGGCGGTACTTGATCGTGATCGCATTCACGGCTCGGCAGTCCACGCACATCCTCCAAGTCCCGTTCTTCTTCGGCACAAGAAGCACAGGCACAGCACAGGGAGACAGGCTCTCCCGAACCCAACCTTTGTCCAAAAGCTCTTGGACTTGTTTCTGAATCTCTTTAGTCTCTTCGGGGTTCATTCGGTATGCTGGCCTATTCGGAATGGAGGCCCCGGGAACAAAGTCAATGCGATGTTCGATCCCTCGAATTGGGGGTAGTCCCGCGGGTACTTCATCGGGAAACACGTCCCTGTTGCGATCCAGCATCCTGCGAAATTCATTAGGCACATCAGGTGCAGCAGAGACTGTTTCATTAATACAGACAATTGGCTTAACAAAGGCTAAGAGACAGTAACCTGAAAATTCGGGTTCTTGTATAGCCTCCTGAAATTCAGTCCTGGTGGACAACAAGCATTGATCTGCAAAAGCAATAGCATTATTAGTTCGAGGTGCTTGTTGATCCACTTTAGCCTTGCCCTTCCGCTTTTGCTGAAATTCTGCTTCTTCCTTCTTAATATTCTCTAACAGGGTCTTCTGGTTGGCATGAACTGTAGCCATAGATAATGGCTTGACAGCTATTCTTTTGTCCCTGTGTAGAAAACATAAAGAGTTTTTGCGCCCGTTGTACATGACTGATTTGTCAAACATCCAAGGGCGACCAAGGAGTAGGTGACAAGCGGTCATAGGTACAACGTCACATTCTACATTCTCAGAATAATAAGTCCCTATTTTTAATGGTACTTTAGCTCTCATGGTTACCTTCGTACTCCCACTATCGTTCATCCAATGGAGTTGGTATGGACGAGTGTGGTTTTCGGTAGGTATTTTCATCTTTCTTACAGCATATAGACTTATTACATTGGTACAACTACCGTTATCAACAATAATAGAAGTCAAATTTCCACAAATCTCCCCATAACAATGAAATAAATTCTCTCTTTGAGCAAGCTCGTTGTCGGGGTTGTCAATCTGCTTCTCAGTATTCAACACTCTCATGGCGACCAAGTTGGGTAGACGGACTTCATCTTGATTGATGCACTCGTCTGCGGATTCGTCACTGCCATACCCATACTCGTCGGTTTCTCTTTCTTCGTCTTCATCCTCGGCCTCATCCTCTTCAAAGCCCACAATTCGGTAGTCACCTGTTTCAGTAGTAACTACATTAGCTCTGCGTACATTAGGGCAATTAGGAGAAATATGGCCAGGTTGGCGACATTTATAACAAATAATATCTTTATCTCCCCTTTTGGGTCGATATCGGTCGGGCTCTCGTGGCCTGCGATCATCTCTCCTATCAGTTCGGAAATCTTTGCCTAACTCGAAGCCTCGGGGCTTGTTCCCTTTGTCATCCTTTGGATAGGATTTATATTTATCAGCTTCAGGCTTTGAACTCCACTGTCTTGGCGGATGAGAATGTGAACTGGAGTGCTGGCGGCTTCGTTCTTGCTTCATTTGGATATCCAAGGTAGTAGCAAGATGAATGCACTCCTGCAGATCCTCATAATGTCTGAGCTTGATCTCCTTCTGGACGTCGAGCCTCAATCCTTTGATGAAACGGGTGATGAATAACCCTTCGTCTTCCCGTATGGCAGATCTCATCATAATGTACTCCAGCTCTTTATAATATTCTTCTACAGTCCTGTTTCCTTGGACACAGTCCTGTAGCTTCATATATAAGTCCATCCTGTAGTTATTGGGTACAAAACGACGATCCATTTCTATCATAAATTCTTCCCATGTTTCAAAATCGGGCTACTGCCGTCTGGCTCGGATGCGATTATGATTGATCCACCAAGTAAGAGCATACTCGCGGAATTCACTTACAGCCAATCTGATTTTGATTATGTCAGAATGGTTGTACAGTTGGAAACATAGCTCTATCGCATCTCTCCAGTCAAGAAATTCATCGGGTCCGCCTGTTCCTTTGAAGGTAGGAATCTGTAATTTCAGACCTCGCAGATCTGGCCCGTCCGGATCCTGATAATCTTGTCCGTTGTATCCTGGAATCCTTCGACAATGTTCGGGGTCATAATTATGATACCTTCTTCCTCTGTCAGCACGTGGAACATTGCGGACTGCTGCTCTCAGATGACCAGCTGGAACTGGAGCAGGAATATTTGGTGGAACTGCGGCCGGAGGAAGTGCGTTCGGAGGAGGTGCATTTTGAGGGAGTACTGCGAGTGCAGGTGCGGCTGGTTGATTAACCGGTGGTGGAGGTTGTATTGGCACTTGTGCCTGTTGTTGCTGTTGTGCGATCTCCTCCATTTCCCGTTCAGCAATCAGCATTCCCTGGTGAGGACCAATTTCGCCAATTATACTCCCTAAATCAGATCTTCGCGATCTCGTCTCCTCTATCCGCTCCTCCACAGTCCGGATGTCGTTACTTAAAGCAGTGAAACGTCCTTCCATCCTGTCATCCATGTCATTTAACCTGGTAGTTAATTGAGTGGTAGTGGTAGACAGAGTTCCCATCTCGGTGGATAATCCGGCTACCATGTTGGTTAGAGCCTGAATCTGCTTGGCCAGATCATCCGTCGTGGTTCCTGCCATGATAGACACTAGAAAAATATATGTATAACAGATTAGAAATAAAATTGCAGAAATTTGTAGACTGATCTCTCTACAATATATCTCTCAGCTCTCTTAATCACTTCTTCAATCCACCTTGGCTCAAGCACAAGAGTCAGAGATCACCTCAAAAGCTTCACCTGATGGAAAGAAAGTTGGCTTATGACAGACAGACACTCACAGTACGAGACAGAATACTGTGCTTGACTCAATAAAAGAAAAGGCACGGATTTGTGTATGATATGCAAATGCAATGCAAAATGATGCGGGTTTGCAAAACCGAGTAGTGCAATCTGCAACAAATTTAATTCAATCTTCACTTTTGGCAAAATTCGATCCTTGATTGAAAATATTGAGAAAATGTCCCGCCCAAAGTATGAAGAGAGAACTCACAAGGGAAATAACACTCAAGAAAAGACCTTGGTTTACTCAAATGGCTTCAAGGGCTGGGTTTCACAGATGTGCCAGTCCAATATCCACTTTATTGTTAAATAACTCAAGTGGCTTCAAGGGCTAGGTTTCACAAATGTGCCAGTCCAATATCCACTTTATTGTAAACACTCAAAAACATAAGGTATGAGATGTTTGGATATGGGCTTTGATATGTATGGGTGGAGTTTGAAGGTGGTAATGGCCCAAAACAATGGAAAGCCCACTTTTGCAACTTTTGAATTTGGACAGATTTTGGTCTCGAGACGCAGGTGCAAAAATGACGTGAATTGTGTCGCTAAACGATGGTTTCGCGACAGGCCAATGGAGGATAAGCTAGTCCTTTGAATTAGGAAACTTTGGGCACAAGAATCACCCTTTTTGGACCACTCACGCGCTCTCACGCGCCTGTCCTTGCGTCCTTGTTCAGTTTTTGGCACCTTTCACTAAAATGACCATAACACCCTCAATTCTTATCCAAACGGATTGATTCAAAAACCCTCTTGAAGCTAACTTGAAGATCTTTCTATAAGATTCATCAATTTTGATGAAGATCTTCAAATTCAAATGAACACTCAAAGTTAGGTCACTCGCGGACACACTCAGGCAGTATTTTTGTTTTCGCGATTTCGACCCCCAAATGAACTCGGATTGCCTCCAAACCACTTCCAAATGAAAGCTAACACCCAAAAATGGTGGAAAAGGCTCCCCAAAATATAGCAGGTCGGATTGATCAAGATCTCCTTGAACCAAAATGTTCAGATTGTCCAAAAACCGATGCAAATGGAAGCACTAGTGTGTCAATCTTGCAAACCTTAATCACAAAGCAATGGGACAAGTGCAATATCCACACAATGAGACTCAATAGACTAACACAAACACAAAAACAAGAAAACTTGAAGATCAAAGACCAAAGTATATGAACTTTTTGAGTTTTGGATGAAGAACATGAAGAACACTCATGAATCTTCAAATGGATTTTTGGAGGATGATGAAGATTTGAAAAAAATTGGGCATTATAACCCCTAGAAAACGGGTGATTATAAGTTGCCAAATGGAACGTGGCTCCAAATGGGTAGTGGTGGTGTGTGAAAAAGATGAACAAACTAAGAACACTATGGAGAACAAGTGGAAGAAGAAAATATGGCCAAGATCTTCAAAAATTCATAGAAAATGATTCCCTTGGCCAAATTTGATGATCCACATATGTAGATTCATGCCCAGAACACAAGGAATCCAAATCTTCAATCAGATTTCAAAAATTCCAAGTTTTCAGGCACGGATCCCAATGGAACAGTAACTCCGAAAATGAGAAAAATGAAGAACAAAATATTTTTGGATTTTCTAAACCTATAGATTCAACAATGGCTCTGATACCAAATTAAATATGCCACGGATCGATTGAATACTATAGGCTATTAATGGAAATAACAAGAATGAAAGATAGATGAGACTTCACTAAGAAATAGATTGAAGCTTGAAGACAACCAACCCCTCCAATATGGTGACCCCCTTCCTCCTTTCAATCCTTCAAAGTGATAATCAATCGAGGTGTCTCAATCTCGATTGATAGCCGAAGCCAAGCTTGAATCAAATCCATGAATTTGAGAGAAAATGCTCTCGGTAATGACTTTTGAAAGAAGAGTGTATTTTTCATTCAATATCAAAAGTGGCTACAAAAGTGTTAGGGTTCCCATATATATAGGGAAACCCTTAAACAAGCAAAAGGAAGGAAATAAACAACCCTACACGAGTTCTCAACAAAACAGTAAGGAAAAAGATAGGTTGGTCGCGGACTGAGGGCTTTGTCGCGGAGCTTGGCATCGCGACAAAAGTCGAGGCTTGGCGACAAAGGGAGCAGGAGGGCACGTGGCAACTTCTGGATGGTCCAGTCGCGGAACCAGGCTTTGTCGCGGAGCTTGGCATAGCGACAAAAGTGGCTTCCGCGACAAAAGTGGCTTCCGCGACAAGTGACCTTCCGCGACAAAAGTGGCTTCCGCGACAAAAGGCCTTCCGCGACAAGTGACCTTCCGCGACAAAAGTGGCTTCCGCGACAAAAGGCCTTCCGCGACAAGGGCTCCTCTTCCGCGACAAGGGGTTTCCGCGACAAAGTACTCCGAGACTGAATCTGAACTGGGTCCGTCCTTCACGACTCCGGCGTTGACTTCCGTTGACCGGCGTTGACCGGCGACTTTTCCGACCAAGTTCCGGCCAGATTCCGGCCAGGTTCCGGCAACCTCGCCGGAGCTCCGGCGGTGTTCCCGGCGACGGCGACGGCGGTGGCGGCGGCGGCGACGGTGACGGCGGAACCCTCTGTTTGGACCTCTTCATGCTGATTTGTTCTGTTTCTGCATCCGGAGGTCATTCTGCTTTCGATCTTCAGTCTGAAGAAGCGGGACCCAGAGTGATGGGTCCCGGTTCTATCCGGTATTCTTCTGTCTGTTCCCACTGGATGACTGTGCTTCCTTTGATCTGTTCTGCTCGGCATGTGGACTGCTCCCATTTATCTGATTCCTCAGATAATATTTTGGCAATAGCAGTCAGGAATCTTTTGCACGCTGTTTTGAGCAGGGTCCCTCCGGGATGGTCAACGCTGTTGACTTGGCTCCCATGCCACATAAATCCCTATGAAATATTTATGGGCCGGTTGAGAAATGACAAGAATTATGGGATTGAGGGGTGTGAATTATTGTGGGATAATGAATTTAACGAATTTTGGCTTTAATATAAAATCCACTTATGTCTCCATCTAAATAAGTACTGAAGATAGACAACACTAACAATGGGACTAAAATATCTTAAGCGGATTAATGGGAAAAATATATGTTTATCAGTAATTACTAATCCCTAAACTTTGGCTGGATTTATCATCTAACCATTCAATTCCTAATTGAAAGAATCTATTTGCATTAATTCCAGTAGGACATCATGCAAATAGAAAAGGATTTGTTTGGACTTGCCAATAGATCTCAGTGTCTAATTTTGGAATGATAATATGCACGCCAACCATTTACACATACATATACAACAATTTAGCTAATCATAAGTGTATTACTAATATCAAGACTTGAGAGATATTAATTGCCAATAAGGCTATAATAATAATAATAATAATAATAATAATAATAATAATAATAATAATAATAAGTGAAACGAATTTCTCGGGTATCACAATCTACCCTCCTTAAAAATCGACTTCGTCCTCAAAGTCGCTTAATGGCTGAGGATAGAGTATTTCATGCAAGTGTTCAAGAAATGGGCATGCGAGAGATATAGATCGAGATAGTGTGTTAGCTTGACATATAACTAAATGAATGCACATTTATATATATGACCCATCCCCTGATTTAAAAATAATAATAATTTAATTCATGATTTAAAATATATTATGCACGGCAGAGTTTCCACAAATTCCTTTACTAAAAAAAATAGTAATGATATTCTTATGAGTTTAAAAATTATAATATTTTTTTACACACTTAAAAATTTAATACATAGCTTTTATAGAAATATAGCAAAAATTATTTATATACTCCTCAAAATACTTGGTCCGAAAGAATCGAACCGCTCTGATACCACTTTGTAACACCCCCAAATTTAAAACACTAAATTAAAGGGTGTTATCGCCACATCTCTTGGATAAAATACTATAACACAAAAATTCAATCCAAGAGATGCTAAGGCTCTAATAAGAAAACATAACTTTTATTCTCAAATCATGCATCATCCTTAAATGTTTCAAGATAATTGTGCAATCATGAATTTAAAAAGGTTTTATCTACTAAAATTGAAATAAATGCAGAGCTTGAATCCCGCCCCAATGCGTGCACGTGCACATGACTACTCACTTCCAAATCCTGAAAAGAGAAAAGAAAAACACACGCACAACTCAGTATAAACTGGTAAGTTAACCACAGTTCCATAAGGACAACACAAAGAAATGACACCACCGCAGTATTAACATATTTAGTATGAAGGCGAATTAGTATTGACGAGGACACCCTTAACCGCATAAATCGCATAGTCCGCATAATCCGCAAGTCTTTGTCTAAACCTATAGCACCGGTGTCCTAACCTAGGCCCGCAGGCGAGGTTGGGGGTTTAGACCCATACGTCAACCTGAATTTACTTTAAATTGTGATAGAGGGGGCGAGTTTCGTCGCTGCAGACCCGTCATGTTCCTACCCCTCAACCGCATTATCCGCAAAAATCCACATAATCAGCACATAAGCATCTACTCGTCAATACCAATTTGTCCACATAAAATAAAATAGATTTATTTTATCATAAACCTATTTAATTAACATGTCATATAGAGACAGTTCACTCCAACAAAGACAGGGACTCGAACATAGCAGGATGACACACAGATCAGTAATTAAAGACAATATTATGCATTAAAAAATGATGGCTAGAATCATTGACATTTGCAAGCCTATACTAATTTATCCAAAGGCTCGATTATGTTAAAAAAAAAAAAAGAGGGGAGATGATGTAGATCAATCTCAGTGGCCATGCGTAGTACATATAAATTTATGTATACTTGTTTACTTAAGCTACTAATCAACTGCCTCTAACTTTGACACCATAAGACCAGGGAAATCAATCTGTCGTATACTTTCAAAACACAAAATTCATAGGCCTGGGAAAAATTAAATATTCAAGAGGTAGGAAAGTCTAGCACACACATAAACATACGTGTGTGTATACATATGTATATATATATCTATATAGTATTACTTATAAACTGCAGCCACCACCACATCAGACTAAAGAGTACTAGAAGGGACGAATTGATTCTAGAAGGGGTGCTTAAATAATTAGTTTATATATACACTTTTAAAAGATTTTGCGAAAGACACCAGCCAATTTCCTTATGACCGACCACACAGACTGAAAATAATTTTAATGACTCAAATCAATTGAGAAGAGACACACAGACTCCATAACATTAAAATACAGTAGAGACATGTATACTGGAGATACTCGACAGATAGGCATTACAAACAGGAGCTGTTCGACAGATAGGGATAAACGAATATAGGACAATAGGGATTAACTTACTGCCAAACAAATAGTGTTGAACAAAAGGAGATGAATGCACTGGAAGTTGGCTCAAAAAGGTAGACTCCAACTACTCCTCTACAAGCTCCAAACGTGAATTATCCCTTAAGGGTTTCCAAGCTTACCGTTCTTATAATGGTTATCCATAAATCCCTATGAAATATTTATTGGCTGGTTGAGAAATGACAAGAATTATGGGATTGAGGGGTGTGAATTATTGTGGGGTAATGAATTTAACGAATTTTGGCTTTAATATAAAATCCACTTATGTCTCCATCTAAATAAGTACTGAAGATAGACAACACTAACAATGGGATTAAAATATCTTAAGCGGATTAATGGGAAAAATATATGTTTATCAGTAATTACTAATCCCTAAACTTTGGCTGGATTTATCTTCTAACCATTCAATTCCTAATTGAAAGAATCTATTTGCATTAATTCCAGTAGGACATCATGCAAATAGAAAAGGATTTGTCTGGACTTGCCAATAGATCTCAGTGTCTAATTTTGGAATGATAATATGCACGCCAACCATTTACACATACATATACAACAATTTAGCTAATCATAAGTGTATTACTAATGTCAAGACTTGAGAGATATTAATTGCCAATAGGGCTATAATAATAATAATAATAATAATAATAATAATAATAATAATAATAATAATAATAATAATAATAATAATAATAATAATAAGCGAAACGAATTTCTCGGGTATCACACAAGCCATACAACAAATGAAACATCGCATAGCTCAATTGGAGGCAAACCTGCACCAAATGGGAAATTTAAGGAAAGCTGACCTCCATCACTTTCTGAATTTAAGAGCTGCTGATCAAGGTCGCATAAAAGACTTAGAAACTAAAGTGCAAAAACTTATCAAGCAGAGCGACGCAATGATAGATAGAATCGAGGCTCAAGGGTTGGACTTGCTCGAGCTCACTGATATCGTGGTACCATTCAGCCCGATGGAAGATCATTTGATGGGACCACGAAGCCTAACACCCCCAGTTCAAAGTCCATCAGGCCTCATCCATGGCCGTTATGGAACCCTTGGACTCTGGGCCTCATATGGTTCGTCCGTCGCCGAATCCAAGCCCAGTCCCAAGCCCAGTGGAGGAAGACCCAGTAGAGGATCCTGCTACACCCTATTACGAACATTAGATATTTTAGATACTCTAGTGGTTGCTAGTAAATATTTTGTTTTTGTACATCCTATTACTTGTATTACAATTTCTTAAAGGAATAAAATACAAGCGGCGTTCGACAATTTATTTGCGTATTCAATTATTTATTTCCAAAAAAAAAAAAAATCTGGACAGACCCTGTCCAAAAAAAGGGGGGGGGGGATGATTCCTAAAACTTTACTTACAACGGAGCATCACAACCAAAATAGATAACCAAACAGCAACCCTTACAGGACATAACAGATACATACACCGAATCATAGAAATGTCATAGTACCACACCATAAGGAAAATACTAAACCAACTGCTTCTGACACAAGTCTAAAAAAAAAAACACAAAGGGAAACCTAAGGTCACTGATCAGGAGGCGGAAACTGTCGGCGCATAAACTCGTCCATCTGACGCATGTAGGCATACATGTCAGTCATGGTGGCCTGCTGCTCCAGCTGTCTCACAGTGATCATATCCATACGGGCCTGGTAGAGATCCATCCTGGCATCCAAGGCATCGTACCGAGCATCTAGAGCATCGTAACGAGCCTGCCCGGCCGCGAACCCAGCGTCTATACTAAGCTGCATCCCCTGCATCATCTGGAGCATCTGCGTCATCTCCTGACCCTGCTGTGGAACCGAGGAGGTGGAGGTGGAGGTGGCTGCTCTGGGGAACAACTAGAATCAAACCACTATCCTCGGGCTGCGGGCGAAGTACAGCCCGAGGCGCTCCACGTCGCATGGCATTACGCCGAACCGTGTAAGTTGGAACACGGTAATGCTCACCCGCAGCTAACTCGTAAGGGTCCGTCTCCGGCGTCGTACGGATCCCCTGGGCAGCGCACAAGCCACAAATGAGGTGAACGTGAGTGATCACCCTACTCCCTCGCCCTTGTCGCAAGCCCTTCAGATTGTCCTCAATGCAAGCTCCCACATTTACCCTACCGCACCGGGCGATAAAGCAAATGGCCTCATAGACATGATCTATGACGATATGGCTCTGGGTAATCGGCCGGAAGCGTCCTAACCATAGCTGAGTGAGTACACGCCAAGGAGCGTCCATCGACGTCAACCGCAGCTCGTGGGTGTGCTCAGTCCGCGGGGGTGCATCGGTGCACTAGACACCCCAGGCGGGAGCAAAAACATGGCCCTCAGGCTGTGGCCGGTATACGCCATCGTCAGGCAGACCAAAATAGAGGTTGATCGCCCGAGCACTAAAGTCCAGGTGGCGACCACGAACCCAGACTCGAGATAAGTCGTCGTGCTCCCCAAGACCGCCAATGTTGGCGATGACGTCCATGGCTAGATAACCTGAGGCAACGCCCTCGAGATGACGTGCGAGTCCGGTCCACTGAAGATGCTCCAAAACCGCACTGACCCTATCATCGCCCACATGATCGGGAAACATGCCTCTCTCAGGAACATAAGCCCTGTTCACAACGAAGCTCGTCGAAATAGAACTCCTGAGAGGCCATCGTCGCGAATCGACAGTGTAACACCCCGGTTTTTGGTCACCCAGGTCGGGATGTCACCGCCACATCTCCCTAGCAAGACACGGTTTCTCCGGGTTTGCTAAACAGATGCAAGGCTAGGTATTGCTGTATTTAAAATATTTAAAACATTTAAAAATAGCCCATACGATATAAGTTCGAAAATAATATCATAATGCAGCGGAAAAATAACATCTAAGTATAAGTATTTCAGCGGAAAATGTAAACAGGGCCAACATGGCCAAAACACGGGTTAAACAGACCCGTTTACTCTATAGTCTAATGCAAAAATCAAAATATTAAATGTTCCCAAAAATCCCATGCATGTAGTGCTCATGCTCATTCAATCTAATACTTAAATAAAAGCATGCCATTAAGTCATAAACAATTTAATTTACTTAACTAAATAACTTGCATAATCTAATTCATGGCTCTAATTAAAAACACGTTTAACATAATTTAAAGTAAAAGCCATAATTAATTTAAATAAAGCATTAAATAATTTAAATAAACAAAAAATATACATTTTAATTATCCCCATTACACCCAAGATTTAGTATTTCAGTATTTCACGATTGCATTGCAATCTCGTCAAGTTTAGCCGGTAGTCCCGCGGCCGCAACCGTATCTGCCATACCCAGTACCACTCCAGAGCCTCTGAAAACCCATATGGATATTCTCGAGAGTGTAGGCCATATATCTCATGCCGTTTTGGCAATGTATCCCAAATTTCGCGCGGGGTCACCATCGTCCATAAAGGCACGAAGTGAATAGTTAGGGGGCACCCTGCAGAGCACTCACCCTTAATTTTAATTGATCAAGTTTGTAAGGGGATTTTTCAAAATTCTTATTTCACGTATTTTATTTCAAGAATATCTACTCGTTTAAACATTAAAGGCTAAGTTCACCGTTTCACAAGATTTTCAAGATTTGACTTCGGTAAACCAATGTTTACTCCAAAATTAATTTAGAATCAGTTTTAAGTCCGAAAATTCTGAAATTTTACCGGTGACTCAAAAACACAGGGATAAACAAGTTTCGTGTTTTACCTTTTTCGATTCGAGTTAAGAAAACAAGTCAAGAACGTAGATTTCTATTAGGTTACAAATCTGTCCGAAAATTTCAACAGCAGTTTCAAGATTTTGAGATCTACCATAGCAATTTAACTCCAAATTTGATGAAATTTTACAGAGAGATAATTAAGACATATATCTACAGGTTTTATGTTAGGCTAAAGATCTGAATTGGCCTAGAACTATTGTCAAAATCGACTACAAGTTCGAACCTAAGTTCGGTAAAGATTTCAAGATTCAAATTTAGAACAGTTCGGTTCGGGGTCGATTTCAGATATGAAAACATAATGAAAAAATCCAAAAATTTTACAGAAGATAGATCTATGTCTTAGGAACGTTTTTTGTGTTTTAAGTTTTCTCGTTTGAATAGTTCTAAGGGTTCGAAAAAACATACAAAAACGCTGCGCCGTAGAGGTTTTCGTTTTGATAGATTTTAAGTTCTTGGTTTAAATCTTTAGATTAAGTGAATTTTAACTCTCCCAAACCATGTAATTATTAACTTACTGAATTCATAATCGTCTCGGCTCGTTGATTCGGAGGCGTGGCTTCCAGTCCACCGTTTATCTCCTCGATTCGTCGGGTTCTTCGTTCTAAATCCGGTTCGTTGTGTAGAAAAGAAAAATATTAAGTTAGGATTCATTTTCGAATCAAGAACCTGAAAGAACGAATGGATCAGAACTTACCACGACGACAGAAGACTCCAAATTCGTCCAAAACAGTCCCTCTCTTGGTCTCGTGCCTCCGACGACTCCGGGATTAGGGTTTTCGAACGTATAGAGAGTCTGAAGGTTTTTGAAAAGTGTTCAGGATCGATTACAAGGTTTATTTATAGATGTAGGGGACCTAGGGACGTCCAAGGTCGGCCTTAGTGAGTCTTGAGCCGCAAGGTGAGCAACCGAAGTCGAAAAATCCGGATTCGGGCGAGAGAATCTCGCAACAGTCGTTTCTGTCCGTTGGCGCGGGGTTGGCGCGCGGCTAGGGGAAACCCCGCGCGGCCACCGCGCGCTCCACGCCTGGACTTCGGTCCGGGTGGGTCGTGCGATCCGTCGAGCCTTTCCTCCTCTCTTTCGGACTTCTATCCCTCTATGTTTTCAGATTCCGATTTCCGGGATATTTTCGGGCTCCTATTTCCTATCTTAATTTTTACTCGAGTCTAGATTTAATATTAGCCTCGAATTCCCGAGTTCATTGGTGTTGGGTTTCCATGTACAATTTATTCGATTAAATTGTCTTGAGTATTGGAACTTTAATTCCTTTTTAGATTAGATTCCATTTCTCATTTCCCCTTTTCTCTTTATTTATTTATTGTATTTATTTATTATTTATTTTATGTTGCAAAATTCTCGGGTATTACAGTCTACCCCCCCCTTAAGAATCAACTTCGTCCTCGAAGTTGTGTTTCGGCTTTTGTCGTGCTAAGGACTTTTTGTTTGTTTTATTATTTTGTGACTGAACTTAGAATTAAAACTTCTAAGCTGCCTACGTACCCTGCGAAGGGATCAAGCCATAACGTAGTTCAAAACAATTTGAATTTGTTTGTTTGTTTACAAAAATGCACGAAAACACGAAAAAAAACACGGTGTGACATCCTCTCCCCCTTAAGATTACAGTTATGTCTCCATAACTGTGTCAGCGTCGGTTTGGAACAGTGTCGGGTAACGCTCTCTCATGTCGGATTCTGATTCCCAAGTCGCGGTTTCACTTTCATGGTTCGACCAAAGAACCTTGACCATCTTGACGGTTTTATTCCTCGTTACTCGCTCCTTAACGTCTAGAATTCGCACTGGGACTTCTTCGTAAGTCAGATCGTCATCGAGTTCGATCACTTCCGGCTGAAGTACATGTGTCGGGTCCGGCACATATTTCTTTAGTTGTGAGACATGGAAGACATTATGAACTCGATCTAATTGTGGCGGTAAAGCCAGTCGGTAAGCCAAATTTCCGACTCGTTCTAGAATTTCGTAAGGTCCTATGTATCGAGGACTCAACTTTCCTCGTTTGCCAAAGCGCATCACCCCCTTCATGGGTGATATCTTTAGCATGACCCTATCTCCCACTTGAAATTCTAGGTCTCGTTGTCTCACGTCAGCATAACCCTTCTGACGGTCTTGAGCGGCTCTCATTTTCCCTTGGATCACCCTTATTTGTTGAGCCATTTCTTCGACAAGTTGTGGTCCCACTACCACAGACTTATCGTTTTCCTCCCAGCTCAACGGGCTTCGGCACTTTCGTCCATACAACGCCTCGAAAGGTGCCATGCCAATACTAGCATGGTAGCTATTGTTATAGGAAAACTCAATTAAGGGTAAATGAGTTTCCCAATTTCCCTTAAACTCCAACACACATGCTCTCAGCATGTCTTCTAGTGTTTGGATTGTTCTCTCGGTTTGTCCATCCGTCATTGGGTGGAATGCGGTGCTCATTTTGATTTGAGTACCTAGAGCTTTTTGTAACTCCGTCCAAAAATGGGAGACAAATCTACTGTCACTGTCAGAAATGATGTCATGTGGTACTCCATGTCGTCGTACCACATTGTCAATGTAGGCTCGGGCCAATTGGTCCATAGTCCACGTGTCCTTCATCGGGATGAATATGGCTGTCTTC
The DNA here is from genome assembly GCA_030278955.1 of Hygrophila difformis. Taxonomy (NCBI): domain Eukaryota; kingdom Viridiplantae; phylum Streptophyta; class Magnoliopsida; order Lamiales; family Acanthaceae; genus Hygrophila; species Hygrophila difformis. The sequence goes on along the minus strand of JAOANR010000004.1, from coordinate 30,853,702 downwards.
GTTAGCCTATCCGCAATCACCCAAATCTTGTTCATGCCTTTAGGTGATCGTGGCAATCCCGAGACAAAGTCTATTGAGATGCTATCCCACTTCTAACTTGGAATCTCCAGTGGTTGCATCAGTCCTAAGGGTTTATGTCTCACTGCTTTAACCCTTTGGCAGGTGAGGCATTTCGCCACGAAGTCTGCCACTTCCTTCTTCATTCCCGGCCACCAATAGATCTTCTTCAGATCTTTGTAAAGTTTGTCGCCTCCGGGATGCACCGAATATGGTGTGTTGTGCCCTTCCTCCATCAACTTTTGCTTCAGCTCGACACACTTCTGGGGCACGCACCATCTCCCTTTGAAGTGAATGCTTCCATCCTCGTGGATAGCAAATCCTATTGCCTTACCCTCGGCAATATACCCCTTTATCTTCTCGAGTTTTGCGTCGGCCAGTTGAGCGAGCTTAATCTCGTCCAATATTGGAGTTTCTACGATCATTGCATTGATCGTTTCACTAACTGTGCCCGGGTCACAAGTTCTACATCCAATCTCTCCAAATCCATGTACAATACCGGCGGAATTACCAACGGGTTGGTCACATGTTGGGTCTTCCGGCTTAGGGCGTCAGCTACCACATTCGCCTTCCCTTCGTGGTATGATATCTCTAGATCATAATCCTTAATAAGTTCCAACCACCTTCGCTGTCTCAGATTCAACTCCTTCTGAGTGAATATATATTTTAAGCTCTTGTGGTCGGTTAACATTAGACACTTTCGCCCGTAAAGATAATGTCTCCATATCTTTAGAGCAAAAACGACCGCTGCCAACTCCAGGTCGTGTGTCGGGTGATTCTCCTCGTGAGGTTTCAGTTGGCGTGATGCGTATGCAATGACCCTCGAGTCTTGCATCAAGACACAACCTAAACATTCATTCGAAGCATCGCTGTAAACTTCGAAGTCACCATTCTCTGATAGTAGCGTCAATACGGGTATCGTAAAGCAAAGAAAACAAAATAAAAAAAATCGAAAACGAAAATAAAAAAAACAAAATTCGTGACCCGCGCGGGGTCCGCGCGGTAAAGGGGGTTCAGCGCGCGGGGACCGCGCGGTCACAGTAGTTTGAAAAAAAAGGGCTCGCGCCACGCGCGAGCCATTTCACCCCTTTCCACATCCGAAACCACCCTCCACTTCCTCTCAAATTCGTTCTCCCGTTCTCAAATTCTCCCGGTTTCAACTTCGATTTTGCTTTGTAAGGTATGTATCTACTTCTTCCACTTACCAATTTCAAATTTTATGCTTTGAATAAATTGATTTGTGGATGGATTTAGAAATTAGGGTTTATGTATAAAAATTGGGGATTTGGTATTTTTAGGCTTGATTCGTGCAAGTTAGGGAGTTTATGTGGTAATTGATGCTATTTTCGTTGGTTTGGAAGTATTTGTGCGACAAGGTGGACTTAATTTGGGGAAGTTCTTGCTAAATTTTTGATTTGTAGGAGGAGTGTGAACTCTATGTTTTATGTTGGTGTTGCGGCATGAAATGGGTTTATTGTGGTTGTTGGTTGCCGCATTTTGGATGACGAGTTGTTGCTCGAGTAGTTGTTTTAACTTGTGGACAATTTCGTGTACTTTATAAGTAAAATTGAGACTTGTTTTATTTCGCACCTAACGTGTTCGACAAAATGCCCAAAGGGGGTTTGGAATTCGTTTGGACATGCTCTTTGTTTTGTTTAACTTCCGGTTTGTATTGACGACTGTTGGGTTTGATGTCCTCGTGGATTGCTCCCATTGGAAGCCTATACTTGATTTTTTTGCGTATTTCTGCTCGATCATTATTGTGTAGAGATTAGCCTTATAATTGGTATTGGGTATTTGCAGGATGTTGCTCTTCCTGTGGGTTGTTTTGGCGTCTCTCATGTGTCCTCCGGGGGCCAAGAGACGAGCTACTCGGCGCGATGCGGCTAGCCCTTATACTGCCGCTCCGGTGATGCTAGATTTCGATGAGAGTGAATCTGAGGAGGACGAGGAGCAAGGTCCGAGACTCAGGGATCTCCCTGATGAGGTGCGTCCTCGCCGGCACGATAGGTATCGCTTCACGACGATGGCCTCCCAAGAGTTCTATTTCGACGAGCTTCGTCGAAACAGGGCTTACGTACCTGAGAGAGGCATGTTTCCGGATCATATGGGCGATGACAGGATCAGTGCGGTTTTAGAGCACCTTCAGTGGAACGGACTCGCACGTCATCCCGAGGGCATTGCCTCCGGTTTTCTAGCTATGGAGGTCCTCGCCAACATTGGCGGTCTTGGGGAGCACGAGGACTTATCTCGAGTCTGGGTTCATGGCCGCTACCTAGATTTCAGTGCTCGGGCGATCAACCTCTATTTCGGTCTACCTGACGATGGTGTATTCCGGCCACAGCCTGAGGGCCGTGTACTTGCTCCTGCATGGGGCGTCTTGTGCACCGGGGAACCATCGCAGACTGAGCACGACCACGAGCTACGGTTGACCTCGATGGATGCTCATTGGCGTGTACTTGCTCGCTATGGTTAGGACGCGTCCGGCCGATTACCCGGAGCCATATTGTCATAGATCATGTCTATGAGACCATTTGCTTTATCGCCCGAGGCGGTAGGGTAAATGTGGGAGCTTGCATTGCGGACAATCTGACGGGCTTACGAAGAGGGCGAGGGAGTTGGGTGATCACTCTTGTTCACCTCATTTGTGGTTTATGCGCTGCCCAGGGGATCCGTACGAGTTAGCTGCGGGTGAGCATTACCGTGTTCCGACTTACGCCGTTCGGCGTAATGCCTTGCGACGCGGCGCGCCTCGGGCTGTACTTCGCCCGCAGCCCGAGGATGGTGGTTTGATTTTAGTTGTTCCCCCAGAGCGACCACCTCCACCTCCACCTCCTGCGGTTCCACAGCAGGGTCAGGAGATGACGCAGATGCTCCAGATGATGCAGGGGATGCAGCTTAGTATAGATGATGGGTTCGCAGCCGGGCAGGCTCGTTATGATGCTCTGGATGCCAGGATGAATCTATACCAGGCTCGCATCGATACGATCACTATGAGGCAGCTGGAGCAGCAGGCCACCATGACCGACATGTATGCCTACATGCGTCAGATGGACGAGTATATTCGTCGGCAGTTTCCCCCACCCGATCAGTGATTCTATGGTTTCTCTCCGTGTTTTTATCTAGAATTATGTCAGGAACAGTTGATTTAGTAGTTTCTCTATGTGTGGTATAATGACTATCCTACTGACTGTGATTTGGTGTATGTTTCTGTTATGTCCGGTAAGGTTTGCTGTTTGGTTATCCATTTTGGTTGTAATGCTCCGTTGTATGTGAAGTTTTAGGAATCGTTCCTTCTTTTCTTCTTCTCTCTCTTTTTTTTTTTTGAGGAAATAAGCAAATAAATTGTCGAATGCAACTTGTATTTTATTCCTTCAAGAAATTGTAATACAAGCAATAGGATGCACCAAAACAAAATATTTACTAACGAAGGAACTAGAGTATCTAAAATATCTAGGCTCCCTCTGGAAGCGTAGCAGGATCCTCAACTGGGTCTTCCTCTACTGGACTTGGGGCTGGGCCTGGATTCGGCGATGGATGAACCATGTGAGGCCAAAGTCCAAGGGTTCCGTAACGGCCACGGATAAGGTCGGATGGGCTTTCAACTGCGGGTGTTGGGCTTCGTGGTCCCATCAAATGGTCTTCCACAGGGCTGTATGGTACCACGATATCAGTGAGGTCGAGCAGGTTCATCCCTAGATCCTTGATTCTGTCTATCATAGCGTCGCCCCGTTCAGTGAGTTTTTGCACTTGAGTTTCTAAGTCTTTTATGCGATCTTGATCAGCAGCTCTTAAATTCAGAAAGTGTTGGAGGTCAGCTTCCCTTAAATTTCCCATTTGGTGCAGATTTGCCTCCAAGTGAGCTATACGATGTTTCATTTGTTCTATGATTTATTGGGAGTCGAAGTGAGCGTTCATCATTTTGACCATTAGGTTAATCATATCTTGGTTCGCCATTGATACCTTGCACAGAGTGCGGTATTTCCTTGTGATTAAGTGATAAGTTAAAGGCTTAATTTATGAAAAATGTGGAATTAATTGCTAAAAACAATGATTTTGTGTAAAAATAATTAATTGTGATCTCATTCAGGACTTTATGCATTTTAATGAATTTTGTGGTGAGATTGCATGATTTTAGGTGTTTTTAGCAAGCCAAAGGAAAAAGGACCAAAAAGAAGTCAATTGGAGCTCAAAAACTCGGAAAACAGAAGACGGAAGAAGGATCACACAGCGAATCGACCGCGCAACCGAGCGCACGACGGAAGACCGCCGCGCGCTAGGCGCGCGGTCTGGGAAGGAATGCGCGCAGACCGCGCGGATTCCGAAGGGTGCCCAAATCTTGGGCTGATTTCGGGTGATCTCGTGTATCTCCTGACTGATTCATATCTTCTGCTATCCAGTCTATAAATAAAACGTCTCCAAATCAGTTCAGGGTTCCGAATCACTAATTAATCGCAGAAAAATTCCATATCATTTCATCATTCATCTGGGAGACGAGAAGAGCAAGTTGAAGGCAATCCAGTGGAGATCTACACCGGACTTTCTTCACCATTACTGTCACAGACTATGTTTTCTTTTATTGTTATTTTGCGTTTTTGTGACATTAGGCTAGGCTAATCCCATCGTTTGGGGAAACCAAGATCTTGACATTGTTGATTTTTGCCTTTGTTTATGAATTTCGTTAATTATATGTTAATTTGTTCAATTCTTATGTGTGTTTGGTGAGACCGAAAGGAGATCTGAACTAGGGCTTTATATTGTTTAAGTGGTTGAAAAATACTTAAACAAAAATAATTGAACAAACTAATTCTAATAATTGGTAACTTGAAAAAGAGCCAAAATTGTTAGAACCAAACTTAGGATAATCACTAGCCGGAGGAATTGCATGTCATTAAAACCGAGAGGTTTCTAAATTGTGATAATTCTAAGTAGGCATATTAATTAATTAAAAATTGGATTTTTATAGGCAATTGCAAGGTTTATCAACAATTGAAAGATCTAGGGATCCCCATTCATCATCTAGTGCATAAATTAATTATCTCTCTCTTTTTCATTAATTGGAACTTTTTATTGTTTAATTTTAATTTCAACTTTAGGAATTTAGATAACCCAACTCTATTCGCATTTTAATTTTCGTCGCTACTTTAATTTAATAAATTATAGCAATTCATTGTTCCCTGTGGATTCGACCCGGTTTCACCGGATATTACTTGGACCGTACACTGCGGGTTGTGTTGGAAATATTCCACACACCAGCCATCTAGCGCAAGCAAGAGATCTAAGTTAAAATTCGTCAAGATTCTAAGTTCTCTAAATAAAGGTAATGCAGTATGCATATGCAAATGATGATTCCCCCCCTCAAAAATAACTCATGCACTGTATATATATATATATATTCTAATTCCCATGGGTTTTAAAAATAAAAATTTATTCCATGGAACTAATACTTTAGAATTTAAAATAATAGACAAAATGCTAGTGCACACTTAAAAATAATGATAATAGTATTAATAGTAGTTTAAAAATAATAATGGTTTAAAAATAGTAGTTTTAAAATAATAATCCAATATTTTAAAATAATTTTAAAATATCCGGTCTCTGATACCAACTTGTAACGCCCCGGTTTTTGGTCACCCAGGTCGGGATGTCACCGCCACATCTCCCTAGCAAGACACGGTTTCTCCGGACTTGCTAAAGAGATGCAAGGCTAGGTATTGCAGGATTTAAAATATTTAAAACATTTAAAAACAGCCCATACGATATAATTTCGAAAATAATATCATAATGCAGCGGAAAAATAACATCTAAGTATAAGTATGGCAGCGGAAAATGTAACAGGGCCAACATGGCCAAAAACACGGGTTAAACAGGCCCGTTTACTCTATAGTCTAATGCAAAAATCAAAATATTAAATGTTCCCAAAAATCCCATGCATGTAGTGCTCATGCTCATTCCACATACTCTGTAAGAAAAAGAAATGAAATGGTTTGGTCAGCACAACTTGCTGAGTAAGTTAACACATACATAATCGTGGGGTTTCAAAGCCATTAATCTAAGACTTAAATAAAAGCATGCCATTAAGTCATAAACAATTTAATTTAATTAACTAAATAACTTACATAATCTAATTCATGACTCTAATAAAAACACGTTTAACATAATTTAAAGTAAAAGCCATAATTAATTTAAATAAAGTATTAAATAATTTAAATAAACCAAAAATCAACATTTTAATTATCTCCGTTACACCCAAGATTTAGTATTTCAGTATTTCACGATTGCATTGCAATCTCGTCAAGTTTAGCCGGTAGTCCCGCGGCCGCAACCGTATCTGCCATACCCAGTGTAACATCCCGGATTTGATAACCCAGGCCGAGGTGTCACCGCCGCACCTCCCTAGCAAAACACGGTTTCTCCGAGCTTGCTAAAGAGATGCAAGGCTATAGGTGTTGGAAAAAGTTTTAAAAGCAAGTCCGGAATTACTTAAAAATAATAGTGTATTATCATCCATACATGAATAAGAATAATATGTTGCAGCGGAGATTTAAATATGGGCCGACACGGCAAAAACTCGGGTCAACAAGCCCGCATGCAAGTCATGTAAATAAATAGCTAAATGTCCAAAGTGATCCCCCGATGCATGATCATGCTCCGTACTCTGTAATGGAAAAAAAATGAACAACGGGATTTATCAGTATATAAAATACTGAGTAAGTTAATCCCTGACTAACAATTTAAGGGGTTACATGTGTTTAATTAAAATTACACCTTTCATGCGATACGAGGATTAATTTAGAGTTGCATAAATAAAATTAAACTTAAATTCAAGTCTTTTAGACCTCTTGACAAAATATCAATTAACCGTCTAAGTAATAAGAATTTAATAAATTAGAATGAAGGTTCAGTTAAAGATTTTCTTTTCACTCACGCACAGATTAAAAATATGATTTAACAGTTTACCAAAAGATTCTAAAGGCATACTTGAAAGGACGCGTTTTCTTAATCTCAATCTTCTATCAATGTTTCGGTTATAGTCAAAGATATTCCATCGCCCTTGGGGAATCGAACCCGCAAGGACTCAAATACATCCTAGGGAATTGAACCCATAGGAATCACACACATCCTGGGGAATCGAACCCGCAGGAATACATAAACAAACATCCTGGGGAATCAAACCCGCAGGAAAACATAACAAACATCCTGGGGAATCGAACCCGCAGGAAAATTTACATCTTGGGGAATCGAACCCGCAAGAATTCACATACACGTCCTGGGGAATCGAACCCGCAGGAATTATTCACCTTGGGGAATCGAACCCGCAAGGGATGAGCCGTTTTGGCATAATAAGGAGATCACTAACGGGGCAATCTCAACATAGGACCACTAACGAGGCAGTCCAAACAATGGGAGACCACTAACGAGGCAGTCTCAAAAAGATAGTAGGACCACTAACGAGGCGATCCAAAAATACAGCGCGCGAGATCACTGACGAGGCAATCTCAGATAGTAAGGAGACCACTAACGAGGCAGTCTGAAAGATAATGATAGCATGAAGATCGGCTCAGCCTAGTGAACGGGATTTTTTGAAAGTTCGTATTTCAATGTTATCAAATGATCGATATCGCGTTTTCATAGTTCGAGTTTTCTCAAGTTCGAAAAATCCTATTCGAGGCAGTTTACGCCTTTCTTAATTAAAAATTCGTCTTTACACCAAAAATTCTGAAATTTTTACAGTAGTTCGAAAACACGCACACGAACAACTTTCATGTTGTAAGTTTTCGGAAATAAGGTTCCGAAGTGAGTCGAATTTCGCGTTCTTTGCAAAGAATGATTTCTGTCTTAAAAACTAGTTTCGTCACAGGTTCGTGCAACGCCGATTAAAAATTTATTTCAAAACCAATTGATGCGAAATTTTTACAGTAGCTACAAAACACGTTAAGGAACAACTTTCATGTTTTAAGAATTTGGAAATAATGAATTCTTGGTACTAAAAAATCGACCGCAACTCTCTGCATACTCGCGGGCTCCGAATAGGTTTTAAAACAGTTCTGAAAATTCGACCGTTTGACATATCAAATGAACACCAAAATCCGTGAAATATGCATAATCTAGACACAATTACCTACAACTTTTGTTTACAAATGCAAAGTTGAATCATTCGAAAAATGGGTGAAAAACATGCATCAAGTCGAGTAAGGGAAACTGTCACAGTTTAAAAATGTTCGGGTTGTCACAGAAAGTTTACGGCGTGATTTGGGATAGCAAATCTTAATGTCAACGGCTGAAATTTGGACACAAGATTGGTAAAGGTGTTAGGAACAACTTTTATGTTGAAAAGTTTTCGGTTTGAATTCCCGAAGGTCGAGTTTTAGGCGAGTCATTGAAATTGGACGAAAATAGGGTTTTTGAAAACCGATTTTTGTTACAAGCCTATATCTCGAGTTTTAAACAACAAACAACCACGAAAATTTGTGAGTAAGGTTTTAACTTACAGATTTAGAGATTAGGGTCACTGGAATGGGTATCCGGACGTCCTAGGGTCGCAACGAACGGCCAATCTTTCCGATCGCTTTTTGTTCGTTTTCCGGCGTGAAATCGTAGCAAAGGAAAAGAGTTAGAATTCGAGTTTTGGAGACTTATGGACTGATGGAATACTGTATAAAGACATACCAAGGTTCTATGAGGCAGTGACTTCGTCCCATTTGCCTAGCCGTCGCCGGAATGTTCGCCGGAAATTGTCGTCGGATGAGTTTTGGCTTGGAGAGGGAGTTGGGAGTGTCTAGGGTTTTGGAACTCTTAAAACTAAGGGGAGGGGCGCACAACACAGCCCCTATAACCTTCCCCATTGCCTTGATCCGTTTCCCCTCGATAGGGGACGGATTTTTGGCAAGAAAATCGCCATAGAAGGAAAGATTATGTAACACCCCGGATTTGATAACCCAGGCCGGGATGTCACCGCCGCATTTCCTAGCAAGACACGGCTTCCCGAGCTCGCTAAGGAAACGCAAGGCTTGTGGGTATGGAAAAGATTTAAAACATTTCAAGATTTAGTCCGGAAATTTATAATACTTAGTACGATAGTAGAAATTATCACGTGCGGAAAATAAATAAAGTAAGTGCAGCGGAAAGTAAAATCACGGCCAACATGGCCAAATCCTCGGGTTTAACAGACCCGGTAAAAACAGTACGATGCAGAAATTTAAAATGTCCATTATGATTTCCCCCAAGTGCATATGCAATGCGTCACTCGACGTACTCTGAAAAAAAGAAATGACAACGGTTGTCAGTATAAAAATATACTGAGTAAGTTAATCCCTAACTACAAATAAAAGGGGTTACAAGTGTTTAAACTAAAGATTTCGCTTACCGTACGGGAATTTAAAAATACATGATTTATTTGCAGCGGAAAATCATGATTAAAGAACTTAATTTAAAAAGCGAAATTTAAAGCATAATTTAAGATGCGTAAATTTTAAATGCATAATTAAAGACAGGATAAATACGATTTAAGCATAACGAAACACTCACACGAGTCTTTTACTTTTCATCCCGTAAACTAAGAAGAGGACACCATACCGGGAGATCACTAACGAGGCAATCTCAACATAGGACCACTAACGAGGCAGTCCAAACAATGGGAGACCACTAACGAGGCAGTCTCAAAGATAGTAGGACCACTAACGAGGCGATCCAAAAAGATAGCAGGACCACTAACGAGGCGATCCACAAATACAGCGCGCGAGATCACTAACGAGGCAATCTCAGATAGTAAGGAGACCACTAACGAGGCAGTCTCAAAGATAATGATAGTATGAAGATCGGCTCAGCCTAGTGAACGGGATTTTTCGAAAGTTCGTATTTCAAAGTTATCAAATGATCGATATCGCGTTTTTATAGTTCGAGTTTTCTCAAGTTCGAAAAATCCTATTCGAGGCAGTTTACGCCTTTCTTAATTTAAAATTCGTCCTTTCTCCAAAATTCTGAAATTTTTTACAGTAATTCAAAAACACACATACGAACAACTTTCATGTTCTAAGTTTTTGGAAATAAGGTTCCGAAGTGAGTTGAAATCCGAGTTTGTTGCAAAGAATAATTTATGTCTCAAAAACCGTTTTCGTCACAGGTTCGTGCAACGCCGATTAAAAATTCATTTCAAAACCAATCGATGTGAAATTTTTACAGTAACTACACGACACATTAAGGAACAACTTTCATGTTTTAAGAATTTGGAAATAATGAATTCTTGGTACTCAAAAATCGAGTGCAACTCACTGCATACTCATGGCCCTTAAAACGAATTCAAAACAGTTCTAAAAACTTGGCCGTTTGACATATCAAATGAACACCAAAATTCGTGAAATTTTGTAGGCATAATCTAGACACAATTATCTACAACTTTTGTTTAGAAATGCAAAGTTAAATCATACGAAAAATGGGTGAAAAACATGCATCAAGTTGAATGAAGGAATCTGTCACAGAATTAAATTGTTCGGTTCGATACAGAAAGTTCATGGCGAAAATTGGGATAGCAAAACTTAATGTCAACGGCTGAAATTTGGCCACAAGATAGATAAAGGTGTTAGGAACAACTTTTATGTTGAAAAGTTTTCGGTTTGAATTCCCGAAGGTCGAGTTTTTGGCGAGTCTTTAAAATTGGACGAAAATAGGGTTTTTGAAAACCGATTTTTGTTACAAGCCTATATCTCGAGATTTAAACAACAAACAACCACGAAAATTTGTGAGTAAGGTTTTAACTTACTTAGGATGATGATAGGGTCGCTGGATTGGGTTTCCGGACGTCCTAGGGTCACGACGAACGGCCAACTTCTCCGATCGCTTTTTGTTCGTTTTCCGACGGAGAATCGTAGTAAGGAAATAGTGTTAGAATTCGAGTTTCTGAGACTTATGGATGAATTGAAACTTTGTACAATAGCTTACCAAGAGTCTAGAGGGCAGGGCTTGGTTCTTTTCGCCTTGCCGTCACCGGAATTCTTGCCGGAAAGTGAGTTCGGAGAGGTTTCGACTTGGAGAGGAGTTTTGGAGGTGTTTAGGGTTAGGTTTTCTGAGAGTGAGGGGGAGGGGCGCCCCAAATCTGATCTTATGCCCTTCCCCATTGTTGTGATCGACTTGCCATTGATGGAGGTCGGATTTTTGGCAAGAAAATCGCCATGGAAGGAAAGTTTACACCTCCTGCACCTCTGGCGCGCTGGTGGCGCGCACATAGGCCTTTGTGCGCGCGGAGCACGCGTGACCTTCCCTGGGGGCGCGACGCCCTTGGCCGCGCGGTGGCCGCGCGGCGGCGCGCGGGCAGCGCGGGCCGGCCGGACCGGCCGGTTCGGCGGTCCGCGTGTTCCGTCGGGTCTTCCCTCGCTTTCCCCTATCGGTTTTCTACGTGTTAGCTCGATTCCCTGGGTCGTCTTCGTTGCGGAATCTTCTCCTTAATCTTGTTACAAGTCCGGCTTATCGCTCGCAACATTTCCGGGTCCTACTTAGCCTAGTCTAAATTGGTTCCAACATCTCCTATCGTCCTTGTGATCTAATTCGTGATGTATTTTGTGATTTATTTCGTGACTGAACTTAGAAATTAGTTCTAAGCTGCCTACGTACCCTGTGAAGGGATCAAGTCATGACGTAGTTCAAAACAATTTGAATTTGTTTTTCCTCGGGTGTTACATCCTCCCCCCTTAAGAATACAGTTATGTCCCCATAACTGTGGTCGGGTCGTCTTGGAAGAGGGTAGGGTAACGTTGCCTCATGTCGGCTCCCAATTCCCAGGTTGTCGTCTCCGTCTCGTGGTTGGACCACAGGACCTTGACCGTCCTTACAGTTTTATTCTTTGTCACCCTTTCCTTGTGGTCGAGTATTTTCACTGGGGTTTCTTCATAGGTCAAGTCATCATCCAATTCGACCACGTCCGGTTGGAGTACATGCGACGTGTCGGCACATACTTCTTTAGTTGGGGGTCGTGGAACACATTGTGGTCACGAGCAAACGGTGGTGGGGACGTTAGTTAACATGCCGTTCTCATTTCCCTACGGAACTTCTTAGGGTCCCTAGGTATTTACGTCCCGGGGGTTTCCTGTAGTCCTGCGAAAGGAGGGCGTGAGGCAATTCCGCCGTCCTTGCCCGGAATAATGCCAGGCGATGCTCCATGTCGACGTATTTCTCTGTCAATGTATGCCCGGGTTCAGTGAGGAGCGTATAGCGAAAGAGATTGAGCAGAACAGGAAAGATAAAACTCCACCCGGGTCCCGCGCGGTGGCCGCGCGTTGGCGCGCGAGGAGCGCGCGGCACCCCCTGTTCGAGAAAATAGGGCTCGCGCTCCGCGCGAGCCACTTCCCCCATTTCCCATCCGAGAACACACCCCCAATTCTCTCTAAATCCGGCGAGTTACCTTCCTGTTTGCTCGATTTCGACTTCAATTTCACTCATCTAGGTACGATTCTACTAAACCCACTTACTAATTTCAACTTTTATGTTTTGGATGACTTGATTTGTGTAGAGATTTAGGAAATTAGGGTTTGTGTACAAAAATTGGGGGTTTATGATTTTTAGGCTTGATTTGTGCAATTTAGCAAGTGTATGTGGCAATTGTTGTTACTCTTATTGCCTTGCCTACGTTTATGTTATAATGTGTTTATGTTTTTGGCAAATTCTTGTTGAATTCGAATCCTTAGAAAGGCTATGAAGTTATTGATGCTTGGTTGTTGTTGGGGTGTGATTATTGGTTCGTTCCCTCGTTGTTTAGTGCTGTAGGATTTGCCGTATTGTTATTAGAATGATTGTTTCGTTCTGTGGGCGATTTCCGTGTGTTGTTAGTAACTTAGGTGTTGGTTTATTGTGCACATAACGTGTTCGACGAAATGCCACATAGGGTTTAGGCATGACATGGATGTCCGGACCAACCCGAGTGATAGAAAATCCGACCCGGATATTTGGAGCAGACAGAAAAATATTTGGAGTGATCCGGATCAAAATTCAAGTGGGCTTCAAGTATTTAATTCCATGAAGACAAGTGATGGGCTAGAGCTTACTAGTAAATGGCCTAAATTAATTAAGGAGGGCCAAGGCCCAAAACTAATTCAGCCCAGCCAGCCCATAAGCCATCCCCATCCGGCCCAAGTGCAAGGAATGACCCAACACCCCCTTAACCCCATTATAGCCGGCCCACTATCCAAACGGCCCAACTCCCACAAGTGCTCCATCGGCCCATGTCTCTTTCAAATAGAGCCCAACATCGAGCCCAGCCGCACCACACGTTGGCCCGATGGAACCTGCATCTTCTCCGGCCCCTCCTTCGTCTCCGATCAGAACCGCCCATCTCCGGCCTTCCATTTCCGGCGACCCGCGACACCGAGCTGCCGCCATCTCCCTGTCCCGCCAACATCCTCAACAGCAGCAGCTACCAACCACCTACATGTATCATCTTCACCAAGTGACACCCGAGCGGCTCTTCGTCACCACCATCGGCCCCGATCGTCGTCATCCTCATTCCGGCAGCCTCCAAGCAAGTGCCATGGTCCACTCATCCCACTGCTCGCTTTCCGAAGCCCCATGCCGCCGTCGCTGCGGTCATCTTCATTATCAATGCTTCTGGCCACCCTCACCAACTTCGGAAGCTCCCATGGCCAACAAACCCTCAAATTATTCGCTCACCATGACCCCGGCCGAGAGCAGCCTCTATCATCACCATTAAAACTCAGGAGGTCTCTCCAGTGGCTGTCCAACTCAATTCCGATCACCCCGAAAGCCGCAACCATGTCGAAGAGTAAAACCTCGATTCGCCGCAACAAGCTCCAACCTCCGGCCAGTCACCGTTCCTCCATTGTTGTCGGCACCCGCCTTCACCTTTGGATGTCCCGTCACCCCCAAGGTCACGGCCAAGCTCCCCCGTCGTCGTCGGTCACTTTCCAGCCAAGAAGAACGCCGACAGCAGCTCCGACGATTCCCCGGCCAACTCCCAACATCTCCGGCAGTCTCTATCTTCAAATCCGGCAAGCTCCATGTCGCGCCCAAGCTCCATGTCGCGGAACGTCCCAGTCGCGAGCCACCTTGCCCCGCGACAGCCATGTCTCGCGCCATGGTTTTCCTTCGGTTCGCGACACAACAAGTGTGGAGGTTTTCCTTCATATTCCAGCCGATGAGAGGTCCCGGGAGCCAAGGTCCCAAGAGTGTGGATATTTAAATTCCTACCTTCAGGACTTGAAGTCCTGTCCCCTGCTACGCGAAGCCCCGAAACACTTTCCCATTCCATTTCATGTCGCCATTCCCTCTCCATTTTGTTCCACGCCATGTTGCTGCCTAGCGCCAGGCTCAACAATTATATTAGGGCTTGTTTAATTAGTTGTAATGGGTTGATTAAAGCCCCTAATTAATTGTCTAGCTTAATTAATCCTTGTATTAGGGTTTGCCTATATATATGGCTTCCCCCAACTTCATTTCTCACCTTTTGAAATATTATTGAACATTTTGCTTGAAAGCATGAATCAATTTATTCTTGAGGTCATTTGAGAGTTTGTGGGAACCGAAAACCCTCACCTATCTTCATCTATTCGATTTCTTTGCTTCGATCCATGGCATCAATTATTTGGTATCAGAGCCTAGCAAAGAATCAATAGATCTATCTTTCCAAAAATCCATAAAAATTCAAAAATCCTCCAAAAATCCCAAAAATACACTCACTGTTTACTGTTCATCAAAAATCCGTTTTGCTCAGTCCATATTCTCTGAATTCTGAGTTCATATTCGGTTTTGTTGGGTAGTTTACACTCAAAATCATATAAAGTTTGAAAAATTTGGCCAAGGGAATCATTTTCTATGAATTTTTGAAGATCTTGGCCCTATTTTCTCAAACTCTTGTTCTTCATCTTGTTCTTGCCATTGTTCATCCACTTTTCACACACAACACTCCCCATTTGGAACCACGTTCCATTTGGCAACTCCCCAATCATCCAATCCTAGGGGTTATAATGCCCAAATTTTTCCAAATCCTTCATCTCCACCAAAAACTCATTCAAAAACCCTAAAAATGTTCTTGCTGTCCACTGTTTCAGATTTCTGATTTTTGCTCTTTGGGATTTTGCCAAATCTGAATCCATATCCTTCATCCTCATCTCAAGAGCTTTCCATTGGCATAAGATTCATCCAAATCCGAGTTCGTATGCCAAAGTTATGTTCATTTGAAGATTCATGAGTGTTCTTCGTGTTCTTCATCCAAAATCCAAAAATATCATATGGTTTGCTTTTTGATTCTGTGATTTTGTGTTTATATGCTTGTTTTCATGTGTTTGAACATCAATGTATGGATATTGCATCATTCACCAAGCATTTTGAGCATTGAACACAAGTTTGGTTGAACAAGTGCCTAGATCGCTAGCCATTTTCACAAGCTGGAACATTTTGGTGTTTGTTCATTGTGGGGAATCGGGTCTGCTATCATTCCAAGGGCTGTTCTTACACATTTTGGGTGTTAGGAATCCATTGAAAGTGGTTTCCAGACGTTTGGAGCTCATTTGGTCGATCAAATCGCAAAAACAAAAAAAACTGCCACTGTGAGTCCGAATCTGCAGCAAACTTTGAATGTTCATAACTTCTTGAGTTCTATGAGTTTCTTGATGAATCTTTAACCATCTTCAAGAAAATTGAGTCCTGAATCCATTGCAATTTGAATCAAGTGTTTTGGACAAGTATTGACAAAGTTATGACCACTTTTGTACCCATTGCCCAAAAGCTGGCGACCTCATAAAAACCCTGCGCGTGGGGGCGCGTGTGAGCAGTAATAGTACCAACTTTTGCTTTATTTGTCTCCTAACTCACACATAGTCACTATCATATTGATCCCCTTTGACCTTGGTACCATTGGGACACATCAAAACCTCAAATTTGTTAAGGTTTCAAATCTGCCAGCCTTCAAATCATTGGGATTGAGTGTTTTGTTTGTTGGGGAATATTTCCAAGTGTTTTGAGTGCGAAGTGAGCCACCAACATATATTTGGGATATTGGGACATATATTTTTAGTGATACAATAAAGTGGATATCTGACTGGCACAATTGTTCCTCTGAACAAAGTTCACGAACACCGAGTTGAAGTTCCGCCTACTATAAAGGCATTGGAATTCCTCTCATGAGTTGTGATACCTAGCCGAGAAGCCACTTGAGTATCACGACTTTTTCCCGAGTGTTATTTTTCGGTGAGCTTACTCATATATTGGGATCAATCAAGGACATAGCCAATTCGGAAGGATTGTGAACGTTGATAGCAATCGCACTAAATCGACTTGTGCTCAATTATCATTTGCATTGCATATCACATACATATCATAGCGTTTCTTTTGATTGAGTCGAACTTTGCATTTTGTTTCGTGCATTGTGCGTCATATTCCTATCCCCGATCTTCCTACTCGACTCTTTGAATGAACCTCAAGGATTGATTTGTGATCGAACTCAAGTGTTCAAACACTTTGAGTTTGAGAGTAAGAGAGGAAAGAAAGAAAGAGAGAGGAGATCACCAAAAATATTTTATTTCTTTATTTTCTAACTTTTATATATATATATCTAGTTTTTCTTATGAGATGGCAGGTACTTCTGACAACGCCATGATGGACTTACTGAGGAGCCTCAATGCGAGCATGCTTGAGATGAAGCAGGATTTCAATTCCAAGTTTGACCACTTAGATCAGAAAATTGAAATTCTGACTGAAAGTGTCAATCACTTGGATGAGAAATTTGATAGATTAACTGAGAAGGATAAAGTGCAAGGACACAAAGCTAAAATTTTACCCGCGAAGCTTGATGGTAAATTTGAGGAAGACTCATGCAGCACCTCTTCCTCCACTGACGAGCCTTCTGCGGTACAGGTTAAATTTGTCCATAATTCCGTAAAGCTCCCAAGGGTACATTCTTACCATTTTTCTAACCTGATGATATCCAATGAATTTCCAGTTCATGAGCAACATAGTTCAGATGATAATTGCATAATTTCTGAATCATATTCTGAATATGTTGATCCATTCTGGGAACATGTTGAAAATTTGAAACCTAATCAGTATGATTTGCACTTATTAGAAAAATTGATTTTACCTGATAAAATGCATGCTGATTATGGAAAATTTCATTGCACTGGTAGAATTCCTCTGAGTCATATGCGCTATTTAATATTTTATTTGGGACTGAAAGGATTTAGGGTGCATCTGCGAGCTCATCATTTTCCACCATCAAAATGGAGATCCTTCCATGGTCGTAAACGAGAATCATTTGACTATAAAGATCTGTCTCAAGCTAAGCATGTGGGATTTAATCCAGGTGATTTTGTTCCAATTCTTGAAAATTTTAAATCAGGTTTTAAAAGAATGACGACTGCTGCATCTAATGAAAATAATTATTTTTGCAGGAAATTAAATTCTGGAGTTGAACCCGTGAGCAGTCTGCAATTTATTCTCAATGGAGATTCTACGCAAGAGTATGATTATCCGATGAACTCTACTGCAATATTTTCCCTATCAGCTTTGGAGTCCAAAGCTTTTCAAGGGGGAGAGTATGACATGGATGTCCGGACCAACCCGAGTGATAGAAAATCCGACCCGGATATTTGGAGCAGACAGAAAAATATTTGGAGTGATCCGGATCAAAATTCAAGTGGGCTTCAAGTATTTAATTCCATGAAGACAAGTGATGGGCTAGAGCTTACTAGTAAATGGCCTAAATTAATTAAGGAGGGCCAAGGCCCAAAACTAATTCAGCCCAGCCAGCCCATAAGCCATCCCCATCCGGCCCAAGTGCAAGGAATGGCCCAACACCCCCTTAACCCCATTATAGCCGGCCCACTATCCAAACGGCCCAACTCCCACAAGTGCTCCATCGGCCCATGTCTCTTTCAAATAGAGCCCAACATCGAGCCCAGCCGCACCACACGTTGGCCCGATGGAACCTGCATCTTCTCCGGCCCCTCCTTCGTCTCCGATCAGAACCGCCCATCTCCGGCCTTCCATTTCCGGCGACCCGCGACACCGAGCTGCCGCCATCTCCCTGTCCCGCCAACATCCTCAACAGCAGCAGCTACCAACCACCTACATGTATCATCTTCACCAAGTGACACCCGAGCGGCTCTTCGTCACCACCATCGGCCCCGATCGTCGTCATCCTCATTCCGGCAGCCTCCAAGCAAGTGCCATGGTCCACTCATCCCACTGCTCGCTTTCCGAAGCCCCATGCCGCCGTCGCTGCGGTCATCTTCATTATCAATGCTTCTGGCCACCCTCACCAACTTCGGAAGCTCCCATGGCCAACAAACCCTCAAATTATTCGCTCACCATGACCCCGGCCGAGAGCAGCCTCTATCATCACCATTAAAACTCAGGAGGTCTCTCCAGTGGCTGTCCAACTCAATTCCGATCACCCCGAAAGCCGCAACCATGTCGAAGAGTAAAACCTCGATTCGCCACAACAAGCTCCAACCTCTGGCCAGTCACCGTTCCTCCATTGTTGTCGGCACCCGCCTTCACCTTTGGATGTCCCGTCACCCCCAAGGTCACGGCCAAGCTCCCCCGTCGTCGTCGGTCACTTTCCAGCCAAGAAGAACGCCGACAGCAGCTCCGACGATTCCCCGGCCAACTCCCAACATCTCCGGCAGTCTCTATCTTCAAATCCGGCAAGCTCCATGTCGCGCCCAAGCTCCATGTCGCGGAACGTCCCAGTCGCGACCCACCTTGCCCCGCGACAGCCATGTCTCGCGCCATGGTTTTCCTTCGGTTCGCGACACAACAAGTGTGGAGGTTTTCCTTCATATTCCAGCCGATGAGAGGTCCCGGGAGCCAAGGTCCCAAGAGTGTGGATATTTAAATTCCTACCTTCAGGACTTGAAGTCCTGTCCCCTGCTACGCGAAGCCCCGAAACACTTTCCCATTCCATTTCATGTCGCCATTCCCTCTCCATTTTGTTCCACGCCATGTTGCTGCCTAGCGCCAGGCTCAACAATTATATTAGGGCTTGTTTAATTAGTTGTAATGGGTTGATTAAAGCCCCTAATTAATTGTCTAGCTTAATTAATCCTTGTATTAGGGTTTGCCTATATATATGGCTTCCCCCAACTTCATTTCTCACCTTTTGAAATATTATTGAACATTTTGCTTGAAAGCATGAATCAATTTATTCTTGAGGTCATTTGAGAGTTTGTGGGAACCGAAAACCCTCACCTATCTTCATCTATTCGATTTCTTTGCTTCGATCCATGGCAAGGCACTAGTCTGAGCATATTCTTTGTCTAGGTTACCTCCTGGTTGGTCTTAGTAAACGGTAGGATTTGTTGTTCTTACGGTACATTCGCGTTGGAACTATATATTAATGCCCTTTTCGTATTTTCGCTTGACTTCTGTGTGGGACTTAGCCTTATAATTGGTGTTTGGTAACTTGCAGGATGTTGCTCTTTTTGTGGGTCGTTTTGCCGTCTCTCATGTGTCCTCCGAGGACTAGGAGACGGGTTGCTGATGAGGCTGGCCCCAGTCATGCTGCTCCGGCGATGCCGGATTTCGACGAGAGCGAGTCAGAGGAGGATGAGGCGCAGAGGGGCCCACGTCTCAGGGGCCTCCCGGACGAGGTGCGTCCTCACCGGCATGACAGGTTCCGGTTTAGGACGAGGGCTGCCCAGGACTTTTATTTCGACGAGCTTCGTCGAAACAGGGCTTACGTCCCTGAGAGAGGCATATATCCTCTTCATATGGGCGATGACAGGGTCAGTGCGGTCTTGGAGTAATTACAGTGGACTGGTCTGGCACGTCACCCCGAGGGCGTCGCCTCCGGTTATTTGGCTATGGAGGTTATTGCCAACATTGGCGGTCTCGGGGAGGGTGACGTTCTATCCCGGGTATGGGTCCGTGGTCGCTATCTCGACTTCAGTGCTCGGGCGATCAACGTCTATTTTGGCTTGCCCGACGATGGCGTGTTCCGGCCCCAGCCTAAGGGGCGCGTTCTTGCTCCTGCGTGGAACACCTTATGCACCCTAGTGCCTCCTCAGTTCGAGCACAGTCATGAGCTTCGTTTGACATCGATGGACTCCCCTTGGCGAGAGCTTGCTCAGCTATGGTTCGGGCGTGTCCGGCCGATGTCTCGGAGCCACATTGTCTTGGATCACGTCTACGAGACCATTTGCTTCATCGCGCGGGACGGTAGGGTGAATGTAGGGGCTTGCATCGAGGACAACTTGCGGGGTATGCGCAGAGGACGAGGGAGTAGGGTGATTACCCATGTTCACCTCATCTGTGGGTTGTGCGCGGCACAGGGGATTCGCACTACACCGGAGACAGACCCGTACGACCTAGCACCTGGCCGTTGCTACCGTATTCCGTCTTATGCTGAGCGGCGTAGCGCCTTACGTCGTGGGGCTCCCCGTGCTGTACTTCGCCCGCAGCCTGATGACGGCGGCCTGATCCTCGTTGTACCACCGGAGCAGCCACCCCCTCCTCCAGTGGTTCCACCTCCTGCTGGGGCACCTCCTGCCGTGGCACCTCAGGGGCAGGAGATGATTCAGATGCTGCAGATGATGCAGGAGATGCGGGTCAGTATGGACGCCGGGTTTGCAGCTGGGCAGGCTCGTTATGACGCCCTCGACGCTAGGTTGGACCTCTATCAGACCCGCATGGACTCGTTTGCTACGAGGCAGGCTCAGCAGCAGGCCACCATGTCCGACATGTACGCCTATGTGCGGCAGATGGACGACTTTATGCGCCGACAGTTCCCGCCTCTCGATCAGTGATGTCTCCCTTTGGTTTCGTGTTTTCGTTTAGGTTTTGCGTTTAGACGTACTTTGTTTAGGCTCCTCCTTATGAGGACGTTGATGTTGCCTGGTGTTTGTGATTTATATTTTCGTTATGTTGTCGCTTAGTTAGGTGTTTGACATGTGTTGGTTGTGTGCTGCTGTTTCAGAACCATGGTTTAATTGTTCTGTCCATTTTATGGTTTGAGATGTTCTGGATTTACTATTACCTTCCTATAGTGTCTGCATGTGTGTGGATTGCCCAATAATACCTACGCCGTTGCTTGACTAAATCGCTTGGTTAAATTAGCGTGATAAGATACACGGGATTAGAGTTTATATGTGGAGTGTATATAGTTGCTCTTAAGGGGAAAATTTTTTTTATTGAGCGAAGATTAGTCTTTTAATAGGTATCAATTTATCAGGGTTTTCTTGTAAAGGTTGTTGGAATTTATTTATTTATACGTACATATTTACGTATTGTATATATTTTATTATTATCTTTATTATTATTATTTCCATTATTATTATTATTATTATATTTTTATTTTCATTTATTATTATTACTATTATTATTATTATATTATTATTATTATTTTTTTTTATTATTATTATTATTATATATATATTTTTTTTAATCTGTTCGGTTCTTTTTTTTTTTTTTTTGGTTGTAGGTTTCCCTCCTTGATTATGGTAGTTAAAGAACTAAATAAAATGCATGGAATAAATTTAAATAGGCTTGTATTTTATTACCCAAGAATTTTGGTTTACAAGCATTCGAAATAGAAATAGCAATGGTGCATCAGCATGGATCCCTAAATCTAGGGTGACTAGGCAGGTATATCCTCGATGGGATCGTCCTCGTCGCTGGATATGTCAATGGGAATGGGCGTCCCCACCGGGCTCGGGCTCGGAGGGAAGATGTCGGCCTCTAGGCCCAGTAGCTCAGCTGCTAAGTGTCCTATTTGCATCATCAGTTCGTTATCCTTGTTTTGGAGCGCAACCACTAGTGTTTGGAGTTCGGCGACTTGGGCCTTGAGTTGGGTTATTTCGTGATGGTCAGCTTCCCTAAGATTTCTCAGATAGTCCACGTTTGTAATACCCCGTAAGAATGCATAAGCATTTATTTTTGAAACCCGAATAGTTTGTATCCCAAATAAATTTTTGAACTACGTAATGACTTGATCCCTTCACAGGGTACGTAGGCAACTTGGAAATTTCAATTCTGGGTTCAGTCAAATAATATTAAACAACAAAACACAATGATACAATCGCAATCAATCAATCGATCAGTAAGTCCCGCAACTTCGGGGACGAAGTTGATTCTTAAGGAGGGTAGATTGTAATACCATAGAAATTGCCCGATATATATATGTATGAATATATATATTTTGATCAATTCACTAAGTAGATTTTTAATCAAATATATATATATTTATATGTTCAAATATGTGCTTAAAGATTTGTATATTATTTTCTACAAAACATACTTTGAAAAATTATATATATTTGTCTTTTCAAATAAATATATGGATTTCAATATCAAGTGTAATAAGTATATGGTTCATAGAATATTTTAAATCCATATACAAGTTTATATACACATATATACCTTGGTCTTGAAATAATCTTTCCAAACATGTACACATGTATATACATGTATATATTTACATGTCTAAATTATAATGAGAATTATCTATTTTCTATATATCCTTGATTAATCATTCTACCCATATATTTTTTATTATGGGATTATTCTAGAATGCCATAATATAATTGGGAATAATTTGACTATGGTTTGAAATTGTAGGGTGGAATATTAATCATATCTTGTCATTTTCAAATAAAGAATATATTCCTTTTTGAAGCTATGTATGACTTACAAGATCACAAAAATTCCCACATTATGATTTTTTTTAAGATAAGAATCTTAATATATATATATAAAAAAAAAATTAAAAAAAAATAAAAAAAAAAAAAATTACTGTAGCATGCTACTGTAGCACGCTACTGTAGCATGCTACTATAGCAGTCGGGCATTATGCGTTT
This sequence comes from Hygrophila difformis, assembly GCA_030278955.1. Lineage (NCBI taxonomy): Eukaryota > Viridiplantae > Streptophyta > Magnoliopsida > Lamiales > Acanthaceae > Hygrophila > Hygrophila difformis. Next base: position 30,830,849 of record JAOANR010000004.1, on the reverse strand, counting down.
TTGGCGACTTTTTGCCATTTTTTGGGTCCCAAAGGTGGGAATCTTGATCTATCACGGGGGAGGCCTCTTTTGGACGTTATGTAATCAATCCCATCTCCATTGTCAGCCATTCTCATCAATCATTCACCCCAAAACTCTCCCAAAACTCTCCCAAAGCCAAACACTCTTCCGACGAACTTCCGGTGACTTTCCGACGAGTTTCCGGCAATCAAATCCAACCAAGGAAGTGTGTAGATCAAGGATTGCAGGCTTTGGATTGTTGGTAAGATGTTAATTAAGTTTCCTTATGATTTTAAGATCATAAACATCATCCTAACTTACGAATCTTCATATTCGAACACAAATCGGAGCCAAGGGAAGAATAAATCGGGTGGAAGAGATTCGTTCGTGACATCCCGTGGATTCCGGACGACCCCGTGACTTCCTAGACATCATCCCCACTGTAAGTTAACCTTACTATGGTTTTGGGTGACTTAAAATGCAACCAAACATAGAGATTCAACTCAAGAAAATTAATAAAAATCTGTCAACAAGAGAAACCCTCAACGCAGCGTTTTCGTATGAATTTTTCAAACCTCTAAAGCTGCTCAAACAAAAAAACTCAAAACATGAAAAGTGTTCCTAAGACTTAGATCTAGCTTCTGTAAAAATTTTAGAATTTTTTCATGATGTTTTGAAACCTGAAACCAACCCAAAACCGAAGAGTATTAAATCTGGATCTTACAACTTGGACAGATTTCACTCTCAATCTTGTTAGCCATTTTGACCTTGGATCTAGGCCGATCTAGGATTGGTGTTGAACATAAGAATTGTAGATCTATGAGTTTAGAACATTACTGTAAGTTTTTAGAATTTTTCGTTGAGATTTGAGCCTCCGAACTCGAGCCGATCCAATCTGCGTTAGAACCGATGTCAGGAACCTTGACAGATTTCACAACCGATCTTGATGAGCTTATTCCTATCACTTCTAGCCCGAACCAATCCTCATGATCTAAACAAAAGTTGTTCGAAATCAAGTCTAGTATGTGCCTGTAAAATTTCAGAATTTTTGAAGTTCATTTGATGTGTCAAAAAGTCAAATCTTTGAGAGGTGTCAAACCTGAATCCTGGCAGCATACTAATTGTGTAGAAAACTCGATTTTTGACATGCTTCCCATCGTTTTTCCGAAAAACTTAAAACACGAAAGTTGTTCATTGGGATGTTTTTGAGATGCTGTGCAAATTTCAGATCAATCGCCTAAGAAATGGATTTTTAAACCGAAAAGGCGCAAACTGTGACGCCAAATGATTTTTAAATCAAAGAGATTTTGAAATTTTGAAACAAACGGTCGAGACGTTGGAATTACGATATATCTATACTTTTGAAAATCCCGTTACACTAAATTAAAACACATGAGATACTTAATCGACGTAGGGGGTGAGTGCTCGATAGAGTGCCCCTCTAGCTCTTCGCATCGTGCCTATACGGACGAGTGTGACCTATGTAGAGGGTGAGTGCTCGATAGAGTGCCCCTCTAGATCTTGAAATCTTGTCGAAACATGAAATTAGCCTTTAAGGTTTAAATGATTGGGAATCCCTTTGAGATAAAATACAATTGAAATATCTTGCTTGCCGAAAGGCAATTGAAATATCTTGCTTGCCGAAAGGCAATTGAAATATCTTGCTTGCCGAAAGGCAATTGAAATATCTTGCTTGCCGAAAGGCAATTGAAATATCTTGCTTGCCGAAAGGCAATTGAAATATCATGCTTGCCGAAAGGCAATTGAAATATCTTGCTTGCCGAAAGGCAATTGAAATATCTTGCTTGCCGAAAGGCAATTGAAATATCTTGCTTGCCGAAAGGCAATTGAAATATCTTGCTTGCCGAAAGGCAATTGAAATATAATGCTTGCCGAATGGAGATTGAAATATAAACTTGAAACATGAGACATGAGAAACTGTGCCAAGACGGCCAATGAAGTACTTGAAATGCGATACGGCTGCGGCCGCCGGATCACCAGCTAAATGATACTTTTGATATTGTTGAGATGATGGCGTAACGGGAAATATATTAAAAAGCTCAGATTTTATGAAATTGGCTGCGGCCGCCGGATTGCCGGCTAAATTAAATATTGTTGAAATGGTTATGTAACGGGAGAGAAAAATAAAAGATTTAATATTTTCTTTTTAGTATTTATGCCTTGCAAATCATTTTACTATACACGTCGAATTATGACCACGTGGGAAAATCCTTATTTTAAATCATGCCATTTATATATTAATGGATGATTAACTTAAATTGTGTATTACTACAAGAAATGTTTTTATTAAATCTTAATTAAAGGCTTTGAAACCCCTAACCCATGCTATGTGTTAACTTACTCAGCGCGTTTTTGCTGACCCAAACCATTTATCCTCTTTTTCTTTCAGAGTTGAAGAATATGCATCATCATATGCATACTGGGAATTTTTGGGGATTACATTATATTTTAAATTTTGCGTTAGACTAGAATTTGCATGAACGGGCCTGTTTAACCCGTGTTTTGGCCATGTTGACCCTATATTTAAATTCTGCTGCACTATATATGTAAATATTATTTTCCGCTGCAACTCTGATGTATTATTTTTAAATTATTTATGAATGGGCTGTTTGAATATTTTTAATTCTGAAAAACCATAGCCTTGCATCTCTTTAGTGAGCTCGGAGAAACCGTGTCTTGCTAGGGAGGTGTGGCGGTGGCATCCCGGCCTGGGTTACCAAAACCGGGGTGTTACAATGTGGTATCAGAGCCCGGAATATTTTAAAGCTATTATTTTAAAGAAAATATCTGATACCAAATGTGGTATCAGAGCCCGGATTATTTTGAAACTACTATATTAAAGAGCCCAATTATTATTTTGAAGTTAAAGCCCAAATTTTTAGCCCAAAAAGAAAATTTTTTTTTTTTGAAACCCAAGAAATTATTTTTGGCCCAATAACCTTGTTTTTATTTAAAGCCCAAATAATTTATTTCTTTCGGCCCAATATAGCGGCCCAAACCTTTTATCCTTATTTTAATCTATCCATGGAATAAATTTATTTTTAAAACCCATGGATAAATAAATGCATGCATAAATTTTTTTTTTATTGGGGGGATCACATATGCATATGCATACATAAATATTTGCACTAACTTTTTTTTTTGTGAATTATCGGTGATAAGAAACACTCCTACCTTAGAACTCGACATGACCTTGACTTAGGAGCGCTTGCTAAAGACTAAGATCTTGATCACTTAGGAACTCATCTTCGCGTGCTTAATAACAGAATGGCACCTAGGAGAAAGCCGAGGAAAGTTAGTCCAAATGGCACTGACGCTACCCTCCCCAACACGTCCAACAACAGTGGAAGTCCTCAGAACCTAGAAGAACAAGTGCCTCCTACACCCAACAACATGGAAGAACGTCTAAGGACTATGGAGGAAGTCCTAGTAGCATTAGGAAATGCCGAGGTGCATAGGACACAAACAGTACCTCCACCCGTAGCTCAACCCAACTATCTAGCGTTGGTGAATCCCTATCAACCACCACGCTACGATGGGCAGGAGGATCCCGCCAAACTAGAGGGGTGGATCCGTACATTTGATAAGCTCTTGGATGCTATCAAATGTCCTGATGAGGCAAGGATACGAGTAGCAACCTACTACTTAGGAGGCGAAGCCGATGAGTGGTGGCAAAACCTCCAGAGGAATTTAGAGGAAGCTGAAGAAACTTATTCGTGGAATGAACTTAAGGAGGGCCTAAGGGACCGATTCTACCCCATGAGCACCAAGGCGGCAATGTACGAAGAGTTCTTATCACTAAAGCAAGAGGGACGAACGGTGCAGGAGTATTACACCCGGTTTAAGGAATTGGTACGATTTGCTACGAGGATAGTACCAACCGACTCTGACAAGGCTCAGAAATTTGAGATGGGTCTGAACCTTAGTATCCGGGAGATACTTGCAGTAGGACAATTCACGAACCTGCAGACGGTTTATGATCGTGCGGTAGCGGTTGCACGAGTCCAAAGACTGAAACGGAAACCGGTAGATGAGGCTAACCAAGGACCACAAGGAGAATACAAGGAGGATAAGGACCATTTCGATGGAAACACGAAAGGACAACATCAAAATGACAATGGGGAGAAAAAGGGGATAGTCTTCAACCATGGTGACTATGCACCACCATGTCCAAAGTGTGGTAAACTGCATTATGCGAGAGGATGCCCTCAACCTGGAGCATGCCTTCGATGTGGTCGACATGGTCATCAGCTGCGTGATTGCCGGACACGGAGAGAGAACATCGACAAGAGAGAGGATGTGACTACTCGACCTAAGCAACCACGAAACCCAGACGGTCAAGGTGGCAACAACCAAAGGCACCAACACCCTCAGAATAAAGACCAAAACCCGAAACCTCTTGAGAGTACTGAATAGGCAGTTATGGGGACATAACTGGAGTCCTAAGGGGGAGAGGATGTAATACCCCGTAAGAATGCATAAGCATTTATTTTTGAAACCCGAATAGTTTGTATCCCAAATAAATTTTTGAACTACGTAATGACTTGATCCCTTCACAGGGTACGTAGGCAACTTGGAAATTTCAATTCTGGGTTCAGTCAAATAATATTAAACAACAAAACACAATGATACAATCGCAATCAATCAATCGATCAGTAAGTCCCGCAACTTCGGGGACGAAGTTGATTCTTAAGGAGGGTAGATTGTAATACCATAGAAATTGCCCGATATATATATGTATGAATATATATATTTTGATCAATTCACTAAGTAGATTTTTAATCAAATATATATATATTTATATGTTCAAATATGTGCTTAAAGATTTGTATATTATTTTCTACAAAACATACTTTGAAAAATTATATATATTTGTCTTTTCAAATAAATATATGGATTTCAATATCAAGTGTAATAAGTATATGGTTCATAGAATATTTTAAATCCATATACAAGTTTATATACACATATATACCTTGGTCTTGAAATAATCTTTCCAAACATGTACACATGTATATACATGTATATATTTACATGTCTAAATTATAATGAGAATTATCTATTTTCTATATATCCTTGATTAATCATTCTACCCATATATTTTTTATTATGGGATTATTCTAGAATGCCATAATATAATTGGGAATAATTTGACTATGGTTTGAAATTGTAGGGTGAAATATTAATCATATCTTGTCATTTTCAAATAAAGAATATATTCCTTTTTGAAGCTATGTATGACTTACAAGATCACAAAAATTCCCATATTATGATTTTTTTTAAGATAAGAATCTTAATATATATATATAAAAAAAAAAAAATAAAAAAAATTAAAAAAAAAAAAAAATTACTGTAGCATGCTACTGTAGCACGCTACTGTAGCATGCTACTGTAGCAGTCGGGCATTATGCGTTTTTGGCGACTTTTTGCCATTTTTTGGGTCCCAAAGGTGGGAATCTTGATCTATCACGGGGGAGGCCTCTTTTGGACGTTATGTAATCAATCCCATCTCCATTGTCAGCCATTCTCATCAATCATTCACCCCAAAACTCTCCCAAAACTCTCCCAAAGCCAAACACTCTTCCGACGAACTTCCGGCGACTTTCCGACGAGTTTCCGGCAATCAAATCCAACCAAGGAAGTGTGTAGATCAAGGATTGCAGGCTTTGGATTGTTGGTAAGATGTTAATTAAGTTTCCTTATGATTTTAAGATCATAAACATCATCCTAACTTACGAATCTTCATATTCGAACACAAATCGGAGCCAAGGGAAGAATAAATCGGGTGGAAGAGATTCGTTCGTGACATCCCGTGGATTCCGGACGACCCCGTGACTTCCTAGACATCATCCCCACTGTAAGTTAACCTTACTATGGTTTTGGGTGACTTAAAATGCAACCAAACATAGAGATTCAACTCAAGAAAATTAATAAAAATCTGTCAACAAGAGAAACCCTCAACGCAGCGTTTTCGTATGAATTTTTCAAACCTCTAAAGCTGCTCAAACAAAAAAACTCAAAACATGAAAAGTGTTCCTAAGACTTAGATCTAGCTTCTGTAAAAATTTTAGAATTTTTCATGATGTTTTGAAACCTGAAACCAACCCAAAACCGAAGAGTATTAAATCTGGATCTTACAACTTGGACAGATTTCACTCTCAATCTTGTTAGCCATTTTGACCTTGGATCTAGGCCGATCTAGGATTGGTGTTGAACATAAGAATTGTAGATCTATGAGTTTAGAACATTACTGTAAGTTTTTAGAATTTTTCGTTGAGATTTGAGCCTCCGAACTCGAGCCGATCCAATCTGCGTTAGAACCGATGTCAGGAACCTTGACAGATTTCACAACCGATCTTGATGAGCTTATTCCTATCACTTCTAGCCCGAACCAATCCTCATGATCTAAACAAAAGTTGTTGGAAATCAAGTCTAGTATGTGCCTGTAAAATTTCAGAATTTTTGAAGTTCATTTGATGTGTCAAAAAGTCAAATCTTTGAGAGGTGTCAAACCTGAATCCTGGCAGCATACTAATTGTGTAGAAAACTCGATTTTTGACATGCTTCCCATCGTTTTTCCGAAAAACTTAAAACACGAAAGTTGTTCATTGGGATGTTTTTGAGATGCTGTGCAAATTTCAGATCAATCGCCTAAGAAATGGATTTTTAAACCGAAAAGGCGCAAACTGTGACGCCAAATGATTTTTAAATCAAAGAGATTTTGAAATTTTGAAACAAACGGTCGAGACGTTGGAATTACGATATATCTATACTTTTGAAAATCCCGTTACACTAAATTAAAACACATGAGATACTTAATCGACGTAGGGGGGTGAGTGCTCGATAGAGTGCCCCTCTAGCTCTTCGCATCGTGCCTATACGGACGAGTGTGACCTATGTAGAGGGTGAGTGCTCGATAGAGTGCCCCTCTAGATCTTGAAATCTTGTCGAAACATGAAATTAGCCTTTAAGGTTTAAATGATTGGGAATCCCTTTGAGATAAAATACAATTGAAATATCTTGCTTGCCGAAAGGCAATTGAAATATCTTGCTTGCCGAAAGGCAATTGAAATATCTTGCTTGCCGAAAGGCAATTGAAATATCTTGCTTGCCGAAAGGCAATTGAAATATCTTGCTTGCCGAAAGGCAATTGAAATATCATGCTTGCCGAAAGGCAATTGAAATATCTTGCTTGCCGAAAGGCAATTGAAATATCTTGCTTGCCGAAAGGCAATTGAAATATCTTGCTTGCCGAAAGGCAATTGAAATATCTTGCTTGCCGAAAGGCAATTGAAATATAATGCTTGCCGAATGGAGATTGAAATATAAACTTGAAACATGAGACATGAGAAACTGTGCCAAGACGGCCAATGAAGTACTTGAAATGCGATACGGCTGCGGCCGCCGGATCACCAGCTAAATGATACTTTTGATATTGTTGAGATGATGGCGTAACGGGAAATATATTAAAAAGCTCAGATTTTATGAAATTGGCTGCGGCCGCCGGATTGCCGGCTAAATTAAATATTGTTGAAATGGTTATGTAACGGGAGAGAAAAATAAAAGATTTAATTTTTTTTTTAGTATTTATGCCTTGCAAATCATTTTACTATACACGTCGAATTATGACCACGTGGGAAAATCCTTATTTTAAATCATGCCATTTATATATTAATGGATGATTAACTTAAATTGTGTATTACTACAAGAAATGTTTTTATTAAATCTTAATTAAAGGCTTTGAAACCCCTAACCCATGCTATGTGTTAACTTACTCAGCGCGTTTTTGCTGACCCAAACCATTTATCCTCTTTTTCTTTCAGAGTTGAAGAATATGCATCATCATATGCATACTGGGAATTTTTGGGGATTACATTATATTTTAAATTTTGCGTTAGACTAGAATTTGCATGAACGGGCCTGTTTAACCCGTGTTTTGGCCATGTTGACCCTATATTTAAATTCCGCTGCACTATATATGTAAATATTATTTTCCGCTGCAACTCTGATGTATTATTTTTAAATTATTTATGAATGGGCTGTTTGAATATTTTTAATTCTGAAAAACCATAGCCTTGCATCTCTTTAGTGAGCTCGGAGAAACCGTGTCTTGCTAGGGAGGTGTGGCGGTGGCATCCCGGCCTGGGTTACCAAAACCGGGGTGTTACAACGTTACTCTCTAGATGCCCCACTCGAGCTTTGAAGTGATTGACATGCTGTTGGGACTCGAGGTATGCATTGGTCAGTTTCATCATCAGGTTGGTCATGTTCGCGTTCGGTTCAGCCATCTATTGCCAACAAGGGAGGTTAGAGTTAGACGTTTCTCAGGCAAAGTTAAGGTATGCATAAATTTAAATCTATATGCAACATGCAAGTGCAAGTCCCTTCCCCATAAAATTTAGTTTAAAATAAATTGCTAAAGGTTGGGCCTCTATAGTGGGCCAAAATTTAATATTTCTTGGGCTAAGATTTGGGCTATGTAAAAAGGATTATAGATTTTTGGGCTAAAAATAGTACTAGTAGTCAAATAAATAATTTTAAAAGAAATAACACTTGGGCTTAAAAATATTGGTTTAAAATAATAGTAGTAGCTTTAAAAATTTTCCGGGCTTTGATACCAACTTGTAACACCCCGGATTTGATAACCCAGGCCGGGATGTCACCGCCGCATTTCCTAGCAAGACACGGCTTCCCGAGCTCGCTAAGGAAACGCAAGGCTTGTGGGTATGGAAAAGATTTAAAACATTTCAAGATTTAGTCCGGAAATTTATAATACTTAGTACGATAGTAGAAATTATCACGTGCGGAAAATAAATAAAGTAAGTGCAGCGGAAAGTAAAATCACGGCCAACATGGCCAAATCCTCGGGTTTAACAGACCCGGTAAAAACAGTACGATGCAGAAATTTAAAATGTCCATTATGATTTCCCCCAAGTGCATATGCAATGCGTCACTCGACGTACTCTGAAAAAAAGAAATGACAACGGTTGTCAGTATAAAAATATACTGAGTAAGTTAATCCCTAACTACAAATAAAAGGGGTTACAAGTGTTTAAACTAAAGATTTCGCTTACCGTACGGGAATTTAAAAATACATGATTTATTTGCAGCGGAAAATCATGATTAAAGAACTTAATTTAAAAAGCGAAATTTAAAGCATAATTTAAGATGCGTAAATTTTAAATGCATAATTAAAGACAGGATAAAAACGATTTAAGCATAACGAAACACTCACACGAGTCTTTTACTTTTCATCCCGTAAACTAAGAAGAGGACACCATACCGGGAGATCACTAACGAGGCAATCTCAACATAGGACCACTAACGAGGCAGTCCAAACAATGGGAGACCACTAACGAGGCAGTCTCAAAGATAGTAGGACCACTAACGAGGCGATCCAAAAAGATAGCAGGACCACTAACGAGGCGATCCACAAATACAGCGCGCGAGATCACTAACGAGGCAATCTCAGATAGTAAGGAGACCACTAACGAGGCAGTCTCAAAGATAATGATAGTATGAAGATCGGCTCAGCCTAGTGAACGGGATTTTTTGAAAGTTCGTATTTCAAAGTTATCAAATGATCGATATCGCGTTTTCATAGTTCGAGTTTTCTCAAGTTCGAAAAATCCTATTCGAGGCAGTTTACGCCTTTCTTAATTTAAAATTCGTCCTTTCTCCAAAAATTCTGAAATTTTTTACAGTAATTCAAAAACACACATACGAACAACTTTCATGTTCTAAGTTTTTGGAAATAAGGTTCCGAAGTGAGTTGAAATCCGAGTTTGTTGCAGAGAATAATTTATGTCTCAAAAACCGTTTTCGTCACAGGTTCGTGCAACGCCGATTAAAAATTCATTTCAAAACCAATCGATGTGAAATTTTTACAGTAACTACACGACACATTAAGGAACAACTTTCATGTTTTAAGAATTTGGAAATAATGAATTCTTGGTACTCAAAAATCGAGTGCAACTCACTGCATACTCATGGCCCTTAAAACGAATTCAAAACAGTTCTAAAAACTTGGCCGTTTGACATATCAAATGAACACCAAAATTCGTGAAATTTTGTAGGCATAATCTAGACACAATTATCTACAACTTTTGTTTAGAAATGCAAAGTTAAATCATACGAAAAATGGGTGAAAAACATGCATCAAGTTGAATGAAGGAATCTGTCACAGAATTAAATTGTTCGGTTCGATACAGAAAGTTCATGGCAAAAATTGGGATAGCAAAACTTAATGTCAACGGCTGAAATTTGGCCACAAGATAGATAAAGGTATTAGGAACAACTTTTATGTTGAAACGTTTTCGGTTTGAATTCCCGAAGGTCTAGTTTTTGGCGAGTCTTTAAAATTGGACGAAAATAGGGTTTTTGAAAACCGATTTTTGTTACAAGCCTATATCTCGAGATTTAAACAACAAACAACCACGAAAATTTGTGATAAGGTTTTAACTTACTTAGGATGATGATAGGGTCGCTGGATTGGGTTTCCGGACGTCCTAGGGTCACGACGAACGGCCAACTTCTCCGATCGCTTTTTGTTCGTTTTCCGACGGAGAATCGTAGTAAGGAAATAGTGTTAGAATTCGAGTTTCTGAGACTTATGGACGAATTGAAACTTTGTACAATAGCTTACCAAGAGTCTAGAGGGCAGGGCTTGGTTCCTTTCGCCTTGCCGTCGCCGGAATTCTTGCCGGAAAGTGAGTTCGGAGAGGTTTCGACTTGGAGAGGAGTTTTGGAGGTGTTTAGGGTTAGGTTTTCTGAGAGTGAGGGGGAGGGGCGCCCCAAATCTGATCTTATGCCCTTCCCCATTGTTGTGATCGACTTGCCATTGATGGAGGTCGGATTTTTGGCAAGAAAATCGCCATGGAAGGAAAGTTTACACCTCCTGCACCTCTGGCGCGCTGGTGGCGCGCACATAGGCCTTTGTGCGCGCGGAGCACGCGTGACCTTCCCTGGGGGCGCGACGCCCTTGGCCGCGCGGTGGCCGCGCGGTGGCCGCGCGGCGGCGCGCGGGCAGCGCGGGCCGGCCGGACCGGCCGGTTCGGCGGTCCGCGTGTTCCGTCGGGTCTTCCCTCGCTTTCCCCTATCGGTTTTCTACGTGTTAGCTCGATTCCCTGGGTCGTCTTCGTTGCGGAATCTTCTCCTTAATCTTGTTACGAGTCCGGCTTATCGCTCGCAACATTTCCGGGTCCTACTTAGCCTAGTCTAAATTGGTTCCAACATCTCCTATCGTCCTTGTGATCTAATTCGTGATGTATTTTGTGATTTATTTCGTGACTGAACTTAGAAATTAGTTCTAAGCTGCCTACGTACCCTGTGAAGGGATCAAGTCATGACGTAGTTCAAAACAATTTGAATTTGTTTTTCCTCGGGTGTTACAGATTACACCTTCAGCTCCTCTGGCGCGGTGGTGGCGCACCCTCAGGCCTTTGTCCGCGCGGAGTGCGTGAGTATACTACTCGGACGCGTCTCCGCGACCCGCGCGGTGGCCGCGCGCGCGCGTGCGGAGTGCGCGCGACGCCCGAACCGGCCGGTTCGGGCGGTTCGGGTGGTCCGTCGGGTCCTTTCTCCTTTTCTCGATCGGGTTTCTATCCTCTACATTCTTGGTTCGACTTTTCGGGTCATTTCTGGGGTTACGATTCATTTCTTAAATTTATTTCGACTCCAATGAATTTCATATTCGAAACCTTGAATCCGTCGAGTTTGAATTCATCGTCTTTCGACTCCCGTGTAGTAATTTATCTGATTAAATTATTTCCGACTTCACGGGTTTTTGGAATTAAAATTCTTTTCCTTCTTGAATTTAATTCCAATTCTTTGAACTCGATTCATGGAATTTCTTCGGCTTCCTTTCCCTCTTTTATTCCATTTTGAGTTTTTGAATCTATCGGCGTTTCATTTCCGAGTAATAATTTATTGTAATAAATTATTTTCTTTTCGGAAATAAATTTTTATTTTGCTGTAAAAATCCCGGGTATTACACCCAGTACCACTCCGGAGCCTCGGGAAACCCATATGGATATTCTCGAGAGTGTAGGCCATATATCTCATGCCGTTTTGGCAATGTATCTCAAATTTCGCGCGAGGTCACCATCGTCCATAAAGGCACGAAATGAATAGTTAGGGGGCACCCTGCAGAGCACTCACCTCTAATTTTAATTGATCAAGTTTGTAAGGGGATTTTTCAAAATTCTTATTTCACGTATTTTGTTTCAAAAATTTCTACTCGTTTAAACCTTAAAGACTAATTTCACCGTTTCACAAGATTTTCAAGATTTGACTTCGATAAATCACTGTTTACTCCAAAATTAATTAAAAATCAGTTTTAAGTCCGAAAATTCTGAAATTTTACCAGTGAATCGAAAACACAGAGATAAACAAGTTTCGTGTTTTAATGTTTTCGATCCGAGTTAAGAAAACAAGTCAAAAACGTAGATTTCTATCAGGTCCACAAATCTGTCCGAAAATTTCAACAGCAGTTTCAAATTTCCACAGCAGTTTCAGATTTCGAGATCTACCATAGCAAACTAACTTCAAATTTGATGAAATTTTACCGAGAGATACCTAAGACATATATCTACAAGTTTTATGTTCGGCTAAAGATCTGAATCGGCTTAGAACTATTGTCAAAATCGACTACAAGTTCGGACCTAAGTTCTATCAAGATTTCAAGATTCAAATTTAGAACAGTTCGGTTCGGGGTTGATTCAGATATGAAAACATAATAAAAAATTCCAAAAATTTTTCGGAAGATAGATCTATGTCTTAGGAACGTTTTTCGTGTTTTAAGTTTTCTCGTTTGAACAGTTCTAAGGGTTCGGATAAATCGTGCAAAAACGCTGCGCCGTAGAGGTTTTCGTTTTGACAGATTTTAAGTTCTTTGTTTAAATCTTTAGATTAAGTGAATTTTAACTCTCCCAAACCATGTAAGTATTAACTTAATGAATTCATGATCGTCTCGGCTCGTCGATACGGAGGCGTGGCTTCCAGTCCACCGTTTATCTCCTCGGTTCGTCGGGTTCTTCGTTCTAAATCCGGTTCGTGGTGTAGAAAAGAAAAAGATTAATTTCGGATTCCTTTTCGAATCAAGAACGTGAAAGAACGAACGGATCAGAACTTACCACGATGATAGAAGACTCAGAATTCGTCCAAAACAGTCCCTCTCTTGGTCTCGTGCCTCCGACGACTCCGGGATTAGGGTTTTCGAACGTATAGAGAGTCTGAAGGTTTTTGAAAAGTGTTCAGGATCGATTACAAGGTTTATTTATAGATGTAGGGGACCTAGGGACGTCCAAGGTCGGCCTTAGTGAGTCTTGAGCCGCAAGGTGAGCAACCGAAGTCGAAAAATCCGGATTCGGGCGAGAGAATCTCGCAACAGTCGTTTCTGTCCGTTGGCGCGGGGTTGGCGCGCGGCTAGGGGAAACCCCGCGCGGCCACCGCGCGCTCCACGCCTGGACTTCGGTCCGGGCAGGTCGTGCGATCCGTCGAGCCTTTCCTCCTCTCTTTCGGACTTCTATCCCTCTATGTTTTCGGATTCCGATTTCCGGGATATTTTCGGGCTCCTATTTCCTATCTTAATTTTTACTCGAGTCTAGATTTAATATTGGCCTCGAATTCCCGAGTTCATTGGTGTCGGGTTTTCATGTACAATTTATTCGATTAAATTGTCTTGAGTATTGGAACTTTAATTCTTTTTTAGATTAGATTCCATTTCTCATTTCCCCTTTTCTCTTTATTTATTATTTATTTATTTATTTATTTATTTTATGTTGCAAAATTCTCGGGTATTACAGATACCTATCGTGCCGGCGAGGACGCACCTCGTTAGGGAGACCCCTGAGTCTCGGCTCCCGCTTCTCGCCCTCCTCAGACTCACTGTCGTCAACATCCGGCATCACCGGAGCGGCAGTGCTAGGGCCAGCCGCATCGCGCCGAGTAGCTCGTCTCTTGGCCCCCGGAAGAACCATGAGAGACGCCCAGACAACCCACAAGAAAAGCAACATCCTGCGAACACCCAATACCAATTATAAGGCTGACTTCCACACAATAATTCACAAGCAGAAATACGTAAAAACATCAAATATAGGCTTCCAACGGGAGGAATCCAAGAGGACATCAAATCCAATAGTTCATCAATACAAACCGGAAGGTAACCAAACCAAAGAATGTGCCCAAACAAATTTCAAAACCTATTGTGAAATTTCGTCGAACACGTTATGTGCGCAATAAACCAAGTTCAAAGTTTACTTACAAACACATGGGAATTGCCCAAAAATTGAAACGATTGCTTAAGCAACGACTCATTATCACAATATGGCACAAACCAACAACAATGAACTCATTTCCATGCCCGCAAAACCAACATAAATCGAAATTTTCATATTTTTCCTAAAAATCTAAAATCTAGTACGAACTTCCCCAAGTTAGGCATACATTGGTGCACCAACACTTCCTAAACAATAAAAATAGCATCAAGTATCATATGAACTCACTAATTCGCACGAATCAAGCCTAAAAATCACAAATCCCCAATTTTCACACGTAAATCCTAATTTCAAAATTCGTCCAAAAATCAAGTTATCCAAAGCATAAAAATTGAAATTGGTAATAAAAGTAGTAGATACATACCTTGCAAAGCAAAATTGATGTCGGAACCGGAAGAATTTGAGAACGGAGAACGAATTTGAGAGGAAGTTGGAAGTGGTCTCAGATGTGGAAAGGGGTGGAATGGCTCGTGCGGGGCGCGAGCCCTTTTTTTTCAAACTGCTGTGACCGCGCGGTCCCTGCGCGCTAAACAGCCTCACCAGGCGGACCCCGCGCGGGTCAGAAATTTTACAGGCATTTAAAAACACCAAAATAAACAGGTTTTATTAGAGGCAATTTATGAAAATTCATTACGGATTAAGTCAGATTAATTCACTAAGTTCGGACTTAAAATCTGTAATACCCGAGAATTTTCCAACATAAAATAAAACAATAAATAAAATAAATACCATAAATAAATAAATCCAGCAAATAAATAAATAAATAAAGATAAGGAAATGAGAAATGAGATTTTACTTAAAAAGGAATTAAAGGAATTTAATTAAATAAAAAAGGATGGATTAAAGGTAATAAATTATACACCGGAACACGACACCAATGAACTCGAGAATTCGAGTCCAAACATCCAATTAGACCCGAGTAAAAACTTAGAGAGAAAGTAGAAACCCGAAGAGACCCCGAAGATCATAAAACGGGAGCATAGAGGGATAGAAGTTCGAAAGAGAGGAGGAAAAACACGACGGATCGCACAACCCGCCCGGACCGAAGTCCAGGCGAAGCCGGCGCGCGGTCGAAGAAGGGAGAGCGCGCCACGACCGCGCCACGCGACAGATTCGCCCGTTGCGTGAATCTCTCGCCCGAACGCGGATTTTTCGACATTCGGTTGAACATCTATCAGCTCAAGACCCTTAGAGGCGGACTTGGACGTCCCCCTAGGTCCTAACCTCTATAAATAACTCTATTGACTGACCCTAAACCCTTTTCAACACCCTACGATACTCTCTATACACAAAACCCTAGATCCGGAAGTCTACGAAGGCATCAAAAACCAAGGCAGCAGCTTTTGGACGAAAATCAAAGGATCTCGACGTGTGGTAAGTTCTAGTCCATCAGATTCTTTTTAGTTTCAATCCGAAAACGGATTCTAACCCCCATCTCTTTCCTTTCCACACCTCGAATTGGATCTAGAACGTAGAACCCGACGGACGGAGAGGAGAAACGGTGACCTGGAAGCCACGCCTTCGAAATAGACGATCCTGGACGTTCACAACTCAGTAAGTTAACGCTTACATGGTTTTGGGAGTAACTAAAACATTCAAACCTAAAAGTTTAAACGAATCTTTCGTAAATCTGTGAATGTATGTTTTTACCGGGGCAACAGTTTTGTCAAATTTTTCCGAACCTTAAAACGACTTCAAACAGAAAAACTTAAAACAGAAAAAACGTTCCTAAGGCTTAGATCTATCTACTGTAAAATTTTCAGAATTTTTATAGACGTTTTGATATTTGAAATCCACCCGAAACCGAACTGCTTGAAATTGGATCTTGAATTTCTTGACAGAACTTAGGTCCGATCTTGATCACATTTTTGACATTAGTTCTTTACCGATTTAGATCTTTGGCCGAACATGAAAGTTGTAGATAAATGTCTTAAGAAGATCTCTGTAAAATTTCATTAAATTTGGAGTTGATTTGCTATGGTAGATTTCAATATCTCTAAACTGTGGTCTGTGAAATTCTGACAGATTTGTGGTTCTGTGAAAATTGGTGTTTTTGATCTATTTATGTATCTCGGATTGAAAAAGTTAAAACATGAAAGTTGTAGATCTCGACGTTTCTGAGTTAGGTGTGAAATTTCGGAATTTTTAGAATTAAATCTGATGTTAGACGAATTTTAGAGTAAACTGTGGTTTACCGGAAATCAAATCTTGAAATCTTGTTGAAACATGGAATTAACCTTTAGGGTTGAAATAAATAGAAATATTATTCTTAAATAAATAAAATTGAAATCAGATTTTTGAAGTTAAATCCCCTTACAAACTTGATAAATTAAAATTAGGGGTGAGTGCTCTGCAGGGTGCCCCCTAACGATTCACTTCGTGCCTTAATGGACGATGGTGACCCCGCGCGCTAAGATTGAGATATGATATTGCCAAAATGGCATGAGATATAGAGCCTACACTCTCGAGAATATCCACATGGGTTTCCCGAGGCTCCGGAGTGGTACTGGGTATGACTGATACGGTTGCGGTCGCCGGGCTACCGGCTAGACTTGTTTAGATTGCGATACAATCGTGAAATACCTGAAATACTAAATCTGGGATGTAATGGGGAAATTAAATTAAATTAAATTAAATTAAATTAGGGTTGTTGTCCAATTAAATTATTTAAATGCTTTATTTAAATTATGGCTTTTATTTTAAATCCTGCGAAAGGTGTTGTTCAATAAAGCCCTGAATTAAATTATGCAATTGGATAGTTGTTTAGATTAAATTGAGTTATTATGTTTATTATCATGTTTTTATCTAAATATTAAATTAATGGCTTTTAAACCATACGATCGTGTCTGTGTTAACTTACTCAGTAAGTTGTGCTGACCAAACCATTTTTATTCCTTTTTCTTACAGAGTATGTGGAATGAGCATGTATGAGCACGATTCATGCATGGGATTTTGGGAACATTATTTTGTTTTAATTTCGTACATTAGACTATATTATGAACGGGCCTGTTCAACCCGTGTTTTGGCCATGTCGGCCCTATTTACATTTTCCGCTGCAATACTATACTTAAATATTATTTCCGCTGCGCTATGATATTATTATTTTCGAATTATATTATATGGTCTGTTTTGAATGCTTTAAATGTTTTAAATACTGCTATACCTAGCCTTGAATCTCTTTAGTAAGCTCGGAGAAACCGTGTCTTACTAGGGAGATGTGGCGGTGACATCCCGACCTGGGTTATCAAAAACCGGTGTGTTACAAGTTGGTATCAGAGCCCGGCTATTTTTAAAGTATTATTTTTAAACCATTACTATTTTTTAAACTATTATTTTAAACCATTATTATTTTTTTTAATTTTAAAGTATTATTTCCATGGAAAATTTTTATTTTAAAACCCATGGAAAAAAATATATATATATAGTGCATTAAATTATTTTTGGGGGGAAATCATCATTTGCATTTGCATATTGAATCTCTACTATGAACTTAGAATCTTGGCGAATTTGAACTTAGAATCTTGGCGAATTGAACTTAGAATCTTGGCGAATTTAACTTAGAATCTTGGCGAAATTAACTTAGATCTTTTGCTTGCGCTAGATGGCTAGTCAAGATATGGTGAACTTGATGATCAAAATGATGAGCGCGCACTTAGACTCCAAACAAACCCTAGACCAAATGAAACATCGTATAGCTCAATTGGAGGCAAATCTGCACCACATGGGTAACCTAAGAGAGGCGGACCACCATCAAATAAACCAACTCGAACATCAAGTCCAAATCCTTACTACACAAAATCTAATACTGAAAGAACACGTCGATGCCCATGGCGAGGACCTGAACCGCATCTTTGACGACCTTATGCCGCCAAGTTCGGAGGAGGAAGATCCGGAGGAGGATCCTACCACTGTGCCGGAGGACGCTTAGAGACGATAGGAATTTCTATTTGTAGTAGTTACTATTTTTGCTAAGGAAGCATTACTATTTTGGTATATCTTATCACTTGTACTAAAAATTTCTTCTAAGGAAATAAAATACAAAGGTTTATTTATCTATATATATTTAAATTCGAAAAAAATAATCGAAATTCAGAACCCTAAACCCTGGAAACCCTAAACCCTGAACCCTAGCCCTGAAAAAAAAAATTTACATTTTAAATTAGCTCAATCGAGCGTTATGTGAAGAAGATAGAAATAAATTAGAGATCTTCTTGTTTAACCAAACACTACTATGCCCTAATCTATACCATTTGTAACAGAATGACACCCAGAGGAAGACCGAGAGCCCAACCTGTTCCCCAAACTCCTACTGAGACACCACCAAATGTCACGGAACCGATTCAACATGAGGAGGAACAACCCCAAGGTGCGCAGGACGCCCCCGCACCAAACAATGTGGGCGACCGTCTTAGGACGATAGAGGAGGTGTTGATTGCGCTCGGAAACGCGCAAGTCAACCAGGGCCAAGCTGCGGCGGTACCTCCGCCCCAAGCTCGCCCCAACTACTTGGTGATGGTGAATCCTTACCAGCCGCCCCACTATGCTTGTAACACCCCGGTTTTTGGTCACCCAGGTCGGGATGTCACCGTGTAACACCCCGGATTTGATAACCCAGGCCGGGATGTCACCGCCACACCTCCCTAGCAAGACACGGTTTCTCCGAGCTTGCTAAAGAGATGCAAGGCTATGGTTTTTCAGAATTTAAAATATTGAAACAGCCCATTACAATATAATTTAAAAATCATAATATCAAAGTTGCAGCGGAAAGTAATATTTACATATGTATAATGCAGCGGAACTTAAGTATAGGGCCGACATGGCCAAAACACGGGTTAAACAGGCCCGTTCATGCAAGTTGTAATTAAATGTAGGAATTTAAAAATAGAGTTTTTCCCGAATGTCCCATGTATGCATATGATGATGCTTAATCCTCATACTCTGAAAGAAAAAGGAAAGAAAATATGGTTTGGTCAGCAAAACGTGCTGAGTAAGTTAACACCTACTATGATCAAGGGGTTTCAAAATCTTTAATTACATTTAAGAAAAACATGTGCATACAAGACATGATTTAAATTTTATTCGTCTAATAATAATTTAATTACATATTTGAAAAGACAAGGATTTCCACAAGATCATAATTTAACACACGTATAAAGAGGTTTAATTAAATAATTAAATTTTTACTCCGAGGCATGCATACAAACAACTCATCTATCAATTTAAAATTAATAATTTAATTGTGTACTTGAACATGCATTTAATCCATAATAACAATTTAGTCATGACATGAAAATTCAAGGACATAATTTTAAATGCATAATTTAAAGACGGGAATAAATAAATAAATACTTAAAAACATTAAATCTTTTATTTCCCCGTTACGTAACCATTTCTCAATATTTTGTATAGTCGGTGATCCGGCGGCCGCAGCCGTGTCGTAAGTATCTTGTATAGCCGGTGATCCGGCGGCCGCAGCCGTGTCGTATTTCAAGTATTTCATTGGCCGTTTTGGCACAGTTTCTCATAACATTCACCCTCGGCCGTTTTGGCACGAAGCGAAAAGCTAGGGGGCGTTCTATTGAGCATTCCCCCCTACGTCGGTCACTCTCGGCCGTTTTGGCACGAAGCAAAAAGCTAGAGGGGCACTCCATCGAGCACTCACCCCCTACATAGGTCACACTCGTCCGTCTAAGCACGATGCGAAAAGCTAGAGGGGCACTCTATCGAGCACTCACCCCCTACATAGCCAAGTATCTCATATGTTTTAATTTAGTGTAACGGGATTTTTCAAAAGTATAGATATATCGTATTTCAATGTCTCGACCGTTTGTTTCGATATTTCAAAATCTCTTCGATTTAAAAATAACTTGGCGTCATAGTTTACGCCTTTTTAATTCAAAAATTCATTTCAAGTCCAAAAATTCTGATATTTTCACAGTATATCAAAAACACCCTAACGAACAACTTTCGTGTTTTAACGTTTTCGAAATAAGTTGAGGAAACATGTCAAAAATCGAGTTTGTTTCGCAAGCAGTGTTCTGTCCGGATTCAGGTTTGGCACAGTTCAAAGATTCGACATTTTAACATATCAAATGGGCTCCAAAAATTCTGAACTTTTATATGCACATACTAGACATGATTATCTACAACTTTCATTTATATTGCAAAGATCAAATCGGACTAGAAAATATAGAAACAGGTTCATCAAGTTCGGACATATTCACAGGCAGATTTCGAAAATGTTTCGTCAAAACATTTCATGTTCGATGCAATTTGAAATAGCAAACATCGACGAAAATGTCTGATATTTTTACACAACCTAGATTAATGTGTTGGGATTAAAAGTCTAGTTTTGAGTATTTCGGTTTGAACTCTCGAAATAGGGGTTTTGGTCCGATTTCAAATCTATCACAGTTTCAAGTTCGAATCTCAAGGCAGGTTGGTTCTCGGCCGTTTTCGGGTATCAAAACACAATGAAAAATTATGAAAATTTTACACGAACTAGATCTATGTCTTAGGAGCGTTTTTCATGTTTTAAGTTTTTCCGTTTGAGCAGTTTTAAGGGTTCGAAAAATTCACACAAAATCGTTGCGCCGAGGGTTTTTCGTGTTGACAGATTTTAGAGTTATTAAATCCATATGTTTGGTTGCATTTTAAGTCACCCAAAACCAAGTAAGTATTAACTTACAGTGGGGATGATGTCTAGGAGGCCACGGGGTCGCCCAAAATCCACGGTATGTCACGAACGAATCTCCTCAAGTCGATTTCCTCTTCCAACATCCACAATCCGAATCCGAAAGCAAAAGTCTAAGGTTAGATCGGATTTTCGGGCATCGAAATCTTAAACAAAAACCTATGGACGACTTACCAATGATTCAAGGACTGTAATAGATGATCTACACTCTTCCTTGGTCGTCGTCGGTCGCCGGAAAGTGATCGGAAAGTTCGAAGTTGGTGGTTTTCGGGTGTTGGAAGAACATAGAGAGTTGGAGAGTGTTTTTGGGGTTGCTAGGGTTGGAGTCTCGAAAATGATCAGCCATATGACCTCCAAAAACGACCATATACACCTTCCATCAACCGGGATTGAGTTTCCAAAGTCGGAGGGTCGAAATATGGCAAGAAATCGCCAAAACGCGTCAAGTGTAGCAGGCTGCGAGGTTGGCGTGGGGTTGGCGCGGGGTTTGGCCTAGCCCCGCGCGGACACCGCGCGGACCTAGACTGGGCCGCGGTCTGGGCCGGGTCGTGCAATCCCTTTGGGCCTTTCCTCTTCCTCCTTCATTTTGGGCCTTTGTCTTCTCTTTGGGCCTTTCTCCTTCTATTTTCTTGGGCTATCTCTTGAACTTTAAATCTTATTTCAAATTTATTTGGGATCTCAAATTAATTTCGGATTCGAAATATTAAGTCCATCTATATTTGGTTCCCGTGCGATAATTTATTTAATTAAATTATTTTCGACTTCACGGGTTCTTCGATACTTAATTCCTTCTTGAATTAAATTCCTTTTCTCATTTCTTCTTTTAATTATTTATTTATTTATTATATTCATTTATTTATTATATTTATTTTTTATTTATTTATTTATTTATTTTATGTTGCAAAATTCTCGGGTATTACACACCGCCACACCTCCCTAGCGAGACACGGTTTCTCCGAGCTCACTAAAGAGATGCAAGGCTATGGTTTTTCAGAATTTAAAACATTCAAACAGCCCATTCATATATAATTTAAAAATAATACATCAAAGTTGTAGCGGAAAATAATATTTACATATATGTATCGCAGCGGAATTTAATTATAGGGCCAACATGGCCTAATCACGGGTTAAACAGGCCCGTACATGCAAGATCTAGTCTAATACAAAAATTCAAAATAATATGTATCCCAAACTTCCCGTGTATGCATATGACGATGAATAATTCTCGACTCTGAAAGAAAAAGAAATAAAAATGGTTTGGTCAGCACTACGTGCTGAGTAAGTTAACACAAACATGATCATGAGGTTTCAAAGCCTTTAATTAAATTTAGTAAAAACATGCTTATAGGTAATATACAATTTAATTCATTCACCCACTAAGAATTAAATGGCATGATTCCAAACACGGATTTCCACATGAGCATAATTCAAATTCCATGGTAAAATAATCGCAAGACATAATTTAAAGGCACAATTTAAATAAGGAAAATATTCAAGTATTTCAGGATTTCACCCTTCCTCTTTTATTCGATATAATCTAGTATAATTTGTTCTTGGGGAATCGAACCCGCAAGAAAACAGACAATCGCCCTTGGGGAATCGAACCCGCAAGAACTCACATACATCCTAGGGAATCGAACCCGCAGGAATCAACACATATTCTGGGGAATCGAACCCGCAGAAAGACACACCCTGGGGAATCGAACCCGCAAGGTTTGACACGGACATCCTGGGGAATCGAACCCGCAGGAAAACATACACCCTGGGGAATCGAACCCGCAAGGCTTGACACAGACATCCTGGGGAATCGAACCGCAGTGACACAGACGCCCTTGGGGAATCGAACCCGCAAGGTCAAAACAAGTTTCGCAAATTTTCACAAGTTTCAACAAGATTTCATGATTTGACTCGGTCAACCACAGTTTACTCTAAAATTCGTCTAAAATCAGATTTAATTTCAAAAATTCCGAAATTTCATGACTGACTCAGAAATGTCGAGTCGAACAACTTTTGTGATTTAACTTTTTCAATCCGAGATACCTAAACATGTCAAAAACACCAATTTTCACAGAAACACAAATCTGTCCGAATTTTATATGTCACAGTTTAAAGATTTCAAATTCTCCATAGCAAATCAACTTTAAATTTAATGAAATTTTACAGAGACCATCTCAAGACATTTATCTACAACTTTCATGTTCGGCCAAAGATCTAAATCGGCCTAGAACCCTAGTCAAAAACGTCATCAAGTTCTGACCTAAGTTCCGTCAAGAATTTCAAGATCCGCATCCTAGCAGTTCGGTTTCGGGTGGATTTCATATATCAAATCATCACAAAAAATCACGGGTTAAACAGGCAGGTCTAGATCTATGTCTTAGGAACGTTTTTTGTGTTTTAAGTTTTTCCGTTTGAAGTCGTTTTAAGGTTCAGAAAAATTAGACAAAATCGCTGCGCCGGTAGAAATCACATGTTGACAGATTTACAAAAGTTTTGATTAAGTTTCTAGATTTAAATATTTTAACTACTCCCAAAACCGTGTAAGCGTTAACTTACAGATTTACGAATGTCTCGGCTCGATGATTCGGAGGCGTGGCTTCCACGTTCTTCGTTCTCCCTCCGAGATCCTTCGTTTTTCCTCAACGCGTCCGGATCGGGGTTTAGAATAGAAAAGAGGTTTAATTAAGATTCATTTTCGAATCACAAATGGTAAGGAAGGGATCAGATCTTACCACGATGACGGGAGTCCTTGGATTTTCGTCCAACTCAGTCCCTCTCTTGCCTTCGTGCCTCCGACGACTCCGGGATTAGGGTTTCAACGTGTAGAGAGATTTCGTAGGGTTTTAAAACGTATTCGGAGCTTTTAGGAGGTCTTATTTATAGAAAACTAAGGCCTAGGGCGTCCAAGATCTGACTCTAAGAGTCTAGAGTCGAAAGATGTTCAACCGAAAGTCGAAAAATCCGGATTCGGGCGAGAAAATCGCGGAACGCCGCAACTGTCCTGCCGGCGCGCCCTTGGCGCGGTTTTCCCCTTGAGAGTGAGCGAAGACCGCACCATCCTGGCCTGGACTTCGGTCTGGGCCGGGTCGTGCGATCCGTCGTGCTTTTCCTCCTCTCTTTCGGGCTTCTATCCCTCTACGCTTCCGAATTCCGATTTCCGGGCTATCTTCGGGCTCCGATTTCCTATCTTAATTTTATTCGGACCTAAATTTATATTTGGACTCGAATTATTGAGTCTATCGGTGTCGGGTCCCCGTGTAACCATTTATTCAATTAAATTGCCTTTGGATTCCCGGGTTCTCGTGTAATACCCGAGAAATCAACATCGAGTATTAAATCCGAAAAATTAATTAATTGAATTAATTAATTGGATTTAACTATCGCAACCGAAATAATTCCGGGAGAGCGGAATTAAATATTTTCGCACGATAGCAACTCGAAGAGAGTTATCGGAGTATCCAACAAGCGGATAATCCAAATATGATTTTTAAAAGATCAAAAATCATATTATATATTAAAAAAAAAAAAAAAGAAAGAAAAATCGCTACTTGGGGTGGCGCGGTGGCCGCGCGGTGGCGCGCCACCAGCGCGCCGCCACCCCAGTAGCAGCGTTTCAAAACGCTGCTACGCGTTTCTTGATTTTTGAAGCCATTTACTCGAGTTTGATTCATGGGATTGATGCACATTCATGTCTCAGATGTTGGTGGATGTATTGGGACTCTTTTGGACGAAGCTAGAAGTTTCTAGAACCCCTACATGGCTGTGAGTTTGGAGAATACATGAACTTGGGGGGATGAGTTGAACCATGGTTTGTAGGGTGGATTGGATAGGATTGGAGGGAGTGTATTTCGAGTTGTGGACTGTCATTAAGTCCCTCATACTTCCAAGATGCATTAAGCATCCTTTTGGGAACCTAAATCACCCCATTCCCATCCTTAATCACCCACCAAACCCCCTCATTCACACTAATCCGAAATTCAGATTCTAGAGAGTGTTGGTGAGAGCTTTGAGTGTTCTTCCTTGTTCCAGGAGGTGTTGAGCGAGATCAAGCATTCCAATCCCTTCTCCTACGTCTAGGTAAGGATTCTAAACCAATTCCTTGTTCTTTACTTCGAATTCTAGGCCCTAACATCAAGCTTTTATCCAAACACCTCAAAATAGGATTCGTTCGGTAGATCTTGGAGGTTTGAGTCTGTTCCGGTCGAATTTGAGGATTCAACCAAAGAGGATTTCGACACTACACTCTTGAGAAGTAAGTTAATGATGTGTATGTCAATTTTTAGAGTGTTTGGTTGAGTAATCTTCGAGATATAGTTCAATCTTCATCTTGTGCCAAATCTGTCAAATAGGGTTTCTATCCGAGTAGTTTATTTGTTCAGTGTTTTTCGTCAAGATCCGTTCACTTTTGGAAGAACTTGTCTAAATGAAAAATGTTCCTAATGCTTTAAAGATGATGTCTGTAAAGTTTCATAATTTTTGGAATTGATTTGGTCGACGAAAACGGATCTGGTATTTTCTGCTATTTTTGGTGACAGATTCAAATTCCTAGCATGTTCAGTTTTGTAGTTCATATTTCTCCTAGCTATGGTCGTTTTTGATGGTCAACTTCTTCATGAAAATTGTTCATCTATGTGTCTAGTTTATTCCTGTTAAATTTCAGAATTTTTGGAACAACCTTCGAATTGATATGGATTTTTAAGTAAGCTGTGGTCGGATGAACAGTGGTACTTGCACCCTTTTGAAAACAAGTTTCTGAAATGAATTTTTTTGAGTGACTTAGAGTCCGAATTTGCTAAGGCCTATTTCTGCGAAAAATGTTTATTTTGATGTCGCCTAGCACCTGTAAAATTTTCAGAATTTTTCACAAAGATTTACTACATTTCCTAATACGCTTTTGAAAACTGCCACAGTGTAGTCTTATCGGTGAGATTTGGTTTCGTACGTTTCGGTAGTTTTTGAGTCGATTGCTACTCTTTAATGAATCCTATGAATTCTGGAAATGTAGATATATGTTGTAATGATTAAAATGTGATTTTTGAAACTTTGTGAGTTTTGATCGAGTTAGATGCCCAATTTTGGAGGGTAAGTGCACTTGGCGTGGGCTCGTTGGGCCGCCCCCTCTTTTTGGTGGCCAAAACGGCGCCAAGGAAATATTATTATGTTGCGTGATTGTATGAGTCTATACTCCTAGGTGTATCCGTAGGGGTTACCTAGGGCTCCGGAGTGTGTCTGTATAGGGTCCGCTGCTCTCACATTGTGGATACCGTCGGCTTGTGGACATAAGTGCCCAAGCGGGTAATTGATCCCAAAACGGCTAAGGCCCTGGATCGTTGATACCGGCAGCTTGTGGACATAAGCGCCCAAGCGGGTAATGTTTTGGATGTCCTCGATCAAAATGAACATTGGTGTGGTAAAGTATAAAAAGGAAATTCCCGTGAATTATTTTTACTCGTTCGTTAGATTAAATTCCTGACTTTTTATTACTCTTCTAAATCTTTAAATTTTGTCATGCTATACATTAACTTACTCAGTACCGTTTGTACTGATAAATTGTTATTTCCTATTTTTCGCAGAGTAAGTGTTGGCGCATTGGGATGGGACTTTCCAAGAATAAAGACTTGTCGCATTTTATGATTATTTTAAATTTCTGCACTTTGGACTTTGATACTGGACTTTGGACTTTGGTTTTTGGCCGTCTGTTTGGCCCTATTTTTATTTGTTTTAGCTTCCGCACTGATTATTACTGTGATGCATGAGATACTCTGATTTTAATTCGGGCATGATTGAATAGTTTTTAAATGGTTTTGAAAAAAATTGATACAACTTAGCCTTAGCATTTTTCTAGATGAGCTCGACTTGGGTCGGGTCTTGTTTAGAAAAGTGTGGCGGTAATGCCCTGGCCTGGGAAATCAAATCCGGGGTGTTACAAAGTGGTATCAGAGCCCGAAAATTTTCAAGCTATTATTTTTCGGCCCACTATAGAGGCCCAAATTATTTAATATTATTTTTTTTAAAGCATTTTAAGTATTATTTCCATGGAAAAAGGGAATTTTATTTTTGAAACCCATGGAAAAGTATATTTTGCAAATTCGACAAGTCTTAAAAACTTAGTACTATCTTTGGGGGGAAGCATGTGCATTAACAAATTATTCTTTATGTGTGGCATATCCCTTAATGTAAAATTTGCATGATTAGATGGCCGACCCGAGGTTACAAGATTCCATCATGCGTTTATTGTGCTCCATGTCGGATATCACGCACGAACTTCGCCATATCTCTAGGGATGCCGCAAACGATAGAAATAGGATTGTGGCTATAGAGGAGAGGATGGAGGCTATGACCATTAGGAGTACCCAGATGGCTGCTCGCCATGATGCTCTTGCGGCCGAGTTCGAGGATTGCCGACACCACGTGCATATGCTACAGGGACGCATCTTTGCGTTGGAGGAAGTCATTGTTGGGCTGCAAAACCAGCTTAACCCCGAACCCGAGATGGAAGAGGAGGAGGAGTTTGACCCCGATGAGTTCATCAACGTTGAGGAGGAAGAGGAGGACCCCGAGGAGGTTGTGGAGAACCCTCCACTGCCTCTTGATACCGACGAGGAGATCGAGGCTGATCGCCGGATGCTTGGCTATTCTCCCGACTACTTGATCTAGACTTTATCATGCGTTCTATCTTGTTGGACTTTTACCGCTTTTCGCTACTAGTTTCCTACCATTTCCGTACCTATTATTATCGCATATTGATTATCCTGATGGTACCACATTTTCTGTAGTGGTGACCTAGTAGTATTTGATGTAGTAGCCTTGTTATTAAATCGTTATCATCTAGTGGAATTTCGTATTTAGTTTTCTCTTTCCTTTCTTGCCAATTTCAGTGGTCTTTAACACTTAGAACCTATGAGGTTGAGTTCTAACCATAGTCTAACTTGACCCTTAACTTTCATCTAACCGCGAATCTAACCTCTGCGTGCTTGATCATCAGAATGCCGCCCAGAGGGAGACCTAGAGCTGAGATCCCAGTGCATGAGAACGTTAATGCTCCAGCGGATGCGAACCCGCCGAATCCGGGAGTTCAAGCTAACCCCGCTCCCAACGCACTTGATGAGAGGTTGAGGACAGTTGAGCAAGTCCTCGTTGCTCTAGGAAATGCTGAAGTCAACCGAGCTCAAGCAGCAGTACCACCCCCAGCAGCTCGGATAAATTATCTGGCAATGGTGAACCCTTACCAGCCGCCTCATTACGAGGGACAGGAGGACCCCGCGAAGTTGGAGGACTGGCTGAGGACTTTTGACAAACTGCTTACTGCCATCAGGTGTCCCGCGAATGAGAAGGTTGGCGTGGCTGTGTACCCTGAGAGGGGAAGCTGACGAGTGGTGGCAGAACCACCAAGAAGGACTTGCTGATGGTGAACATGCCTACTTCTGGGAAGAGTTTAAGGAGATGATGAGGGAAAGGTTCTATCCCCTCAGCATAAAGACTGCTAAATATGAGGAATTCATAAATCTCCGACAAGGCACTCAGACAGTTCAAGAATACTATGCAAAGTTTAAAGAGCTCGTCCGATTCGCTCCAAGGCTGGTACCAACCGATGCTGATAAAGCCCAGAAATTCGAAATGGGGCTGAATCTCAGCATCAGAGAGATCTTGGTTGGCGGACAGCACACTACTCTGCAAGCTGTTTACGATCGTGCAGTGGCAATTGCACGAGTACAGCAGCTGAAGCGCAAAGATCACGGAGAGGCGAGCAAAGGCCTAAACAATTTCGATAAGAGGAATCGGAACAACAACTCTGGGAATCACTTCAGAAGGGGGAATGACCAAGGAAGGAATGATGGTCAAAGGAAGCCGGACAACAGAGAACTCAACCGAGGAGGCCAAGGAGGTTGGAGGCCGGATAACCAGGGCGCCTTCATACCCAGATGCCGGGAATGCAACCTTCCGCACTTGGTGCGTGAATGCCCAAGGCCGGGGCATTGCTACCGGTGTGGCCGAGAAGGTCACATGAAGAAGGAATGCTGGACGAGGGAGGACCGCATTGACAAGAGGTTGGACCTGATAAACCGTCCTCAGGGCAACAGGCCAGCCGGGCCAAACCAGCAGGACAACCAAGGGCAGAGATTCCCGCAGGCACAGAGGCCACCTCAGAATCCAAACCAGCATGGGAATCAAGGGAGGCCAGTAGGACGCCTGAACGTGATAAATCAAGCGGACTTAGCTGCTCAAGGCGACGTGATCGAAGGTACGTTTACTGCTTTAAGCGTACCTGTCAAGGTCTTATTTGACTCAGGAGCGAGTTGCTCTTTGATTTCCACGAGAACTATATCTGCGTTAGATCTACCAGCTCCGAATAACATTAACTTAGGAATCCAATTACCATCGGGTAAGATAGTATCGTGTTCCAAACGATATGACGGGATCCCGATAGTAATCAAGAACACTGAATTCTTTGCGAATCTCATAGAATTTGACCTTAAGGATTTCGACATCATCTTGGGAATGGACTGGTTGACGAGGTACAAGGCTATCATCGAATGCCAGAAGCAGAAAATCTCGTTGGCGAAGAGTCGCGGAAAGAAGGTCATTTACTATATGCAGCCTCAGAAGAAGGGTGCCAAGATAGTAAATGCATTAAAGTTCTGCAATCTCATGCAGAAGGGATACCAACTGTACGCGTGCTACGTGCATAATCTGGAAGGCGAGGAGAACAAGATCGACAATATCCCCGTCGTGAACGAATACCCAGATGTCTTTCCGGAAGATATCCCAGGAATGCCTCCTGAGCGAGAAGTGGAGTTCACGATCGATCTCGTGCCCGGAATCGAACCGGTGTCAAAGGCACCATATCGCATGGCGCCTGCTGAGATGAAGGAGCTGAAAGAACAACTAGAGGAGTTGTTATCCAAGGGATATATTCGGCCGAGCACATCACCGTGGGGAGCTCCAGTCCTGTTCGTGAAAAAGAAGGACGGCGGACTCCGATTGTGCATCGACTACCGAGGTCTTAATCAAGTGACGATTAAGAACAAGTACCCGCTACCTAGGATCGAAGATCTCTTCGATCAACTGAAAGGAGCGTCGGTATTTTCAAAGGTTGATCTAAGGTCGGGATACCACCAATTGCGTATCGCCGAGAACGATATACCCAAGACAGCATTCCGAACAAGATATGGACACTACGAATTCACCGTAATGTCCTTCGGTCTGACTAATGCTCCCGCAGTATTCATGAACCTCATGAATAGCGTTTTCCGAGAGTTACTAGACACATGTGTAGTCGTATTCATCGACGACATCCTAGTTTACTCGAGGAATGAGGAAGAGCATAGTAGTCATTTGCACCAAGTACTCGGACTTTTGAGGAAGAATCAACTCTACGCGAAGCTGTCTAAGTGCGAGTTTTGGAAGAATGAAGTCGCTTTTCTAGGTCATATAGTATCGGCTAAAGGAGTATCAGTCGACCCGGCGAAGATATCAGCAGTGTCTGAATGGCCGGCACCAACAAACCAGACCGAGGTAAGAAGTTTCCTAGGTCTAGCCGGATACTACCGAAGGTTCGTGAAGGACTTTTCTAAAATTGCGAGACCGATGACCCAATTGCTGAAGAAAGGATTGAAGTTTGATTGGACAGCTGAGTGTGAACAGTCATTCCGTGAGCTTAAGGGGAGACTCACATCAGCACCGGTTTTAGCATTGCCATCAGAGGCTGAGGATTATGAGGTGTATAGCGACGCCTCGAAGGAAGGTCTTGGTTGCGTGCTAATGCAAAACCAAAGGGTGATTGCTTATGCATCTAGGCAACTCAAGGCGCACGAGGTAAACTACCCGACACATGATCTGGAACTGGCAGCGGTAGTGTTCGCTCTTAAGATCTGGCGACACTATCTATATGGGCGAACTTGTCGGATGTTTACAGATCACAAAAGCCTCAAGTATATATTTACTCAGAAAGAGTTAAATATGAGGCAGAGGAGATGGCTCGAGCTGATCAAAGACTACGATCTGGATATAGCCTACCATGAAGGCAAGGCAAACGTCGTAGCGGATGCGTTGAGTCGCAAGACGAGGCACACGGCGAACACGCTCATTCTACCTTCGGGACTGTATATGGACCTAGCTGAGTTAGATACTGAACTAGTCCATTATGGAACCGTGGTGGAGACAGTGAACGCCATAACAGTTGAATCTACCGTATTTGACGAGATTCGAGAAGCCCAACCGGACGACGAGAATCTCCAGAAGATCAAAGGAAAAATAAGTGAAGGAAAGGCGGTAGGATTCACGATCCATGAAGACGGAAGTGTTCGTTTTAAAGGAAGATGGTGTGTTCCTCATAAGTGCGAGGAATTGAAGAGGAAACTTATGGAAGAAGGCCACAGTACGCCTTATTCAGTCCACCCTGGTGGGGATAAGTTGTACAAAGACTTAAAGAAAATCTATTGGTGGCCGCGGATGAAGAAGGATGTTGCCGACTTTGTAGCCAAGTGTATAACCTGCCAGAAGGTGAAGGCAGTAAGGCAAAAACCGCTAGGATTGGTAAGGCCATTGGAGATCCCAAGCTGGAAGTGGGACAGCATCTCCATGGATTTTGTTTCAGGGTTGCCAAGATCTCCCCGAGGAATGAATAAGATTTGGGTAATAGTTCACCGGTTAACGAAGACCGCCATTTTCATACCAATGAAGGAAAATTGGTCGATGGATCAACTAGCTAAGGCATACATCGAGAATGTGGTCCGAAGGCACGGAGTGCCGCATGATATTATCTCAGACCGAGATAGTAGATTCGTCTCCAACTTCTGGACTAAACTACAAGAAGCCTTAGGAACCCAAATCAAGATGAGCACAGCTTTTCATCCAATGACGGACGGTCAGACCGAGCGCACGATTCAGACGCTCGAAGACATGCTAAGAGCGTGTGTACTCGAATTCAAGGGAAGTTGGGAAGACCACTTGCCGTTGATTGAATTCTCGTACAACAACAGTTATCACGCTAGCATAGGCATGGCACCGTTCGAAGCGCTTTACGGACGGAAGTGTCGTAGTCCGTTGTGCTGGACGAAGGATGACGATTCGGTAGTTGTTGGACCGCAGCTCATTGAGGAAATGAATAGCAAGATCAAGGTGGTTCAACAGAAAATGAAAGCCGCGCAAGATAGGCAGAAGAGCTACGCCGACACTAGGCGGCAAGAGTTAGAATTTGAGGTGGGAGACAAGGTTATGCTGAAAGTATCACCCATGAGGGGGGTGATGCGATTCGGTAAACGAGGGAAGTTAAGTCCTCGCTACATTGGTCCGTACGAGATTTTGGATCGTGTAGGTACCTTGGCTTATCGTTTGGCACTTCCACCAGAGTTGTCGCGAGTGCACAACGTATTCCATGTTTCTCAACTGAAGAAATATGTGCACGACCCAACTCACGTGTTGCAACCCGACGTGATTGAGCTAGATGATGACTTGACATACGAGGAGTATCCGATCGAGGTACTTGACGTCAAGGAAAGGGTCACAAGGAACAAGACTGTGAGGATGGTGAAGATCCTATGGTCAAATCATGGCACCGAGGAAGCAACGTGGGAATTGGAAGCGGATATGAAGCAGAGATATCCCAACCTTTTCCGAAGCGACTCAGGAGCAGTTATGGGGGCATAACTGCAGTCCTAAGGGGGAGAGGATGTGACACCCCGCGCAGAGTCGTCGCGAGCTGAGGTAAGAATTTTAAATTGCGAGCCTCAATAATTTCTTTGTGCCAATTATTATTTTCCGAAGTGCGACCCAACTTCGAGGACGAAGTTGATTTCTAAGGAGGGTAGACTGTAATACCCGAGAAATCAACATCGAGTATTAAATCCGAAAAATTAATTAATTGAATTAATTAATTGGATTTAACTATCGCAACCGAAATAATTCCGGGAGAGCGGAATTAAATATTTTCGCATGATAGCAACTCGAAGAGAGTTATCGGAGTATCCAACAAGCGGATAATCCAAATATGATTTTTAAAAGATCAAAAATCATATTATATATTAAAAAAAAAAAAAAAATCGCTACCTGGGGTGGCGCGGTGGCCGCGCGGTGGCGCGCCACCAGCGCGCCGCCACCCCAGTAGCAGCGTTTCAAAACGCTGCTACGCGTTTCTTGATTTTTGAAGCCATTTACTCGAGTTTGATTCATGGGATTGATGCACATTCATGTCTCAGATGTTGGTGGATGTATTGGGACTCTTTTGGACGAAGCTAGAAGTTTCTAGAACCCCTACATGGCTGTGAGTTTGGAGAATACATGAACTTGGGGGGATGAGTTGAACCATGGTTTGTAGGGTGGATTGGATAGGATTGGAGGGAGTGTATTTCGAGTTGTGGACTGTCATTAAGTCCCTCATACTTCCAAGATGCATTAAGCATCCTTTTGGGAACCTAAATCACCCCATTCCCATCCTTAATCACCCACCAAACCCCCTCATTCACACTAATCCGAAATTCAGATTCTAGAGAGTGTTGGTGAGAGCTTTGAGTGTTCTTCCTTGTTCCAGGAGGTGTTGAGCGAGATCAAGCATTCCAATCCCTTCTCCTACGTCTAGGTAAGGATTCTAAACCAATTCCTTGTTCTTTACTTCGAATTCTAGGCCCTAACATCAAGCTTTTATCCAAACACCTCAAAATAGGATTCGTTCGGTAGATCTTGGAGGTTTGAGTCTGTTCCGGTCGAATTTGAGGATTCAACCAAAGAGGATTTCGACACTACACTCTTGAGAAGTAAGTTAATGATGTGTATGTCAATTTTTAGAGTGTTTGGTTGAGTAATCTTCGAGATATAGTTCAATCTTCATCTTGTGCCAAATCTGTCAAATAGGGTTTCTATCCGAGTAGTTTATTTGTTCAGTGTTTTTCGTCAAGATCCGTTCACTTTTGGAAGAACTTGTCTAAATGAAAAATGTTCCTAATGCTTTAAAGATGATGTCTGTAAATTTTCATAATTTTTGGAATTGATTTGGTCGACGAAAACGGATCTGGTATTTTCTGCTATTTTTGGTGACAGATTCAAATTCCTAGCATGTTCAGTTTTGTAGTTCATATTTCTCCTAGCTATGGTCGTTTTTGATGGTCAACTTCTTCATGAAAATTGTTCATCTATGTGTCTAGTTTACTCCTGTTAAATTTCAGAATTTTTGGAACAACCTTCGAATTGATATGGATTTTTAAGTAAGCTGTGGTCGGATGAACAGTGGTACTTGCACCCTTTTGAAAACAAGTTTCTGAAATGAATTTTTTTGAGTGACTTAGAGTCCGAATTTGCTAAGGCCTATTTCTGCGAAAAATGTTTATTTTGATGTCGCCTAGCACCTGTAAAATTTTCAGAATTTTTCACAAAGATTTACTACATTTCCTAATACGCTTTTGAAAACTGCCACAGTGTAGTCTTATCGGTGAGATTTGGTTTCGTACGTTTCGGTAGTTTTTGAGTCGATTGCTACTCTTTAATGAATCCTATGAATTCTGGAAATGTAGATATATGTTGTAATGATTAAAATGTGATTTTTGAAACTTTGTGAGTTTTGATCGAGTTAGATGCCCAATTTTGGAGGGTAAGTGCACTTGGCGTGGGCTCGTTGGGCCGCCCCCTCTTTTTGGTGGCCAAAACGGCGCCAAGGAAATATTATTATGTTGCGTGATTGTATGAGTCTATACTCCTAGGTGTATCCGTAGGGGTTACCTAGGGCTCCGGAGTGTGTCTGTATAGGGTCCGCTGCTCTCACATTGTGGATACCGTCGGCTTGTGGACATAAGTGCCCAAGCGGGTAATTGATCCCAAAACGGCTAAGGCCCTGGATCGTTGATACCGGCAGCTTGTGGACATAAGCGCCCAAGCGGGTAATGTTTTGGATGTCCTCGATCAAAATGAACATTGGTGTGGTAAAGTATAAAAAGGAAATTCCCGTGAATTATTTTTACTCGTTCGTTAGATTAAATTCCTGACTTTTTATTACTCTTCTAAATCTTTAAATTTTGTCATGCTATACATTAACTTACTCAGTACCGTTTGTACTGATAAATTGTTATTTCCTATTTTTCGCAGAGTAAGTGTTGGCGCATTGGGATGGGACTTTCCAAGAATAAAGACTTGTCGCATTTTATGATTATTTTAAATTTCTGCACTTTGGACTTTGATACTGGACTTTGGACTTTGGTTTTTGGCCGTCTGTTTGGCCCTATTTTTATTTGTTTTAGCTTCCGCACTGATTATTACTGTGATGCATGAGATACTCTGATTTTAATTCGGGCATGATTGAATAGTTTTTAAATGGTTTTGAAAAAAATTGATACAACTTAGCCTTAGCATTTTTCTAGATGAGCTCGACTTGGGTCGGGTCTTGTTTAGAAAAGTGTGGCGGTAATGCCCTGGCCTGGGAAATCAAATCCGGGGTGTTACATCTCGGAACTTTGATTCCTTTTTAATTTAAATTTCATTTCTCATCTTTTATGATTCTTTATCCCTTTATCATGTTTATTATATTTATTTATTTATTTATTTTATTTATTGTATTTATTTTATGTTGGAAAATTCTCGGGTATTACAGTCTACCCTCCTTAAGAATCAACTTCGTCCTCGTAGTTGTGTTTCGGCTTTTCTCGTGCTAAGGTCTTTTGTATATCTTATTATTTTGTGACTGAACTTAGAATTAAGACTTCTAAGCTGCCTACGTACCCGGTGAAGGGATCAAGCCATAACGTAGTTCAAAACAATTCGAATATGTTTATTTATTCATTCGGAATACATATCGTCAAAAATAAATGTCTATTTTACAGGGTATTACATCCTCTCCCCCTTAGGACTTCAGTTATGTCCCCATAACTGCCTACTTATTATTCTCTTCCTTGATCTCCTTGTTGAGGGTTTACCAATTCTATCCTCTTCTCAATCATCTCCTCACGAACACTACATTCTCTAATCATGTGGTCTTCCCCACCACATCTATAACAAGTCCCGCGCCTTGGGCACTCGCGCACCAGATGGGCTTGGTGGCACTGTGGGCAACGTGGTACGACTGTATGACGTATGCCATTTCTCCCATTATAGAAATCCTTATTCTCGTTCCTATCTTGTCCACCGTTATTGCTCCGATTCTTCTTCTCAACTCCTTGCGAGTCCTTGCTCGACTCCCCATTTTCCTTACGCTTCAGTTGCTGGACTCGATCAATTGCTACAGCTCGATCATAAACTGTTTGCAGGTTCGTGAATTGTCCTACTGCAAGTATCTCCCGGATACTAAGGTTCA
The DNA here is from genome assembly GCA_030278955.1 of Hygrophila difformis. Taxonomy (NCBI): domain Eukaryota; kingdom Viridiplantae; phylum Streptophyta; class Magnoliopsida; order Lamiales; family Acanthaceae; genus Hygrophila; species Hygrophila difformis. The sequence continues at coordinate 30,794,587 of JAOANR010000004.1, read as the reverse complement.
GACCCATCTCGAATTTCTGAGCCTTGTTAGAGTCGGTTGGTACTATCCTTGTAGCAAATCGTACCAACTCCTTAAACCGGGCGTAATACTCCTGCACCGTCCGTCCCTCTTGCTTCAGTGATAAAAACTCTTCGTACATTGCCGCCTTGGTGCTCATGGGGTAGAATCGGTCCCTTAGATCCTCCTTAAGTTTAGTCCACGAATAAGCTTCTTCAGCTTCCTCTAAATTCCTTTGGAGGTCTTGCCACCACTCATCGGCTTCGCCTCCTAAGTAGTAGGTTGCTACTCGTGTCTTTGCCTCATCAGGACATTTGATAGCATCCAAGAGCTTATCAAATGTACGGATCCACCCCTCTAGTTTGGCGGGATCCTCCTGCCCATCATAACGTGGTGGTTGATAGGGATTCACCAACGCTAGATAGTTGGTTTGAGCTACGGGTGGAGGTACTGTTGCAGGTGTCCTATGCACCTCCGCATTTCCTAATGCTACTAGGCTTCCCTCTATCGTTTTTAAACGTGCTTCCATATTATTGGGCGCTTGAGGCACTTGCTCTCCTAGGTTCTGAGGACTTTCACTGTTGTTGGGCGTGTTGGAAAGGTTAGCATCAGTGCCGTTTGGACTCACCTTCCTTGGTTTCCTCATAGGTGCCATTTTCTATTATAACGTGTATAGATTAGTTTGTCAGAGTTTAGATAGATCGCTCGAACAAGACGTTTCGTAAATTTTTAATTTCAAATTTTCGGATTTGTTGTTTGGAAATCCAAACAAGATTTTTGGAATAAAGAGTGTTTTAATAAAACTTGATTTTTTTTTTATTGTTCCACATGAGGAAGTTTTCTAGTTCGTACCAGGATAGGAATGGCTAAAGCCGAGATTTGTTATGCTTAGGCGTGCGCTTAGATGAACGCGATCTAGAACTAAGGCAAGATCAGTCTCTAGTTAGCGTTCCTAATTTGATGTCAAGTGTCTAAGTTATCTAGGTGTAGCAAGAGACCTAAGTTAGAACAACTTCGCTTCTAGGTTATCTAAGGTATAGAAAATGCAATATGCACATGCACATGATGATCCCCCCAAAAATAAATGCACTATATATATATATATATATATATTTTTTTTCAAGTTTCCATGGGTTTTAAAAATAAGAATTTATTCCATGCAACAAATACTTTAAAATAATAATTAAAATCCTTGGACATCTATATTGGGTCAAAAATGATTAACATTTGGGCTCAAAAATATTTGGGCTAAAAATAATTTGGGCTAGGAAATTTTAAAAATAATAATTTGGGCTTCTAAAAATAATAGCTTTAAAGTAATAGTAACAAATGGTTTAAAAATAATAGTTTAAAAATAATAAGGGTTTAAAAATAATAATTTAAAAATATCCGGGCTCTGATACCAACTTTGGTATCAGATATTTTCTTTAAAATAGATAGCTTTAAAATATTCTGGGCTCCGATACCAACTTTGGTATCAGATATTTTCTTTAAAATAAATAGCTTTAAAATATTCTGGGCTCTGATACCAACTTTGGTATCAGATATTTTCTTTAACATAAATAGCTTTAAAATATTCTGGGCTCTGATACCACTTTGGTATCAGATATTTTCTTTAAAATACATAGCTTTAAAGTATTCTGGTCTCTGATACCACTTTGTAACACCCCGGTTTTTGGTCACCCATGTCGGGATGTCACCGCCACACCTCCCTAGCGAGACACGGTTTCTCCGAGCTCACTAAAGAGATGCAAGGCTATGGTTTTTCAGAATTTAAAACATTCAAACAGCTCATTCATATATAATTTAAAAATAATACATCAAAGTTGCAGCGGAAAATAATATTTACATATATGTATCGCAGCGGAATTTAATTATAGGGCCAACATGGCCTAATCACGGGTTAAACAGGCCCGTACATGCAAGATCTAGTCTAATACAAAAATTCAAAATAATATGTATCCCAAACTTCCCGTGTATGCATATGACGATGCATAATTCTCGACTCTGAAAGAAAAAGAAATAAAAATGGTTTGGTCAGCACTACGTGCTGAGTAAGTTAACACAAACATGATCATGAGGTTTCAAAGCCTTTAATTAAATTTAGTAAAAACATGCTTATAGGTAATATGCAATTTAATTCATTCACCCACTAAGAATTAAATGGCATGATTCCAAACACGGATTTCCACATGAGCATAATTCAAATTCCATGGTAAAATAATCGCAAGACATAATTTAAAGGCACAATTTAAATAAGGAAAATATTCAAGTATTTCAGGATTTCACCCTTCCTCTTTTATTCGATATAATCTAGTATAATTTGTTCTTGGGGAATCGAACCCGCAAGAAAACAGACAATCGCCCTTGGGGAATCAAACCCGCAAGAACTCACATACATCCTAGGGAATCAAACCCGCAGGAATCAACACATATTCTGGGGAATCGAACCCGCAGAAAGACACACCCTGGGGAATCGAACCCGCAAGGTTTGACACGGACATCCTGGGGAATCGAACCCGCAGGAAAACATACACCCTGGGGAATCGAACCCGCAAGGCTTGACACAGACATCCTGGGGAATCGAACCCGCAGGGACACAGATGCCCTTGGGGAATCGAACCCGCAAGGTCAAAACAAGTTTCGCAAATTTTCACAAGTTTCAACAAGATTTCAAGATTTGACTCGGTCAACCACAGTTTACTCTAAAATTCGTCTAAAATCAGATTTAATTCTAAAAATTCCGAAATTTCATGACTGACTCAGAAACGTTGAGTCGAACAACATTCGTGATTTAACTTTTTCAATCCGAGATACCGTAACATGTCAAAAACACCAATTTTCACAGAAACACAAATCTGTCCGAATTTTATATGTCACAGTTTAAAGATTTCAAATTCTGCCATAGCAAATCAACTCCAAATTTAATGAAATTTTACAGAGACCATCTCAAGACATTTATCTACAACTTTCATGTTCGGCCAAAGATCTAAATCTGCCTAGAACCCTAGTCAAAAACGTCATCAAGTTCTGACCTAAGTTCCGTCAAGAATTTCAAGATCCGCATCCTAGCAGTTTGGTTTCGGGTGGATTTCATATATCAAATCATCACAAAAAATTCTGAAATTTTACGGAGGTGTTCTTAACATATAGATCTACAACTCTTATGTTCAATGCCAAGCCTAGATCGGTCCAGATCTAAGGTAGAAATCACCAACAAGTTCGAGCTAAAGTTCTGTCACCGTTTCAAGATCTATCCCAAAGGCAGGTCTGTTCGTGGTCGTTTTCGGGTACCAAACACGATGAAAAATTATGAAAATTTTACAGTAGATAGATCTATGTCTTAGGAACGTTTTTCGTGTTTTAAGTTTTTCCGTTTGAAGTCGTTTTAAGGTTCGGAAAAATTAGACAAAATCCTGCGCCGGTAGAAATCACATGTTGACAGATTTACAAAAGTTTTGATTAAGTTTCTAGATTTAAATATTTTAACTACTTCCCAAAACCGTGTAAGCGTTAACTTACAGATTTACGAATGTCTCGGCTCGATGATTCGGAGGCGTGGCTTCCACGTTCTTCGTTCTCCCTCCGAGATCCTTCGTTTTTCCTCAACGCGTCCGGATCGGGGTTTAGAATAGAAAAGAGGTTTAATTAGGATTCGTTTTCGAATCACAAATGGTAAGGAAGGGATCAGATCTTACCACGATGACGGGAGTCCTTGGATTTTTGTCCAACTTAGTCCCCTCTCTTGCCTTCGTGCCTCCGACGACTCCGGGATTAGGGTTTCAACGTGTAGAGAGATTTCGTAGGGTTTTAAAACGTATTCGGAGCTTTTAGGAGGTCTTATTATAGATAACGAAGGCCTAGGGCGTCCAAGATCTGACTCTAACAGTCTAGAGTCGAAAGATGTTCAACCGAAAGTCGAAAAATCCGGATTCGGGCGAGAAAATCGCGGAACGCCGCTACTGCCCTGCCGGCGCGCCCTTGGCGCGGTTTTCCCCTTGAGAGCGCGCGGACACCGCGCCATCCTGGCCTGGACTTCGTTCTGGGCCGGGTCGTGCAATCCGTCGTGCTTTTCCTCCTCTCTTTCGGGCTTCTATCCCTCTACGCTTCCGAATTCCGATTTCCGGGCTATCTTCGGGCTCCGATTTCCTATCTTAATTTTATTCGGACCTAAATTTATATTTGGACTCGAGTTATTGAGTCTATCGGTGTCGGGTCCCCGTGTAACCATTTATTCAATTAAATTGCCTTCGGATTCCCGGGTTCTCGGAACTTTGATTCCTTTTTAATTTAAATTTCATTTCTCATCTTTTATGATTCTTTATCCCTTTATCATGTTTATTATATTTATTTATTTATTTATTTTATTTATTGTATTTATTTTATGTTGGAAAATTCTCGGGTATTACAGTCTACCCTCCTTAAGAATCAACTTCGTCCTCGAAGTTGTGTTTCGGCTTTTCTCGTGCTAAGGTCTTTTGTTTATTTTATTATTTTGTGACTGAACTTAGAATTAAGACTTCTAAGCTGCCTACGTACCCGGTGAAGGGATCAAGCCATAACGTAGTTCAAAATAATTCGAATATGTTTATTTATTCATTCGGAATACATATCGTCAAAAATAAATGTCTATTTTACGGGGTATTATAATGCTGGTGAGGAGGATCCAGCTAAACTGGAGGAGTGGATCCGGACTTTCGACAAGCTGCTGGGAGCAGTCAAGTGTCCGGAAGGAGAAAGAGTGCACGTCGCCTCATACTACTTGGGAGGCGAAGCTGACGACTGGTGGCAGGCGACACAAGCCAAACTGACGGAGGATGACGTGCCCTACTCATGGGCGGAAATGATGGAGATGCTCAGGGATCGATTCTATCCCCTGAGTACCAAGTCAGCGATGTACGAGGAATTGCTGTCGCTGAAGCAAGGAGGCCAAACTGTGCAAGAATACTACACACGTTTCAAGGAGCTGGTGAGATTCGCACCAAGGCTAGTGCCCACTGATGCAGAAAAGGCACAAAAGTTCGAGATGGGACTGAACCTGTCTGTTCGCGAGGTGATCGCGGGGGTACACTACCCCGATTTGCAAGCTGTGTATGACCGCGCTGTGGCAGTAGCGCGTGTGCAGCAACTGAAGAGAAGGGTGAGTGGGGAGTCCAACAGGGATCCCCAAGACAAGAGAAATTGGGACTCGAGAAGCGAGAACAACACTGGAAGGAACGAACAGCGAAGAGGGTCAAATAGGCCCGAACAAAACAACACTGGGAGAAGGTTCAACCAAGAAGATCCGGTACCACCTTGCCCGAGATGTGGACGACCCCATCTGGCAAGGGGATGCCCGCAACAGGGCGCCTGTTTCCGTTGTGGTCGAATGGGTCACGTTCGACGGGATTGCCGAACAAGGGTCGAGAACATAACAAAAAGGGGCGATTTGGTCACGGGGCAAGAACAGCCTCAAAATCAAAACGGGCGAAACAGGAATAACCAGGGGTACAGACCCCCTCAAAATAGGCCGCAGAATCAGAACCAGAACCAACGACCTCCGCCACCTCAGAATCAAAACCAACAACAAAATCAGCAGCCGAATGCGAATCAGCAGGGCAATCAGGGACGCCCTATGGGGAGGCTTAACGTGGTAAATCAAGCGGACGTGCCTGCTCAAGGAGAAGTGATGGCAGGTACATTTTATGTTTTGAATACACCCCTTAGAATTCTATTTGATTCTGGAGCTAGTTGCTCAATCGTAGCATCAAGGGTAGTGCCTGAGCTAGATCTACCTAAGTGCGAGAGAATTAGCTTAGGAATTCAACTGCCTTCAGGAGAAGTAGTATCTTGCTCTAAACGATATAACGGAATTCCTATAGTGATAAAGAACGTAGAATTCTTCGCGAACTTAGTAGAATTTAACTTGAGAGACTTTGACATTATACTGGGGATGGGTTGGCTATCTCAGTATAAGGCGGTGACCGAATGCCAAAAGCAAAAGATCACCTTGTTAAAAAGTAGGGGAAAGAGAGTTATCTTTTACTCTCAGCCCCCTAAGAAGAGTAATAAAATTGTTAGTGCACTGAAACTAAGTAACTTGATGCGTAAGGGGTATGCGCTATATGCATGCTATGTGAACAACCTTGAGGCGGAAGAGAACAAGGTTGACAGCATCCCAGTGGTAAGAGAATACCCGGGTGTGTTCCCTGAGGACGTTCCGGGCATGCCACCTGAGAGAGATCTTGAATTCACTATAGATCTCATTCCGGGGACAAAGCCTGTCTCAAAAGCTCCGTACCGGATGGCACCACTGGAAATGAAGGAGTTAAAGGAACAACGCGAGGAACTGTTAGGAAAAGGTTACATAAGACCGAGTACGTCCCCCTGGGGAGCACCGGTTTTATTTGTCAAGAAGAAAGACGGAGGACTACGTCTTTGCATAGATTACCGGGGATTGAACCAAGTGACCATCAAGAATAAATACCCCCTGCCAAGAATAGAGGATCTGTTTGATCAACTGAAGGGAGCTTCAGTATTCTCGAAGATCGATTTGCGATCTGGGTATCATCAATTGAGGATGCTGAGAAGGACATCCCGAAGACGGCGTTTCGAACGCGATATGGCCATTACGAGTTCACAGTGTTATCCTTCGGGTTAACAAATGCTACGGCCATGTTCATGAATCTCATGAACAACGTGTTCCGAGAATTGTTAGATCAGTGCGTCGTAGTGTTCATCGACGACATCCTGATCTACTCAAAGAACGAGGAAGAGCATGCCCAACACTTACATCAAGTGTTAGAAATCTTGCGAAGAAATCAGCTATACGGCAAGCTGTCGAAATGCGATTTCTGGTTGAAAGAAGTGGCATTTCTCGGACACATAGTATCCGCTGATGGAGTATCAGTGGATCCGGCAAAAGTCTCTGCCGTAATTGAATGGGCAACTCCCAAGAGCCAAACCGAGATAAGGAGTTTCCTTGGCTTAGCCGGATATTATAGACAATTTGTGAAGGACTTTTCAAGGATTGCACGTCCTTTGACCCAGCTACTGAAGAAAGGAGCAAAATACGAGTGGACCGAAGCGTGTGAGACCGCGTTTCAAGAGCTGAAGAAACGACTCACAACCACACCCGTATTAACACTACCATCAGAGAATGGTGACTTCGAAGTTTACAGTGATGCTTCGAAGGAAGGTTTAGGTTGTGTTTTGATGCAAGACTCGAGAGTCGTAGCGTATGCATCACGCCAGCTGAAACCTCACGAGGAGAATTATCCGACACATGACCTGGAGTTGGCAGAGGTCGTTTTCGCTCTAAAGATATGGAGACATTATCTTTATGGGCGGAAGTGTCGAATGTTCACCGACCACAAGAGCTTGAAATATATATTCACTCAGAAGGAGTTGAATTTGAGACAACGAAGGTGGTTGGAACTTATTAAAGACTACGATTTAGAGATAGCATACCACGAGGGGAAGGCGAATGTGGTAGCCGATGCCCTAAGTCGGAAAACCCAACACGTGACAAACTCGTTGGTAATTCCGCCGGCATTGTACATGGAGTTAGCAAGATTGGAGTTAGAACTTGTGCATCCTGGCACAGTGAGTGAAACGATCAATGCTATGGTCGTAGAAACTCCAATATTGGACGAGATTAAGCTCGCCCAACCGGGCGATGCGAAACTCGAGAAGATAAGGGGGTATATTGCCGAAGGAAAGGCAATAGGATTTGCTGTCCACGAGGATGGAAGCATCCGTTTTAAAGGGAGATGGTGTGTGCCTCAGAAGTGTGCCGAATTGAAACAAAAGTTGATGGAAGAAGGGCACAACACGCCATATTCCGTACATCCCGGAGGTGACAAGCTATACAAAGATCTGAAGAAGATCTATTGGTGGCCGGGAATGAAGAAGGAAGTGGCAAACTTCGTAGCGAAATGTCTCACCTGCCAAAAGGTTAAGGCAGTGCGACATAAACCCCTAGGACTGATGCAACCACTAGAGATTCCAAGTTGGAAGTGGGATAGCATCTCAATGGACTTTGTCTCGGGATTACCCCGATCACCTAAAGGCATGAACCAAATTTGGGTGATTGTGGATAGGCTAACGAAGACGACCTTATTTGTCCCAATGAAAGACACGTGGACTATGGACCAATTGGCCCGAGCCTACATTGATAATGTGGTACGACGACATGGAGTACCACATGACATCATTTCCGATAGAGACAGTAGATTTGTCTCTCACTTTTGGACGGAGTTACAAAAAGCTCTCGGTACTCAAATCAAAATGAGCACCGCATTCCACCTAATGACGGATGGTCAAACTGAGAGAACAATCCAAACACTAGAAGACATGCTGAGAGCATGCGTGTTGGAATTTAAGGGAAATTGGGAATCCCATTTACCCTTAGTCGAATTCTCTTATAATAATAGCTACCATGCTAGCATTGGCATGGCACCTTTCGAAGCGTTGTATGGACGAAAGTGCCGAAGTCCGTTGAGTTGGGAAGAAAACGATAAGTCCGTGGTGGTGGGACCCCAACTTATCGAAGACATGGCTCAACAAATCAAGGTGATTCAAGGGAAAATGAAAGCCGCATAAGACCGTCAAAAGAGTTATGCCGACGTGAGACGACGAGACCTAGAATTTCAAGTGGGAGATAGGGTCATGCTAAAGATATCACCCATGAAGGGGGTGATGTGCTTTGGCAAGCGAGGAAAGTTGAGTCCTCGATACATAGGACCTTATGAGATTCTAGAACGAGTCGGAAATTTAGCCTACCGACTGGCTTTACCGCCACAATTAGATCGAGTTCATAATGTCTTCCATGTCTCACAACTAAAGAAGTATGTGCCGGACCCGACACACGTACTTCAACCGGAGATAATTGAGCTCGATGAAGATTTGACTTATGAAGAAGTCCCAGTGCGTATTCTCGACACTAAGGAACGAGTAACTAGGAACAAAACCGTCAAAATGATCAAGGTTCTTTGGTCGAACCACGAGAGCGAGACGGCAACTTGGGAAGTAGAATCCGACATGAGAGAATGCTACCCGACATTGTCCCAAACCGATACCGACACAGTTATGGGGACATAACTGCAATCTTAAGGGGGAGAGGATGTCATACCACCTATTTTTCGTGCATTGTTGTAAGCTTTTGAACTACGTTATGGCTTGATCCCTTCACCGCGTACGTAGGCAGCTTAGAAGTCTTAATTCTAAGTTCAGTCACAAATTAATAAAATAAACAAAAAGACCTTAGCACGAGAAAAGACGAAACACAACTTCGAGGGCGAAGTTGATTCTTAAGGAGGGTAGACTGTAATACCTGAGAATTTTCCAACATAAAATAAAACAATAAATAAAATAAATACCATAAATAAATAAATCCAGCAAATAAATAAATAAATAAAGATAAGGAAATGAGAAATTAGATTTTACTTAAAAAGGAATTAAAGGAATTTAATTAAATAAAAAGGATGGATTAAAGGTAAATAAATTATACACCGGAACACGACACCAATGAACTCGAGAATTCGAGTCCAAACATCCAATTAGACCCGAGTAAAAACTTAGAGAGAAAGTAGAAACCCGAAGAGACCCCGAAGATCATAAAACGGGAGCATAGAGGGATAGAAGTCCGAAAGAGAGGAGGAAAAACACGACGGATCGCACGACCCGCCCGGACCGAAGTCCAGGCGAAGCCGGCGCGGTGGCCGCGCGGTCGAAGAAGGGAGAGCGCGCCACGACCGCGCCACGCGACAGATTCGCCCGTTGCGTGAATCTCTCGCCCGAACGCGGATTTTTCGACATTCGGTTGAACATCTATCAGCTCAAGACCCTTAGAGGCGGACTTGGACGTCCCCCTAGGTCCTAACCTCTATAAATAACTCTATTGACTGACCCTAAACCCTTTTCAACACCCTACGATACTCTCTATACACAAAACCCTAGATCCGGAAGTCTACGAAGGCATCAAAAACCAAGGCAGCAGCTTTTGGATGAAAATCAAAGGATCTCCGACGTGTGGTAAGTTCTAGTCCATCAGATTCTTTTTAGTTTCAATCCGAAAACGGATTCTAACCCCGTCTCTTTCCTTTCCACACCTCGAATTGGATCTAGAACGTAGAACCCGACGGACGGAGAGGAGAAACGGTGACCTGGAAGCCACGCCTGCGAAATAGACAATCCCGGACGTTCACAACTCAGTAAGTTAACGCTTACATGGTTTTGGGAGTAACTAAAACATTCAAACCTAAAAGTTTAAACGAATCTTTCGTAAATCTGTCAATGTATATTTTTACCGGCGCAACAGTTTTGTCGAATTTTTCCGAACCTTAAAACGACTTCAAACGGAAAAACTTAAAACACAAAAAACATTCCTAAGGATTAGGACTATCTACTGTAAAATTTTCAGAATTTTTAGAGACGTTTTGTTATTTGAAATCCACCCGAAACCGAACTGCTTCAAATTGGATCTTGAATTTCTTTACAGAACTTAGGTCCGATCTTGATCACGTTTTTGACATTAGTTCTATACCGATTTAGATCTTTGGCCGAACATGAAAGTTGTAGATAAATGTCTTAAGAAGGTCTCTGTAAAATTTCATTAAATTTGAAGTTGATTTGCTATGGTAGATTTCAATATCTCTAAACTGTGGTCTGTGAAATTCTGAAAGATTTGTGGTTCTGTGAAAATTGTTGTTTTTGACCTATTTCGGTATCTCGGATTGAAAAAGTTAAAACAGGAAAGTTGTAGATCTCGACGTTTCTGAGTCAGTCGTGAAATTTCAGAATTTTTGAATTAAATCTGATTTTAGACGAAATTTAGAGTAAACTGTGGTTTACCGGAAATCAAATCTTGAAATCTTATTGAAACATGGAATTAACCTTTAGGGTTGAAATAAATTGAAATATTATTCTTAAATAAATAAAATTGAAATCAGATTTTTGAAGTTAAATCCCCTTACAAACTTGATAAATTAAAATTAGGGGTGAGTGCTCTGCAGGGTGCCCCCTAACGATTCACTTCGTGCCTTAATAGACGATGGTGACCCCGCGCGCTAAGATTGAGATATGATATTGTCAAAACGGCATGAGATATAGAGCCTACACTCTCGAGAATATCCACATGGGTTTCCCGAGGCTCCGGAGTGGTACTGGGTATGGCTGATACGGTTGCGGCCGCCGGGCTACCGGCTAGACTTGTTGAGATTGCGATGCAATCGTGAAATACCTGAAATACTAAATCTGGGATGTAATGGGGAAATTAAATTAAATTAAATTAAATTAAATTAAATTAGGGTTGTTGTCCAACTAAATTATTTAAATGCTTTATTTAAATTATGGCTTTTATTTTAAATCCTGCGAAAGGTGTTGTTGAATAAAGACCTGAATTAAATTATGCAATTGGATAGTTGTTTAGATTAAATTGAGTTATTATGTTTATTATCATGTTTTTATCTAAATATTAAATTAATGACTTTTAAACCCTACGATCGTGTCTGTGTTAACTTACTCAGCAAGTTGTGCTGACCAAACCATTTTTATTCCTTTTTCTTACAGAGTATGTGGAATGAGCATGTATGAGCACGATTCATGCATGGGATTTTGGGAACATTATTTTGTTTTAATTTCGTACATTAGACTATATTATGAACGGGCCTGTTCAACCCGTGATTTGGCCATGTCGGCCCTATTTACATTTTCCGCTGCAATACTATACTTAAATATTATTTCCGCTGCGCTATGATATTATTATTTTCGAAATATATTGTATGGGTTGTTTTGAATGCTTTAAATGTTTTAAATACTGCTATACCTAGCCTTGCATCTCTTTAGTAAGCTCGGAGAAACTGTGTCTTACTAGGGAGATGTGGCGGTGACATCCCGACCTGGGTTATCAAAAACCGGGGTGTTACAAAATCTGTCGACTTTTTCTTCAAAGACACTGTGTGTTCAAAACGGGTTTTGACTATCCACACGTTAATGAAAATGCACGCAATTTTACAGGCATTATCTTAAGAGAATTATCTACAACTTTTATGTTTACACCAAAGATTATTTTTGACAGAAGTGATAGAAAAATGCACATCAAGTTCGACCATGTAAACTGTGATTTTCGAAAAGTTCATGCATCACAGAAAATGTTCGACGCGGTTTGGGGTATCAAATCTTAATGAAAATGTATGAAATTTTGACAAAACCTAGATTTTTACGATGTTAGGAACAAATCTCTAGTTCGGAGTTTTCCGTTTCGGATTCTCGAAATAGGGTTTTTCGGCCAATCTCAGAAAACGCGTAAAGATTGAATCTTTTATGTCCGATTTTAGTGTTGTGATTAAAACTAATGTTTCGAATGGTTCTAAACCACCAATATTGATATGTAAGGCATTATCTTACTTGATTTTCGTCCTAAACAGTCTCAGGGTCGTCCGGGCTCTAAGATTTGTTACGAACGGATCTCCTCAACACGAGTCTTCCAACTTTGGCCACAAATTCGAATTGAAAGAAGAAATCTAGAGTTAGATCGAACTTTCGGGTTCGAAAAGTTAAACAAAAACCTATGACCGACTTACCAACAATTTGGAACATTAGAATTCTTGTTCTCCACGCCTCCTTGGTCGATTTTCGTCGCCGGAAAGTGATCGGAAAGTAAGAGCTTGGTGATTTCGGGTTTTGGAACAAGTTTGGAGAGAATGGAGGCTGCTAGGGTTTGATTTGGACGAGTTTTTTAAGTCCCCAGACTCCACAATCCATCCATATACTTTTTCCCTCGCCGGGGATTGAGTTACCAAAGCCGAGATTGAAAATAAGGCAAGAAATCGTCGAAAACCGAAAGTTGATCGCACACTGTGATGCGGCGCAGCCTCGGCGCGTTTTCCTTCCAGACCGCGCAGCCAACGCATGGCTCTCGGTAGGGTTGCGTCGTGGGCCGAGCCGTGCGATCCGTCGGGCCTTTCCTCTTCTCGTTCGGGTTTCTATCCTCCTACGTTTTCGGGCTTGGTTTTCCGGGTCATTCTCGGATTACGATTCCTATCCTAAATGTATTTCATCTCTAATTGATTTCGTATTCAAATTCTTGAATCCATTGAATTTAAATTCGTCGGCGTCGAATTCATCATCTTTCGATTCCCGTGCAATGATTTATTTACTTAAATCATTTTCAACTTCACGGTTCTTAGAATTAAATTCCCTTTCTTTTCGAATTTAATTCCATTTCTTATTATTAAAAGTCTCGGGTATTACAGTCTGCTTCCCTTAAGAATCAACTTCGTCCTCGAAGTTGTGCGACTTATTGTTCGATCGTTTGATTGTTTGGTTGTTTGATCATGTGTGATTGTTTTGTTGTTTTATTGGTTGATTATATGATTATTTGTTTATTTGTTTGTGATTATTTGACTAAACCCAGAATTGAAATTTCCAAGTTACCTAAGTACCCAGTGAAAGGATCAAGTCATTACGTAGTTCAAAACAATTCGAATTTGTTTATTTGGGATACAAAATATTTGGGTCGTTACATCCTCCCCCCCGGTAAGATTACAGTTATGTCTCCATAACTGGGGTTACATCGTCTTGGAATAGGGTCGGGTAATGCTCCATCATGTCTGCTTTTAACTCCCATGTTTCCGCTTCACTTTCATGGTTCAACCAAAGAACCTTAACAATCCTCACGGTCTTATTTCTTGTTACTCTCTCCTTCACATCGAGTATTCGTACCGGAATTTCCTCGTAACTCAAGTCATCTTCCAATTCAATTCCTTCCGGTTGGAGTACATGGGTCGGGTCGTGCACATACTTCTTCAATTGGGATACGTGGAACACATTGTGCACTCGAGCTAGTGATGGTGGTAAGGCTAGTCGATATGCTAGATTACTGACTCTTTCTAGAACCTCGTAAGGTCCTATATATCGAGGACTTAGCTTTCCCCGTTTGCCAAAGCGCATCACCCCCTTCATCGATGATATCTTTAGCATGACCTTATCTCCAACTTGAAATTCTAGGTTTGTCGTCTCACATCGGCATAACTCTTATGCCGCTTTCATCTTCCCTTGAATGATCTTAATTTGTTGAGCCATATCCTCAACAAGTTGTGGTCCTACTACCATTGCCTTATCATTCTCTACCCAACTTCACGGACTTCGGCATTTCCGTCCATACAGTGCTTCGAATGGTGTCATGCGAATGCTAGCATGGTAGCTATTGTTGTAGGAAAATTCAATTAATGGTAAATGATTTTCCCAACTACACTTAAACTCTAGGACGCTCTCAGCATGTCCTCTAATGTTTGGATCGTCCTTTCCGTTTGTCCATCCGTCATTGGGTGGAATGCGATGCTCATCTTAATTTGCGTACAGAGCGCTTCTTGCAGCGTAGTCCAAAAGTGATTTTCCAAATTCCGCACATTCTTGTGGTATGCACCACCTTCCCTTGAAACGAATGCTTCCATCCTCATGGACAACAAATCCTATCGCCTTCCTATCGGCAATGCTCTCCTTAATCCTTTTCAACTTCTCGTCTCCCGGTTGGGCAAGTTTGATCTCGTCAAATATGGTCGATTCGACCACCATGGCATTGAGCACTTTCCTTACGGTGCCTGGGTGCACCAGCTCTAAACTCAATCTCGCCAAGTCCTTATACAATGCCGGTGGAATTACCAGCGAATTCGCCATATGCTGGGTCTTTCGACTTAGGGCATCGGCTACCACGTTGGCCTTTCCTTCGTGATACGCAATTTCGAGATCGTAGTTCCAACCACCTCCTTTGCCTCAAATTCAACTCCTTCTGAGTGAATATATATTTGAGGCTATTGTGTCGGTGAACATTCGACACTTTCTCCCTTAGAGATAATGTCTCCATATCTTCAGAGCGAATACGACTGCCGCCAACTCCAAGTCGTGTGTCGGATAGTTTGCTTCATGAGGTTTCAATTGACACGATGCGTATGCGATGACTCTCGAGTCTTGCATCAAAACGCATCCTAGACCTTCCTTCGAAGCGTCACTGTAAACCTCAAAATCACCATCCTCCGATGGCAGTGCTAACACGGGCGTAGTGGTGAGTCGTTTCTTTAGTTCTTGAAACGCGGACTCACACTCACTAGTCCACTCGTATTTCACTCCCATTTTCAGCAGCTGAGTTAAGGGACGTGCGGTTTTCGAGAAGTCTTTCACAAATCTCTTATAGTACCCAGCTAGACCAAGGAACTTTTTATTTCAGTTGGACTCAGCGGCGATACCCACTCGGTTATCACCGAAACCTTAGCCGGATCTACTGAAACTCCATTGGCGTTTACTATGTGTCCACGGAATGCTACTTCCTTCAACCAAAATTCGCATTTGGACAACTTCCCACAGAGTTGGTTCTTGCGCAAGATCCCTAACACTTGATGCAAATGTTGGGAATGCTCTTCCTCGCTCTTCGAGTAGATCAGGATGTCGTCGATGAATACTACGACGCATTGATCTAACAACTCTCTAAAGACATTGTTCATGAGATTCATGAACATTGCCGCGCGTTTGCTAATCCAAAGGATAACATTGTGAACTCGTAATGTCCATACCGAGTTTGAAACGCTGTCTTCGGAATATCCTTCTCAACGATCCTTAGTTCATGACAACCAGACCACAAGTCAATATTCGAGAACACTGAAGCTCCTTTCAGTTGGTCAAATAAGTCCTCAATCCTCGGTAATTGATACTTGTTCTTAACGGTCACTTGGTTGAGTCCTCTATAGTCAATGCAAAGACGCAGTCCTCCGTCTTTCTTCTTAACGAATAAGACCGGTGCTCCCCACAGAGATGTACTTGGCCTTATATATCCTTTTTCCAGCAATTCTTCGAGTTGCTCCTTCAACTCTTTCATTTCCAGTGTCGCCATGCGGTAAGGAGCCTCGGAAACAGGTTCCGTTCCCGGAATGAGATCTATGGTGAATTCGAGATCTCTCTCAGGTGGCAGACCCGGGATGTCTTCGGGAAACACATCCGGGTATTCCCTTATCAGTGGGATATCTTCAACTTTGTCCTCTTCCGCCTCAAGGTTGTGAACATAGCATGCATGTAACGCGTATCCCTTACGCATTAAGCTACATAACTTGAGAGCGTTAACAATCTTGTTACGCCTCTTAGGGGGTTAAGAGTAAAAAATGACTCTCCTTCCTCTACTTTTCGACAGGGTGATTTTCTGTTTCTGACATTCAATCACCGCTTTATACTTGGCCAACCAATCCATCCCCAGAATAACGTCGAAGTCTTTTAGGTTAAATTCTACCAAGTTTGCGAAGAATTCTACGTTCTTGATAACTACATGAATTCCTTTATAACGTTTTGAGCATGATACTACTTCTCCTTAAGGTATTTGAATTCCTAAGCTAATTATCTCGCACATAGGTAGATCTAGTTCAGGCAAAACGCGTGTTGATATGATAGAACAACTAGCTCCTGAGTCAAACAGAACTTTAAGAGGTACGCTTAAAACATGAAACGTACCTGCCATCACGTCGCCTTGCTCAGGCACGTCAGCTTGATTTATCACATTGAGCCGTCCCATGGGGCGTCCCTGGTTGCCCTGCTGATTTTGCTGGTTATTCGGGTTAGGGTTCTGTGGAGGGCGCTGATTCTGGTTGGGATTCGGATTTTGATGGGGTCGGAATCCCTGATTGTTGCCTTCCAGACCGTCTTGATTACGAGGTTGCGCTGGCCCCGCAACCAAATCATCCCTTTTGGTGATGTTCTCGAGGCGAGTGCGACAATCACGCCTCTGATGTCCCATCCGACCGCATCGGAAACATGCACCCAGTTGTGGGCAGGCCCTCGCTAAGTGAGGTCTGCGCACCTTGGGCATGGCGGTATGAAGCCTTCTCGGTTATCGTTCCTCCCATTATTCCCTCCGTTGTTTGCCTGTTGGGGTCTATTGGGTCATCCCCGATAGTCATTCCTCCTTGCATTGTTCTCGTTCCGGTTGTCCCTAACTTTCTTGTCCTGGGGACCTCGACTGGGCTCCCCGCTCACTCTCCTCTTCAGCTGTTGCACGCGTGCCACTGCCACTGCACGATCATAGACTGCCTGCAGATCAGGGTAGTGAACTCCTGTGATCACTTCCAAAATTGCCAAATTTAATCACATTTCAAACTTTTGGGCCTTCTCAGAGTCAGTAGGCACCAGCCTTGGTATGAATCGCACTAGTTCCTTGAATGGTGCGTAGTACTCCTGCACGATTTGTCCTCCTTGTTTCAGCGATAGGAATTCCTCGTACATCGAGGCCTTGGTGCTTAAGGGATATAAGCGATCCCAAAGCAGTTCCATAAACTCGTCCCATGTGTAAGGTTCATCCTCTTCACCTAACTTTCCTAGAGTGGCTTGCCACCAGTCATCAGCCTCGCCTCCTAGGTAGTATGAGGCTACGTGCACTTTCTCCCCGTTTGGGCACTTAAATGCGTTCAAGAAATTGTCGAACATTCTCCCCCACTCTTCTAACATTGCAGGGTCCCCTTCACCGGCATATTGTGGCGGGTGATATTGGTTTACCATGGCCAGGTAATTGATGCGAGCTTGTGGTGAAGGCACAGCAGCCGCTTGGCCTTGGTTCACCTGCGCGTTCCCTAGCGCGATGAGAACCTCCTCTTAGGTGCGTAGGCGGTCGCCTATGTTATTTGGTTCAGGGGCTGCCGACTCTTCTTGAGCGTGAATGTAACACCCCGGTTTTTGGTCACCCAGGTCGGGGTGTCACCGCCACACCTCCCTAGCAAGACACGGTTTCTCCGAGCTTGCTAAAGAGATGCAAGGCTATGGTTTTTCAGAATTTAAAACATTCAAACAGCCCATTCATATATAATTCGAAAATAGTATTACATAAGTTGCAGCGGAAGTAATATTTATATATGTATAATGCAGCGGAATTTAATCTAGGGCCAACATGGCCAAAACACGGGTTAAACAGGCTCGTTCATGCAAGATCTAGTCTAATACAAAAATTCAAAATAATATATCTTCCCAAGATTCCCATGTATGCATATGACGATGCATAATTCTCAACTCTGAAAAAAAAAAAGAAAAACATGGTTTGGTCAGCACAACGTGCTGAGTAAGTTAAAACGTACATGATTATGAGGTTTCAAAGCCTTTAATTAAATTTACTGAAAACATGTGCATAATTTAATCTATTCATTTAATAATAATTTTATTTCATAGTTTAAAAGACAGGGATTCCATAAGATTAACAATATAGCTCGCAGAGTAATTGAATAAATCGACATAAATTTTAAAGCACAAATTATCAAGGATTTAATTTGATTCTCTTATAGATGTCTCGCTTCGTTTCTTTTACCGATCACCATCGCTGGGGCTCTTACATCCGCCAGCCTTACGCCTGGGCTCTTATGTCCTCAAGTATCGTGGTCGATCTTTTAATAGAGTTATTCCGTCCGCTAGCCATACGATCAGTGTTTCGCTAGGGCTCTTACGTCCACTAGACATACACTTGGGCTCTTATGTCCCAAGCCGCAGGAACATTGACAGTATCTAGCTTAGTCATAACACGCAGTGTTTTAATCTTCTCATTTCGTATATCTTATTTCAAAGAATTTCTACTCGTTTCAACCTTAAAGGTTAATTTCACCGTTTCAACAAGATTTCTAGATTTGACCTCGGTAAACCGCTGTTTATTCCAAAATTTATTAAAAATCGGTTTTAAGTCCAAAAATTCTAAAATTTTACCAGTGACTTGGAAACACAG
Source organism: Hygrophila difformis (assembly GCA_030278955.1). NCBI lineage: Eukaryota > Viridiplantae > Streptophyta > Magnoliopsida > Lamiales > Acanthaceae > Hygrophila > Hygrophila difformis. The sequence continues at coordinate 30,775,872 of JAOANR010000004.1, read as the reverse complement.
AGATGAGCAAGTTTTGTGTTTTAACTTTTTCGATCCGAGTTATAGAAATAGGTCAAAAACGTCAATTTTCATCAGATCAACAATCTGTCCGAAATTTGTAACAGCAGTTTCAGTATATCACAATCTACCACAGCAAACTAACTCCAAATTTGATGAAATTTTACAGAGAGATTTTTAAGACAATTATCTACAACTTTCATTTAGAATGCAAGGCCTAATTCCAAGTACATCAGTCTCAAAAATTCAGATTAATTCTAGAAATCCGTTCTGCCGATTTTTAGGAGTGCGGGGAAACCACAGATTGGTTCGGTTCGATTTCGAGGATTCAAATATTAACGAAAAATTCTAAAAATTTACAGAGGTGTTCTAAACTTATAGTCTACAACTCTTATGTTCAACGCCAATCCTAGATCGGTCTAGATCTAAGGTAAAAATCACCAACAAGTTCGAACTAAAGTTCCGTCAAGAATTTCAAGATCCAGATTTAATGCAGTTCGGTTCTGGGTCAGTTTCAGGTATCAAAACATCACAAAAAATTCTGAAAATTTTACAGAAGATAGATCTAAGTCTTAGAAATGTTTTTTGTGTTTTACGTTTACTGGTTTGAGCAGTTTTAAGGGTCGAGAAAAATCATATACAAACGCTGTGCCGTTAAAGATTTCGTTTTGACAGATTTTAGGTTATTGGTTCGAATCTTTAAATCTAATGTATTTTAATTTCGCCCAAAACTATGTAAGCATTAACTTACTGATTTGTGGTCGTCCGGGTTCGTCGATTCGAAGGCGTGGCTTGCAGTCCACCGTTTATCTCCTTGACTCGTCGGGTTCTTCGCTCTCGATCCGGATCGGGGTGTAGAAAAGAAAAGAGGTTTAATTAGGATTCGTTTTCGAATCACATATGGAAAAAGGACTGGATCAGACCTTACCACAACGTTAAAGGTCTTCCGATTTTCATCCACGACTGTCCTCGCCTTGGATTCGTGCCTCCGACGACTCCGGAATTAGGGTTTTGTGTGTAGAGAGATTTCGTAGGGTTTTAAAAGTGTTTGGGATCGAATAAATCAATTATTTATTGTAACACCCCGGATTTGATAACCCAGGCCGGGATGTCACCGCCACATCTCCCTAGTAAGACACGGTTTCTCCGAGCTCACTAAGGAAATGCAAGGCTTATGGGTACTTAAAAGATTTAAAAACAATTCACTATTGAGTCCGGAAAATAATAATACTAAATTTCAAAATACGGAATGGTAATTGTCCATGCACGAAAATAGAGTAAATGCAGCGGAAAAGTAACCACGGCCAACACGGCCAAACCTCGAGTTCAACAGGCCCGGTAAAACAGTAGTAAAAATGCAGTGAATAAAAATGTTCATAAAAGTTTCCCCCAAGTGCAAGTGCATGCATCACTCGACATACTCTGTAAAAGAAAAAAATAACAACGGGTTTATCAATATAAAAATATACCGAGTAAGTTAATGTAATACCCGAGAATTTTACAACATAAAATAAATAAATAAATAAACAATAAATAAATATAATAAACAAATAAATAATTAAAAAAAGAAAAGGAATTTAATTCAAGAAGGAATTAAATATCCAAGAACCCGTGAAGTCGAAAATAATTTAATTAAATAAATTATTGCACGGGAACCAAATATAGATGGACTTAATATTTCGAACCCGAAACTAATTTGAGATCCCAAATAAATTTATAATAGGATTTAAAGTTCAAGAGATAGCCCCAAAAAAAAATAGAAGGAGAAAGGCCCAAAGAGAAGACAAAGGCCCAAAAGGAAGGAGGAAGAGGAAGGCCCAAAGGGATTGCACGACCCGGCCCAAACTGCGGCCCAGTCTGGCTCCGCGCGGGGTTTGCACAAACCCAGCGCCAATCCCACGCCAGATGCGACAGTCGCGGCGTTGCGCGATTTTCTCGCCCGAATCCGGATTTTTCGACTTTTGGTTGAACACCTTTCGACTCTAGACCCTTAGAGTCAGATCTTGGATGCCCTAGGCCTTAGTTATCTATAAATAAGACCTCCTAAAAGCTCTGAATACGTTTGAAACCCTACGAAATCTCTCTATACGTCGAAACCCTAATCCCGGAGTCATCGGAGGCACGAAGGCAAGGGAGGAGACTGAGTTGGACGAAAATCCAAAGACTCCCGTCATCGTGGTAAGATCTGCTCCCTTCCTTACCAGTTGTGATTCGAAAACAAATCCTAATTAAACCTCTTTTCTATTCTAAACCCTGATCCGGACGCGTTGAGTAAAAACGAAGGATCTCGGAAGGAGAACGAAGAACGTGGATGCCACGCCTCCGAATCATCGAGCCGAGACATCCATAGATCTGTAAGTTAACGCTTACACGGTTTTGGGAGTATTTAAAATATTTAAATCTAGAAACTTAATCAAAACTTTCGTAAATCTGTCAACATGTGATTTTCAACGGCGCAACAGTTTTGTCTAATTTTTCTGAACCTTAAAACGACTTCAAACGGAAAAACGTAAAACACGAAAAACGTTCCTAGGACATAGATCTATCTACTGTAAAATTTTCATAATTTTTCATCGTGTTTTGGTATCCGAAAATGACCACGAACAGACCTGCCTTTGGTTTAGATCTTGAAACGGTGACAGAACTTTAGTTCGAACTTGTTGGTGATTTCTACCTTAGATCTATACCAATCTAGGCTTGGCGATGAACATAAGAGTTGTAGATCTATGCATTAAGAACACCTCCGTAAAATTCCAGAATTTTTAGAGATGATTTGATATGTGAAATCCACCCGAAACCGAACTGCTTGAAATTGGATCTTGAATTTCTTGACAGAACTTAGGTCCGATCTTGATCGCGTTTTTGACATTAGTTCTAGACTGAATTAGATCTTTTGCCGAACATGAGAGTTGTATATAAACGTCTTAAGATGGTCTCGGTAACATTTCATTAAATTTGGAGTTGATGTGCTATGGTAGAATTTGAAATCTTTAAACTGTGACAAATAAAATTCGGACAGATTTGAGTTTCTGCGAAAATTGGTATTTTTGACCTTTTTCGGTGTCTTGGATTGAAAAGTTAAAACACTAAAGTTGTAGATCTCGACGTTTCTGAGTCAGCCATGAAATTTCGGAATTTTTGGAATTAAATCTGATTTTAGACGAATTTTAGAGTAAACTGTGGTTGACCGAGTCAAATCTTGAAATCTTGTTGAAACGGTGAAATTAGCCTTTAAGGTTTAAATGATTGGGAATTCTTTGAAATAAAATACACATGAAATATCCTGCTTGCCGAAAGGCAATTGAAATATCCTGCTTGCCGAAAGACAATTGAAATATCCTGCTTGCCGAAAGGCAATTGAAATATCCTGCTTGCCGAAAGGCAATTGAAATATAGTGCTTGCCGAAAGGCAATTGAAATATAATGCTTGCCGAAAGACAATTGAGATATAACGCTTGCCGGAAGGCAATTGATAAATAAAACTTGACGAATGGCGATTGAAATATAAACTTGAAACATGAGACATGAGATAAGAAACTAGAAGACTCGAAAAATTGTTCCTTTTAGATTATGCCTTAAAGTATGTCTTGCAATTGTTTTACTTTGCGAATTATATTTATGATCTTATGAAATCTCTATCATTTAAATTATGCCATTTAATTATTGTTAGATAAATAAGTTAAATGATGTGGTGTTGTGTGCATGTTTTCTCAAAATCTAAATAATGGCTTTGAAACCCCTTAATCATGTTTGTGTTAACTTACTCAGCACGTAGTGCTGACCAAACCATTTTTATTTCTTTTCCTTCCAGAGTTGAGAATTATGCATCGTCATATGCATACACGGGAAGCTTGGGATGATATATTATTTTGAATTTTTGTATTAGACTAGATCTTGCATGAACGGGCCTGTTTAACCCGTGATTAGGCCATGTTGGCCCTATATTTAAATTCCGCTGCGTTATACATATGTAATTATTATTTTCCGCTGCAACTTTGATGTATTATTTTTAAATTATATATGAATGGGCTGTTTGAATGTTTTAAATTCTGAAAAATCATAGCCTTGCATCTCTTTAGTGAGCTCGGAGAAACCGTGTCTCGCTAGGGAGGTGTGGCGGTGACACCCCGACCTGGGTGACCAAAAACCGGGGTGTTACAAGTTGGTATCAGAGCCCGGCTTATTTTTAAATTAGTATTATTATTTTTAAACTATTAGATTATTATTTTTAAGCTATTATTTTTAAACCATGATTATTTTTAAATTATTATTGTCATAATTATAGAAGCCCAAATTATTATTATTTCCTAGCCCAAAATTATTTTTGAGCCCAAATTTTAATTATTTTTTACCCAATATAGAGGTCCAAGGATATTGAATACTATTTTAAAATTTTAAAGCATTAATTCCATGGATTAAATTTTTATTTTTTAAAACCCATGGAAAAATATATATATATATATAGTGCATGAATTTTTTTGGGGGAAATCATCATTTGCATGTGCATGCTGCATTGCCTAAACTTAGAGAACTTAGAAGCATAATATATTCTAACTTAGATCTCTTGCTACACCTAGATAACTTAGAGGCTTGACATCGAATTAGGAACGCTAACTAGAGACTGATTTTGCCTTAGTTCTAGATCGCGTTCATCTAAGCGCACGCCTAAGCATAACAACTCTCGGCCTTAGCCATTCCTACCCATGTACGAATTAGAAAATTTCCTTATGTGTAACGATAAAAAATCAAGTTCTTATTAAAACACTCTTTATACCAAAATCTTGTTTGGATTCCCAAACAACAAATCATTTCAAAAGCACGCTCATTTAAACCTTGACCCGAACCCTCTTAACAATAACGTATAGGCAGTTATGGGGACATAACTGGAGTTCTAAGGGGGAGAGGATGTGTAACACCCCGGATTTGATAACCCAGGCCGAGGTGTCACCGCCGCATCACCCTAGCAAGACACGGATCCCCGAGCTCGCTAAGGAGGTGCAAGGCTTATGGGTATGCAAAGTTTTAAAATATTCAACAATGAATCCGGAATCCAGAAATACTTTAATCAAGTACGGTAGTAAAAATCATCATGCATGGATAAGGTAAATGCAGCGGAAATGTACTCACGGCCAAAACCTCGGGTTAAACAGACCCGGTAAACAGTAATACGATGCAGAAAGCGAAAATGTTCATAAATAACTCCCCCCAAGTGCATGCGTATGCGTCACTCGACATACTCTGTAAAGAAAAATGACAACGGTTGTCAGTATAAAAATATACTGAGTAAGTTAATCCCTAACTAACAAATAAAAGGGGTTACAAGTGTTTAAACTAAAGATTTCGCTTACCGTACGAGAATTTAAAAAAATACATGATTTATTAGCAGCGGAAAAACATGATTAAAGGACTTAATTTTAAAAGCGTAATTTAAAGCATAATTTAAGATGCATAAATTTTAAATACATAATTAAAGACATGATAAATACGATTTAAGCATAATGAAACACTCACACAAGTCTTTTACTTTTCATCCCGTAGACTAAGAAGAGGACACCATACCGGGAGATCACTAACGAGGCAATCTCAACATAGGACCACTAACGAGGCAGTCCAAACAATGGGAGACCACTAACAAGGCAGTCTCAAAGATAGTAGGACCACTAACGAGGCGATCCAAAAAGATAGTAGGACCACTAACGAGGCGATCCAAAAATACAGCGCGCGAGATCACTAACGAGGCAATCTCAGATAGTAAGGAGACCACTAACGAGGCAGTCTCAAAGATATTGATAGCATGACGATCGGCTCAGCCTAGTGAACGGGATTTTTCGAAAGTTCGTATTTCAAAGTTATCAAATGATCGATATCGCATTTTCAAAGTTCGAGTTTTCTCAAGTTCGAAAAATCCTATTCGAGGCAGTTTACGCCTTTCTTAATTAAAAATTCGTTTTTACACCAAAAATTCTGAGATTTTTACAGTAGTTCAAAAACACACACACGAACAACTTTCATGTTTTAAGTTTTTGGAAATAAGGTTCCGAAGTGAGTCGAAATTCGAGTTCATTGCAAGGAATAATTTCTGTCTTAAAAACTGTTTTCGTCACAGGTTCGTGCAACGCCGATTAAAAATTCATTTCAAAACCAATCGATGCGAACTTTTTACAGTAACTACACAACACGTTAAGGAACAACTTTCATGTTTTAAAAATTTGGAAATAATGAATTATTGGTACTCAAAAATCGATTACACTCACTGCATACTCGCGGCCCTTAAAACAATTTTAAAACAGTTCTGAAAATTCGGCCGTTTGGCATACCAAATGAACACCAAAATCCGTGAACTTTTATATGCATAATCTAGACACAATTATCTACAACTTTTGTTAAGGAATGCAAGGTTAAATCATTCGAAAAATGGGTGAAAAACATGCACCAAGTTGAATATGGAAATCTGTCTCAGTTTTAAAACGTTCGGTTCGATACAGAAAGTTTACGGCGGGATTTGGGATAGCAAAACTCAATGTCAACGGCTGAAATTTGGACACAAGATAGATAAAGGTGTTAGTAACAACTTTTATGTTGAAAAGTTTTCGGTTTGAATTCCCGAAGGTCGAGTTTTAGGCGAGTCTTTGAAATTGGACGAAAATAGGGTTTTTGAAAACCGATTTTTGTTACAAGCCTATATCTCGAGATTTAAACAACAAACAACCACGAAAATTTGTAAGTAAGGTTTTAACTTACTTAGTTAGAGAATAGGGTCGCTGGATTGGGTTTCCGGACGTCCTAGGGTCACGACGAACGGCCAACTTCTCCGATCGCTTTTTGTTCGTTTTCCGACGTGAAATCGTAGTAAGGAAAAAGGGTTAGAATATGAGTTTCTGAGATCTATGGACGAATTGAAACTTTTTACAATAGCTTACCAAGAGTCTAGAGGGCAGAGGCTTGTCCCGGTCGTCCCGTCGTCGCCGGAATACTCGCCGGAAAGTGGTGTCGAAGGAGTTTTGAACTTGGAGAGGGAATTGAGGGTGGAGGCTTGAATGTTTCTGAAAACCTAGGGTTTGGGACACCCTATTAGGGGTGTTGTTTTTGGCAAGAAAATCACCATGGAAGGAAAGTTTACACCTCCTGCACCTCTGGCACGCTAGTGACGCGCACGTAGACCTTTGTCCGCGCGGAGCACGCGTGGCCTGCCCTGGAGTCGCGACTCCTCCGTCCGCGCGGTGGCCGCGCCGCAGCGCGCGGAGAGCGCGGGCCGGCCGGACCGGCCGGTTCGGCGGTCCGCGTGTTCCGTCGGGTCTTTCCTTGCTTTCCCCTATCGGTTTTCTACGTGTTAGCTCGATTCCTTGGGTCGTCTCTGGTTCGGAATCTTTTCCTTAACTTGTTACGAGTCCGGCTTATTGCTCGCAACATTTCCTTGTCCTAATTAGCCTAGTCTAAATTGGTTCCAACTCCTCCTATCGTCCTTGTGATCTATTTCGTGATTTATTTTGTGATTTATTTCGTGATTTATTTTGTGATTTATTTCGTGACTGAACTTAGAAATTAGTTCCAAGCTGCCTACGTACCTTGTGAAGGGATCAAGTCATGATGTAGTTCAAAACAATTTGAATTTGTTTTTCCTCGGGTGTTACATCCTCCCCCCCTTAAGAATACAGTTATGTCCCCATAACTGTGGTCGGGTTGTCTTGGAAGAGGGTAGGGTAACGTTGCCTCATATCGGCTTCCAATTCCCAGGTCGCCGTTTCCGTCTCGTGGTTGGACCACAGGACCTTGACCATCTTTACAGTTTTATTCCTTGTCACCCTTTCCTTGTAGTCGAGTATTTGCACCGGGGTTTCTTCATAGGTCAAGTCATCATCCAATTCGATTACGTCCGGTTGGAGTACATGCGACGTGTCGGGCACATAATTCTTCAGTTGGGGGTCGTGGAGCTCGTTATGGATACGAGCAAACTGTGGTGGGGACGTTAGTTAATAAGCGGTTTTCTATTCCCTACGGAATTTCTTATGGTCCCTATGTATTTACGTCCCGAGGGTTTCCTGTAGTCCTGCGAAAGGAGGACGTGAGGCAATTCTGCTGTCCTTGCCCGGAATAATGCCAGGTGATGCTCCATGTCGTCGTATTTCACTGTCAATGTATGCCCGGGTTCAGTGAGGAGCGTATAGCAAAAGAGATTGAGCAGAACAGGAAAAATAAAACTCCCTCCGGGTCCCGCACGGTGGCCGCGCGGTAATGAGCCCCAGCGCACGGAGAGCGCGCGGCTCCCTCTGTTCGAGAAAATAGGGCTCGCGCTCTGCGCGAGCCACTTCCCCCATTTTCCATTCGAGAACACACCCCCAATTCTCTCTAAATCCGGCGAGTTACCTTCCTGTCTGCTTGATTTCGACTTCAATTTCACTCATCGAGGTACGATTCTACTAAACCCACTTACTAATTTCAACTTTTATGTTTTGTATGTCTTGATTGTGAGGAGATTTAGGAAATTAGGGTTTGTGTACAAAAATTGGGGGTTTGTGAGTTTTAGGCTTGATTTGTGCAAATTAGCAAGTGTACGTGGCAATTGTTGTTACTCTTGTTGCCTTGCCTATGTTTATGTTATAATGTGTTTATGTTTTTGGCAAATTCTTGTTGAATTCGAATCCTTAGAAAGGCTATAAAGTTTTTGATGTTTGGTTGTTATTGGGGTGTGATTATTAGTTCGTTCCCCTGTTGTTTGGTGCTGTAGGATATGATGTGTTGTTATTAGACTGATTGTTTCATTCTGTGGGCCATTTCCGTGTGTTGTTAGTAACTTAGGTTTTGGTTTATTGCGCACATAACGTGTTCGACGAAATGCCACAAAGGGTTTCGGCACTAGTTTGAGCATATCCTTTGTCTAGACTACCTCCTGGTTGGTCTTAGCAAACGGTAGGATTTGTTGTTCTTACGGTATATTCGCGTTGGAAGTGTATATTAATGCCCTTTTTCGTATTTCCGCTTGTCTTCTGTGTGGAACTTAGCCTTATAATCGGTATTTGGTAACTTGCAGGATGTTGCTCTTTTTGTGGGTCGTTTTGGCGTCTCTCATGTGTCCTCCGAGGACTAGGAGACGAGTTGCTGATGAGGCTGGCCCCAGTCGTGCCGCTTCGGCGATGCCTGATTTCGACGAGAGCGAGTCAGAGGAGGACGAGGAGCAGCGGGGCCCGCGACTCAGGGGTCTTCCGGACGAGGTGCGTCCTCACCGGCACGACAGGTTCCGGTTTAGGACGAAGGCTGCCCAGGACTTTTATTTCGACGAGCTTCGTCGAAACTGGGCTTACGTCCCTGAGAGAGGCATATATCCTCTTCACATGGGCGATGACAGGGTCAGCGCAGTCTTGGAGTATCTGCAGTGGACCGGTCTGGCACGTCACCCCGAGGGCGTCGCCTCCGGTTATTTGGCTATGGAGGTTATTGCCAACATTGGCGGTCTCGGGGAGGGTGACGATCTATCCCGGGTATGGGTCCGTGGTCGCTATCTCGACTTCAGTGCTCGGGCGATCAATGTCTATTTTGGCTTGCCCGACGATGGCGTATTCCGGCCACAGCCTGAGGGATGTGTTCTTGCTCCCGCGTGGAACACCTTATGCACCATAGTGCCTCCTCAGCTCGAGCACAGTCATGAGCTTCGTTTGACGACGATGGACTCCCCTTGGCGAGAGCTTGCTCAGCTGTGGTTAGGGCGTGTCCGGCCGATCACCGAAGCCACATTGTCCTGGATCACGTCTACGAGACCATTTGCTTTATTGCGCGAGACGGTAGGGTGAATGTAGGAGCTTGCATCGAGGACAACTTGCGGGGTATGCGGAGAGGACGAGGGAGTAGGGTGATTACCCACGTTCACCTCATCTGTGGGTTGTGCGCGGCGCAGGGGATTCGCACTACACCGGAGACAGACCCGTACGACCTAGCACCGGGCCGTTGCTACCGTATCCCGACTTATGCTGACCGGCGTAGCGCCTTACGTCGTGGGGCTCCCCGTGCTGTACTTCGCCCGCAGCCTGATGACGGCGGCCTGATCCTTGTTGTACCACCGGAGCAGCCACCCCCTCCTCCAGTAGTTCCACCTCCCGCTGGGGCACCTCCTGCTGTGGCACCTCAGGGGCAGGAGATGATTCAGATGCTGCAGATGATGCAGGAGATGCGGGTCAGTATGGACGCCGGGTTTGCAGCTGGGCAGGCTCGTTATGACGCCCTCGACGCTAGGTTGGACTTCTATCAGACCCGTATGGACTCGTTTGCTACGAGGCAGGCTCAGCAGCAGGCCACCATGTCCGACATGTACGCCTATGTGCGGCAGATGGACGACTACATGCGCCGGCAGTTCCCGCCTCCCGATCAGTGATGTCTCCTTTTGGTTTCGTGTTTTTGTTTAGGTTTTGCATTAGATGTACTTTGTTTCGTTTTCTCCTTATGAGATCGTTGCTGTTGCCTGGGATTTGTGATTTATATTTTCGTTATGTTATTGCTTAGTTAGGTGTTTGACATGTGTTAGTTGTTTGCTGCTGTTTTAGAACCATGGTTTAATTGTTCTGTCCATTTTATGGTTTGAGATGCTCTGGATTTACTGTTACCTTCCTATCGTATCTGCCTGTGTGTGGATTGCCCAACAATACCTACGCCGTTGCTTGACTAAACCGCTTCAAGGGACTTAGATAAACTAGTGTGATAAGATATACGGGGTAGAGTAAATAAATAGCTGCTTGTAAGGGGAAAAATTTATTGGATGAAGATTAGTCTTTTAATAGGTATCTATTTATTGGGGTTTGTTGTAGAGGTTGCTGCTGGAACTTAGGTAAGATTTATTTATTTATTCTTATTTATTTATTTATTTATTTATTTTTCAGTAATCTGTTCGGTTTTTTTTTTTTTTTTTGGTCTAGGGTTGTAGGTTCCCCTCTTTGATCATGGTAGTTAAAGAATTTAATAAAATGTATGGAATAAATTTAAATAGGCTTGTATTTTTATTGCTCAAGAAATGAATTCCGTTTGGGTTAGAAGCGTTCAAAATAGAAATAGGAGTGCTGCTAATAGTAAGGAAAGGAAAATATACTAATAACGCGTAGCTGGGTCACTAGATCTAAAACGAGTGGGTAGGCTCGGCCTTGATGGGATCATCCTCATCGCTCGACACATCGATGGGCATGGCGACATTGGGAGCAGGCCCTGGGTTCTGAAGGACCGCCCCATCCACGTCCTGGGCTAGGTTAGTCAGTTCCCAGCCCAGGGTCTCTATCTGCTCCTCCAAGTCATCTCCCTTGTCTTGGAGCTGGGCCACTTGGGCTTGGAGGTGTGTGACTTGCTCCTGTAGCTGGGTTATGTGGTGATGGTCTGTTTCCCTAAGGTGACCCACATGGGCCAGGTTACCCTCCAACTGCCCTACCCGCGTTTTGAAGTAATTGATGTGCTGTTGGCCCTCAAGGTATGCGTTCATTAGTTTCACCATCAAATTGACCATGTTCGCGTTGGGCTCGGCCATCTAATGTCAACAAGGGAGGTTAGAGTTAGACATTTTTCAGGCAAGGTTAAGATATGCACGAATTTAAATCTATATGTAACATGCAAGTGCAAGTCCCTTCCCCATAAAAATTTAGTTTATTTTAAAATAAATTGCTAAAGGTTGGGCCTCTATAGTGGGCCAAAATTTAATATTTCTTTGGCTAAGATTTTGGGCTATGTAAAAAGGATTATAGACTTTTGGGCTAAAAATAATACTAGTAGTCAAAATAAATAATTTTAAAAGAAATAACACTTGGGTTTAAAAATAATGGTTTAAAATAATAGTAGTAGCTTTAAAAATTTTTCGGGCTCTGATACCAACTTGTAACACCCCGGATTTGATAACCCAGGCCGAGGTGTCACCGCCGCATCACCCTAGCAAGACACGGATCCCCGAGCTTGCTAAGGAGGTGCAAGGCTTATGGGTATGCAAAGTTTTAAAATATTCAACAATAAATCCGGAATCCAGAAATACTTTAATCAAGTACGGTAGTAAAAATCATCATGCATGGATAAGGTAAATGCAGCGGAAATGTACTCACGGCCAACACGGCCAAAACCTCGGGTTAAACAGACCCGGTAAACAGTAATACGATGCAGAAAGCGAAAATGTTCATAAATAACTCCCCCCAAGTGCATGCGTATGCGTCAGTCGACATACTCTGTAAAGAAAAATGACAACGGTTGTCAGTATAAAAATATACTGAGTAAGTTAATCCCTAACTAACAAATAAAAGGGGTTACAAGTGTTTAAACTAAAGATTTCGCTTACCGTACGAGAATTTAAAAAAAAAATACATGATTTATTAGCAGCGGAAAAACATGATTAAAGGACTTAATTTTAAAAGCGTAATTTAAAGCATAATTTAAGATGCATAAATTTTAAATACATAATTAAAGACATGATAAATACGATTTAAGCATAATGAAACACTCACACAAGTCTTTTACTTTTCATCCCGTAGACTAAGAAGAGGACACCATACCGGGAGATCACTAACGAGGCAATCTCAACATAGGACCACTAACGAGGCAGTCCAAACAATGGGAGACCACTAACGAGGCAGTCTCAAAGATAGTAGGACCACTAACGAGGCGATCCAAAAAGATAGTAGGACCACTAACGAGGCGATCCAAAAATACAGCGCGCGAGATCACTAACGGACAATCTCAGATAGTAAGGAGACCACTAACGAGGCAGTCTCAAAGATATTGATAGCATGACGATCGGCTCAGCCTAGTGAACGGGATTTTTCGAAAGTTCCTATTTCAAAGTTATCAAATGATCGATATCGCGTTTTCAAAGTTCGAGTTTTCTCAAGTTCGAAAAATCCTATTCGAGGCAGTTTACGCCTTTCTTAATTAAAAATTCGTTTTTACACCAAAAATTCTGAGATTTTTACAGTAGTTCAAAAACACACACACGAACAACTTTCATGTTTTAAGTTTTTGGAAATAAGGTTCCGAAGTGAGTCGAAATTCGAGTTCATTGCAAGGAATAATTTCTGTCTTAAAAACTGTTTTCGTCACAGGTTCGTGCAACGCCGATTAAAAATTCATTTCAAAACCAATCGATGCGAACTTTTTACAGTAACTACACAACACGTTAAGCAACAACTTTCATGTTTTAAAAATTTGGAAATAATGAATTCTTGGTACTCAAAAATCGATTACACTCACTGCATACTCGCGGCCCTTAAAACAATTTTAAAACAGTTCTGAAAATTCGGCCGTTTGGCATACCAAATGAACACCAAAATCCGTGAACTTTTATATGCATAATCTAGACACAATTATCTACAACTTTTGTTAAGGAATGCAAGGTTAAATCATTCGAAAAATGGGTGAAAAACATGCACCAAGTTGAATATGGAAATCTGTCTCAGTTTTAAAACGTTCGGTTCGATACAGAAAGTTTACGGCGGGATTTGGGATAGCAAAACTCAATGTCAACGGCTGAAATTTGGACACAAGATAGATAAAGGTGTTAGGAACAACTTTTATGTTGAAAAGTTTTCGATTTGAATTCCCGAAGGTCAAGTTTTAGGCGAGTCTTTGAAATTGGACGAAAATAGGGTTTTTGAAAACCGATTTTTGTTACAAGCCTATATCTCGAGATTTAAACAACAAACAACCACGAAAATTTGTGAGTAAGGTTTTAACTTACTTAGTTAGAGAATAGGGTCGCTGGATTGGGTTTCCGGACGTCCTAAGGTAACGACGAACGGCCAACTTCTCCTATCGCTTTTTGTTCGTTTTCCGACGTGAAATCGTAGTAAGGAAAAAGGGTTAGAATATGAGTTTCTGAGATCTATGGACGAATTGAAACTTTTTACAATAGCTTACCAAGAGTCTAGAGGGCAGGGGCTTGTCCCGGTCGTCCCGTCGTCGCCGGAATACTCGCCGGAAAGTGGTGTCGAAGGAGTTTTGAACTTGGAGAGGGAATTGAGGGTGGAGGCTTGAATGTTTCTGAAAACCTAGGGTTTGGGACACCCTATTACCGTCCTATAGCCTTCCCTAAGGCTGGGTTTCGGTTGCCATGGTTAGGGGTGTTGTTTTTGGCAAGAAAATCACCATGGAAGGAAAGTTTACACCTCCTGCACCTCTGGCGCGCTGGTGACGCGCACATAGGCCTTTGTCCGCGCGGAGCACGCGTGGCCTGCCCTGGAGTCGCGACACCTCCGTCCGCGCGGTGGCCGCGCGGCGGTGCGCGGAGAGCGCGGGCCGGCCGGACCGGCCGGTTCGGCGGTCCGCGTGTTCCGTCGGGTCTTTCCTTGCTTTCCCCTATCGGTTTTCTACGTGTTAGCTCGATTCCTTGGGTCGTCTCTGGTTCGGAATCTTTTCCTTAACTTGTTACGAGTCCGGCTTATTGCTCGCAACATTTCCGTGTCCTAATTAGCCTAGTCTAAATTGGTTCCAACTCCTCCTATCGTCCTTGTGATCTATTTCGTGATTTATTTTGTGATTTATTTCGTGATTTATTTTGTGATTTATTTCGTGACTGAACTTAGAAATTAGTTCCAAGCTGCCTACGTACCCTGTGAAGGGATCAAGTCATGACGTAGTTCAAAACAATTTGAATTTGTTTTTCCTCGGGTGTTACAGGATGTGATACCCCGTAATAAAGTAGTTGCATTATTTTAGTTTGGCTCGACAATATGTATCCCAAATAAATTTTTGAACTACGTTATGGCTTGATCCCTTCACCGGGTACGTAGGCAGCTTAGAAATTTTAATTCTAAGTTCAGTCACAAAATAATAAACCAAACAAAAAGTCCTTAGCACGAGAAAAAGCCGAAACACAACTTCGAGGACGAAGTTGATTCTTAAGGAGGGTAGACTGTAATACCCGAGAATTTTGCAACATAAAATAAATAAATAAATAAACAATAAATAAATATAATAAACAAATAAATAATTAATAAAAGAAAAGGAATTTAATTCAAGAAGGAATTAAATATCCAAGAACCCGTGAAGTCGAAAATAATTTAATTAAATAAAATATTGCACGGGAACCAAATATAGATGGACTTAATATTTCGAACCCGAAATTAATTTGAGATCCCAAATAAATTTATAATAGGATTTAAAGTTCAAGAGATAGCCCAAAAAAAAATAGAAGGAGAAAGGCCCAAAGAGAAGACAAAGGCCCAAAAGTAGGAGGAAGAGGAAGGCCCAAAGGGATTGCACGACCCGGCCCAAACCGCGGCCCAGTCTGGGTCCGCGCGGTGTCCGCGCGGGGTTTGCACAAACCCAACGCCAACCCCACGCCAGATGCGACAGTCGCGACGTTGCGCGATTTTCTCGCCCGAATCCGGATTTTTCGACTTTCGGTTGAACATCTTTCGACTCTAGACCCTTAGAGTCAGATCTTGGACGCCCTAGGCCTTAGTTATCTATAAATAAGACCTCCTAAAAGCTCCGAATACGTTTGAAACCCTACGAAATCTCTCTATACGTCGAAACCCTAATCCCGGAGTCATCGGAGGCACGAAGGCAAGGGAGGAGACTGAGTTGGACGAAAATCCAAAGACTCCCGTCATCGTGGTAAGATCTGCTCCCTTCCTTACCAGTTGTGATTCGAAAACAAATCCTAATTAAACCTCTTTTCTATTCTAAACCCCGATGCGGACGCGTTGAGGAAAAACGAAGGATCTCGGAAGGAGAACGAAGAACGTGGAAGCCACGCCTCCGAATCATCGAGCCGAGACATCCATAGATCTGTAAGTTAACGCTTACACGGTTTTGGGAGTATTTAAAATATTTAAATCTAGAAACTTAATCAAAACTTTCGTAAATCTGTCAACATGTGATTTTCAACGGCGCAACAGTTTTGTCTAATTTTTCCGAACCTTAAAACGACTTCAAACGGAAAAAATTAAAACACGAAAAATGTTCCTAGGACATAGATCTATCTACTGTAAAATTTTCATAATTTTTCATCGTGTTTTGGTATCCGAAAATGACCAGGAACAGACCTGCCTTCGGTTTAGATCTTGAAACGGTGACAGAACTTTAGTTCGAACTTGTTGGTGATTTCTACCTTAGATCTATACCGATCTAGGCTTGGCGATGAACATAAGAGTTGTAGATCTATGCGTTAAGAACACCTCCGTAAAATTCCAGAATTTTTAGAGATGATTTGATATGTGAAATCCACCCGAAACCGAACTGCTTGAAATTGGATCTTGAATTTCTTGACAGAACTTAGGTCCGATCTTGATCGCGTTTTTGACATTAGTTCTAAACTGAATTAGATCTTTTGCCGAACATGAGAGTTGTAGATAAACGTCTTAATATGGTCTCGGTAAAATTTCATTAAATTTGGAGTTGATGTGCTATGGTAGAATTTGAAATCTTTAAACTGTGACATATAAAACTCGGACAGATTTGAGTTTCTGCGAAAATTGGTGTTTTTGACCTTTTTCGGTGTCTCGGATTGAAAAAGTTAAAACACAAAAGTTGTAGATCTCGACGTTTATGAGTCAGCCATGAAATTTCGAAATTTTTGAAATTAAATCTGATTTTAGACGAATTTTAGAGTAAACTGTGGTTGACCGAGTCAAATCTTGAAATCTTGTTGAAACGGTGAAATTAGCCTTTAAGGTTTAAATGATTGGGAATTCTTTGAAATAAAATACACATGAAATATCCTTCTTGCCAAAAGGCAATTGAAATATCCTGCTTGCCGAAAGGCAATTGAAATATCCTGCTTGCCGAAAGACAATTGAAATATCCTGCTTGCCGAAAGGCAATTGAAATATAGTGCTTGCCGAAAGGCAATTGAAATATAATGCTTGCCGAAAGGCAATTGAGATATAACGCTTGCCGGAAGTCAATTGATAAATAAAACTTGACGAATGGCGATTGAAATATAAACTTGAAACATGAGACATGAGATAAGAAACTAGAAGACTCGAAAAATTGTTCCTTTTAGATTATGCCTTAAAGTATGTCTTGCAATTGTTTTACTTTGCGAATTATATTTATGATCTTATGAAATCTCTATCCTTTAAGTTATGCCATTTAATTATTGTTAGATAAATAAGTTAAGTGATGTGGTGTTGTGTGCATGTTTTCTCAAAATCTAAATAATGGCTTTGAAACCCCTTAATCATGTTTGTGTTAACTTACTCAGCACGTAGTGCTGACCAAACCATTTTTATTTCTTTTCCTTCCAGAGTTGAGAATTATGCATCGTCATATGCATACACGGGAAGCTTGGGATGATATATTATTTTGAATTTTTGTATTAGACTAGATCTTGCATGAACGGGCCTGTTTAACCCGTGATTAGGCCATGTTGGCCCTATATTTAAATTCCGCTGCGTTATGCATATGTAATTATTATTTTCCGCTGCAACTTTGATGTATTATTTTTAAATTATATATGAATGGGCTGTTTGAATGTTTTAAATTCTGAAAAACCATAGCCTTGCATCTCTTTAGTGAGCTCGGAGAAACCGTGTCTCGCTAGGGAGGTGTGGCGGTGACACCCCGACCTGGGTGACCAAAAACCGCGGTGTTACAAGTTAATCCCTAACTAAAAAATTTAAGGGGTTACATGTGTTTAATTTAAAAGTTAGACTTTTCGTGCATATTAAAATTAAAATTCATAGTTTACTCGCAACGGAAGAACATGATTAATTTATTCAAGACGAGGATACATAATTAAGGGACTCAATTTAAAAGCGTAATTTAAAAGCATAATTTAATAGCGTAATTTAGAAGCATAATTTAAAGACATGGTAAATAAAATTAAAGCATAATTAAACACTCACGCAAGTCTTCTATATTTTATCCCGCAAACTAAGAAGAGGACACCATACCGGGGAGATTACTAACGAGGCAATCTCAAATCGTAGGACCACTAACGAGGCAGTCCAAATAAATGGGAGACCACTAACGAGGCAGTCTCAAAGATAGTAGGACCACTAACGATGCGATCCAAATAACACAGCGCGCGAGATCACTAACGAGGCAATCTCAGATAGTAAGGAGACCACTAACGAGGCAGTCTCAAAAATAATGATAGCATGACGATCGGCTCAGCCTAGTGAACGGGATTTTTCGAAAGTTCGTATTTCAATGTTACAAATATTCGATATCGAGTTTCGTAGTTCGAGTTTTCTCAAGTTCGAAAAATCCGATTCGACGCAGTTTACGCCTTTCTTGATTTAAAATTCATCTTTTAACGAAAAATTCTGAAATTTACACAGTAGCTCAAGAACACACATACGAACAACTTTCATGTTTTAAGTTTTTAAAAATAAGGTTCGAAGTGAGTCCAATTTTGAGATCTTTACAGAAAGGGATTTCTGTCCAAAGGACTGATTCCGACACAGTTTCGTGCAACGCCGATTAAAAATTCATTTCAAATCCAATTGGTCCGAAATTTTTACAGGATGTACATAACACCTCAATGAACAACTTTCATTTTTTAAGATTTTGGAGACGTTCAAAAACCGACACCAAAACACTGCATACGCGCGGATTCAAAAATCAATTTAAAACAGGTTCTGAAATCGTTCGTTTTGACATATCAAATGAACTCCAAAATTCATGAAATTTTATAGCATAATCTAGACACAATTATCTACAACTTTTGTTTAGAAATGCAAACTTGAATCGGTCTAAAAACGGGTGAAAAATATGCATCAAGTCAAGTCAATAAATCTGTCCAGAATTCAAACATTCGGTTTTATTACAGAAACTTTACGGTACGATTTGGGATATGAAATCTTTATGTCAATGGCTGAAATTTGGACACAAGGTAGATTAGAGTCTTACGAACAAAATCTATGTTGAAAAGTTTTTGGTTTGAATTCCCGAAGATGGAGTTTTAGGCGAGTTTTTGAAATTGGACGAAAATAGGGTTTTTGAAAACCGATTTTAGTTACGTGTCAAGATCTTATGTTTTAAACGACAATAAACCACAAAAATTGAAGAGTAAGGTCTTAACTTACTTAGTTAGAGAATAAGGTCGAAGTGAGGGCTTTCCGGACGTCCTAAGGTCGCGACGAACGGCCAACTTCTCCGATCGCTTTATGTTCGTCCCCCGACGTGAAATCGTAGCAAAGGGAAGGAGGTTAGAATTCGAGTTTTTAAGGTTTATGGACGTACTAAACACTATATCATGACTTACTAAAGGTCTAGGAAGCAGAGGCTTGTCCCGGTCGTCCCGTCGTTGCCGGAATACTCACCGGAAAGTGGAGTCGAAGAGATTTTGGCTTGGAGAGGAAGAATGCAAGTGTAGGGACTTGTATTTTCTGTGTAAATGGGGGTGGGGGCGTCCCTATCTGATCTTAAGCACTTCTCAAAGCTGGGATCTGTTTACCATCGAAGGGAATCATAATTTAGGCAAGAAAATCGCCATGGAAGGAAAGTTTACACCTCCTGCACCTCTGGCGCGGTGGTGACGCGCACGTAAGGAGATGTCCGCGCAGAGCACGCGCGCCCAGTGATGCACCCTGTGAAACCACATTTAAATAAGCTTAAATTATGTTAAAATGAACCTAAATTGCATGCATGAGACTCTATTTTACTGCTTTTTAATGTATATTTCATGTGATGTGTAAATATTAATAAGACCGGTTAAATTGAGCTTATCCGAGCCCAATTTACCTTGTTTTATACTTTTTAATAAGACTTTGGCAATTCTAATATATTGCAATGATGTTTCAGGTATTAAAATGAAGAAAGAGGATGTTCGGAGGTCAAAGGATGCAAAATTCAGAATTTTCAACACTGGAAAAGCTCCAGAATGCGCCACATAGGCATGGCGGCGCCTAAAATCATGCTCAGGCGCCACTTCAACACTTAGGAAAATTTCGGATGGAAAAAAGCTTCAGGATGCGCCGCATAAGCTTGGTGGCGCCGAAATCTGCTCCGGAGCGCCACAAAATGCGCCGCAGGGGAAATTTTAGGAAATTGTCAGAATGCACCGCACCTTCTTGATGGCGCCGAAAAGCCCCTTTCAGCGCCACTTTTTGCGCCACACTCGAAAATTCGGAAAATCTTCGTATGTGCCGCAGCTCCTCGGTGGCGCCGAAAACCTCTTTTGAGCGCCACTTTTTGCGCCACAGTCGCGGTTGAGCAGTTTTCTAACCTCCCGAACACGGTTTTAAAGCCCGTTTCTCTTCATTCTTCGAGGTCAAACTTCATTTTTTTCGAGAGAATACTTACTGAAAACATCTAACAATGGGAGAAGAAGGCCGGAAACACAAAATCATGCCGGAGGAATTGGCCAGAATGCTGTTCTGATCGATGTCTTCCTATCATAGGTGTTGCCTTTCTTTTTCTTGCTTTGTAATGAATTGAAATTGCCTCTAAATGTAATCTGCTATCATGTTTTTAATTTGTAGACGGATTTCTATAATGTTCGTGTTAGGAGTGGTCTAGAACGGGAGTTCAGAATCACTTTTGAAGTATGAACCTATCTTTTATGGAAGTAATATAAAGTGTCGATGTTTTCTTATGTAATCTGGGTTAATCTGCTATTATGTTAGAATCTGTCTAATCTGATTTAAGCGCTATTCTGCCTGAACTACAGAAATGACTTTTCATGTTTTGGTGTAATTTGCTTTTAATCGATTAGAATGGATTAATCTGTAATGGAATTAGAATATGTATTAGGATTATATGTTAGATGCTTCCAAACTGATCGATATTCTGTGTTTTTGCTAAATCTGTTATTCAAATTATTAATCTGCTAAAGCCCTAAATAATCGATCAATCTGTATTAACTATTTTTAGTAATCTGGCATTGATTCTAATCTATCTGTATTTTAATATTATTAATTAAATCCAGTTTACCATGTTTTATTATTATTTTACCATAATTGTTAAATTATTTACACTGTTCTGCATAATTAAATGTTAGAATCCAATTCTGTGATTTCTGCTTTGCTAAATTGGGAGATAAAAGTAGAATTAATATTTTAGTACCGGAATTGGGAATAAATTACATTATAAATGGATTCTGGCATGTGCACAATGATTTGGGAAATGAAAAGTGCCCTTTAATTGCTATAGGAAAATTTGTATGCTTGGGAAAGACTCAAATTTAAGCCTAGAATAATGATTGCAGAATGTTAGATAATTTAATCAACTTCCATGGAATCCATTTAAGCATAATTTGATTATTAGTAGATTACAATATTTTTAATCTTTATAAAATAATTAATTTTAAGAAATTGATCTTTTTAGACATTGGAAAATGCTAAATCAATATGCAATTTCTATTTTATATAAAGATGGCAATATTTAAAATATTACAAGCATCTCTCATTTATATCTTTATTAATTATAATTTTAATTTGCTTTATTTTAAATTTAATGTCACTATTTTTTAATTTAATCACCATTAGAATTAAACAAACTCTTTTCAAAATATAATATATGCTATTAATGAACTTAAGAACAATTAAAATTTCCCCGGAATGAAATAATATTCTGAAATTCCCTGTGGTTCGACCCTGTATTCACCGGTTTTTATTACTTGATGACAACCATCCGCTTGTGGTAAAATATGAGTAGTGAAAATCACCCATCAAGTTTTTGGCGCCGTTGCCGGGGAATTTGTTGTGAACTTTTAATTGTTTTTAGTTTATTAATTTAAATTTATTAAGTTAAATATTAATTTAACTGTTACTTATTTTATTTTATTTTTATTTAATATTTGCAGTGCGAAGCAAACAAGCAGAAATAGCTTATGATCCTGAAATTGAGCGTACTCTTAGAGCTATTAGATTAGGGAAACGTAGGAGACCAGCTCAGTTGGAAATTTTAATTAATTCATCCTCTGATGAAGAAGACTATTCTCCAACGACTGGAGTTTCAACAATTCAAACTAATCAATTAGTTGCTCAGTTCAATAGGTTAAACATGGCAGCGAATAACAATGATAATCAGGGTAATAATGGAGGTAACGGTGGTGATTTGGAACACGATGATCAAACTGAAATGACCATTGAAGAACATTTACAAGGAACTAGTGGAAATCTGCTTAATAGAACCCCAAGGCCAGATGTAGATGCTTTAAGCTTTACCCTTCAGCCTGCACTAATCACAATGGTTCAAGCTAATCAATATAATGGAGCACCTACTAATGATGCTGTAGAACACATAAGAAATTTTCTGGACTATTGTGACACAATGAAAATAAATGGTGTTACCAGTGATGAAATTAAGTTGAGATTGTTCTCATTTTCACTCAGAGATAAAGCTAAAACTTGGTACAACTCACTTCAATTAAGGGATGTTACTACTTGGGATAAAATGTTAGAAGCTTTTTTAGAACAATTCTTCCCACCATCCAAAGTCATCGAATTACAAGAAAAAATCAAAGAATTCGTGCAAGATGAGGGTGAAACTTTACTTGAAGCATGGGATAGATACAACACTTTATTGGCGAGATGTCCAAATCATGGCTTTGAAGACTGGCAGCATATGCACTTCTTCTACAATGGGCTGATTGATCATTGGAGGAATTTGTTGGATGCAGCAGCTGGAGATTCTTTTCTATCCATAGGACCCTTTAGAGCTAAGGAAATCATAGAGAAAAAGATTTCTAACATGAAAAAATTTCCTGGTAAGAAAAATGCTAGAAATAAAACAAAAGGAGGAATTTATGAGGTAGAAAAGGCAATTGCTATAGATTCTAAGTTAGATGCTTTGATGAGGGAGGTTTCTACGCTTAAGAAAGGTCAAGCTAAAGTTGTGAGATGCGGTATTTGTCATGGACCTCACGAGTCATCAGCCTGTCACCTGCTTGATCAAGGACTTCAAGAGACTATGCAGTGTGAGGGGACTGAGGAACAAGTGGAAGATGTGAACTACATGGGAAATAGGCAGCAGAATTACAATCAAAACCGTCCTCAAAATCAAAACTTCTATCCAAATCAGAATTCTCAATTTCAACAAAACACCTACCCACAAAACAACCGTCCACCTTATCCACAAAACCAAAATCAAAATTACCCAAATCAAAATCAAAATCAGAATCAGAATTTTCAAAACCAAAATCAGAACCAAAACTATAATCAGAACAGAAATCAGAATCAACCTTTTTACCCTAACCAACAGTCTAGGAACTTTCAACCTCAACAACAGCTGCAACAAAACCAAAGGAAGTGATGAGGTCAATTTAAAAGAGTTAATGAGCACAATCGTGTCTTAACAACAAACAATTCAGCAAATGCAAGCCTCAATGAGAAATTTAGAAGTTCAAGTTGGTCAGATTGCTAGGGACACCTCAAATAGACAGCAAGGAACATTACCAAGCATGGCTGATCCTAATCCAAAAGAGCAGTGTAAAGCAATCACTTTAAGGAATAAAAAGGAATTACCTAATCCTTACCCTACCTTAGATGATCCAGAGGTTTTAGCTGAAACTGTAGATGATCAAAGTGAGGATACAGAGAAAGAAAGTCAGCATAAAAACACTGATGAGCCTAAGGAGAGTGAGAAACTTAGAGTTGAATAGGATAAGGGTAAAGGAAAGTCTACTGTCCCGGTCAAGCCATATCAGCCACCTATTCCATATCCACAGCGTCTTAAAAAGGCTAAGGAAGATAAAGATTATGCCAAATTCTTAGAAGTCTTTAAGAATTTAAGAATTGATATCCCTTTTTCTGATGCCACTGCACAAATGCCTGTGTATGCTAAGTTCTTAAAAGAAATTCTATCAAAAAAGAGGAGTGTTGATGATGAAGAGAACGTGACACTGACAGGGGAATGTAGTGCAATCTAACAAAGAAGGCAACCTATTAAACAAAAAGATCCTGGGAGTTATACTATTCCGTGCATTATTGGCACTAAAGAATTCAACAAAGCTCTGTGTGATCTCGGGTCTAGTATTAATCTGATGCCTTTACATGTCTTTAGAGAACTAGGAGTAGGAGTTGTGAAGCCTACTAGGATGCAGCTACAGCTTGCTGATAGATCTATTAGGACTCCTTTAGGCATTGTAGAAGATGTTCCTGTTCAAGTAGAGAGCTTCATCTTCCCTGTCGACTTTGTTGTTCTTGATATGGAAAAAGACATTGATATTCCTCTGATTTTAGGTAGACCATTTCTGCAAACTGGTAGGGCTATGGTTGATATGGATGATGCTAAAATTACACTTAAAGTAGGTAATGAACAAGTGTCGTTTGACATTTCTAAGACAACTAAAACAAAACACGCTAGTTCTGACACCTACCCGTGTAATAGAGTTACAGCTATCTATCAGGAGGATGAGGTGATTGAGAGAGAGTTCTTTGCTAGACATGATCCCTATAGGAAATTTGAGCAGTTAGTGGAGAGTTGTGAGGACTTAGCTGAAAGTAAGTGTGAGGGAGAGTTACCTGTGCAAGTAACATGTGCGATAGAAGAATCCAAGCTAGTCCCGTCTGTTGAAAAGCCACCTACATTGACATTGAAGGAGCTGCCATCACATTTGAGGTATGTTTTTCTTGGTGAGAATGATACTTTACCTGTTATTGCAAGTAATAAATTAAATGATGATCAATTAAATGCATTAACCCAAGTGTTGAGTAAGCATGTTAGAGCAATAGGTTGGACGATAGCCGACATCTAGGGACTGAGTCCAGTATTGTGTACACACCGGATTTATATGGAGGAGGATGATAAGCCAGTGAGACAGCCCCAAAGGAGATTGAATCCACATCTACAAGAAGCTGTAAGGTCAGAGGTGCTCGATGCAGGTATTATCTATCCTATCTCTGATAGTCAGTGGGTGAGTCCAGTTCAAGTAGTGCCTAAAAAGGGAGGTATGACTGTGATTAGAAATGAAAATGGTGAATTAGTACCTACTAGACCTACTACTGGATGGCGTGTATGCATTGATTATAGGAGATTGAATGATAAGACTAGGAAAGATCATTTTCCATTGCCTTTTATTGATCAAATGCTAGAGCGTTTAGCTGGTCATGAGTTTTATTGCTTTTTAGATGGTTATTCTGGTTATAATCAAGTTCCAATTGCACCCGAGGATCAAGATAAAACTACATTTACATGTCCTTACGGTACATTTGCATATAGGAGAATGCCATTTGGTTTGTGTAATGCTCCAGCTACATTTCAGAGATGCATGATGTCTATATTTTCTGACTTAATTGAGTCATGCATTGAGGTATTTATGGATGATTTTTCTGTATTCGGGTCTGACTTTGAGAAGTGCTTAATTAACCTGGAAAAAGTTCTGATTAGATGTGAAGAGTCAAATTTAGTTCTTAATTGGGAAAAATGTCATTTTATGGTTAATGAAGGTATTGTCTTAGGACATAGGATTTCTGAAAATGGCATTGAAGTTGATAGGGCTAAAGTAGAAGTGATTGCAAAAATTCCACATCCTAATAATCTAAAAACTTTGAGAAGTTTTCTGGGACATGCTGGATTTTATCGAAGGTTTATAAAAGATTTTTCTAAAATTGCATTACCTCTGTTTAAGCTGCTATGTAAGGATGTCGAATTTGATTTTACTGACGAGTGTATTGAGGCGTTCAATAGGATCAAGGAAGCATTGGTGACAGCACCAATTATTCAGCCACCTGACTGGAGTTTGCCATTTGAGATCATGAGCGATGCTAGTGACTTTGTTGTTGGAGCAGTACTGGGTCAACGAAAGGATAAGAAACTTCATGTCATTTATTATGCTAGTCAGGCTTTAAATTCTGCACAAAGAAATTATGCCACCACTGAAAAATAACTTTTATCTGTTGTTTATGCATGTGAAAAGTTTAGACCATATCTGATAGGCTCTAAGACTATAGTTTACACTGATCATGCTGCTATTAAATATTTATTTGCAAAGAAAGATGCTAAACCACGGTTAATTAGATGGGTATTATTGTTACAGGAATTTGATTTAGAAATTAAAGATAGAAAAGGAGATGAGAATCCTGTAGCTGATCATCTATCTAGACTGGAGCATGAAAAAGGGGAAGAAAGATTAATTAATGATGTATTTCCCGATGAAAATTTGTATTTAATAAATAACACTTCCTCTGATCCGTGGTTTGCTGATTTTGTGAACTATTTAGCATGTGTAGTAATTCCTGATCATTTAAAATGGCATAGCCAAAAGCAAAAATTTAAAACTGATGCTAAATATTTTATTTGGGATGAACCTTATTTGTTTAGACTCTGTTCAGATCAAATCATAAGGAGATGCATCCCTGATGAGGATTTTGAAAAAGTGTTAAAGGCTTGCCACGAAGGACTTGGAGGAGGACATGTTGGACCGAACAGGACAGCTCATAAGGTACTCGAAGGTGGTTTATATTGGCCTAATATTTATCGTGATGCTAGATCATTTGTGCAAAAATGTGATGTATGTTAAAGGGCTGGTAATATCACTAAGAGAGATGAAATGCCACTAAAAGGAATTATGCCTGTTGAGTTGTTTGATTTGTGGGGAATTGATTTTATAGGTCCATTTCGACCATCTAATGGGAAATTGTATATTCTTGTTGTTGTAGAGTATGTATCAAAATGGGTAGAAGCTGAATCATGTGCTTTAAATGATGCTAAACAAGTGATTAAATTTTTGAAAAAGCAAATCTTTACTCGTTTTGGTGTGCCTAAAGCAATCATTAGTGATGGTGGATCTCATTTTGTCAATAGGGTTGTTAATCAATTGTTATCTGGATTTCACGTTCATCATAGGATAACAACACCCTATCATCCTCAAGCCAATGGTCAGGTAGAAGTCACTAATCGTGAGATTAAAAAGATCTTGGAAGCCACTGTAGGAAAATCTAGAAAAGATTGGGCTTTTAAATTAGATGAAGCATTGTGGGCATATAGGACAGCCTTTAAAACACCTATAGGTATGACCCCTTTTAAATTGGTTTATGGTAAAGCTTGTCACTTACCTTTTGAACTTGAGTTTAAATCACTTTGGGCTATGAAGAAATTGAATTTTGAATTTAAAGAAGCTCAAGAAAAAAGGAAAATAGATCTTACTGAATTAGAAGAAATTAGACGTCAAGCGTATGATAATGCTCTAATTTATAAGGAAAGAACAAAGCTTTATCATGATAAAATGCTTAGGTCTAAGGTGTTTGAAGCTGGACAATTAGTGCTTTTATATAATTCTAGATTTAAGCTGTTTCCTGGTAAATTAAAGACAAAATGGTCAGGGCCGTTTAGGATTGTTAGAGTGTTGGATAATGGTGCAATAGTTTTAAAAGCTGAAGATGAAAGGGAATTCACTGTAAATGGTCAAAGACTTAAACATTATTTTGGAGATGAAGTTAAATTCATCGAACAAATTAATGTTAAGCCTTTGGTTATTTAAATTTGCTTATTGAAGTAATTGCATTGCATTTTAATCATGTTGAGTTTTTATTTATTAAACTATAAAAACCAATAAAAATTATAAAATAAAAGAAAAAGACAAAAATATTTTGCATTTTATTGTTTATGTGCTTTTATTTGCTTTATTGTTTTTGTTTAATTTAAGTTAAATGTGTTTTTAGCTTAAATTATGTTGTTTAAATTTTATGCTATGTTAATTGCATGTGTTCAATAAATTGAGTAGGACATTGCCTATGAATTAGAATAAGTAGCAAAAAGTTGAGAAATGATGGATTTGTGTGTGCTTGGAGGATTGATCTTGACATGTGTATTTTGACTCGGTGATGAATTAAGAAGGAGGATCTATATGGACTATTTGGTTTAATTGAGGAGAATTATGACCCGGGAGGATTTACGGAAGCTATATATGCTAAATCTGACTTGCTAACTTTAGGGATTGAATAAACTATCATTTTGGTTGAGTTTGAGCTGAAATTTGAGTGTCACAGACTCAGTTTAGGCGCCACACCTTCTTGGTGGCGCCTAAATCCATGTCAAAGCGCCACTTTATGCGCCAATTTCAACCTTTGAAAAATCTGGAGTCAGTTTATGCGCCACACATACTGTGTGGCGCCTAAAGCTGCTCTCTGGCGCCAAAAATTGCGCCACTTTTAAACTTGGAAAATTTTGAATTCAGGTTATGCGCCACCCACACTGAGTGGCCCATAAAAGTATTCCCGAGCGCCAATGGGTGCGCCATTTTTGGACTTAGGATTTTTCTGAAAAGGCCTAGGCGCCACATCAACTGAGTGGCGCCGAAACACCTATCCAAGCGCCATTTTGGCGCATAAACGGGCGGGTCAGGGCTCAGACCCGGTTGCAAAATCAGGGTTTTAACCCCAAAAATCTCTCTTCCCCGTCATTCTACTCGAAAAAATTACAGATTCTTCTCTTCTCCCTCACTGTCGACGCATTCTTCTTCCTCCAAGCGACACATTTGCGCCACTTCGGTAAAAATTCTTCCAATTCTTGTTTCCTTCTATCAATTCTTATCTACATTGTTCAAATTCTCATTTCAAAACCCAAATTTTGCTTTGTTTGAATCAAATTAGGGTTCTTCAACACTAGTTCTTCAAATTTGGGGATTCTACTCCAAAGTGCTCCAATCCTTCAATTTAGGTAAGAATGACTATCCGAATTCAATTATTATCATATTCTAGTGCTTTGGAATACATTAATTTTGGTATTGGTTGTTATTACTTGAATTTTGGGTTTTGTAGAATGTGGGATAAAATTTGATTTTGATTGTCTAAATTTTAGTTTCAACATGAACAAGTGTTGTATAAAATGGATTGAATGTCTAATGTGAAAATTTTTGGATTAACATTAGAATTTGGGATTTTTGAGAATTTTAAAATCTGAAAATTATTTTAAATTAATTAAAATGGCATTTTTGATGAATTAAATGGATGAAACATCACTAGAACATGTCATTTTAGTTATATTAAAAATATAAAGTTGTTCTCATGTCAAAAATTCCATGTTTTTCATAATGTGAGTTAATTGAATCATGTTTTGATAAAAACTCTTTTATTTATAGTTTAGTTAATTAAAATAGGTTAATTTATCTTATGAATAAATTGGAATGGATTTAGATATAAATTTAAACCATTTGTAATGCACTAGTTTATTAATTTAGGTTGTTTTTATTTATCAAATCTAAAAATTTAATAAAATAAGGAGTTTTTATTAAAAAGCATACTCTAACATGAATTTTAAACTTTGGGATAAAATGGATGTTATGTTTAAACAAAGTTTAGGATTCACAATTTTTAAAATACAACATCTTGGTCATTGAGTTATCTAAATCCCACATTCTAGGTTGATGTATATGTTTGCTTTATACTTAACACTTAAGTTAAACCTTTGGTTTAAACTTAAGTGTGAGGATGGGAGGCAATGCATATATATGATGCTAACCCAGAGTTTTTGTACAACCAGGTACTGAAATAATGTATAATCCTCCAAACCTCCCTAAGAAATCGGGTTATAGGTATATACCCATGCCCGAGGGGAGAATGGGGATTTATGATCCACAGTCACCGGATAGCGTTCCTACTCCTATTCCTGATGAGCATATTTTTTAAACTCGCAGACTCCGCACGAAAAATTTGATACAGATGGATCACCCACAGGGATCAGGAGGTGCTTCCAAGTCCAAGGGACTTCTCTCCTATTTTAGGAAGAGAAAGTCCAAGAGTGGTGCATCTTCTAGACATACAACAGTGCCCGCTGATGACCATCAAGAGGTCAATCAGCCTGACCAGCCCGATCAGCCTGATCAGCCCATTCAGCCTGAGACATCTGACCATTCACAGGCCCCCTCTAGAGCCTCTCGGGGGAAGGCACCTGTCACGAGTTCCACTTCCTCTCGACCTAGGAGAGGGAGATCTGCTGCATTGGTCATACAGGAGCCTGTCCCTGAGGCTGTAGGAGGAGAGGAAGATGATGAGGAAGTTGATCAGGAGGAGCAGGAGGATCAACCAGCAAGGGGAGGACCAAAAAGGCAAGATCCCAGAGCCTATGTCCCCGATCTGTTGTATGTCAGGGAGGGCATATTTGATGCCATTGTATTTAGGAGTGCCAGAGCCTACGAGCTGTACAAGAGATTTCACAAGAAGAGGATCATTGTAACACTCCGGCCCGCTATGGAGCCGGATGTGCCTTCGAGCTTCTTTCGGGATTGAAGTCTGGCCCCACAGGTCAACAGAACTCTTTCCAGTGCACTTTCGCCTCACTCGCGCACACCTTGGGAGACTTCCCAGGAGGTCACCCATCTTTAAGACTACTCCACTACAAGCACACTTAACTGTGGAGTTCTTATGGGATGGTTACCAGAAAAGAAAGGTGCACTTTGTTGACATGAGTAGATTTTTCAATCCTTTTAAGCTATTCTTCCATACACTATCTCGGGGTATTACAATCTCCCCCACTTGAGAATGCAACGTCCTCGTTGCGTCTCGATCGCCTAATCAAAGTCCCTCAGGATCTTTGCCCCGCTAGACGCCTGACTGGTCCTCCCAGCACAGCGCGCGGTCACAGGTTGGCTCTTATACCCCGAGATAGTGTATGGAAGAATAGCTTAAAAGAATTGAAAAATCTACTCATGTCAACAAGGTGCACCTTTCTTTTCTGGTAACCATCCCATAAGAACTCCACAGTTAAGCGTGCTTGTAGTGGAGTAGTCTTAAGGATGGGTGACCTCCTGGGAAGTCTCCCAAGGTGTGCGCGAGTGAGGCCAAAGCGCACTGGAAAGAGTTATGTTGACCTGTGGGGCCATACTTCAATCCCGAAAGAAGCTCGAAGGCACATCCGGCTCCATAGCGGGCCGGAGTGTTACAGAATGGTATCAGAGCCCGAAAATTTTAAAGCTATTATTTTTCGGCCCACTATAGAGGCCCAAATTATTCAATATTATTTTTAAGCATTTTGAGTATTATTTCTATGGAAAAAGGGAATTTTTATTTTAAAACCCATGGAAGGGTATATCTCGAAAATTCGACAAGTCTTAAAAAAAATTAGTACTATTTTGGGGGGGAAGCATGTGCATTAACAAATTATTATTATTTTTTTTATGTGGCAAATCCCTTAATGTAAAAATTTGCATGTTAGATGGCCGACCCAAGATTACAGGACTCTATCATGCGCTTGTTATGCTCTATGTCCGATATCACGCATGAGCTTCGCCACATTACTAGGGATGCCGCGAATGATAGGAATAGGATTGTGGCAATGGAAGAGAGGATGGAGGCGATGACTATTAGGACTAACCAGATTGCCGCACGCCACGACGCCCTGGCGGCTGAGTTTGAGGATTGCCGTCACCACGTGCACATGTTGCAGGGACGTATATTTGCATTGGAGGAGGTAATAGTTGGGCTGCAAAATCAGCTCAATCCTGAGCCGGAGATGGAGGAAGAGGAGGAAGAGGACCCGGACGAGTTTGTCAACATTGTGGACGAGGATCCCGAGGAGGTCGTGAAGAACCCTCCACTGCCTCTTGACACTGACGAGGAGATTGAGGCCGATTGCAGGATGCTCGGCTACTCCCCAGACTACTTGCTTTAGGCGTTGCACGTGATTTCAGAGATGGACTTCTTTACTTGCTTTTACTAGTATTCCGATTCCGTACATTGCGTATTAGTGTTATTACATCTTGTTACCGTATCGTTATCACATTTTACGTAGTGGTAACTTAGTAGTATATCATGATGTAATCCTCGTTATCAAAGCATGATTATCTATTGGAATTTCGTATATAGTGTTCTTCCTTTCTTGCCATTTCGGTTTTCTTTCGCACCTAGAGTTTGAGATAGAATTCTGATCATAGTCTAACTCGACTATTAACCTTCATCTACCCGCGAATCTAACATCTGCATGCTTGGTCATCAGAATGCCGCCCAGAGGGAGACCCCGAGCTGAGATTCCAGTGAACGCTAACGCTCCAGTTGGTGCAAACCCGCCGAACCCAGGAGGTCAACCTAATCCTGCTCCTAACGCAATGGATGAACGACTGAGGACAGTTGAGCAAGTCCTCATTGCCTTAGTAAACGCGGAAGTTAATCGAGCACAGGCAGCAGTGCCACCCCCAGCAGCTCGAATAAATTACTTGGCGATGGTAAATCCTTACCAGCCGCCCCACTATGAGGGACAGGAGGATCCCGCAAAGCTGGAAGACTGGATCAGGACTTTCGACAAGCTGCTAAATGCCATCAGGTGTCCCGAAAACGAGAAAGTTGGAGTGGCTGTATACTATTTAAGTGGAGAAGCTGACGAATGGTGGCAAAACCACCAAGAACGGCTAGCTGAAGGCGAACACGCCTACTTTTGGGAGGAATTTAAAGAGATGCTGAGAGAGAGATTCTACCCACTTAGCACGAAAGCTGCTAAATATGAGGAGTTTATCAACCTTCGGCAGGGCACACAGACGGTGCAAGAATATTACACGAAGTTCAAGGAGCTAGTTCGCTTTGCTCCAAGACTGGTGCCAACGGATTCTGACAAAGCTCAGAAATTCGAAATGGGGTTGAATCTCAACATCAGAGAGATACTGGTTGGAGAACAGCACACTACACTTCAGGCGGTCTATGATCGAGCGGTGGCGATCGCTCGTGTGCAACAGTTGAAGCGCAAGGATCATGAGGAGTCGAGCAAGGGCTCGAATCAATTTGATAAGAGGAACCGGAACAACAACAATGGTAACAACTTTAGGAAAGGGAACGACCTGGCAAAGAATGAAGGACAGAGAAGAATTGAGAACAAAGGGTTCAACCAAGGAGGCAATGGAAATCAGAGGCCTGGGAATCAGGGTGCTTTCATACCCAATGCCCACAATGCAATATTCCACATCTGGTGCGCGAATGCCCGAAACCTGGGTCTTGTTATAGGTGTGGGAGAGAAGGCCACATGAGAAGGGATTGTAGAATTCGAGAGGAGACAATCGAGAAGAGGCTGGACTTAGTGAATCGTCCAACTGGGAATCGCCCAACTGGGCCGAATCAGCATAACAATCAAGGACAAAGGTTCCAACAAGCTCAAGGGCCACCCCAGAATCGCAACCAACAAGAAATCAAGGCGGAGCCATGGGACGTCTGAACGTCATCAATCAAGCGGATTTGGCTGCTCAAGGCGAAGTGATCAGAGGTACGTTCACTGCATTAAGCGTACCTGTAAAGGTTTTGTTTGATTCGGGCGCAAGTTGCTCTTTAATTTCCACGAGAATCTTAGCCGCGTTAGATCTACCAGAACCTAAGAGCATTAACTTAGGAATTCAATTACCGTCGGGTAAGGTGGTATCGTGCTCTAAACGATACGACGGGATCCCGATAGTGATTAAAAACACCGAATTCTTCGCGAATCTTATAGAGTTTGACCTTAAAGACTTCGATATCATCTTGGGGATGGACTGGCTGACTCAGTACAAGGCTGTTATTGAGTGCCAAAAGCAGAAGATCTCGTTGGCAAAGAGTCGAGGGAGGAAAGTCATTTACTACATGCAACCTCAAAAGAGGAGTGCCAAGGTGGTGAATGCCTTGAAATTTTACAATCTCATGAAAAAGGGGTATCATCTGTACGTATGCTACGTACATAATTTGGAAGACGAGGGAAGCAAGATCGACAGGATTCCAATCGTGAATGAATACCCTGATGTCTTTCCTGAAGATATACCAGGAATGCCTCCTAAACGAGAGGTTGAGTTCACAATCGACCTGGTACCTGGGACTGAGTCGGTGTCGAAGGCACCATACCGTATGGCACCTGCTGAGATGAAGGAGCTGAAGGAACAACTCGAGGAGTTGTTATCTAAGGGTTACATTAGACCAAGCACATCGCCATGGGGAGCACCAGTCCTGTTCGTCAAGAAGAAAGACGGTGGACTTCGACTGTACATAGACTACAAGGTCTTAACCAAGTGACAATCAAGAATAAATACCCGCTACCTAGGATCGAAGATCTCTTCGATCAGCTGAAAGGAGCATCGGTATTTTCAAAGGTTGACCTGAGATCGGGATACCATCAGTTGCGTATCGCCGAGAAAGACATACCGAAGACAGCATTTCGTACGAGGTATGGGCACTACGAATTCACCGTAATGTCCTTTGGTCTCACAAATGCTCCCGCAGTATTCATGAATCTCATGAATAGTGTATTCCGAGAGTTGCTAGACTCTTGTGTTGTTGTATTCATCGATGACATTCTAATTTACTCACGGAATGAGGAGGAGCACGCGAAGCATCTTCATCTAGAGCTCGGAGTTTTGAGAAAGAATCAATTGTACGCGAAGCTGTCCAAATGTGAATTCTGGATGAAGGAAGTCACATTTTTGGGACATATAGTGTCGGCTAAAGGAGTGTCGGTTGATCCGGCAAAAATATCTGCAGTGACTGATTGGCCAGCACCAACTAGTCAGACGGAAATAAGAAGTTTCCTTGGTCTAGCCGGATACTAGAGGAGACTCGTGAAAGATTTTTCAAAGATTGCAAGACCGATGACCCAATTGTTGAAGAAAGGGTTGAAATTCGAATGGTCGGCTGAGTGTGAGGCGTCGTTTCAAGAACTCAAGAAAAGACTCACAACAGCACCGATCTTGGCACTACCATCGGAAACAGAAGATTTTGAAGTGTACAGCGACGCTTCAAAGGAAGGCCTTGGTTGCGTGCTTATGCAAAACCAAAGGGTTATTGCTTACGCATCGCGGCAACTCAAACCGCATGAAGAGAATTATCCGACACACGATCTGGAGTTGGCAGCGGTGGTGTTCGCTCTCAAGATTTGGCGACACTACCTATATGGACGAACATGTCGGATGTTCACGGATCACAAGAGCCTCAAGTATATATTTACTCAAAAGGAGTTGAATATGAGACAGAGGAGATGGCTTGAGCTGATCAAAGACTACGATCTGCACATAGCTTACCATGAGGGAAAGGCGAACGTCGTAGAAGACGCATTAAGCCGGAAAACAAGGCATACGGCGAACACCCTCATTTTACCTTCGGGACTATATATGGACTTGGCGAAGTTAGATACTGAACTAGTCCATTATGGAACTGTGGTAGAAATGGTGAATGCCCTAGCCATTGAACCTACGGTGTTCGATGAGATCCGAGGAGCTCAACCGGAAGACGAGAATCTCAAGAGAATCAAGGAGAAGATCGGAGAAGGAAAAGCGGTAGGGTTCACGATCCACGACGACGGAAGTATCCGCTTTAAGGGAAGATGGTGCGTTCCTCACAAGTGCGAGGACTTGAAACGGAAGTTGATGGAGGAAGGCCACAACACACCTTATTCAGTACACCCGGGGGGTGATAAGCTGTATAAGGATCTGAAGAAGATCTATTGGTGGCCGAGGATGAAGAAAGATGTTGCTGTTTTTGTGGCTAAATGCTTGACTTGCCAGAAAGTGAAGGCAGTACGGCAAAAGCCATTGGGGTTAGTGAAGCCATTGGAGATCCCAAGCTGGAAGTGGGATAGCATCTCCATGGACTTTGTCTCGGGATTACCGAGATCTCCCCGAGGCATAAACAAGATTTGGGTGATAGTTGATCGGTTGACAAAGACCGCCATCTTTATACCAATGAAGGATAATTGGTCGATGGATCAGCTAGCCAAGGCATATATCGAAAATTTGGTCAGAAGGCATGGAGTACCCCACGATATTATTTCCGATCGAGACAGTAGATTCGTCTCAAATTTCTGGACTAAACTGCAAGGAGCCTTGGGAACCCAAATCAAGATGAGCACGGCTTTTCATCCAATGACTGATGGTCAAACTGAGCGGACAATTCAAACGCTTGAAGACATGCATAGAGCGTGTGTACTGGAATTCAAGGGAAGTTGGGAGAACCACTTGCCACTAATTGAATTCTCGTATAATAACAGTTACCACGCTAGCATTAGCATGGCACCGTTCGAAGCTCTTTACGGACGCAACTGCCGCAGTCCGCTATGCTGGATAAAGGATGATAATTCTGTGGTTGTTGGACCTCAGCTCATTGAAGACATGAGCAGACAGATCAAGGTCGTCCAACAAAAGATGAAAGCCGCACAAGACCGGCAGAAGAGTTATGCCGACACGAGGAGGCAAGAATTGGAGTTTCAAGTGGGCGACAAGGTCATGCTAAAGGTGTCACCAATAAAGGGGGTGATGCGATTCGGCAAACGAGGAAAGCTGAGTCCTTGCTACATTGGTCCATACGAAATCTTAGACCGTGTGGGAACTTTGGCCTACCGATTGGCTCTTCCACCGAATTGTCAAGAGTCCACAACGTGTTTCATGTTTCTCGATTAAAGAAATATGTACACGATCCAACCCACGTCTTGCAAACTGATGTGCTCGAATTGGACGACGACCTGACATATGAGGAGTATCCGATCGAGATACTTGACGTTAAAGAAAGGGTTACGAGGAACAAGACCGTAAGAATGGTTAAAGTTCTATGGTCCAATCATGGCATCGAAGAAGCAACGTGGGAGTTGGAATCAGACATGAAGCAAGGATATCCCAACCTTTGCCAAAGCGACTCGTGAGCAGTTATGGGGACATAACTGCAGTTCTAAGGGGGAGAGGATGTGATACCCCGCAGAGAGTCGTCACGCATCGAGGTAAGAATTTAAATTTTCGAGCCTCAATATTTCCATGTGTGCCAATTACATGTCTACGTTGGTTTTCTGTTTCCAAGTGCAACCAACTTCGAGGACGAAGTTGATTTCTAAGGAGGGTAGACTGTAATACCCAAGAAATCATCCGAATTTATTTTTTTATTATTATTATTATTATTATTATTATTATTATTATTATTATTATTATTATTATTATTATTATTCTTACTATTATTATTAGGAAACTAGAATCCTAATCCAGAATGACGCATAGTGACAATTGGAGTAATGATCATTGATCAGTAAATTATTCTATTTCCCTAATGCCGTTGGAGGAATTTCCTGGATAAGATTTGGGTTTGTATGGAATCAAACTGATTGCTCTATTGTTCTACTGAAATGTTGGAGGAGATATAGCATATTATAATTACTTGATTACCGTCAATTTAGCCTAAATAAGTCCAACCAGTCCATTGTAATTACTGCCATTATAAGTTTAGACCAGCCTTTCCAATGTCCATTCGTATCACTGTCAATCCACAACACATTGTGAGTTTAGAGAATTTTGAGTGTGAGTAGTCCTAGTTCAAGTTCTCCAGACTTCGAATTCCGAAATTCCAGTAAGTGTACTTCCATTCTACCTCTCGCCGCCAACCTCGAATGATATACGATTATAAGTTTATGATCTATCCTTCCTTTGTTCAAGGTTGCAGCCAGTAGAGTGAACTTTCGGGATTGCAGTTCGGATTTCCATCTGCAGAAGGCTATACAGTAGGTACAATTTTTCTATTCAATATCATAAGTCGTATTGTTATTTAGAATCCAATCTAAACCTTCGATATCACCTGTCGATGTGCAGTAGGTCGGGTGCGTTTTGTTCTAGTTCCTGTGTGATTTAAGGTTGCGGCAATCTTCACTTTTGTAATCCTCAACACCAACTATTCTGAAGTAAGTTAACTCTCCTTACACAAAGTTTTGGACGTCCCAACCCTCCTTTTTACTGGCCTTTATCTTGCGAGTCTGTTCACATGTATACTCATGTTTTCCTTGTCCCATATAACTGGTTTCTGGTCCTCATTTGCACCACGTCTCTATTCATCAAATCCTTATCATTATTTATTAAGTTAGTAAAAGTTTAAAAGCAGCCTGGATTTTGTATTAACCCAATCATGACGAAGTATTCTAAGTGGTGTATGTATATACATATATATATATAATCCCTATATTGTGTAGTTGGTCCACTTCCTGCCTTCTTCAAGATTTCGGATTGGTCCTCTCGAATGAAAATTGTTTCCCTTTGACATGCTTACGTTTCCCTTGAATGCCAGAAGAAAATTTGTTTTATCTATTCCTAATACAGATCTAGCAATTGTAAGATCGGGTATGTAAATAATTGGGGCCTTAAA
Organism: Hygrophila difformis; assembly: GCA_030278955.1. Taxonomy (NCBI): domain Eukaryota; kingdom Viridiplantae; phylum Streptophyta; class Magnoliopsida; order Lamiales; family Acanthaceae; genus Hygrophila; species Hygrophila difformis. The sequence continues at coordinate 30,737,986 of JAOANR010000004.1, read as the reverse complement.
ATTTTTATCCTTTTAACTAATTGATGAATGCAGTATACTAATTAAAGCTTTAAAGCTATAAAATGTACATATTTCTAGCTATGTAGTAGTACTTGAATATAAGGGTTTAAGAGTCAAATTTGACTATACACACATGGTTTGAAGTAATTTTGGCAACGTCTATATTATATATATATATATATATATATATATCAAAACATATAGATCATACTGGATGGAATGTGCATATTTCGGGTCTGGAATATTTTTTTTTGGAATTATCGAACTGGATGAGATTTATGATGACATAATATTTGATGTTTTGAGGGGAATCTAGTTGTAGGGATACTTATTGGCATTATTAAGAGTGTATTTTCTTTTACAGTCAGACTACTCCGAATTGATGAAATTCTTATAATTTATTAAATGAGTAAAAACATTTCTTCAAAAAAATAAATAAATACATATATATTTTTTTTAAAAAAAAAAAAAACAAAAACAAAAACCTTTGTGATCTATGATCGAGTGGGATGCTTGTTATTTCTTGAGGGTATGTGCACTTGGCGTGTTATGTCGCCCCCTCTTGTAGCCAAAACGGCATTTATTTATTGTGATGTATGAGTCTATACTCCTAGATGTATCCGTATGGGTTATCTAGGGCTCCGGAGTGTGTCTGTATAGGGTCCGCTGCATGCACTTACCTCGTGGGTACGAGTCCCAGAGGTTGATCCCAAGGGTTCGTCCCTAGGATATATTTGAGTCCTTGTGGGTATAAAGTCCCAAAGGTTGGTCCTGTGGGTTCTTCCCTAGGATATGTTAATGGGGTGTCCTCGATCATATTGAGCAACGGTAAAAGATTTATTTTTGGTGTATGCGAGATTTAAAATAATTTTTATTGATGATGTAAATTACCCTCTTTAGTTAAATATATCTATATAATCTTACTAAGATTTCCAAAATTGTTGTGTGGATTGTTAACTTACACAGTACCGTTTGTACTGATTTATTGTTCTCCCTATTTTTTTTCTTTCAGATTTCGAGGAGTAAGCATTCACATGGAGGGATGGGATTTTCTTCTTAAAGACTTGTCGCATTTTATTCTATTTAAATTTTTGCATTGAACTTCGAATGTTGGACTATGGTTTTGGCCGCGTGTTTTGGCCCGGTAGACTTTACTCTGTTTTAAATTTCGGGCACTATTTGAATGGTTTTTAAATATTTTTAAAGTATTGGTACAACTTTAGCCTTAGCATCTTTTTAAATAAGCTCGATTTGGTCGTGTCTTATTTAGAAAGGTGTGGCGGTAGCATCCCGGCCTGGGTGACCAAAACCGGGATGTTACAATCATCGCTGATAGGGGATTTTCAGATAGAGATTTACAGCACCCTCTACTCCGAGATGCTATTAGATCCAGGGGTTGGGAGAGATTCGTGAGACACCCAGCTGGATCATATTCGTGGGAGTTGACTAGGTTGTTTCTAGCCAATGCTGAGGAGGAGGATTCTTGGATTTTCGGGGTTGGAGTACCTATCACTCCTCAGCACATCAACCAATTATTTGGAGTAGTGGATGTGCCCTACGGCAGAGATTTTTGGGAGCCGGTGATGAGAGCCGATGATAGGGACGATTTCAAGAAGCTTGTACTGATGTCTATGTTTGAGGGTCAGGAGGATGTCCTCACGTATGATGATGATGACATGAGTAGGCTACATGGGCCTGATATGGATGCACCCATGTACCAGCTTATCATGTTCTACAGATCTAGATTGAGTCCTTCGACTCACACCTCTGGACCTACTGCCCTGGATATGTATGTCCCATACTGCATCAAGGTGGGGAGCCCGATCAACATGGGAGAGCTTATATCACTTGAGTTGAGACAGACACCAGGGGTGTCTAAGAGATCAGCTCTTATGTTCCCCAGCTTGATATGGCAGCTTTGTGCACAGGCAGGAGTGAATATGGGGCAGTTTGATAGAGATTGGAGGATGAGGCCCCCTATTCCATTTGGGAAGAAGAACTTCAAGCTGCCTGGCATAAGATGCAAGCCTATGATACTTCCCAGGGAGTTGCCCAGGCAGTCACCACCACCTGCACCTTCACAGGCTAGCCAGGAGCATTCTGAGGCTCCTTCGCAGTCCACCCGGGGTACACGAGGTGGTAGAGGCAGAGGTAGAGGACGAGGGAGAGCTTCGCCACAGCAGCCACAGCACTCACAGCAGTCATATCAGCATCAGGGAGAGCCTGAGTGGGCTAGGACCTTATTGATAAACCAGCAGAACTTGCTGAACACAGTGAATGAGCATGCCTTACTTGCAGCTCAAAGACACCATTTCTTGGCTGACCAGATAGCCAAGAATGCTAGAGCCCAGGCTTACCATGCAGCCCGACTGGAGTACTTCATGTCCCAGAGCTTAGGACAGCGATATGTCGCTCCTCAGACACCTTCTGAGGACGACGAGGATGAGGACTATGTTGGCTCTGGAGATGGTAGCGAGGATGGAGATGATGATGCTGAGGATGCTGATGCTGGGGATGGATCTGAAGAAATTGGAGATAACGACGATGACGATTCTGAGGACTCTGACTGAGTGTGAGAGATGAGCGATAGATAGGCTTGTGATCATTAGATATGACTTGTATTGATAGGCCTATGTATTCGACTCTATTTTTATTTTGCTACATTTTAGTTATTTTCATTTGCGGTTGTATTGTCCTAACTCTATCTTTTATTATTTTGCTATCGTAGATATACTATTTCTGTTATTCATGTTCTTTTGATTTTATGAAGTATTAGATAGTCTTTATTTAGCTTATGAGGTTTTTAGTTGCTTCTAAATTGAATAAAGTAGCTCTTACCAATAGCATGCTAGATTGAGTTGTTTTGAACCGTTAAAAAGATCAATGAAGTTTATTTGGACTAGATTAAGGTGTGGATGAAGTGAAATTGGTATTGTTGAGTGATTTGGAGATTTTGGACATCATGGGGAAGAACTTAGGAAAAACACATTCTGCCCGAATTGGCACAGAATGCGCCACATAGGCATTGTGGCGCCTAAAAATGCCCTCCAGCGCCACTTTATGCGCCGCAAAACTTAGAAATTTTTCTAAGTTTTTCCAAAATGCGCCGCACGTGCTTGGTGGCGCCTAAATCTGCCTTGAAGCGCCACTTTTGGCGCCGCAAAATGAGAATTTTTCCAAGTTTGCTTCAGGATGCGCCGCATCAACTGTGCGGCGCATAAAAGTACCCTTGAGCGCCACAAAATGCGCCGCGGCTTATTTTTAAATTTTATTTTATTTTCAAAATGCGCCACACTCACTGTGTGGCGTGAGTGTGGCGCCTAGATTGGCCTCGGAGCGCCACTTTTTGCGCCATCGACGCGAATTTTTCAAAAATTCGCGAATCCAAAAGATTCAAATCATATCTAATCGATTTTTGGGATCCTAAACAGCATTATACTAACTCCAAATCATATGTTTAGTGTATATTGGGATCTAGATTAAATCAATCCCTCCATATCTCAACAAAATCAAGATTTCACCATCTTTAAAAGAGAGAATACCGATCGGTCACTCTCTCATTACCAAATCTGTCAATTTCTCTCTTCTTCCAGTTTAATTAGCTTTCCAATCTCAACCCTTTCTTCCTAAATTCTGCCACCATGAGAACAAAGAGAAAGAATAACCCGCGAAACAATGGTGGAAAGAAACTGAAAGCCACGGAGCCAGCCCCATCACAGACACCAGTTATTAGAGAACCTGTTCCGGAGCCGGCTGCTGTGGGTGCTGAAGACATGTTTGTGAATAACCTAGTGGCTCCTGATTCATATAACGGATACAACACTTCTTTCAATTCTGCTCAGCCAACGGAGGATGATCCACAGCAAGAAGAGGATGTCGCTGAATCTCCGGAGGAAATTTCACCGGAGATTCCACGTGATTCTAAAATCAAGAGGAAGAGTCACAATAGAAAGGATGATACCCCTCCTCTGGAAGAATTAACAGGGGACACTTTCAATCCGGCCATTTTCATCAATCAAACTGCATATTCTTATTATCAGAAGATGGTGGAAAGATGGATTATCCAGGACAAAGGATTCACTGAAGCTGACATGGAGCGATTTTCGGTTCATGATGCTCTCATGAGTCGAGGATGGATGAAATTTGCTGCGCATCCGAAAGGAGTTTACTCTTGGGAGCTTACTAGGCAATTCCTATATAATGCTCGATATGATCACTATACTTCATGGATTAGGGGAGTGCCTGTGCCATATGGTCCTGCAGTAATTAATGAACTTTATGGTACTGTGGATGTCTCTTGCCCGGCTACGAAGAAGAAGCACTTTCATGACCCTATTCATGAAGAGGAAGGAGGACCAGAGTTGGAGAAAAGAATCTTGATAGAGATGTTTGAAAAGCAAAAGGAAGTTGCCTACATAGGGGAGAAGAAGGAGAATGTTGTTGCCACTTCAATGGATGCACCACTATACCAGATCTACTTGCTCTACAAGCATAAGGTGTTTCCTACTTCGTACACTGCACAGCCGAATGCAGAGGAGCTGTATTTTGTGTATTGTGTGAAGAACGGGTTGCCTATTGACATTGGGGATATAGTGGCATATGAGTTGGATAAATTGGCTTCTGATGTAAAAAGGAGGATTCTTGGATTCTCTGCACTGATTTGGGCACTTTGCAAGACAGCTGGAGTGGATCTAAGTGCCTATGCTCAAGATGTGAAGCCAAAGCCCCCTATTTGCTTCAAGACTAATTATACCAAGCCTGGAATAAGATGTGCACAGCTAGCCTACCCGAATTCACCTCGTAGGGTACCCACTCATCACACTGATATGCCTAGTACATCAGGTACTAAGGCTGAGCCTGCAGAGAATGCAATCAATAGGATGACTTATGAAATTCATCAGCTTAGGGCTGAGATGAAGAGGAAGGAGGATAGTACACAGGCACAAATTGCACGACTGTCCAGCAGACTTGAGTACTTCATGTCTGCAAGTCTAGGTGATCGATATGTTCCTCCTACTACTAGTTCGAGCTCTACAGGGAGTGATGATGTTCCTAGGGAAGATGGAGTAGGTGATTCGGATGGATCTTTAGAAATCTAGATTTTTGATTAGATAGGATTGCTCCTTTTTTGGTTTAATTTGTAATAGTTAGAATTATTTTGGTACTATTTTGCTTATTTAATTAGCAATCTTTATGTAATAGTTGCTAGAACTTGTGGTATTTTGCTTTTGGTAAGTTTATGAAATTTAATATTTTATTTAAATCTGTCCATGTTTATTTAATTAATGAAAAGGGTTAATAGAAATTTAAAATCTGAAATTTATAAATTAAGATAATAAAATCTGAATTAAATAAATTATGGATAGAATTTAATTGTTTTAATCTATAAATTACCATGTGTTCTAACGATTATCTTTTGTATGAGCAAATACCATATAAATATATAAAGAAGCAGGATATGCCATGAAGAAGCAAGCAAAAAGGGGACATCCAATACAGTGAAATAATTTCTAGGATCTACATATTCCAGGTGTGATCTTTTCATGTTATATGTTATCAATTTGCATGAAGTACGTGGTAAGAGCTTGATTTAATTTTATTTTACCATTTATTATGCTTTAAATAAAATGGTACATGCATGATTAGTTGTTTTAAATTTAAATTGTGTTTTCCCAGTGGTGCTACTATTTGGAGATTACCGCATCATTGCCAATCTGGAGAAAATCCAAATACGTCTAAATGTTCTGCTCTAATCCGATTTTACAATTTAATGAGTGTTAGGTTTATTAGTTTAAAGTCCTAGACTTTGTCAAATTGTTATGCAAGTTGTTTGAGCTATTGATGACAATTCTATTTGCCTTGCAGAAAACTATTTGATTAATTAGACTAGTTATTTAAAATGTGGAGAGTTATCATTATCTATAAACAAATATGCTCGTTCTAAGTCTTTTTAAATGCTTAATTAAAATAAAGTCAGAGTAAAACCCTTAAAAAAAACAACAACAACAAGTTATCTTGCAAAAAGAAAAAAAGAAAAGAAAAAATTAGAAAATGCAAGATCAAAAAAAAAAAAAAAAACTGAAATAAAGGGGTATTAAACAGAATATTTATAAACTCTTGACTGGATGACTGGCACATATTCGGTGACACGAGTAGCTTTTGGAATTCAATCGTCTACAACTCAGCCAAAGTGTCTAGAATATAGTGAAACCTAGCCATAGATTGAGCATATTTAAAGACTGGAATAGAAAAGCATATTTACATTATTCACTTTCCCATATTAAGTGCTATGTATAATTAATCTGTTTTCTGTATTGTAAGTGTATTGGGTATCTAGTTCTGATAGCTGACGCATATCAATTTGCCTAGTTCTAGTACATTAAACTTTGAACCCTCTTATCTCATTTTGTTGTTGAAATCTATGATTTGGCAGAACTATAGAGACTTTATCTTTATTATCTTGATTGGCAAGTTGATGTGCTAATTGATCTCATTGCTCAAGGGACGAGCAATATTTAAGTGTGAGGATGTTGATGCACCCTGTGAAACCACATTTAAATAAGCTTAAATTATGTTAAAATGAACCTAAATTGCATGCATGAGACTCTATTTCATGTGATGTGTAAATATTAATAAGACCGGTTAAATTGAGCTTATCCAAGCCCAATTTACCTTGTTTAATGCTTTTTAATAAGACTTTGGCAATTCTAATATATTGCAATGATGTTTCAAGGTATTAAAATGAAGAAAGAGGATGTTCGGAGGTCAAAGGATGCAAAATTCGGAATTTTCAACACTGGAAAAGCTCCAGAATGCGCCACATAGGCATGGCGATGCCTAAAATCATGCTCAGGCGCCACTTCGACACTTAGGAAAATTTCGGATGGAAAAAAGCTTCAGGATGCGCCGCATAAGCTTGGTGGCGCCGAAATCTGCTCCGGAGCGCCACAAAATGCGCCACAGGGGAAATTTTAGGAAATTGTCAGAATGCACCGCACCTTCTTGGCGGCGCCGAAAAGCCCCTTTCAGCGCCACTTTTTGCGCCACACTCGAAAATTCGGAAAATCTTCGTATGCGCCGCAGCTCCTCGGTGGCGCCGAAAACCTCTTTTGAGCGCCACTTTTTGCGCCACAGTCGCGGTTGAGCAGTTTTCTAACCTCCCGAACACGGTTTTAAAGCCCGTTTCTCTTCATTCTTCGAGATCAGACTTCATTTTTTTCGAGAGAATACTTACTGAAAACATCTAACAATGGGAGAAGAAGGCCGGAAACACAAAATCAAGCCGGAGGAATTGGCCAGAATGCTGTTCTGATCGATGTCTTCCTATCATAGGTGTTGCCTTTCTTTTGCTTGCTTTGTAATGAATTGAAATTGCCTCTAAATGTAATCTGCTATCATGTTTTTAATTTGTAGACGGATTTCTATAATGTTCGTGTTAGGAGTGATCTAGAACGGGAGCTCAGAATCACTTTTGAAGTATGAACCTATCTTTTATGGAAGTAATATAAAGTGTCGATGTTTTCTTATGTAATCTGGGTTAATCTGCTATTATGTTAGAATCTGTCTAATCTGATTTAAGCGCTATTCTGCCTGAACTACAGAAATGAATTTTCATGTTTTGGTGTAATTTGCTTTTAATCGATTAGAATGGATTAATCTGTAATGGAATTAGAATCTGTATTAGGATTATATGTTAGATGCTTCCAAACTGATCGATATTCTGTGTTTTTGCTAAATCTGTTATTCAAATTATTAATCTGCTAAAGCCCTAAATTAATCGATCAATCTGTATTCACTATTTTTAGTAATCTGGCATTGATTCTAATCTATCTGTATTTTAATATTATTAATTAAATCCAGTTTACCATGTTTTATTATTATTTTACCATAATTGTTAAATTATTTACACTGTTCTGCATAATTAAATGTTAGAATCCAATTCTGTGATTTCTGCTTTGCTAAATCGGGAGATAAAAAGTAGAATTAATATTTTAGTACCGGAATTGGGAATAAATTACATTATAAATAGATTCTGGCATGTGCACAATGATTTGGGAAATGAAAAGTGTCCTTTAATTGCTATAGGAAAATTTGTATGCTTGGGAAAGACTCAAATTTAAGCCTAAAATAATGATTGCAGAATGTTAAATAATTTAATCAACTTCCATGGAATCCGTTTAAGCATAATTTGATTATTAGTAGATTACAATATTTTTAATCTTTATAAAATAATTAATTTTAAGAAATTGATCTTTTTAGACATTGGAAAATGCTAAATCAATATGCAATTTCTATTTTATATAAAGATGGCAATATTTAAAACATTACAAGCATCTCTCATTTATATCTTTATTAATTATAATTTTAATTTGCTTTATTTTAAATTTAATGTCACTATTTTTTAATTAAATCACCATTAGAATTAAACAAACTCTTTTCAAAATATAATATATGCTATTAATGAACTTAAGAACAATTAAAATTTCTCCGGAATGAAATAATATTCTGAAATTCCCTGTGGTTCGACCCGGTATTCACCGGTTTTTATTACTTGATGACAACCATCCGCTTGTGGTAAAATATGAGTAGTGAAAATCACCCATCACCCAGTCCTGGGACGCGTCTCCTCCTGCCGCGCGGTGGCCGCACGGCGGCGCGCGGGGGCCGCGTGACGGCCGGGCCGGCCGGTTCGGCGGTTCGTCGGGTCTTTTCTTCCTTTCTCTATTGGTTTTCTATCCTCTACGTGTTTGGCTCGACTCCTCGGGTCGTTTCCGGTTCGAATCTTTATCTTAAATTCGTCACGAGCTCGGGTTTAATGCTCGTAACTTTTCCGTGTCATAACTAGTCTAGTTAAATTAATTCCAATTTCTCTTAACGTTTTTCTCGGGTGTTACATTTATAGATGTGGAAGACCTAGGGGACGTCCAAGGTCTGCCCTAGGGTGTCTTGAGCCGAAAGGTAAACAACCGAAGTCGGAAAATCCGGATTCGGGCGAGAAAATCTCGCATTGTTGTTACTGCCAGTTTGGCGCGGGGTTGGCGCGCTGAATGTGTAAACCCCGCACGGCCACCGCGCCAAACACGCCTGGACTTCGGTCCGGGCGGGTCGCGCGATCCGTCGTGCTTTTCCTCCTCTCTTTCGGGTTTCTATCCCTCTATGTCCTCGGATTCCGATTTCCGAGCTATCTTCGGGTTCCTATTTCGTATCGTCATTTCCTTCGGATAAATCTATGTTTGGACTCGAATTTTCGAGTCCATTAGTGTCGGGTACACGTGTAACAATTTATTTATCTTTATTTAATCCATTTTGTTTAATTAAATTCCTTTATTTCCTTTTTAAGTCAAATTTCATTTCTCATTTCCTTACCTTTATTTATTTATTTGAAGTATTTATTTATTTATTGTATTTATATATTTATTGTATTTATTCATTTATTTTATGTTGGAAAATTCTCGGGTGTTACAGTGAACCCCCTCATTTAGGTTGGGCAAGTCGGGTTGTCTCGGGGCCTCGTTGGTATTTGGTGAGACGGGCTCGTTACGTGGTCTACCTCTCGGTGCCATTCTGTTGCAAGCACAAGAGGTTAGATTTTTTTCTTGTAAAAGTATGATGTAATACTTGTAAAGTAATTTAATAAATAAAAGAGTGGTATTAACAGGTTCCAGTGGATTGGAACGGTGTTAGAAGAAGTTGTTTGGAGTTTAATGTATTATTCGTTGTCATTGGGAGTCGTTTACTACTTGTTGTTTTGTTTTCGTTTTTTTCTTGGGAAACAGTTGGGTTTGTTCAGTTTTTTTTCTTACTCCAGGGTTCTAGGTTTAGGGTTTTCAGGGTTTAGGGTTTAATAAGAATTCCTCAAGATTTTTGGAATAATAAGAATGTTGTAATAATAGATTGGAACTTGCATTTTATTTCTCCATATGAGGAATTTTCGTACAAAGATACGAAATGAAATAGTACTTCTATTTCTTTGGAAGGAATAACTAGACAAAGGTAGATAGATAACGTTTATAATCTTCAACCTCCCTAAGCCTCGTTGGTAGGGTCTTCCATCGGGTCTCCCTCCGTTGGGCTTGGGACTGGGCTCGGCTCCGCCAAATGATCCTCTACGGGACTGAATGGTATTAGGATGTAGGTAAGGTGGAGCAGATCCATCCCTTGGGCCTCGATCCTATCTATCATTGCTTCGTTTCGTTCGGTAAGTTTTTGCACTTGGGCCTCTAGGTTATTTATGCGTTCAAGGTCAGCCGCTCTTAAATTCCGGAAGTGTTGTAGGTCAGCTTCCCTAAGGTGTCCCAGATGGGCCATGTTAGCTTCTAGCTGTCCTACCCGAGTCTTGAAATAATTTATATGTTGTTGAGATTCGAGATAGGCATTGGCTAATTTCATCATAAGGTTCACCATATTCGCATTTGGTTCGGCCATCTAGTGTCAACAAGGCAGGTTAGAGTTAGAACATATTTCGAGCAAGGTTAGGATATGCAAAAATTTAAATCTACATGTAATATACATATGCAATCCCCCCAATAAAAATTTAATTTATCCATGTGTTTTAAAGAATAAATTTGTTTCATGGATAATAATAATTAAACGTTGGGCTTCTATATTGGGCCAAAAATAATAACCTTTGAGCTCAAAATATTGGGCTAATTAAATAAAAATTTTGGGCTAAAAATTTTTGGGCTCAAAAATTTAGGTTTTTAATAAACAATAAGTAAAATGATTTGGCCATAATCTTGGGCTTAAAATAATACTAGTAGTTTTAAAAATAATAAGTTTAAAAATAATACTAGTTTTTAAAATAATAGTTTAAAAACAATTATACTAGATTTAAAAATATTCCGGACTCTGATACCAACTTGAACACCCCGGATTTGATCACCCAGGCCGGGATGCCGCCACCACACCTCCCAAGCAAGACACGACTTCATTCGAGCTCACTTGAGAGATGCAAGGCTAATGGTATAAAATACTTTAAAACAACCAAGTCCGGAAGTACTTATAATTAAAAATAATAATCATCCATATACGATACTCATCAAGTCTACGCAGTGGAAATATAAGTTTATGCAGCAGAAATAAAATCTAGGGCCGACATGGCCAAAACACGGGTTAACAGGCCCGTATGCAGTCATATGCAGTGAATAAAAATGTCCAAAATAAATCCCCCCGGATGTATGCTCATGCTTCATATTCAGTCACAGAAAAACATAAACAACATTTGTCAGTATTGAGGAATACTGAGTAAGACAATTCCTAGAATAGCAATAAAGGGGTTTTTAATTATTAAATTTTAAAAATTCATTTGAAGCATGCATGTTTAGACAATAATAAAATCCATAATTTCTCATAATCAATTTAATTTACAAACGACGATTTAAGGCATAGGCATAAATTTAAACATAATTTAAAATGAATAATAAATGACATAAGTATATAAATAAAATTCAAGTCTTTTAATTTTTCTCCGTTAACTAAGAAGAGGACGCCACAACCAAATATCTCAAGTATCAAGTTTCAGAAAATTGCCGAAGCAGCCCACTTATCGCCCATACACAGTACCCCGGAGCCTCGAGTAACACATTCGGATACACCCGAGAGTGTAGACTAATTTCTCAATGGCCGTTTTGGCACAATTTCACAATATATCACATTTCGTCCACTCGGGCACGAATTTCAAGATAGAGGGGCACCCTGCAGAGCACTCACCCTCTACTTAACGTGGAGATCTAGCTCAGCCTAGATTAACGGGATTTATAACAAAAACTGTTTTATTGTTTAGATATATCCCACAAATCACGTGTTTCTTAAAAATCGAGTTTTTCATCATTTCAACCAAGCCATTGCCACAGTTTACGCCATCTCAGTTTAAAAATTCATTTCAAAGGCAATCGACTTGAAATTTCTACAGTAGCTCAAAATCACACTAACGAACAACTTTCGTATTTTATGTTTTTCGAAATTATGTGAGAAACGAGTGAAATTTTACAATCTTTGCAAGGTATAAAATCTGCCAACTATTTCTAAACAGCGCACTGATTTTCAAAAGAGATTTTCACATAGCAAACGACCTCCAAAATTTATGAAATTTTACAGGCACTTAAAAGATACAAAATTAAACAAGTTTTATTAGGGGCAATTTATACAAATTCATTACTTATTAAGTCAGATTAATTCACTAAGTTTGGACTTAAAATCTATCGATTTTTTCTTCAAAGACACAGTGTGTTCAGAACGGGTTTTGACTATACAAACGTTAATGAAAATGCACGAAACATTACAGGCATGATCCTAAGACAATTATCTACAACTTTTATGTTTACACCAAAGATTACTTTTGACCCAAGTGATAGAAACATGCACATCAAGTTCGACCATGTAAACTGTCATGATTTTCGAAAAGTTCATGCATCACATAAAATGTTCGACGCGGTTTGGGGTATCAAATCTAAATTAAAATGTATGAAATTTTGATACAACCTAGATTAAGATGTTAGGAACAAATATCTAGTTCGGTGTTTTTCGTTTCGGATTCTCGAAATAGAGTTTTTCGGCCAATCTCAGAAAACGCATAAAGATTGAATCTTGTATGTCCGATTTTAGTGTTGTGATTAAAACTAATGTTTCGAACGGTTCTAAACCACCAATATTGATATGTAAGGCATTATCTTACTTGATTTTCATCCTAAACAGTCTCGGGGTCGTCCGGGCTCTAAGATTTGTTACGAACGGATCTCCTCAACACGAATCTTCCAACTTTGGAAAGAATTCGAATCGAAAAAAGAAATCTAGAGTTAGATCGAACTTTCGGGTTTGAAAAGTTAAACGAAAACCTAAGAACGACTTACCAACAATCTGGAACACTAGAATTCTTGTTCTCCATGCCTCCTTGGTCGATTTTCGTCGCCGGAAAATGATCGGAAAGTAAGAGCTTGGCGATTTCGGGTTTTGGAAGAAGTTTGAAGAGAATGGAGAGAATGGAGGCTGCTAGGGTTTGATTTGGACGAGTTTTATGAGTCCCAAGACTCCACAATCCGTCCATATACTCTTTCCCTCACCTGGGATTGAGTTACCAAAGCCGGGGGTCGAAAATAAGGTAAGAAATCGTCGAAAACCGAAAGTTTATCGCACACTGTGATGCGGAGCGGGCTCGGCGCGTTTTCCCTCCAGACTGCGCGGCCACCGCGCGACTCTCAGTAGGGTTGTGTCGTGGCCCGGGCCGTGCGATCCGTCGGGCCTTTCCTCTTCTCGTTTGGGTTTCTATCCTCCTACGTTTTGGGGCTTGGTTTTCCGGGTCATTCACGGATTATGATTTCTATACTAAATTTATTTCATCTCTAATTGATTTCGTATTCGAATTCTTGAATCCATTGAATTTAAATTCGTCGGCGTCGAATTCGTCATCTTTCGATTCCCGTGCAATGATTTACTTATTTAAATAATTTTCGACTTCACGGTTCTTGGAATTAAAATTCCCTTTCTTTTCGAATTTAATTCCATTTCTTATTATTAAAAGATTTGGGTATTACATTATCCACAGCAGCAAATACCCTCAGAGACCTCCTCAAAAAATGAATCAGCATAACAGACCATTTGGACCATTTGCACCAATGGCTGCTCACTTTCCACCTCAACCAGTACCAGCAGTACCTTATCCTACTGTTCAAGATATAACCTACTCAACAAAAGTTTAGAATGCCCTGAAGGAATTCATCGCCAAGCAAACTGAGACAAACAACCAGTTGCAGGCTTCAATAAAGAATGTTGAAAATTCAGTGACGGAGATGGCAAAGTTATTACAGCAAAGAGAAAAATGAAAATTACCAAACTCTTCTGAAACCAATCCACAATGTAAAGCGGTCACATTAAGGGGAGGAAAAGAAGTTGTGGATCTTGAATTTGAAAAGAAGAGAGACAGGTTGCTGCAGAAGAAGTTCAAAGATGTACAAACATTGGAGGAGGATAACCAGTTTAAGGAAAGGCAAATTTCTGAGAAAAAGGGTTTGGAAAAGAATATTACAGAACACTCTTTTCCAATGGAAAAAGAGGGAGGTAATGAACTAATGATATCCTTAACTCTACATGTAACAAAAAGGACCTACTGGATGAACACATGCCCAGGGTGCCATACCCTGGGAGACTCAAAAATGATCTTCAAGAAATTAAATTTAAAAAATTTCTTGAAAAGATTAAGGCCATTGAGATCTCAATCCCTTTGGTTGAATTAATTGCAGAAATGCCCTCTTACGCTAAGTTTCTGTAAGAATTGATTTCAGGGAAACGAAGTGCGGGAGAACAGCAGATGGTGATCCTGAATCAGAATTGTAGCATGGTTCTTCAACAAAGGATACCTCCAAAGCTTGAAGATCCGAGAAGCTTTACTTTACCTTTAATCATCAACTACAAAGAAGCCGGACGAGGCCTTTGTGACCTAGGAAGCAGCATAAATATAATGCCACTTGCTATGGCCAAAAGGTTGGAGCTAGGGAGGATGAGGCCAGTAAACATGACCCTTTTCTTCGCTGACCAGTCGACCACTACACTGGAAGGAATCATTGAAGATGTTCTAGTGAGAACAGGGGGACTGTGTTTTCCAGCTGACTTCATCATGCTGGATATTGATGAAGATGTTAAAATTCCTATCATACTAGGGAGACCATTTCTGGTAACCGCAGGGACTATGATTGATGCAAAGAATGGCATAATCAAGCTACATGCAAAGAATGGCATAGTCAAGCTACATGTTGACGACCAAGAAGTCACCTTTGATATGTTGAAAATGGCAACATATCCCTTTGATGCTTTTGAATCCAATGTAACAGGGAAGGGATTAGACTCGGGTAACATAGAGGTAGAAAATATCTTAGACAGCTTTAATCTCTTTTCTACTGATGTAACCGAGAACACTTTCACCACACCCACAAATGCTGAAGAGGCTACTTTTGCTTACTTGTGTGCGATTAGATTCGCTGATCCTGAGACTGGTGAAATCAAAGACGGATCAGAAAGCGAGGATATGACATCTTCAGAGCAATCTGAGGATGACATTGACATAACAGATCCTACAGAAGAAGGATCTGATTTAAAATTTGAAGTACAAACTCGAAGTAAATTAATTACATCTATAGAAAGCCCACCAGAGCTTGAGCTTAAAGTATTACCAGAACATCTTAAATATGCCTTTTTGACAAATAAAAAGAAGCTCTTTGGTAATAATTTCATCCAAATTGAATGAGAAACAAGAACAAGCTCTAGTGTGTACTCTTAAGAGTCATATTCATGCAATTGCTTGGACTATAGCTGATATTAAAGACATTAGTCCTCACATTTGCATGCATAGGTTCTGATGGAAGATGAATATAAACCATCTAGGCAACCATAGAGGAGGCTAAATCCACCAATGCAGGAAGTTATCAGGAAGGAAGTAATCAAGCTACTTGATGCAGGTATAATCTATCCTATCTCTGATAGCAAATGGGTAAGTCCAACACAAGTTGTACCTAAAAATGGTGGAATTTGCATTGTGACTAATGAACATGGTGATAAAGTAGCCACTAGACCACTAACAGGTTGAAGAGTTTGCATTGATTATAGAAAATTTAATACTGCTACAAGAGAAGATCATTTCCCTTTACCTTTCATTGATCAAATGTTAGAAAGATTGTGTCAGGTAAACCATTCTATAGCTTCTTAGATGGCTACTCTGGTTATAATCAAATACTAACTGCTAGTGAGGATCATGAGAAAACAACTTTTACTTGCCCATATGGAACATTTGCTTACAGAAGAATGCCCTTTGGATTATGTAATGCTCCTTCCACTTTTCAAAGATTCATGATGAGTATCTTTTCTGATTTTATTGAGAAATGCATTGAAGTATTTATGGATGATTTTAGTGTTTATGGTAATGATTTTGAGGATTGCCTACAAAATCTGTCAAAATTTTTGCAGAGATGTGAAGACACTAACCTGGTTCTTAACTGGGAGAAGTGTCACTTCATGGTTCAAGAAGGCATTGTCCTAGGACACAAGATATCCAGAGCAGGAATAGAAGTAGACAAGGCTAAAGTTTCTATGATAGCAAATCTACCACCTCCTAAAACAATTAAGGCAGTAAGAAGTTTTCTTGGTCATGTTGGTTTTTATAGAAGGTTTATTAATGATTTTTCTAAAATAGCCAGACCCTTATGAAACCTCTTACATAAAGATGTTCCATTCAGTTTTGATGAAGAATGTCTAATTGCTTTTAAAACCCTGAAGGACTATAGTTCAGTCTCCTGATTGGAATCTACCTTTTGAGCGAATGTGTGATGCTAGTGATAATGCAGTGGCTGCAGTTTTTGGACAGCATAAAGAAGGTAAACATCATGTTATCTACTATGCCAGTCACACTCTTAATGATGCCCAGATAAACTATACCACTACAGAGAAGGAAATGTATGCTGTTGTTTTTGCTTTTGATAAGTTTAGACAATATCTCATTGGAGCCCATGCAATAGTTTACACAAATCACTCTGCACTAAGATATCTTTTCTCAAAGCAAGAAGCCAAACCAAGGTTGATAAGATGGGTTTTACTTCTACAAGAATTTGATATTATTATTAAAGATAGAAGAGGGAAAGATAATGGAGTAGCAGACCATCTCTCAAGATTGGAAGAAAGAACAGAAAAGGAAGAAGCTGTAAATGATAAATTCCCAGATGAGCAATTGTATGCTTTGCAGCTGTATCAATTTGATTGTCCTTGGTTTTCAGACTTTGCCAACTATCTGGCTTGTAAAATTATTCCAAAGTTTAAAGACTCTCATCAGAAGTCGAGATTCTTTAGAGAGATTCAGAAATACTACTGGGATGATCCCTTTTTATTCAATTTTTGTTCTGACCAGGTTATTAGGCATTGTGTCCGTAAGAAAGAGGGATTTCAAATTGTGAGAAAGTGCCATGAGAATCCTTTAGGAAGCCATCATGGCCCTGCAAGAGCAGCTAGAAAGGTTCTAGACTGTGGTTTCTTTTGGCAAATCATCTTTTTGGACTGTCAGAAACTTATAAAGATGTGTGACAGGTGCCAAAGATTGGGGAATGTCTCTATGAGGGAAAAAATGCCACAAAAAGGAATTTTGGAGGTCGAAATATTTGATGTCTGGGGATTGATTTTATGGGACCTTTCCCTCCTTCATATGGTAATCACTACATTCTAGTAGCTGTAGACTATGTCTCAAAATGGATTGAAGCAGTAGCTCTGCCTAATAATGAAGCTAAACAAGTCAACAAATTTCTGCAAAAGAATATATTCACCAAGTTTGGGGACCCTCATGCTATAATATCGGATGGAGGATCTCACTTTGTGAATAAACTTTTTGAGAAGTTGCTAAAGCAATATGGTGTCCATCATAATGTTGGTTCACCATATCATCCTCAGACAAGTGGACAAGTGGAGGTATCCAACAAGCAAATCAAGCATATTCTGCAGGCTTCTGTGAACATTACAAGGAAAGATTGGTTTAGGAAACTAGATGATGCCTTATGGGCATATAGAACTGCTTTCAAGACTCCTATAGGAATGTCCCCCTACAGATTAGTTTTTGGTAAAGCTTGTCATCTTCCAGTTGAGTTAGAACACAAAGCATATTGGACTATCAAGATGCTTAACATGGATGTTCAGCTGGGACAAGAAAAAAAAGGAAATTTGATCTGTCAAAATTGGAAGAAATGAGGCTGGAAGCATATGAAAGCAGTAAGATCTATAAAGATCGAACAAAGAAAATTCATGATGCGAAAATAAAACATATGGAATTTTATGTTGGTCAAATGGTTTTGCTTTATAACTCTCGTATCAAGTTGTTTCCAGGTAAGCTGAGATTCAGGTGGACAGGGCCATTCCCCATTGTAGTTGTCCATGACAATGGGCATCGGCTAAAAGAATACATTGGACAACGAGATTTAAATATTCATACTGAATACTTGGATAACCCATAGTTTCTGAATTTCTGAAGAAAAAAAAAACGGGGTGGGGGGGGGGGGGTGGGGGGGTGGAGAACTACCCAGGTTAACTGAGTAGTATCATCCTTTCTCATTTTTATTGATAATAATTCTTTATTTTTATTTTCAAGATTTAAAGAAATGGAGCTGTGATGAATCAGGAAGGAATAAGGAGGAAATCTTCAACCAGGTTTTTGAGTATTGAACATATCATCATAAAATTTAGTTCTTGATTGAAGTATTTGTTTCAACAATCTGAGTATTCACGCACTTATACGAACCAACAAAGTGTAGATGAAATTTAGTATAAATGATTCACGCTTTGTTAACATTCAACAAAGCTTGGAAAGATTTCAAATCCTGAGTAATGCACACAATTTGCTCAGGATTAATGTTGGATTAATTCGGACTTTGTGTGTTTCTGATAATCTATCATATATCCTCGCTCTGTTGTTGGTAAAATATGTGCGAGGAATTAAATGTCCACGCTTCGTCATAACTGACAAAGCGTGATCATGAATAGCATCTTAAGAAATTTTTCTCGCTTTGTCAAAATTAACAAAGCGAGGGACATTTTATAAGTCCACGCGGTTATGGAAAAACGAACCGATAGTCTTGGAATTAGAAACGGATAGATTTTCAAAACTTTAAGGGACTAAAATACCCTTTCAGGGACCCTTCTTCTTCCTTTTCACTAACCATCACATGTCGTTTCAATCACCTGTAATTATGTCAGTATTTAATTTTCTTGGTTATAAAATCCCAGGAAATCTTTCATCTCTTCATTCTCAAACATTCTTCTATCCTGCCGTATCTCAAAAACCTACATTAGAAACCTAGAATGGCCGGAGTAGCTCCCAATGCTAGAACCACCTTTCAGATATTCCTGATGAAATTTTAGGAGATATTCTGTCGAGATTGGGGCAAGAAGACACCAAGGATGTGGCCAGAGCAGCCCCTACCTGCAGAAAGTTTCAAATAGCAAGCAAGCTGCTTGTTGTTCGAAGAAGGGCTTTTGTGGTCAAGCAAATCACTGCAGAAAGAACTTATGATCAAGAATACAGAGTGTTCTTGGAAAGATGCAGGGAAATAAACAACTTCATGCTCAGTCTAGAACCTGCTTTGGTGGCTTTCTGTGACACAGGACTTATGGAAGCTGCTTTTGAAGTTCTTCGACCAGGGGAAGAGGACGATCATCACCCTACAATCTTCATCAAAGCTTTCATCCTTCTGAGTTCAGAAAGTCTGGAGAGGATAGATGAAGGATTGTATCTGATGGGATCAATCTTCAAGGAAGAAGACCACATCCGGAGCATGAGAGAGAAGAGCAAAGTTTTTGCTAATAGTGAAGAGGAACCAAATCCCTTCTTAGGGCAGAAACATAGGGAATATTGTGATTATCTGGCCCCTCATGATAAAAATTTGGTTTTGGAACCTCCACACTATAACTATGGTGCCATAAACATTGATCGTTTGTGTTGTGAGGTTACATCATTAATCAAAGACTTGAGGGAGTCTTTTAATGAATATGTGGATTAATTTGAATCAGACTTAGAGTTTGATTCAAATTCTGATTAGGACGGTTGACCTTCTTAATCTTTGTACTCGCTAGTCTTGTAATCATTCCAGTCTGTGATCTTGTATAAATGGAATTTTTGTGTTGATTCAGTCGTGCAATTCTCGCTTTATTATCTTCTTCTTGTAACTGGGTTTAATCCATCAATTCCCATCACAGATTTATCAACTCAGTTTATTAATAATTTCAAATCCACTATTAGGGCGAGCCTAGGCATAATCATTACTACCTGCAGAGAGGGAAGTTACTTGAATACCCTACTCTGTATTCTGCCTAAGACTAGGCTGGCCCATTCTCCTATAGATTCTTTTCCTTATCATCATTTCAAATCATTCTCATTTCTTCTCTTCCAAAAACAAAACCGCCATTTTTCACACTTTCTCCTCTCGGTCTCTCGATTTTCACATCGCAAGAAATTATCTCGAAGAAACCCAATGGCTGCTCAAAATCCGTAAGAACTTAGAAGTTTCTTATGATTCTTCTTCATTGCATTTTGATTGGAATCGTTTCTTATTATGCTTGCTTGAGGTTCTAGGGTTTATTGCTTTCTGCTTTCGTGTGAACATTGCCATTTCTTGTAATGCATCGCTGTTTGGATTTTAATCTTACAGCCTAAAATGTGTAGAGTGGTTTCTCGATGAACTGATTTTCTCCTTAAAATGCACCTCACAGTGTTTTTAATGGAAAGCACTTTTATGAGGCTTCTGCACTACTACTGACTGATCTTCCGCTTGATATGATCGCGGAGATAATGTCTCGAGTAGAGCGGAGCAGCTTCAGGGACTTGCTTAGCTTTAAAGCAACCTGTTCACTAACTAAAACCGCTATGGACCAATCAGTTGTTTTTAGAAGGTTTTGTATCGAAGATTATCATTTTAAAAGCCTTTCGGATCAGTCTCTTCAGAAGCTTAAATTCCTGGAATTGTGTAAAAAGGCTCAGAATCCTACTTTTCAGCTTCAAACTGCCCTAGAATGGTTCATTACAGGCAATGAGAAGGAGGCTTTGCAACTTCAAGAAGAAGGAATTAAAGAGAATCATAAGCTCTCTATCAATATTAAGGCCCTTATCTATCTTAGTAAACCACTCAGGAAGAAATTGATAGTGGTCTTTATTTGTTAAGCCCACTTTTCAACGAGAGAATTACTTATTTATCTTAGTAAACCACTCAGGAAGAAATTGATAGTGGTCTTTATTTGTTAAGCCCACTTCTCAACGAGAGAATTACTGCTTTTGAACTCAGAAACATTTTTCTTACCTTGATCTCTGAATGGAAGGAAATTCCCAATCCTTTTCAAGGGCAAGGTAGAAGATATTTCTGTTTATTTTCTGAACACTCTAGGAAAATTGTAATACCCGAGAATTTTGCAACATAGAATAAATAAATAATAAATTAATACAATAAATAAATAAATATAGAGAAAATGAGAAATGAAATTTAACTTAAAAAGGAATTAAAGAAATTTAACTTAAAAAGGAATTAAAGAAATTTAATTAAAAAGGAATTAAATTAAGTTAAATAAATTGTTACACGGGAACCCAACACCGATAGACTCAATAACTCGAGTCCAAACATAAATTAGATCCGAATAAAATGACGATAGGAAATTGGAGCCCGAAAATGACCCGGAAATCGGAATCCGAGAACATAGAGGGATAGAAGTCCGAAAG
Organism: Hygrophila difformis; assembly: GCA_030278955.1. Classification (NCBI taxonomy): domain Eukaryota; kingdom Viridiplantae; phylum Streptophyta; class Magnoliopsida; order Lamiales; family Acanthaceae; genus Hygrophila; species Hygrophila difformis. The sequence goes on along the minus strand of JAOANR010000004.1, from coordinate 30,716,763 downwards.
AGTTGAGGAAATGCTCGACGGATCGCACGACCCGCCCGGACCGAAGTCCAGGCGGTAGCCGCGCGGGGTTTCCCCTAACAGCGTGCCAACCCCGCGCCGGCGGACAGAAACGCGACGAGCGAGATTCTCTCGCCCGAATCCGGATTTTTCGATTTCGGTTGCTCCCAAATCGGCTCAAGACTTACTAGGGCAGACCTTGGACGCCCCCTAGGTCCTGCACATCTATAAATAACCCTCGTAATCAACCCCGAACACTTTTCAAACCCTACGAAATCTCTCTACACACCAAACCCTAATTCCGGAGTCGTCGGAGGCACAAAACCGAGCAAAGGGACTGTCTTGGACGAAAATCGGAAGGCTTCTATCGTTGTGGTAAATTCTGATCCGATCTTTTCCCATTTGTGATTCGAAAACGAGTCCTAACGCTATCCTTTTCTTTTCTACACCCCGAACCAGATCTAGAACAAAGAACCCGACGAATCAAGGAGATAAACGGTGGACTGGAAGCCACGCCTCCGAATCGACGAGCCGTGACGACCACAAATCTGTAAGTTAATGCTTACATGGTTTTTGGAGGATTTAATACACTTAATCTAAAGGTTTAACCAAGAATTTAAAAATCTGTCAACACGAAAAATTCTACGGCGCAGCGTTCTTGCACGAATTTTTAGAACCCTTAAAACTAATCAAACGAGAAACTTAAAAGAAAAATGTTCCTAAGACATTGATCTACCTTCTATAAAATTTTCGTAATTTTTCGTTATGTTTTGATATCTGAAATCGACCCCAAACTGGACTGTTTTAAATTTGAATCTTGAAATCTTGGCAGAACATTAGTCCGAACTTGTAGGCATTTTTGACACTAGATCTAGGCTGATTCAGCACTTTAGCCGAACATGAAACTTGTAGATAATTGTCGTAAGTATCTCTCTGTAAACTTTCATCAATTTTGGAGTTAGTTTGTTATTGTAGATCTCGAAATTTTGAAACTGCTATTATAAAATTCGGACAGATTAATGGCTGGATGAAAATCGACGATTTTGACTTATTTCCTTAACTCGGATCGAAAAAGTTAAAACACAAACTTGTTCGTCTCCGTGTTTTCGAGTCACAGGTCAAATGTCAGAATTTTTGGAGTTAAAACTGATTTTTTTTTTTTTTAATTTTGGAGTAAACAGTGGTTTATCGAAGTCAAATCTTGAAAATCTTGTTGAAACGATGAAATTGGCCTTTAAGGTTTAAACGAGTAGAAATCTCTTTTTGAAATAAAAACATGAAATAAGAATTTTGAAAAAAAAATCCCCTTACAAACTTGATCAATTAAAATTAGGGGCCAGTGCTCTGCAGGGTGCCCCCTAACTATTCACTTCGTGCCTTATAGACGATGGTGACCCCGCGCGAAATTTGAAATATATTGCCAAAACGGCATGAGAAAAAGGGCCTACACTCTCGAGAAAATCCACATTGGTTTCCCGAGGCTCCGGAGTGGTACTGGGTATGGCGGATAAGGCTGCGGTCGCCGGGCTACCGGCTAGACTTGACGAGATTGCAATGCAATCGTGAAATACTTGAAATACTAAATCTTGGGTGTATGGGGGAATAAATTAAATATTTATTTGTTGTCCATTTAAATTATTTGATGCTTTATTTAATTTAATCATGGCTTTTATTTTAACTTATTTAAATGTGTTATTAATTAGAGCCATGAATTAAATTATGCAATTGGTTAGTTAATTAAATTAAATTGTTTATAAATTATTATCATGCTTTTACTTAAGTATTAAATTAATGGCTTTGAAACCCTACGATCATGTATGTGTTAACTTACTCAGCAAGTTGTGCTGACCAAACCATTTCATTTCTTTTTCTTACAGAGTATGTGGAGTAGGCATGAGCACGTTCATACATGGGATTTTGGGAACACTTGTTTTTGTTAAATTTTGCATTAGACTATGGTATGAACGGGCCTGTTTAACCCGTGTTTTGGCCATGTCGGCCCTATTTACATTTCCGCTGCAATATTATACTTAAATATTGTTTTCCGTTGCATTATGATATTATTATTTTCGAATTTATATTGTATGGGTTGTTTTCAAATGTTTTAAATATTTTAAATACTGAAATACCTAGCCTTGCATCTCTTTAGTAAGCTCGGAGAAACCGTGTCTTGCTAGGGAGGTGTGGCGGTGACATCCCGACCTGGGTGATCAAAAACCCAGGTGTTACAAGTTGGTATCAGAGCCCGGCTTATTTTAAATTAGTATTATTATTTTAAACTATTAAACTATTATTTTTAAACCATCATTATTTTTTAAAGTATTATTGTCATAATTATAGAAGCCCAAGTTATTATTTCTAGGAATTCCTAGCCCAAATTATTTTTGAGCCAAATGCTAATTATTTTTTACCCAATATAGTGGTCCAAGAATTTTAGCCATTATTTTAAATTTTTAAAATCATTAATCCCATGAAATAAATTTTATTTTTGAAACCCGTGGGAATTAGAAAAAAATATATATACATAGTGCATGAATTATTTTTGGGGGAATCATCATTTGCATGTGCATACTGCATTGCCTAAACTTAGAGAACTTAGAAGTGTGATACGTTCTAACTTAGATCTTTTGCTTGTGCTAGATGGCTAGTGAAGATATGATGAACTTGATGATCCAAATGATGAACGCTCACGTGGATTCCCAACAAACCATACAACAAATGAAACATCGCATAGCTCAATTTGAGAGCTGATCAAGGTCGCATAAAAGACTTAGAAACTCAAGTGCAAAAACTCATCGAGCGGAGCGACGCAATGATAGATAGAATCGAGGCTCAAGGGTTGGACTTGCTCGAGCTCACTGATATCGTGGTACCATTCAGCCCGATGGAAGAACATTTGATGGGACCACGAAGCCCAACACCCCCAGTTGAAAGTCCATTAGGCCTTATCCATGGCCGTTATGGAACCCTTGGGCTCTGGCCTCATATGGTTCGTCCGTCGCCTAATCCAAGCCCAGCGCCAAGCCCAGTGGAGGAAGACCCAGTAGAGGATCCTGCTACACCTTATTACAAACATTAGATGTTTTAGATACTCTAGTTTTGCTAGTATATATTTTGTTTTGGTATACCCTATTACTTGTATTACAATTTCTTAAAGGAATAAAATACAAGTTGCATTCGATAATTTATTTGCTTATTTATTTATCTATTTCTTTAAAAAAAATATTTGTATATATATATATATAAATCTGGACAGACCCTATCCGAAAAAAAAAACAAAAATAAAAGAAAGGGGAAATGATTCCTAAAACTTTACTTACAACGGAGCATCACAATCGAAATGGATAACCAAACAGCAAACCTTACAGGACATAACATAAGCATACACCGAATCATAGAAAATGTCATAGCACCACACCATAAGGAAAATACTAGATCAACTACTTCTGACACAAGTCTAAATAAAAAAACACAAAGGGAAACCTAAGGTCACTGATCAGGAGGCGGAAACTGTCGATGCATAAACTCGTCCATGTGACGCATGTAGGCGTACATGTCAGTCATGGTGGCCTGCTGCTCCAGCTGTCTCACAGTGATCGTATCCATACGGGCCTGGTAGAGGTCCATTCTGGCATCCAAGGCATCGTATCGGGCATCTAGCGCATCGTAACGAGCCTGCCCGGCTGCGAACCTAGCATCAATACTAAGCTGCATCCCCTGCAGCATCTGGAGTATCTGCGTCATATCCTGACCCTGTTGTGGAACCACAGGAGGCGGAGGTGGAGGCGGCTGCTCTGGGGGAACAACTAAAATCAAACCACCATCCTCGGGCTGCGGGCGCAGTATAGCCCGAGGCGGTCCACGTCACAAGGCATTACGCCGAGCGCTGTAAGTCGGAACACGGTAATGCTCACCCGCAACTAACTCGTAAGGGTCCGTCTCCGGCGTCGTACGGATCCCCTGGGCAGCACATAACCCACAAATGAGGTGAACGTGAGTGATCACCCTACTCACTCGCCCTCGTCGCAAGCCCCTCAAATTGTCCGCAATGCAAGCTCCCACATTTACCCTACCGCCCCGGGCGATAAAGCAAATAATCTCATAGACATGATCTATGACGATATGGCTCCGGGTAATTGGCCGGACGCGTCCTAACCATAGCTGAGTGAGTACACGCCAATGAGCGTCCATCGACGTCAGCCGCAGCTCGTGGGTGTGCTCAGTCCGCGGGGGTGTATCGGTGCACAAGACACCCCAGGCGGAGCAAAAACACGGCCCTCAGGCTGTGGCCGGTATACGCCATCGTCAGGCAGACCGAAATAGAGGTTGATCGCCCGAGCACTGAAGTCCAGGTGGCGACCACGAACCCAGACTCGAGATAAGTCGTCGTGCTCCCTAAGACCGCCAATGTTTGCGATGACCTCCATAGCGAGATAACCGGAGGCAACGCCCTCGGGATGACGTGCGAGTCCGGTCCACTGGAGATGCTCCAAGATCGCACTGACCCTGTCATCGCCCACATGATCGGGGAACATGCCTTTCTCAGGAACATAAGCCTTGTTCCGACGAAGCTCGTCGAAATAGAAGTCCTGGGCGGCCATCGTCGTAAAACAAAACCTATCGTGCCGGCGAGGACGCACCTCGTCAGGGAGACCTCTGAGTCTCAGGCTCCTGCTCCTCGCCCTCCTCAGACTCACTGTCGTCAATATCCGGCATCACCGGAGCAGCAGTGCTAGGGCCGGCTGCATCGCGCCGAGTAGCTCGTCTCTTGGCCCCCGGAGGACACATGAGAGACGCCAAGACAACCCACAAGAAAAGCAACATCCTGTGAATACCCAATACCAATTATAAGGCTAACTTCCACACAATACTTCACAAGCAGAAATACGTAAAAACATCAAATATATGTTTCCAACGGGAGAAATCCAAGAGAACATCAAATCCAATAGTTCACCAATACAAACCGGAAGGTAACCGAACCAAAGAATGTGCCCAAACAAATTCCAAATCCCATTGTGACATTTCGTCGAACATGTTATGTGCGCAATAAATCAAGTTCAAAATTTACTTACAAACACATAGGAATTGCCCACAAATTGAAACGATTGCTTAAGCAACGACTCATCACCACAATATGGCACAAACCAACAACAATGAACTCATTTCCATGCCCGCAATACCAACATAAATCGAAAATTTCATATCCTTCCTAAAAATCTAAAATCTAGTAAGAACTTTCCCAAGTTAGGTATACATTGGTGCACAAATACTCCCTAAACAACCAAAATAGCATCAAGTATCATATAAACTCACTAATTCGCACGAATCAAACCTAAAAGTCACAAATCCCCAATTCTCACACATAAACCCTAATTTCAAAATTCGTCCAAAAATCAAGTTATCCAAAGCATAAAAACTGAAATTGGTAAGTAAAAGTAGTAGATACATACCTTGCAAAGCAAAATTGAAGTCGGAACCGGGAGAATTTGAAAACGGGAGAGCGAATTTGAGAGAAAGTTGGGGGTGGTCTCGGATGTGGAAAGGGGTGAAATGGCTCGCGCGGTGCGCGAGCCCTCTTTTTTCGAACTGCTGTGACCGCGCGGTCTCCGCGCGCTAAACAGCCATACCGCGCGGACCCCGTGCAGGTCACGAATTTTGGTTTTTTTATTTTATTTTTGATTTTTGCTTTATTTTCTTTTGCTTTACACTACTCAATTGGCCCGAGCCTACATCGATAATGTGGTACGACGACATGGGGTACCGCATGACATCATTTCTGACAGGTAGATTTGTCTCTCATTTTGGACGGAGTTACAAAAAGCTCTCGGTACTCAAATCAAAATGAGCTCCGCATTCCACCCGATGACGGATGGAAAAACCGAGAGAACAATCCAAACACTAGAAGACATGCTGAGAGCACGTGTGTTGGAGTTTAAGGGACATTGGGAATCTCATTTACCCTTAATTGAGTTTTCCTATAATAATGGCTACCATGCTAGCATTGGCATGGCACCATTCGAGGCATTGTATGGACGAAGGAGCCGAAGCCCGTTGAGTTGGGAAGAAAATGATAAGTCTGTGGTAGTGGGACCACAACTTATCGATTACATGGCTCAATAAATAAAGGTGATTCAAGGAAAAATGAGAGCCGCTCAAGACCGTCAGAAGGGTTATGCTGACGTGAGACGACGAGACCTAGAATTTCAAGTGGGAGATAGGGTCATGCTAAAGATATCACCCATGAAGGGGGTGATGCGCTTTGGCAAACGATGAAAGCTGAGTCCTCGTTACACAAGACCTTATGAGATTCTAGAACGAGTCGGAAATTTAGCCTACCGACTGGCTTTACCGCCACAGTTAGATCGAGTTCATAACGTCTTCCATGTCTCACAACTAAAGAAGTATGTACCGGACCCGACGCATGTACTTCAATCGGAAGTAATCGAACTCGATGATGACCTCACTTATGAAGAAGTCCCAGTGCGAATTCTAGACGTTAAGGAACGAGTAACGAGTAGTAAAACCGTCAAGATGGTCAAGGTTCTTTGGTCAAACCACGAAAGTGAAACAACAACTTGGGAGTTAGAATCCGACATGAGAGAACGCTACCCGACACTGTTCCAAGCCTACACCGACACAGTTATGGGGGAGAGGATGTCACACCGCGTATTTTTCATGTACTTTTGTAAACAAGCAAACAAATTCAAATTGTTTTGAACTACGTTATGGCTTGATCCCTTCACAGGGTACGTAGGCAGCTTAGAAGTTTTAGTTCTAAGTTCAGTCACAAATTAATAAAACAAACAAAAAGACCTTAGCACGAGAAAAGCCGAAACACAACTTCGAGGACGAAGTTGATTCTTAAGGAGGGTAGACAGTAATACCCGAGAATTTTGCAACATAAAATAAATAAATAATAAATAAATACAATAAATAAATAAATATAGAGGAAATGAGAAATGAAATTGAACTTAAGAAGAAATTAAAGAAATTTAATTAAAAAGGAATTAAATTAAGTTAAAAAAATTGTTACACGGGAACCCAACAGCGATAGACTCAATAACCCGAGTCCAAACATAAATTAGATCCGAATAAAATGACGATAGGAAATTGGAGCCCGAAAATGACCCGAAAATCGGAATCCGAGAACATAGAGGGATAGAAGTCCGAAAGAGAGGAGGAAATGCTCAACGGATCGCACGACCGAGCGAGATTCTCTCGCCCGAATCCGGATTTTTCGACTTCGGTTGCTCCCAAATTGGCTCAAGACTTACTAGGGCAGACCTTGGACGTCCCCTAGGTCTTTCACATCTATAAATAACCCTCGTAATCAACCCTGAACATTTTTCAAACCCTGCGAAATCTCTCTACACACCAAACCCTAATTCCGAAGTCGTCGGAGGCACAAAACCGAGCAAAGGGACTGTCTTGGACGAAAATCGGAATGCTTCTATCGTTGTGGTAAATTCTGATCCGATCTTTTTCCATTTGTGATTCGAAAACGAGTCCTAACGCTATCCTTTTCTTCTCTACACCCCGAACCGGATCTAGAACGAAGAACCCGACGAATCAAGGAGATAAACGGTGGACTGGAAGCCACGCCTCCGAATCGACGAGCCGGGACGACCACAAATCTATAAGTTAATGCTTACATGGTTTTGGGAGGATTTAAAATACACTTAATCTAAAGGGTTAACCAAGAACTTAAAAAATCTGTCAACACGAAAAATTCTCGGCGCTGCGTTTTTGCACGAATTTTTAGAACCCATAAAACTGATCAAACAAGAAAACTTAAAACATGAAAAACGTTCCTAAGACATAGATCTACTTTCTGTATAATTTTCGTAATTTTTCGTTATGTTTGGTATCTGAAATCCACCCCAAACTGGATTGTTTTAAATTTGAATCTTGAAATCTTGGCAGAACATTAGTCCGAACTTGTAGGCATTTTTGACACTAGATCTATGCCGATTCAGTACTTTAGCTGAACATGAAACTTGTAGATAATTGTCTTAAGTATCTCTCTGTAAAATTTCATCAATTTTGGAGTTAGTTTGCTATGGTAGATCTCGAAATTTTGAAAACCGCTTTTATAAAATTCGGACAGATTAATGGCTGGATGAAAATCGACGTTTTTGACTTATTTCCTTAACTCGGATCGAAAAAGTTAAAAACACGAAACTTGTTCGACTCTGTGTTTCCCAGTCACGGGTCAAATTTCAGAATTTTTGGAGTTAAAACGGATTTTTAATTAATTTTGCAGTAAACAGTGGTTTATCAAAGTCAAATCTTGAAAATCTTGTTAAAACGATAAAATTGGCATTTAAGGTTTAAACGAGTAGAAATCTCTTTTTGAAATAAATACATGAAATAAGATTTTTGAAAAAAAAATCCCCTTACAAACTTGATCAATTAAAATTAGGGGTGAGTGCTCTGCAGGGTGCCCCCTAACTATTCACTTCGTGCCTTATGGATGATGGTGACCCGCGCGAAATTTGAAATACATTGCCAAAACGGCATGAGAAAAAGGGCCTACACTCTCGAGAAAATCCACATGGGTTCCGAGGCACCGGAGTGGTACTGGGTATGGCGGATAAGGCTGCGGCCGCCGGGCTACCGGCTAGACTTGACGAGATTGCAATGCAATCGTGAAATACTTGAAATACTAAATCTTTGGTGTAAGGGAGAATAAATTAAATATTTATTTGTTGTCCATTTAAATTATTTGATGCTTTATTTAATTTAATTATGGCTTTTATTTTAAATTATGTTAAATGTGTTATTAATTAGAGCCATGAATTAAATTATGCAATTGGTTAGTTAATTAAATTAAATTGTTTATAAATTATTATCATGCTTTTACTTAAGTATTAAATTAATGGCTTTGAAACCCAACGATCATGTATGTGTTAACTTACTCTGCAAGTTGTGCTGACCAAACCATTTCATTTCTTTTTCTTACAGAGTATGTGGAGTAGGCATGAGCACGTTCATGCATGGGATTTTGGGAACACTTGTTTTTGTTAAATTTTGCATTAGACTATAGTATGAACGGGCCTGTTTAACCTGTGTTTTGGCCATGTCGGCCCTATTTACATTTCCGCTGCAATATTATACTTAAATATTGTTTTCCGCTGCATTATGGTATTATTATTTTCGAATTTATATTGTATGGGCTGTTTTCAAATGTTTTAAATATTTTAAATACTGAAATACCTAGCCTTGCATCTCTTTAGTAAGCTCGGAGAAACCGTGTCTTGCTAGGGAGGTGTGGCGGTGACATCCCGACCTGGGTGATCAAAAACCGGGGTGTTACAGAAATCATCCATGGTCCTCCACACTTTAATTATGGAGCGGATAAAGTTTCATGTTTATGCTGTGATGCCACAAGGAGTGTGGCAGAATTCAGAATTCTGGCACGGGAACAATTCTTAGATGAAGACCCTCCTGAGGATTTTTCAGATGGGGAAGAAGAAGAAGATGAATGATTTCTCAACTAGGTTGTCCTAGTGTCATCTTTTTGAATTTTGGCACTAAACTGATTCATTTTTGAGGAAATGTGATTAGTGATTCAATTCTTTTGTATCTTGTAAAGGCAGCATGTTAATAATGATAATGATCTGATCTCTAAATTCTGAGTTATCTTTCAAACATTTTTTTTTAATCAATACTTGAACTTCCTGAATATTTCTTCTTCTCCTCCAAACAGAGATGTTAGAAATCATGGATTCTTGAGAAATCAACTAACTGATTTACCCATTGAGCTCTTGGGAGATATAATGTCCAGATTGGGGAGACAAAGCGTGAAGGAACTCTTTAGAGCATCAGAGGCTTCTAAAAGCCTTCATGTTGCAAGCAAATTGCATATTGTTTACAAAAGGGTCAATATGGAGAGCTGTGCAGGGTGGAGAGGAAATATCTGTTCACATAATCAGGAAAGGTTCATTAATAAATGTCAAGAGGCAGGGAACTATATGTTCTGTAACACCCCCATTTTCCCAAAAGATGCAGTGGAAGAAAAGAGCGGGAACAATGGGTGGGGTGCTACCGCCACGTATTCCGGCATGCCAAAAATACGCTAAGGCTATAATAAATAATTGCAGAATATTAGCAATCGAATGTATATGCTAACCACGTTCCGGACAAGCTATCATATAATTCGCATAGAAGCTTATATACTGTTAAAAGTATAAATAAGCTTAATACGTTTGGTTATATAACCAAAATGGAGGAGCATTCCTCAAATGAGCTCAATGGTAATAATAGTAGAATAAATCCATGGAAGCTTTGATTTTAAAAAGGGATTCTCTATTTCATATTAAAAAATAGTTAAATGCATAATGCATTGTTTAAAACAGTAGGGCACAATATTTTCATTAATGGGATAGAACCCAAATATTTGTTTATGCTCGATAAATCACTATCTATGCCAAGGAATAGCTTTTTATCCCAACAAGGGGGTTTTAAAATATACATAATACCCCCAAACCGTGCCCGTGCAGATGATGCCTTGCAGATCTCAAAACCTGAAAGGAAACGGTGAAAAAAAAATGTAGAGTCAGCGAGAATAATCGCTGAGTAAGTAGACGTTTACTCCCGGAGGAGATAGGGTAGCAGAAACAATTTTAAAACAACAATTATGGTAATGGTATGCTTAAACGAGAATTTATTTATGCACAAACAAAATCCATATAAGTCTAAACCCGGGAAAAGACAATATGACACTATGCGTTACCGAGAAATAAATTTCCCAGACAACATGATGTGCAGGTTCCCCATTGTAGGGCCCAAATCTCACATACATTCAAAGGTTGTGGTGGAGGTAAGAAATTTCCTCAAACCACATGGAATCAGGTAGGTGGCATCGGGTCAACGTCCCCAAATAGCTTTGAACTGCACACATCCAGGGGTCGAAAGCCCCGGAAAGCTTTGAACTGCACACATCCGGCGGAGGTGATCCGACCTAGTACTCAGACCCACCCCGTAACAATGGTACCAAAATCGATACGATTTATTGCAGAAATTAAATAAGCACAGTAAAAGAGCATACCAATATTCCAAAAGCAGTAGGGAGCAATAAGCATTACTTTAAAACATAATAAACTGGTATTAAAAATTATGCTTAAGCTAAAATTAAATTTGGGCTTACTCCAAAGAGTAAAAATCTACTTACAGTCATCGTAGACGGAATGGGTAGGACACACGCACAGGCTACGAGCAGATAATCCTTTTTCAGCTACTTGACTAAGAAAAATATTCTATTATTAATTTATATAATAGCTTTCTTACTAAAATAATATCTAAAATAATAACTAAAATTTTTAACCTAAACAAATCTTACCGGAACACTTCCTAGGGGCTAGTTATTTGCAATAATTCCCGCTTGAGCTCCTAGGAACCTCTTTGTGGAACTAGTAGCAAAATGGGAAAGCGAGTAACAGAAAAGGAGATGGAGAGAACCGAAGAAGAAAATACTGAACAAGAGAGATAACAGAGGACGGAAGAGGGGAAAACATAAGAAATAGAACAGAAAGGGTGTGGCTTGTGTGCTGTCAACAGCACATACATGCAATATGGAATGATGGCTACGCATAGAAAAATGATGTCAGAGCAATGAAAAATGATGTCTGTGTGAAATGATGTGTGCGTATGAAAAAATGATGAAATATTATAAAATGGGCAACATCATTTTTCATTGAGCTAACATCATTTTTCATTGCGTGGACATCATTTTTAATCCTGCCTGTACCTGCTGGCAATAATATTGCCAGCACCAAAACCAGGCTGGAACAGAAAGAGCAGAAAAAAAAAATGGTGAGTGGCGTGAGTGAAGGGGCTGGAATCAAGGGGATTATATATAGGGAGAGGGAGTGTAATACCCGGGATTTTTATCGGCGTTCAAGGAATCAAATTTATTTCTTAATCCGATCAAGGTTGAAATATCTCCGAGAAGAAGAAAATAATTTATCACAATAAATTATTGCTCGGAAATGAAACGTCGATAGATTCAAAAAAACAAAAATAAATAAATTAATAAATTTCAAAATGGAATAAAAGAGGGAAAGAAAGCCCGGAGACATTCCATGAATCGAGTCAAAAGAATTAGAATTAAATTCAAGAAAGAAAAGAATTTTAATTCCAAGAACCCGCGAAGTCGGAAACGATTTAATTAAATAAATTAATACACGGGAGCCAAAAGACGATGAATTAGAAGCCGACGAATCCAAACGCGACGAACTCAAAATTTCGAATACGGGATTAATTCGAAACGAAATAAATTTAAGATAAGAATTTATAATCCGAGAATGACCCGAAAAATCGAGCCCGAAAATGTAGGAGGATAGAAACCCGAAAGAGAGGAGAAAAGGCCCGACGAATCGCACAACCCGGTCCGAACTGCGGTCCAGACCGGAGCCGCGCGGTCCCCGCGCGGTCCGCGCCAAGACCACGCCAAACAGCTGGTCGCGGGAGTTGCGTTTTCATGGCGATTTCTTTCCTTGTTTTGGTGCTCCAGCTTTGGCAACTCACCTAGGGTTATGGGGGAGTCTTTATAAATCAAATTGCAGCTCCTAGGTCGCCCAAAAAACTGGTTGCAGCCGCCCCCATCACCCTCTCTACACACACATTCGAAAAACCTAATCTTTGAGACTTCCGGAGGCCACCCGACGGAGGAGACTAAGTTTTGGACGAGGCCAAGCCATGCCAGACGCCATGTGGTGGTAAGGATGAGATTTCAATCCCTTTTTCCATAGCCCTAGTCGAATTTAGAACCTAACTTTTAGTATTTCTCTCTTATAATCGCAAATCGGGACCGAAGAGAAGGAGACGAGTAGATTTAGACGTGTTCGTTGATCCCCAAGGCCATCCCGACGAAATCTAAGACTTTAGATCTTAGACACTGTAAGTTGATTCTTCTCATAACCGTTTTGGTGCCCTAAAATCGAATGGAATGCAAGTTTTAATCAACATACGGAAATCTGTCCCAAACACCCTCCCTATGTGCAGTTTCGGAAATCCAATTTTTAGACCCTTTTCGAGCTTTCAAACGGAGAAACTTAAAACTACAAAATTGTTCCTAAGGACTTAAAGTATACTGTGTTAAAATTTCAGAAATTTTCATCGAAGTTTGGCCCGTCAAATCGAATCTGGTATATTCTGCATTTTCGGACAAAACCCCATATGTGACAGTTTTGTGTGTTCGACTCCCTTGACGTTTTTCTAATGGATCCCATCAAAACTAAACTTTCATGTAAAAACGAAAGTTGTAGCTAACCGTCTAAATATTGTGTCCGTAAAATTTCACGCGTTTTCGTTAAGTTTTGTTACTCGAAATTTCACCGAAAAGATTCTGCGTTTTTAAACATTTTCGAAAATCCTGACAGCTTTCATATGCGGACTTCATGTGGATTTTTCTCTCACCTTTGGTCGAAACCAATCTTTGATGTGAACATAAAAGTTGTAGATATTTGTCTCAAGATTATGCCTGTAAAATTTCGTGAACTTTCGTTAACGTTTGGACCATGAAATTGATCCGAACAGCCTGCGTTTTTGAAAAGAAAACTTGACAGATTTTTATCCGAACTTGATGCGCGGATCTGATCCGATCCGGAGTGTTTCCGGACAAAATACCTCTAATAGAACTTGTTCATTTTTGTGTCATTTACATGCCTGTAAAATTTCATAATTTTCGGAGTTCGTTTACTAGGTCGGAAACATGTTTTAAAAACAGTGCGCTGTTACCGGAAGGTGGCAGATTATACTTTTTAAGAAGATCGTAAAATTTGACTTGTTTCCTTACCCGATTTCGAGAAACCTAAACACAAAAGTTGTTCGTTAGGGTGTCGTTGATACACTGAGTAAATTTCATAGTGATCGCCTTAAGAATGAATTTTTGAAACCAAAAGGCGTAATCTGCGACGGGTGCGCTTATCAAACCTTGAGAATTATGGGAAAACTTTCCTTGCGACACTTTCAACAATTTTGAAAACTTTATGAATTATGATCGAATTGGGAACTATGAAATCTTGATTATGTGGCTTGTGGACATAAGAGCCCAAGCATACGACTAGCGGACATAAGAGCCCTAGTGAAACATAAATTATGCGGCTTGTGGACATAAGAGCCCAAGCGTACGATTAGCGGACATAAGAGCCCTAGTGGAATATTGATTTGAGGCTTGTGGACATAAGAGCCCAAGCGTACGACTAGAGGACATAAGAGCCCTAGTGAAATATCGACCATGAGGCTTGTGGACATAAGAGCCCTAGCGAATGGTGATTTGTAAGACTTGTGGACATAAGTGCCCAAGTGGAAACAAAAGTAGAAGAATGAAATATTCCTCATACGAGAACATATATCTTAACTATGGTTTTTTTTGAACTCTCTGCATTTAATAAGTTCCTTTTTACTAAGCTTTTAAGCTTATATACTTAATATTCGTGTACGCCCTTTTGCATTTAGAATTATGCCTTTAAAGCCTTATTATTAATGTTGACAAAGATACATTTTTATATTATAAAATGTGCATGAGTAAAAAGGAGAATTTTTATTAAGTATATTTTAAAACCCATTATTGTTATGTTAAGAATTAACTTACTCAGTATTTTATATACTGATAAAACCGTTTCATTTTTTTTTTACAGAGTATGAAGAAATGGCATGAGCATGCACGCATATTGAGGGCTCGGGAATTAAATTAATAGTTTTGAATGTTATATCTTGTTAGACTTAAATTACCCGCTGCGTTTTGGCCATGTCGGCCCATATTTAAATTTTCCACTGCGACTTATTTTATTTTGTGTGGATTATACTATGTAACTTTAAAATAAATCTTTTTGGGCTTGCTTTTAATTTATTTTGAAATACCTTTAGCCTTGCATCTCTCAAGCGAGCTCGAATGAATTCGTGTCTTGCTTGGGAGGTGTGGCGGTGGCATCCCGGCCTGGGTTATCAAATCCGCGGTGTTACAAAGTGGTATCAGAGCCCGGAAATATTTTAAAAATATTATTTTTATTTTTAGCCCAATATAGGGGCCCAAAGAAATTTTTAACTACTATTATTATTATTTTAAAATTTCAAAGTATTATTTCCATGGTTCAAGTCTTATTTTAAAAACCCATGGGAAAATATATATATAAATTATTCGGACAAGTTTAGATGAACGCATAAAATAATTTTTCGGGGTTGGGATAACATTTGCATTTCATTGCATACATCCACGAATATTTGCGCTATTTTTTTTTTATGTGAATTATCAGTATTAAATATTACTCATATCTTACAATTTGACATGACCTTGACTTAGGAGCGTTTGCTTAAGACTAATTTTGCATTAGTCCTAGAACTTGATCACCTAAGCTTGGCGTGCCCATACATTATCTCCTCTTGCCAACCCTATCTTATAGGTTTTCTTGAACGCTAACTTGCCTTAGATTAGAAACTCATCTTCACGTGCGTTGATAACAGAAAATGGCACCTAAGGGAAAATCGAGGAAGGAAATCCCAAACAACGCCAATGCTGATCTCCCCAACGCACCCAACAATACCGAGATTACTCATAACGTAGGAGGGCAAGCGCCGCCTATTCCCAATAATTTGGACGAACGCCTAAGAACTATGGAAGAAGTCCTCATAGCCTTGGGGAACGCCGAGGTACGAAGGACTCCAGTGGGTGTACCACCGCCGGCAGCCCGACTCAATTACCTAGCGTTAGTGAACCCTTACCAGCCAACCCACTATGATGGCCAAGAGGATCCGGCCAAACTTGAAGATTGGATCCGCACATTTGATAAGCTCCTTAGCGCTATCAAATGTCCCGAGGACGAGAAGGTCCAAGTGGCGACCTACTATCTTGGCGGAGAGGCCGACGGATGGTGGCATAACCTCCAAGGAAATTTGACTAAAACCTACCTATGGGAAGAATTTAAGGAGGTTTTGAGGGAAAGGTTTTACCCAATGAGCATTAAGGCCGCAAAGTATGAAGAATTCGTCCATTTGAAACAAGGTGGGCAAACGGTACAAGAGTACTATGCCAAGTTTAAGGAGCTGGTTAGATTTGCTCCTACAATGGTGCCAACTGACTTCGACAAGGCTCAGAAGTTCGAGATGGGTTTGAATCTTGATATTCGAGAGATATTGGTGGGAGGACAATGCACGACTTTGCAGGCGGTATATGACCGGGCAGTAGCAGTCGCTCGTGTCCAACAATTAAAGCGGAAGGACAATGGCGAATCGAGCAAGAACTCGCAAGGATTTGAGAAGAACCGTAATAAGAACAACAATAATAACTTTAGGAGGGGCAATGACCAAGCTAGATTCAATGGGTCTAGAGGGAATGATAATCGTGTTGCATTAATACCAAAATGCCCGCGGTGCAATCGACCGCATCTGGTGCGCCAGTGCCCGAAGCCTGGAGCTTGCTATAAGTGCGGAAAGTTTGGTCACATGGCTAGGGGATGTCGAACGCCGGAGGAGGCGATCGAAAGGAGAATGGATCTGGTGAACCTCTAGCACGGAGAAGCTGAAAATGGGAACAAGGTCAAAACTCGAACATCCTTGAGAGTAATGCATAGGCAGTTATGGGGACATAACTGTAATCTTAAGGGGGGAGGATGTAACCACCCGAATATTATGTATTCCAAATCAATAAAATAAACAAATTCGAATTGTTTTGAACTACGTAATGACTTGATCCCTTCACAGGGTACGTAGGCAACTTGGAAATTTCAATTCTGGGTTCAGTCAATCAACAATCAAACAATAATTCAATAACACAATATCACAAAATAATAAAATAATAAAAGCCGAAACACAACTTCGAGGACGAAGTTGATGCTTAAGGGGGGTAGACTGTAATACCCGGGATTTTTATCGGCGTTCAAGGAATCAAATTTATTTCTTAATCCGATCAAGGTTGAAATATCTCCGAGAAGAAGAAAATAATTTATCACAATAAATTATTGCTCGGAAATGAAACGCCGATAGATTCAAAAAAATAAATAAATAAATAAATAAATTTCAAAATGGAATAAAAGAGGGAAAGGAAGCCCGGAGACATTCCATGAATCGAGTCAAAAGAATTAGAATTAAATTCAAGAAAGAAAAGAATTTTAATTCCAAGAACCCGCGAAGTCGGAAACGATTTAATTAAATAAATTAATACACGGGAGCCAAAAGACGATGAATTAGAAGCCGACGAATCCAAACGCGACGAACTCAAAATTTCGAATACGGGATTAATTCGAAACGAAATAAATTTAAGATAAGAATTTATAATCCGAGAATGACCCGAAAAATCGAGCCCGAAAATGTAGGAGGATAGAAACCCGAAAGAGAGGAGAAAAGGCCCGACGAATCGCACGACCCGGTCCGGACTGCGGTCCAGACCGGAGCCGCGCGGTCCGCGCCAAGACCACGCCAAACAGCTGGTCGCGGGAGTTGCGTTTTCATGGCGATTTCTTTCCTTGTTTTGGTGCTCCAGCTTTGGCAACTCACCTAGGGTTATGGGGGAGTCTTTATAAATCAAATTGCAGCTCCTAGGTCGCCCAAAAAACTGGTTGCAGCCGCCCCCATTACCCTCTCTACACACACATTCGAAAAACCTAATCTTTGAGACTTCCGGAGGCCACCCGACGGAGGAGACGAAGTTTTGGACGAGGCCAAGCCATGCCAGATGCCATGTGGTGGTAAGGATGAGATTTCAATCCCTTTTTCCATAGCCCTAGTCGAATTTAGAACCTAACTTTTAGTATTTCTCTCTTATAATTGCAAATCGGGACCGAAGAGAAGGAGACGAGTAGATTTAGACGTGTTCGTTGATCCCCATGTAACACCCCGGATTTGATAACCCAGGCCGGGATGTCACCGCCACACCTCCCAAGCAAGACACGACTTCATTCGAGCTCACTTGAAAGATGCAAGGCTAAGGATATAAAATAATTTTAAACAACCAAGTCCGGAAATACTTATATTTAAAAATAATAATCATCCATACACGCAACGGAAATATAAGTTGTGCAGCGGAAATAAAGTATAAGAGCCGACATGGTCAAAACACGGGTTAAACAGGCCCGTTCATACTATAGTCTAATGCAAATTTAAAATAAAGTGTTCCCAAAAATTCCCATGCATGTACGTGCTCAGTATAATCCATATGCTCTGTAGGAAAAAGAAGGAAATGGTTTGGGTCAGCAAAACGTGCTGAGTAAGTTAACACCTAGCATGACTTAGGGGTTTCAAAGCCTTTAATTAAATTTAATAAAAACATGCTTGTAGGTAATACACGATTTAAGTTAATCATCCACTAATAATTAAATGACATAATTTAAAACAAAGAAAATATTCAATTCTCTTAATTCTCTCATGATTTCAGGATTTGGTATTTCAAGGATTTCACTCTTTCACTTTTGTTCGATATGATCCAGTATAATATGTTCTCGGGAAAATGGACCCGCAAGAATTTAAACGCATCCTAGGGAATCAAACCCGTAGGATCAACACACGTCCTGGGGAATCAAACCCACAAGGAATCAAACGATCGCCCTTGGGGAATCGAACCCGCAAGAACTCAAATACATCCTAGGGAATTGAACCCATAGGAATCAACACACATCCTGGGGAATCGAACCCACAGGAAAACAAACGACACATCCTGGGGAATCGAACCCGCAGGAAAACAAACAATCGCCCTTGGGGAATCAAACCCGCAAGGTAAGAACACATTTCGCAAGTTTCACAAAATTCTCAAATATAACTTACCCAAGTCGCTGTCTTACTCCATAATTAATTAAAAATTCATTTTAAGTCCGAAAATTCTGAAATTTCACCGGTAACTCGAAAACACAGAGACGAACAAGTTTCGTGTTTTACGTTTCTCTATCCGGGTTAAGGAAATGAGTCAAAAATCAAGTCGTTCCCATAAGTAGTATGCTGTCAGGTTTCAGATTCGACACCATTCAAAGATTCGACTTTTTATCATACCAAATGGACTCCAAAAATTCTGAAATTTTATATGCACACACTAGACATAATTTCTACAACTTTCATTTAGATTGCAAGGATCAATTCGGACTCGAAGATATAGAAACAGGCTCATCAAGTTTGGACATCAACACCTTCAGATTTCCAAAAGGGTTTTTCAAGGCAGTTTGTGTTCGGATCGTTTTGGGATAGCAAACTTTGATGAAAATGGCTGAAATTTTTACACAACTTAGATTAATGTGTTAGGATCAAAAGTCTAGTTTTGAGTTTTCCGGTTTGAATTCTTGAAGTAGGGGTTTTGGTCCAATTTCAAATCTGTCACAGTTTCAAGTTCGACTTTTAGGGCAGGTTCATTGGAGGCCATTTTCGGATATCAAAACACAATGGAAAATTATGAAAATTTTACACAAACTAAATCTATGTCTTAGGAATGTTTTTCATATTTTGAGTTTTTCCATTTGAGCAGTTTTAAGTGTTCGAAAAATTCGCACCAATACGCTGCGCCGGGGGTTTTTCGCGTTGACAGATTTTGAGTTTCTAAATCTCTATGTTTGGTTGCATTTTAAGTCACCCAAAACCAAGTAAGCATTAACTTACAGTGGGGATGATGTCTAGGAGGTCACGGGGTTGTCCGAAATCCACGGGATGTCACGAACGAATCTCCTCAAGTCGGTTTCCTCTTCCAACGTCCACGAACCGAATCCGCAAGTAAAAATCTATAGTTAGATTCGATTTTTGAATTCAAAAAGGTGTAGATAAACTCAAAAACTACTTACCAACGTCCTAGGGGTCTGTCTTCTCCTTCACAAGTCCTTCTTGTTCGGATTTCGTCGTCGGAACTTCAAGAACACAAGGGATTTCGGGGTTTTCGACTTTGGGAGGAGTTGGAGAGAATGTGAGGAGAAGAGGGCTGCTCTAGGGTTGTGTTTTTCGAATTTAGGGTTGGGGAGCAGTATAAGGTCGTCCCACATATCCTTCCATAGCCCGAGATTGAGTTCCCATCGTCGGGGGTCGAAAATATGGCAAGAAAATCGTCGGAACGCGTTGTTGCCATTTTCTGGGGAGGTCACGCGGACTTGGCGTGCTCATAGGCTAAACACCGCGCGGCCAGCGCGCGGCCTCCGCCTGGACCTCGGTCCGGGCGGGTCCGTACGATCCGATCGGGCTTTTTCTCCTCTCTTTCGGACTTCTGTGCTCCTACGTTTTCGGGCTCGATTTTTCGGGTCATTCTCGGATTATAAATTCTTATCTTAAATTTATCTCGTCTCGAATTAACCCCGTATTCGAAATCTTGAGTCCGTTGCGTTTGGATTCGTCGGCTTCTAATTCGTCGTCTTTTGACTCCCGTGCAACAATTTATCTAATTAAATTATTTCCGACTTCACTGGTTCCTGGAATTAAAATTCTTTTCTTTCTTGAATTTAGTTCCAATTCTTTTGACTCGATTCATGGAATGTCTCCGGGCTTCCTTTTCCTCCTTTATTCCATTTTGAATTTTTGAATCTATCGGCGTTTCATTTCCGAGCAATAATTTATTGTGGTAAATTATTTTCTTCTTCTCGGAGATATTTCAACATTGATTTGATTAAGAACTAAGTTTTATTCTTTTGGACGCCGATAAAAATCCCGGGTATTACAGTCTACCCCCCTTAAGAATCAACTTCGTCCCCGAAGTTGCGTGTTAGCTTCTCGCGAGCTTGGAACTAAGGTCCTTTCCACTTTGTGCTATTGTTTGATTGCGTGATTGTATCATTATGTGTTGTTGTTCTTGATGTTGTTGGTATTATTTTATTATATCGTTTGACTGAACCCAGAATTGAAATTTCCAAGTTGCCTACGTACCCTGTGAAGGGATCAAGTCATTACGTAGTTCAAAACAATTTGAATTTGCTTATTCGAAATACAAAATATTCGGAATAGAATATTCGGGTCGTTACATCCTCCCCCCCTTAAGATTACAGTTATGTCCCCATAACTGCCTATGTATTATTCGCAAACAGGTTCGGGTATCGTTGCCCATGATCCTTACTCATTGAGCTGACAGGTCAGCTTGATCGATGTCGTTCAATCGTCCTATGGCTCTTCTGGTTGGGGGTTTACCAAATCTAGCCTCTTCTCAATCCTCTCCTCACGAACATTGCATTCTCTAATCATGTGGTCTTCCCCACCACATCTATAACAAGTCCCGCGCCTTGGGCATTCGCGCACCAAATGGGCTTGGTGGCACTGCGGGCAACGTGGTATGACTGTATGACGTATGCCGTTTCTCCCATAATTGAAACCTTTATTCTTATTCTCCTTAAAATTTCCATTGCTAATGTTTCGATTCTTTTTCTCAAACTCTTGTGAGTCCTTGCTCGACTCACCGGTTTCTTTACGCTTCAGTTGCTGGACTCGATCAATTGCTACAGCTCGATCGTAAACCGTCTGCAGGTTTGTGAATTGTCCTACTGCAAGTATCTCCCGGAGACTAAGGTTCAGACCCATCTCGAATTTCTGAGCCTTGTCAGAGTCAGTTGGTACTATCCTTGTAGCAAATCGCACCAATTCCTTGAATTTGGTATAGTACTCTTGTACTGTTTGCGCTCCCTGTCTGAGGTTGATGAATTCCTCGTACTTCGCGGTCTTGGTGCTCAGTGGGTAAAATCTTTCTCTCAAGGCTTCCTTAAGTTCTTCCCAGGTGTAGGCTTCTTCGTCTTCCTCTGAATTCGTTCGAAGGTTTTGCCACCACTCATCGGCTTCGCCTCCTAAGTAATAGGTCGTCACGTATATCTTCTCCTCGTCAGGGCATTTGATAGCATCCAAGAGCTTATCAAAGGTACGGATCCAACCTTCCAACTTGGCCGGATCCTCTTGGCCGTCATAATGGGGCGGGTTGTAGGGGTTCACCAATGCCAAGTAGTTGACTTGGGCTACTGGCGGGGGTACTGCTGCTTGTGCCCTATGCACCTCGGCATTTCCTAATGCTACGAGTACTTCTTCTACCGTCCTTAAACGTTCATCCATGTTGTTAGGAATAGGAGGCGCTCGATCTCCTACGTTCGGAGGAATCTCATTGTTGTTAGGTGCGTTTGGGAGGTCGCTGTCAGCGCCGTTTGGGCTTACCTTCCTCAGTTTTCTTCTAGGTGCCATTTTCTGTTATAAAAGCACGCGAAGATGAGTTTCTAAGTGATCAAGATCTAGGACTAAGGCAAAGTTAGTCTTTAGCAAGCGCTCCTAAGTCAAAGTCATGTCGAATACTAATTTAAGAGTGTTTTCTTAGAGTAGCTTATTCACATAAAGAAGAGTTAGTGCAATTATGTGTGTATGCATATGCAATCCCCCCAATAAAATTTAATTTATGCATGCATTTTTTTTTTCTACCCATGGGTTTTAAAATAAGTTTATTCCATGGATAGATTTTTAAAGAATAAGGTAAAAAGGTTTGGGCCACTATATTGGGCCAAAAGAAATAAATTATTTGGGCTTAAGTAAAAACAAGGGTATTGGGCCAAAATAATTGGGCTTAACATTATAGTTAAATATTGGGCCAAAATAATTAATCTTTGGGTTTAAAATATTACACTAAGTAAATACAATTTTTGGGCTCAAAATAATACTAGTAGTTTAAAAATAATAATAAATTTAAAAATAATACTAGGTTTAAAATAATGGTTTAAAAATAATAATAGTAACTTTAAAAATTCCGGGCTCTGATACCACTATGTAACACCCCGGATTTGATAACCCAGGCCGGGATGTCACCGCCACACCTCCCAAGCAAGACACGACTTCATTCGAGCTCACTTGAAAGATGCAAGGCTAAGGATATAAAATAATTTTAAACAACCAAGTCCGGAAATACTTATATTTAAAAATAATAATCATCCATACACGCAGCGGAAATATAAGTTGTGCAGCGGAAATAAAGTATAAGGGCCGACATGGCCAAAACACGGGTTAAACAGGCCCGTTCATACTATAGTCTAATGCAAATTTAAAATAAAGTGTTCCCAAAAATTCCCATGCATGTACGTGCTCAGTATAATCCATATGCTCTGTAGGAAAAAGAAGGAAATGGTTTGGGTCAGCAAAACGTGCTGAGTAAGTTAACACCTAGCATGACTTAGGGGTTTCAAAGCCTTTAATTAAATTTAATAAAAACATGCTTGTAGGTAATACACGATTTAAGTTAATCATCCACTAATAATTAAATGACATAATTTAAAACAAAGAAAATATTCAATTCTCTTAATTCTCTCATGATTTCAGGATTTGGTATTTCAAGGATTTCACTCTTTCACTTTTGTTCGATATGATCCAGTATAATATGTTCTCGGGAAAATGGACCCGCAAGAATTTAAACGCATCCTAGGGAATCAAACCCGTAGGATCAACACACATCCTGGGGAATCAAACCCGCAGGGAATCAAACGATCGCCCTTAGGGGAATCGAACCCGCAAGAACTCAAATACATCCTAGGGAATTGAACCCATAGGAATCAACACACATCCTGGGGAATCGAACCCGCAGGAAAACAAACGACACATCCTGGGGAATCGAACCCGTAGAAAAACAAACGACACATCCTGGGGAATCGAACCAGCAGGAAAACAAACAATCGCCCTTGGGGAATCAAACCCGCAAGGTAAGAACACATTTCGCAAGTTTCACAAAATTCTCAAATATAACTTACCCAAGTCGCTGTCTTACTCCATAATTAATTAAAAATTCATTTTAAGTCCGAAAATTCTGAAATTTCATCGGTAAGTCGAAAACACAGAGACGAACAAGTTTCGTGTTTTACGTTTCTCGATCCGGGTTAAGGAAATGAGTCAAAAATCAAGTCGTTCCCATAAGTAGTATGCTGTCAGGTTTCAGATTCGACACCATTCAAAGATTCGACTTTTTAACATATCAAATGGACTCCAAAAATTCTGAAATTTTATATGCACATACCAGACATAATTATCTACAACTTTCATTTAGATTGCAAGGATCAATTCGGACTCGAAGATATAGAAACAGGCTCATCAAGTTCGGACATCAACACCTTCAGATTTCCAAAAGGGTTTTTCAAGGCAGTTTGTGTTCGGATCGTTTTGGGATAGCAAACTTTGATGAAAATGGCTGAAAGTTTTACACAACTTAGATTAATGTGTTAGGATCAAAAGTCTAGTTTTGAGTTTTCCAGTTTGAATTCTTGAAGTAGGGGTTTTGGTCCAATTTCAAATCTGTCACAGTTTCAAGTTCGACTTTTAGGGCAGGTTCATTGGAGGCCATTTTCAGATATCAAAACACAATGGAAAATTATGAAAATTTTACACAAACTAAATCTATGTCTTAGGAATGTTTTTCATGTTTTGAGTTTTTCCGTTTGAGCAGTTTTAAGTGTTCGAAAAATTCGCACCAATACGCTGCGCCGGGGGTTTTTCGCGTTGACAAATTTTGAGTTTCTAAATCTCTATGTTTGGTTGCATTTTAAGTCACCCAAAACCAAGTAAGCATTAACTTACAGTGGGGATGATGTCTAGGAGGTCACGGGGTTGTCCAAAATCCACGGGATGTCACGAACGAATCTCCTCAAGTCGGTTTCCTCTTCCAACGTCCACGAACCGAATCCGCAAGTAAAAATCCTTAGTTAGATTCGATTTTTGAATTCAAAAAGGTGTAGATAAACTCAAAAACTACTTACCAACGTCCTAGGGGTCTGTCTTCTCCTTCACAAGTCCTTCTTGTTCGGATTTCGTCGTCGGAACTTCAAGAACACAAGGGATTTCGGGGTTTTCGACTTTGGGAGGAGTTGGAGAGAATGTGAGGAGAAGAGGGCTGCTCTAGGGTTGTGTTTTTCGAATTTAGGGTTGGGGAGCAGTATAAGGTCATCCCACATATCCTTCCATAGCCCGAGATTGAGTTCCCATCGTCGGGGGTCGAAAATATGGCAAGAAAATCGTCGGAACGCGTTGTTGCCATTTTCTGGGGAGGTCACGCGGACTTGGCGCGCTCATAGGCTAAACACCGCGCGGCCAGCGCGCGGCCTCCGCCTGGACCTCGGTCCGGGCGGGTCCGTGCGATCCGATCGGGCCTTTTCTCCTCTCTTTCGGACTTCTGTGCTCCTACGTTTTCGGGCTCGATTTTTCGGGTCATTCTCAGATTATAAATTCTTATCTTAAATTTATCTCGTCTCGAATTAACCCCGTATTCGAAATCTTGAGTCCGTTGCGTTTGGATTCGTCGGCTTCTAATTCGTCGTCTTTTGACTCCCGTGCAACAATTTATCTAATTAAATTATTTCCGACTTCACTGGTTCCTGGAATTAAAATTCTTTTCTTTCTTGAATTTAGTTCCAATTCTTTTGACTCGATTCATGGAATGTCTCCGGGCTTCCTTTTCCTCCTTTATTCTATTTTGAATTTTTGAATCTATCGGCGTTTCATTTCCGAGCAATAATTTATTGTGGTAAATTATTTTCTTCTTCTCGGAGATATTTCAACCTTGATTTGATTAAGAACTAAGTTTTATTCCTTTGGACGCCGATAAAAATCCCAGGTATTACACCCCAAGGCCATCCCGACGAAATCTAAGACTTTAGATCTTAGACACTGTAAGTTGATTCTTCTCATAACCGTTTTGGTGCCCTAAAATCGAATGGAATGCAAGTTTTAATCAACATACGAAAATCTGTCCCGAACACCCTCCCTATGTGCAGTTTCGAAAATCCAATTTTTAGACCCTTTTCGAGCTTTCAAACGGAGAAACTTAAAACTACAAAATTGTTCCTAAGGACTTAAAGTATACTGTGTTAAAATTTCAGAAATTTTCATCGACGTTTGGTCCGTCAAATCGAATCTGGTATATTCTGCGTTTTCGGACAAAACCCCATATGTGACAGTTTGCGTGTTCGACTCCCTTGACGTTTTTCTAATGGATCCCATCAAAACTAAACTTTCATGTAAAAACGAAAGTTGTAGCTAACCGTCTAAATATTGTGTCCGTAAAATTTCACGTGTTTTCGTTAAGTTTTGATACTCGAAATTTCACAGAAAAGATTCTGCGTTTTTAAACATTTTCGAAAATCCTGACAGCTTTCATATGCGGACTTCATGTGGATTTTTCTCTCACCTTTGGTCGAAACCAATCTTTGATGTGAACATAAAAGTTGTAGATATTTGTCTCAAGATTATGCCTGTAAAATTTCGTGAACTTTCGTTAACGTTTGGACCTTCAAATTGATCCGAACAGCCTGCGTTTTTGAAAAGAAAACTTGACAGATTTTTATCCGAACTTGATGCGCGGATCTGATCCGATCCGGAGTGTTTCCGGACAAAATACCTCTAATAGAACTTGTTCATTTTTGTGTCATTTACATGCCTGTAAAATTTCATAATTTTCGGAGTTCGTTTACTAGGTCGGAAACATGTTTTAAAAACAGTGCGCTGTTACCGGAAGGTGGCAGATTATACTTTTTAAGAAGATCGTAAAATTTGACTTGTTTCCTTACCCGATTTCGAGAAACCTAAACACAAAAGTTGTTAGTTAGGGTGTCGTTGATACACTGAGTAAATTTCATAGTGATCGTCTTAAGAATGAATTTTTAAAACCAAAAGGCGTAATCTGCGACGGGTGCGCTTATCAAACCTTGAGAATTATGGGAAAACTTTCCTTGCGACACTTTCAACAATTTTGAAAACTTTATGAATTATGATCGAATTGGGAACTATGAAATCTTGATTATGTGGCTTGTGGACATAAGAGCCCAAGCATACGACTAGCGGACATAAGAGCCCTAGTGAAACATAAATTATGCGGCTTGTGGACATAAGAGCCCAAGCGTACGACTAGCGGACATAAGAGCCCTAGTGGAATATTGATTTGAGGCTTGTGGACATAAGAGCCCAAGCGTACGACTAGAGGACATAAGAGCCCTAGTGAAATATCGACCATGAGGCTTGTGGACATAAGAGCCCTAGCGAATGGTGATTTGTAAGACTTGTGGACATAAGTGCCCATGTGGAAACAAAAGTTGAAGAATGAAATATTCCTCATACGAGAACATATATCTTAACTATGGTTTTTTTTGAACTCTCCGCATTTAATAAGTTCCTTTTTACTAAGCTTTTAAGCTTATATACTTAATATTCGTGTACGCCCCTTTGCATTTAGAATTATGCCTTTAAAGCCTTATTATTAATGTTGACAAAAATACATTTTTATATTATAAAATGTGCATGAGTAAAAAGGAGAATTTTTATTAAGTATATTTTAAAACCCATTATTGTTATGTTAAGAATTAACTTACTCGGTATTTTATATACTGATAAAACCGTTGTTTCATTTTTTTTTACAGAGTATGAAGAAATGGCATGAGCATGCACGCATATTGGGGGCTCGGGAATTAAATTAATAGTTGTGAATGTTATATCTTGTTAGACTTAAATTACCTGCTGCGTTTTGGCCATGTCGGCCCATATTTAAATTTTCCACTGCGACTTATTTTATTTTGTGTGGATTATACTATGTAACTTTAAAATAAATCTTTTTGGGCTTGCTTTTAATTTATTTTGAAATACCTTTAGCCTTGTATCTCTCAAGCGAGCTCGAATGAATTCGTGTCTTGCTTGGGAGGTGTGGTGGTGGCATCCCGGCCTGGGTTATCAAATCCGGGGTGTTACAGGGAGAGCCCATATTTATCTGGTCCAAAACCAATTTGTGAAAATGCCTACAAGGACATTCACACCCTCCTCATCAGTTACAACTTTAATCCCCACTACCCGGTGGGTTTTCCTTATCCTCTTCCAACCGATGCACAATCCCCTCCCCCTTCCTTGATTTCTCTCAATCAATCCCATGTCTTTTCCCTGCTCCATTCTTCACCCCCTTCTTTTGTCTTCCTCCACTGTCTTGCCGGCGACGAGGGAGGGGACAGCCGGAGGCGGCAGCACCCGGCGGTGGGGTGTGGCGGCAGCGGAACTCAGCACTCTCCTCCCCACTTACGAGTCTCTCTCTCTCTCTCTCGGATCTCTTTTCTCATTTTGGTTTCAGTTTGGGTGAATGAATGGGGATTGAAGGAGATTGAGGTGGGATGGCAGGGGTACCGCGGGTGGTGGCGGCTGTGACGGGGAGGCAGCGGACGGAGGCCGCGGGTGGTGGCGAGGGTTCGGCTGAGGTGGGCGTGGCCGGCGGCGGTGGCGAGTGCGAGGCTCGGGTGGCGGCGACCCGTAAGTCCCGGCAGCCCTCTCCCTCCCTTCTCTTCTCTCTTGTTTCCTCTTAGCCATTTCTCTCCCCTTTTCTTGTTTTGGTTTTTGATTTGTTGTTGTTTAGATTGAGGAGGAGAATCGGTGGTGGTGGTGGTGGTTTGGTGTCGGCGGCCGCGGGTGGTGGTGGCGATGCGGCGGCCGCGGCTGTGGTGGAGTTGGTTTTAATGTTTGTGATTTGAGGATGGTGGTGACGGATTCGCGGTGGTGGTTGCGGATTTGAGGGTTGGAGATGGCCGGGCAAGGGTTGGAGGCTGGCGGAGATGTCGCCGGCGGGCCGGCGGCGGCGGTGGCGGCGCCGGAGGGTGGCAGCGGCGGCAGCAGACTTAGTTTAGGGTTAGGGTTTTGTTCTATTGGGCTTAGGGTTGGGCCAAAGGGGTTATGGGCCAGGCTTAATTTAATTGGTGTGTTGGATCCAATTTAAATTATTAGTTTATGGACTCAAATTACACTATCTTATGGACATAATTATCTTAATCTATTTAAATTACTGACTTAATTAATCTTTTAATGACTTAATTTTATAATTCATCTAATAATAATACGTATTATTATGAAAATTAATCTATCCAAAATGAACAAATTGGCCTATGGGAATTTTAAGTCCATCAATAAAATTTAGATATAAAAAGTTTTTAGCTTATTAGCGTCTTAGAAATTATTGTTTTCAAATTATTATTTGAATAAATAATGTGCTTCCGCTAAAAAAGCTATATAATGATGGATGCTCTCGATCCTCCCCCCGACTCTTCCCCCCCAACCTCCCCTCATGGTGGCTCTCCGGATATCGTGCTCCCTCTGTCTTTTAGTGATGCGCTTATGGCCGACTCAACCAAGGCTTCGGAGACACCAGTTGACACTCGTGACTGGCTTCAGGAACGTTTGGCGTCCATCGATTCAACGGGAGCGAACAAGAGATGTCCCAAAATCAGGTTTGAGAGGTCTGTTCTGGTGGACATGCTTCACCCTTGGAGAGACATGCTTATTTTGAAAGTTCTGGGAACTACGGTTGGGTACAATACCCTTAAGGAAAAGGTGACCCGTGCATGGAAGTTGGCGGGGGCTTTTGATCTCTTGGATATGGGCTATGGCTGCTTCCTAGCCAAGTTTGCGGTACCGGAGGATCGTGAGAAAGTTCTGACTGGAGGCCCCTGGATGGTCTTTGACCATTACTTGGCTATTTCACGATGGACGGATAACTTTCACCCGGCGAAGACCAAGTTGAATACGATTCAAATATGGGTTCGGTTTCCGGATCTCAATCCCGCGTTCTATAAAGAAAACGCCTTGAAGGTAATTGCCTCTGCCATCGGCTCCTTCATCAAAGTGGATCCGAACACGCGTTCTATCTCGAGGGGCAGGTATGCCCGCGTATGTGTGGAGATCAACCTCGACGAACCCTTGCTTGGCTCTGTGGACGTGGAAGGCGAGATTGTTAGGATTGCGTATGAAGTTCTGCATGTAGTGTGCATGAAGTGTGGACATTACGGACATTTGCATGACAAATGTACTGTGTACCCCGGCCATGTTCAAGCGGAGAAGGAAGTTGCGCCTGTCGATAAGGGATCCACGGTTGCAAGTTCATCGGTGGCGGCCGCCGCCGGACAGACTGGAACGTTGACTGTTGTTGGTAAATCCCTGGTAGATACGCTGGTTCCAGAAATCCAGGGAAAGAATAATGCAGTTAAGGAAACTTTGGCCAACTCGGGTAGTAAGGAGGGTCATAAGGAAACTGTTGGGGAAAAACCTAATTCGGTTACCTTTGTTACACCTAATCAAGAAGACCTCCCAAACCAAGAAGATTTGGGAATTGGCGAATGGGTGGTCGTAACACGACGGAAACCACGACAGGCTAACCCTAAGCATAAGTCCATTTTCAAATTCAATGGGCTGCCGAACAAAGGCCTGGAGAGCTCCCCTAACCCTCGGCTGGACAAGGCAACGAGGCCCCTTGGGCCTGGGAAACCTCGAGCGCTTCTTTCTGCCAAAGCTGCGGATCGAGGTAAGGGCCCCGCTAATGGAGTGAAGAGGATCAGGACGGAGGACGCACCCCCTGATACGCGAGAACTTGCTGGGGTTGCCGAGGTTGAGAAATTACTTTCAGCCAAATATGCTCATCTGCCTGGAGATGGAACGGGGATGGATATTGTTATATCACCAGGCCTGGTGGCTGGAGCGGAGAATTCAGTGGAAGTAGCTGGGAGTACTAAACAGGAGGTGGTCTCACGTCCGCAGGAAAAGCCTAGTGGGGATGTTGTGATGGCAGGGATGTCTATTTAAAGGCTCTTCCTCTGTACAACCTTTATGATGATTGAGTTCCGGGACTTTTCAATCTTTTCATGGAACATTCGTGGCGCCATGCACAAGTCAACTCAACGCCACATAGCAGATGTTTTGAGAACGGTTAAACCTTCCTTGTTGGTCATCCTTGAGCCGAGAGGAACGTTTGAACGCGTACGAGTCCTTTTCTATAATATTGATTATGAGATGATATATATATTGAGGATCTGGTTGGTCAAGCGGGAGGCCTTTGGGTTTTGGCACGGATCGGGATCCCATTTAGTTGCACTTGCATCGAACAGCCCCCTAGGAATGGTCGCATTGAAAGTCTCCAGAGGGATTGCTGCTTGGGTTTTCACAGCCATTTATGCAAACCCTTGTGCTAGCTTGAGAGCCAATGACTGGCATAATATGAGGACAATTGCCGCAAGTATTCAGGGACCATGGCTCGCCATGGGAGACTGGAACTCAATAGCTTCTTCCTCGGAGAGTGTTGGCATGCAATTCCAGGCCACTCATTCTGCCGCCTTTTGTGCCATGTTGGAGAACTTGGCATGCAAGCTATTCACACAGTCGGAGACTTATTCACATGGCATCACAATACCACCGGGGGTCAGTCGGCCAGGAGACGTTTGGATAGGGCGGTCGCAAACATTACATGGGCTGCTGCCTTTCCGGAAGGGTTTGTTGAGGTGCTACACCGCCGGGCTTCGGATCACAATGGCATCTTGATGCGCTGCTACCGGCCTGCTTCCACAGCCACTTCTCGGCCATTCCGATGGGAGTGCATGTGGTCTTCGCATCCTCAGTATACACATGTGGTAGATTCGTCTTGGCTTTTGGGGGGTGATACGATACAGGATAAACTTCGGCAAGTGAAATCTTCGTCCATCCATTTTAATCGGACCTGCTTTGGGAACCTTGCACGGTGGAAAAATAAGTTGTTGTGCAGATTGGAGGGGGTTCGCCGGATTCTCGATGGCATTGACTCTGCTTGCATGGCCCGACTAGAACAAGATCTTATGAAAGAATTGGATGAGGTCTTGGCTCAGGAGGAAATGCTCTGGTTTCAGAAGGCTAGAGACAAATGGGTTAAGATGGGGGATAGGAATACCCGATATTTTCATTCCAAGACCCTGATTCGTCGTCAACGCAACAATATTATGGGGTTGGAAATTAATGGCCACTGGACAACCGATGATTCCACTCTGCAGGCACATGTTCGCAATCATTTTGGTATGCTATTTGGCGTGAACTACCCAAGTCACATCATTCATCCCCCACTGGTGCTCTCACTGTCGTGGCTAGTACTGAAGGGTTGGATAAGGAAGTCTCTATCAGGAGGTCAAAGAAACTGTCATGGCCATGAATGGATTTTCGGCTCCCGGTCCGGATGGATTCCCTGCAATATTCTACTCAAAATATTGGGATATTGTCGAGTATTCGGTATTCAAGTTTGTTCAGAATGCTTTTAGTCAGGGCACCTTTGATACTTCTATTGCGGATACATTTATTCGGCTTATCCCCAAGGTTGAAATTCCCAGGGAAATCCGCCAATTCCGTCCGATTAGCCTCTGTAATGTGATTTACAAAATTCTTACAAAGGTCATAGTGCGCCGGCTACGGCCTCTTTTGAAAGATTATATCGGGCCTTACCAATCTGCGTTCATCCCAGGCCGGGGCACTTCTGGGAATGCTATTATTCTCCAAGAAGTTGTCAACACCTTCCACATCCGACATCAGCGTAAGCAAGAATTCCTCCTCAAGGTTGATCTTGAGAAGGCATACGATAATGTTGATTGGAATTTCCTTGAGAGTTGCTTAGGCGAGATGGGGCTGCCTGCCTCTCTTTGTCGGATCA
This sequence comes from Hygrophila difformis, assembly GCA_030278955.1. Classification (NCBI taxonomy): domain Eukaryota; kingdom Viridiplantae; phylum Streptophyta; class Magnoliopsida; order Lamiales; family Acanthaceae; genus Hygrophila; species Hygrophila difformis. The sequence goes on along the minus strand of JAOANR010000004.1, from coordinate 30,684,413 downwards.
TCATGTTCTGTGTCCGCTCGCCTGTATACAACATTCTATGGAATGGGGGCATTCTTCCTCCTATCACGCCAACCAAAGGGCTCCGCCAAGTGACCCTCTCTCGCCGTATCTTTTTATTATTGTCATGGAGAAACTGTCGAGAACCATTATTGAGAAAGTGAACCAGGGTCAGTGGAGGCCAGTTAAACTCGCAAGGAACACAACCCCTATTTCTCATTTGATGTTTGCCGACGACCTCCATTTATTTTCTGAAGCATCTCTGGCGAGTACGTATTGCATGGATGAGGTGCTAAATAATTTCTCCATCCAATCTGGGCTGCGGGTTAATGCTAACAAGTCAGTAGCTTATGCTTCCTTGTCGGTCCCAGCTGCCGGCCTTGCAGTCGATCTCGGCGGCCTTGGGCATTGCGTTCACCCATGAGCTTGGGCATTACTTAGGGTTTCCAGTCTTCCATGGGGCTACCAGGAGGCTACATTATCAGTTTCTTGTTGATAAGGTGAATGCTCGGTTGAGTACTTGGAAGAGAGGGTTGTTGAACAAAGCCGGCAGTATTACGTTGGCTAGGGCGGTGCTTGCGACTATTGCTATGTATTCCATGCAGATTGTGTGGCTCCCCGAAGACATTTGCCATAAGCTGGACGTCATCATTCACAACTTTATATGGAAGGACGTCTCTGGTCGAGGATTAAATCTTGTTAGCTGGTGGAAAATTGCTATGCCAAAAAAATTCGGAGGCTTGGGACTTCGGACTACCAGAGATATGAACATTGCTCTCCTAGGGAAATGCTACATGGATGTTCGGTGTCTCGCACCCAAGCCTTGGGTTGAACTGTTGGTAAACAAATATGGTTGTGTAAATGGTGCCCTCTCACAAAGGCCGGTAGCTTCGGCTACCTTCCGAGCGCTGTGCAAGGTGGATCCTATGATTTCTGATGGACTGAGGATGAGAGTTGGGGCGGGAAATTGCAACCTTTGGGCGGAGGCCTGGCTGCGATCAGGTGCCTTGTCCCGCAGGTTGACTGAAATTCATCCGGCGGACTCGGCCATCCGAATCAAGGATGTGTTCTATGGAGGGAGTTGGCATTGGGATATTATTTCGACTGATATCCCTGATGAGATACGGTCAGAAATCTTCAACCATGGTCCTCTAACTCTTCATGATACGGCTAGAGATATTTTGTGTTGGGTTAGCTCAACTGATGGCAAGTACACGGTCAAGGCTGGGTACGATTGGATCCTAGCACGGAGGGGTCTGACGTTGGATTGTGAGCGATCTTGGGTGTGGCGGATCCAAGCTCCAGAGAAAATTCGGTTTCTAGCCTGGTTGATCGTGCATGGGGCCATTCCGAGCAATGTTCTTCGTCACCACCGTGGGCTGGTTAACTCTCCCAACTGTGGCATTTGTGGTCTCCAGGCTGAATCGATTACACATATTTTTTTCCGATGCTCTTGGGCTATCCAAGTCTGGCGCAAGGTGGGGTGTCTAGTGGAGAATTGGTTGAGTAATGAGGATGAGATTGATGCTTCCTTCCACAGGCTGTGTCGCTCCTGGAATGGGCTTCATGGGGCAGTCCCTTGGTGTATATGGAGGGGGCGTAATGCCGCGGCTATGAGGGGAGAAAATGTTGATGTTCCAGCCACGGTGAAAGATGCCTTTTTCCTTGGAGGATGCTTCAACAGAATATTTTCCAAGCCTACTAAATTGAGGGAACCGCGGTGGATTAATTGGAACCCTATGGGTTCGGATGGGTTTATTCTTCATGTCGATGGTAGTTCGCTTGGTAACCCTGGGCGAGCGAGGTTCGGAGGCGTTATTCGGAATGAGGAGGGACAATGGATCGAGGGATTCTCGGGGTTTATTGGTTATAACTCGAACATTGTTGCCGAACTACATGGTATTTGGCATGGCCTTAAGCGTCTCTTAGCCTTGGGGATTACTGAAGCCACTTGCTTTTCTGATTCTCTAGCTGCTCTTCAAATTCTTCATCATGGTGTGGAGGCGGATAATTGGTTATTTCCTCTTAGCCGGAACATAGGCGATATTCATGCCCAGATCCCTGGTGCTCGATGGTATCATATTTTGCGTGAAGGCAATGCAGTTGCTCACTCACTTGCTAAGTGGGTGCGAATGGTGAGGAATTTTTCACCACGTGGGCGTTTCCTCTGGATGGATCCCGGGAGACTTTCTCAGCGGACTTGGCAGGGGTTTGCTTCCCTAGATTTTAGTTCTTCTTCTGGATTCTTCTTCTTCTTGCTGTAGAGTTTTTAGCTTTCCATTTTGCTGACGCGTTTGCGTCCCTGTTCACAAAAAAAAACACTTGTAATTAATTTAATGGATTAAATTATTTATTAAATTGCCACCATTAGCAAAATTACTCAAAACTTCTAATTCCTTAATCCTGGTAATTTTTGTCAATTATCATTTGGTTAATTGTTAATTTCATAACCTAATTGTCCAAGTATTTTAAACAATTAATCCTATAATTTAATCCATCCTTTAATTAATATTAAATTGCATTTTTTTCAAATAAAATTTTATGGACTTACAATAGTTCAGATTTTGCTAATTGGACAATTTATTAATAAGAGGGGTCATCCTTGATTTTCATAAATTAGTTGGCTAAGTATTTTATTTTATTTTTATTTATTTATTTACTTTTTTATTTAATCCTATTGATTCATTGTTAACATAATCCTATTTAATCTAACACTTATATGTTAATGGATCTTGAAAATTAGAAAATTAAAATTAAAAAAATCTAACACTTATATGTTAAATGTTTCTAGCGTCCGCCCACTACGCGGTTAGAATTTAATTTGCGCTAAATTGTAGGTAGGGGATTTAGGTTTAAAGTGACTAGTTAATTTATACTAAATCCGATTGAATAGTCGTTGTTTTGAAAACATATCGTCCTTTCATAAAAAATCTAAATTTTTACGGGAAATTTAGAATATTTATTTATTTAAATTTAAATTTTGTTTAAATTTTAATAGGATGTTATAGTCTACCCTCCTTAAAATAAGGCTTCGCCCTCGAAGCCTTTCGGAAAATCCTAAAAGTAATTCAGGTTTAGATATATATTTGCTAAAATTATATTTTATAGAAACCCTTGTAACGCCCCGGTTTTTGGTCACCCAGGTCGGGGTGTCACCGCCACACCTCCCCTAGCAAGACACGGCTTCTCCAAGCTTGCTAAAGAGATGCAAGGCTATGGTTTTTCAGAATTTAAAACATCAAACAGCCCATAGTGATATAATTTAAAAATAATGTCATTACAGTTGCAGCGGAAAATAATATTTACATGTATAATGCAGTGGAATTTAAAAATAGGGCCAACATGGCCAAAACACGGGTTAAACAGGCCCGTTCATGCAAATTCTAGTCTAACGCAAAATTTAAAAATGATGTAGTTCCCCAAAATTCCCATGTATGCATATGATGATGCATATTCCTCAGCTCTGAAAGAAGAAGGGGAAAAAGATATGGTTTGGTCAGCAAAAACTTGCTGAGTAAGTTAACACATACATGATTATGAGGTTTCAAAGCCATTAATTAAATTTTTAGAAAACATGCGCATAACACCCCATAATTTGATTCATTTATCTAGTAATAGTTTAATGTTATAATTTAGAAGACATGAATTCCATAAAATCATATAGTTTGCAAAGTAATTAAATATATTGTCATAAATTTAAAAGCACAATTTAATACGGATTTAATTCGGAATTTTCATAAACTCCTCGTTTCATTTCTTTTAGAGATCACCATCGCTAGGGCTCTTATGTCCGCCAGCCTTACGCTTGGGATCTTATGTCCACAAGTATCATGGTCGATCTTTTAATAGGGTTATCCCGTCCGCTAGCCATACGATCAATATTTCGCTAGGGCTCTTACGTCCACTAGACATACACTTGGGCTCTTATGTCCCAAGCCGTAGAGAACATTGACAGTATCCAGCTTAGTCAAAACCCACAATGTTTTAATCTTCTCTTTGTTTAGAAATGCCCATTTCACAAATTTAGTAGGTTTCTCAAATATATATTATTTCGGGACGCTGTTCGCTCCAACATCATTTTAAAATTGATTTCGTGCCCAAAAATTCTGAAATTCGAGCAGTAGCTCACCAACACACTAATGAACAAGTTTTGTGTTTTAACTTTTTCGATCCGAGTTGAGGAAATAAGTCAAAAACATGGTTTTTCATCAGGATATTAATATGTCCGAATTTTCACAGCCACAGTTTCTAAATTTCGAAATCTACCCTAGCAAACGAACTCCAAATTTGATAAAATTTACAGGCTCATTCCTAACACGATTATCTACAACTTTCGTTTAGAACTCAAAGCCTAATTCTCGTCGAATCAGGGGTTAATATTTGGATCAAGTTCGAAACTAATTTCTGTCAGCTTTTATGACTTCGGTAAGAACGCAGGTTAGTCCGGTTTAGATTCAGAGGTTCAAATCTCGACGAAAAATTCTAAACTTTTATAGAGGTGCTCCAAACATATAGATCTACAACTCTTATGTTTAACACCAATCCTAAATCGGTTTAGATCTAAGGTAAAAATCAACCTCAAGTTCAGAAGTAAAATCTGTCACCATTTCAAGATCTAAATATAAGGCAGTCTCGTTTGCGATAGTTTTCGGATATCAAAACACAATGAAAAATTAGAAAAATTTTACAGAAGGTAGATCTATGTTTTAGGAACGTTTTTTGTGTTTTAAGTTTTCTCGTTTGATCAGTTTTAGCGGTTCGGAAAAATCGTACAAAAATGTTGCGCCGTAGAGGTTTTCGTGTTGACAGATTTTAGGTTCTTGATTAAATATTTAGATTAGGTGTATTTTAATTCGCCCAAAACCATGTAAGGTTAACTTATGAGTTTATGGATGATCCGGCTCGTCGATTCGTAGGCGTGGCTTCCACGTCCTTCGTTCTCCCTCCGAGATCCACGACGACGGGAGTCTTTGGATTTTCGTCCAACTCAGTCTCCTCTCTAGCCTTCGTGCCTCCGACGACTCCGGAATTAGGTTCGATGTGTAGAGAGATTTTGTAGGGTTTTTTAAAAGTGTTTGGGATTGATTACGATGGTTATTTATAGATGTGCAAGACCTAGGGGACATCCAAAGGCTGCCCCTAAGTGTCTTGAGCCGAAAGGAAAGCAACCGAAGTCGGAAAATCCGGATTCGGGCGAGTAAATCGCGGGATGCCGCGTACTGCGCTAATGGCGCGGGGTTGGCGCGCCCTATGAGCAAACACCGCGCCATCCTAGCCTGGACTTCGGTCTGGGCCGGGTCGTGCAATCCGTCGGGTCTTTTCTCCTCTCTTTCGAGCTTCTATCCCTCTATGTTCTCGGACTCCGATTTCCGGGCTATTTTCGGGCTCCAATTTCTTATCCTAATTTTACTCGGGTCCGAATTTAATATTGGCGTCGCATTCTCGAGTCCATTTGTGTCGGGTTCCCGTGTACAATTCATTTAATTAATTTGTCTTCGGTTTCTCGGGTTCTCGGAACTTTGATTCCTTTTTAATTTAAATTCCATTTCTCATTTCTTATGATTCTTTATGATTTCTTTATTATTTATTTATTTATTTATTTATGGTATTAATTTATTATTTATTTATTTTATGTTGGAAAATTCTCGGGTATTACAACCCTTTATCGTGTTATCTATTAATTATAATTTCCTTCCGTCAGCCTCGGACATTTATCCTTGATACCCGCTTAATCTCTTTTAGAACATATTCTTGTTGCAAGAATCGTCCAATTTAATTCCGTTGATGTTCCTAGATGATTTGATAGGTTGGTCAACTATGGGTTGGTTCATTTTTCTTTCGACGTTTTCATTACCTGAGTATGCTAGCGGCTCAATGTTTCATTCCTTTCTTAGAAAGATAAAGAAAATAGTCTAACTTATTTACTCATTCCTTAATTACTCGTATCTCATTACTTCTCAAGAGGCATTTGGGATAAGTTTTGGGCACAAGTTTCGTTGGTTATGCTTATTTTATAAAGGGCTTCCAATAACCTAGTTAAATTGATAGGCTTCCTTGGAGTACATCATCAATCCTTAACAAATCCCACTTTTCCTTGTTGCTATCGTTGCTCTTTGGAGAAATTGCTTAGTTATCTAATAAGGTATATTAGAACATGGTTCAGATAAATGATGATGGTGTTGTCCAGTTAAGAATTATCTACGAAATTTGATAAGCAAATGTTTTACTGGATATAGTAATTTACTGTCCTTGAGATAAATTCGCTCTTGATGTAATACCCGAGAATTTTGCAACATAAAATAAATAAATAAAATAAATAAATAAATATAATAAATATGATAAATGAATAAAGAATCATAAAAGATGAGAAATGGAATTTCAATTAAAAAAGGAATCAAGATTTCGAGAACCCGGGAAGCGAAGGCAATTTAATCGAATAAATGGTTACACGGAAACCCAACACCGATGGACTCAATAACCCGAGTCCAAATGTAAATTTAGATCCGAATAAAATTAGGATAGGAAATCGGAGCCCGAAGATACCCCGGAAATCGGAATCTGGGAACATAGAGGGATAGAAGTCCGAAAGAGAGGAGGGAAAGCGCGACGGATCGCACGACCCGCCCGGACCGGAGTCCAGGCGTGAGTGGCGCGCTGGCCGCGCGGTTGTTGGCCTTAGACCGCGCCACGACCGCGCCACTCTGGCAGCAACAAACCAAGCGAGATTTTCTCGCCCGAACGCGGATTTTTCGACTTTCGGTTGAACATATCTCGACTCAAGACGCTTGGGGTCAGATCTTGGACGCCCTAGGTCTTAAATATCTATAAATAAACCCTCTTGGGAGCCCCGAACATCTTTACAAAACCCTACGAAATCTCTCTACACACAAAACCCTAATTCCGGAGTCGTCGGAGGCACAAAACCGAATCAAGGGACTGACTTGGACGAAAATTAGGAGTCTTCGATCGTCGGGGTAAGATTCGAACCATTCTTGTCCATTCTTTTCCATTCAAGATTCGAAAACGAATCCTAATTAAACCTCTTTCCTATTCTAAACCCCGATCCGGACGCGTTGAGGAAAAACGAAGGATCTCGGAGGGAGAACGAAGACGTGGAAGCCACGCCTCCGAATCATCGAAGCCGAGACATCCGTAAATTTGTAAGTTAACTCTTACATGGTTTTGGGATGAATTAAAACGTTCGAATCTAAAAGATTAAACAAGAAATCGAAAATCTGTCAACTTACATTTTCTACCGACGCAACAGTTTTGACGAATTTTTCCGAACCTTAAAACGACTCCAAATGGAAAAACTTAAAACACGAAAAACGTTCCTAAGGCCTAGATCTATCTACTGTAAAAATTTCAGAATTTTTAGAGACGATTTGATATGAGAAAACCAACCGAAACCGAACTGCTTGAATCTAGATCTTGAAATTCTTGACAGAACTTAGGTCCGATCTTGATCGCGTTTTTGACATAGGTTCCAGACCGATTTAGATCTTTGGCCGAACATGAAAGTTGTAGATAAATGTCTTAAGATGGTCTCTGTAAACCTTTATCAAATTTGGAGTTGAATTGCTATGGTAGAATTCGATATCTTTAAACTGTGACATATGAAATTCGGACAGATTAGTGTTTCTGTGAAAATTGGTGTCTTTGACCTATTTCGGTATCTCGGATTGAAAAAGTTAAAACACAAAAGTTGTAGATCTCGACGTTTCGGAGTCAGGCGTGAAATTTCGGAATTTTTGAAATTAAATCTGATTTTAGACGAAGTTTAGAGTAAATTGTGGTTGACCGAGTCAAATCTTGATATCTTGTGGAAACGGTGAAATTAGCCTTTAAGGTTGAAACGGATAGAAATTCTTTGAAATACGATATATGAAACGAGAAGATTAAAATATATTGCGGGTTATGACTAAGCTAGATACTGTCAATGTTCTCTGCGGCTTGGGACATAAGAGCCCAAGTGTATGTCTAGGTTGACGTAAGAGCCCTAGCGAAACACTGATCGTATGGCTAGCGGACGGATTAACTCTAATTAAAAGATCGATCATGATACCTGTGGACATAAGAGCCCAGGCGTAAGGCTGGCGGACATAAGAGCCCTAGCGGTGGTGATCTGTAAAAGATATGAAACGAGAAGTTTGCGAGAATTCCAAATTAAATCTGTATTAAATTGTGCTGTTAAATTTATGGCAACTTATTTAATTACGTTGCAAGCTATATGATGATCTTATGAATCCGTATTTCTAAATTATGCGATTACATGAATTATAAATTATGCACATGTTTTCATTAAATTTAATTAAAGGCTTTGAAACCTCATAATCTTGTACGTGTTAACTTACTCAGCACGTAGTGCTGACCAAACCATTTTTATTTCTTTTTCTTCCAGAGTTGAGAATTATGCATCGTCATATGCATACACGGGAAGCTTGGGATGATATATATTATTTTGAATTTTTGTGTTAGACTAGATCTTGCATGAACGGGCCTGTTTAACCCGTGATTAGGCCATGTTGGCCCTATATTTAAATTCCGCTGCAATAAATATGTAAATATTATTTTCCGCTGCAACTTTGATGTATTATTGTTTAAATTATATATGAATGGGCTGTTTGAATATTTTAAATTCTGAAAAACCATAGCCTTGCATCTCTTTAGCGAGCTCGGAGAAACGATGTCTTGCTAGGGAGGTGTGGCGGTGACACCCCGACCTGGGTGACCAAAAACCGGGGTGTTACAAGTTGGTATCAGAGCCCGGATATTTTTAAGCTAGTATTTTTAAACTATTATTTTTAAACCATTATTTTTAAACTATTATTAATATTTTGACTATTATTTTAAATTTTAAAGTATTATTTCCATGGAGAAATTTTTATTTTAAAACCCATGGGGAAAAAAATATATATATATAGTGCATAAATTATTTTTGGGGGGAAACCATCATTGCATGTGCATATTGCATTTCCTTTGTTTAGAAAACTTAGAATCTTGGCGAACTTAACTTAGCATCTTGGCGAATTACAACCTAGAATCTTGGCGAAGTTTAACCTAGGTCTTCTGCTTGCACCGGATAACATAGAAACTTGACATCGAATTAGAAACGCTCACTGGAGACTGATCTTGCCTTAGTTCTAGATCTCATTGATCTAAGCACGCGCCCAAGTATAGCAAATCTCGGCCTTCGCCATTGCTATCTTTGTACGAATTAGAAAATTTCCTCATGTGGAACAACGAGAAAATCAAGTTTTATTAAAACACTCTTTATTCCAAAAATCTTGTTTGGATGTCCAAACAACAAACCCGAAAATTTGAAATTAGAAATTTACGAAACGTCTCATTCGAGCGATCTACCTAAACCAAGATAAGCTAATCTATACACGTGTAACAGAAAATGGCGCCTAGAAGGAAACCAAGGAAGGTGAGTCCAAACGGCACTGACGCTAACCTTTCCAACACGCCCAACAACAGTGAAAATCCTCAGAACCTAGGAGAGCAAGTGCCTCAAGCGCCCAATAATATGGAAGCACGTTTAAAATCGGTAGAGGAACTCCTTGTAGCATTGGGAAATGCCGAGGTGCATAGGACACAAACAGTACCTCCGCCAGTAGCCCGAGTCAACTACTTGGCATTAGTGAACCCCTACAACCCACCCCATTATGACGGCCAAGAGGATCCGGCCAAGTTGGAAGGTTGGATCCGTACCTTTGATAAGCTCTTGAATGCTATCAAGTGCCCTGATGAGGAGAAGATACACGTAGTGACCTACTACCTAGGAGGCGAAGCCGATGAGTGGTGGCAAAATCTCCAAGCAAATTCAGTGGAAGACGAAGAAGCCTACACTTGGGAAGAACTTAAGGAAGCTTTGAGGGAAAGATTCTACCCACTGAGCACCAAGACTGCGAAGTACGAGGAATTCATCAACTTAAAGCAAGGTGCACAAACGGTACAAGAGTACTACACCAAATTCAAGGAGCTAGTACGATTCGCTGCGAGGATAGTACCAACCGACTCTGACAAGGCTCAGAAATTCGAAATGGGTCTGAACCTTAGTATCCGGGAGATACTTGCAGTAGGACAATTCACGAACCTGCAGACGATATATGATCGCGCCGTATCAATTGCTCGAATCCAGCAATTGAAGCGTAAGGAACATGGTGAGTCGAGCAAGGACTCGCAAGGACTTGAGAAGAAGGATCGAAAAGACAACAATATCAACTCTAGGAAAGACAATGGGTCCCGAAGGAAAGGAAATAAAGGTCTCAACAATGGGGGAGACGACAATCGTGGTGCGTTTATACCACGTTGCCCACGATGCAACCATACACATCTGGTGCGCCAATGCCCGAAGCCTGGAACCTGCCGTAGGTGCGGCAAGTTTGGTCACAAGGCTAGTGGATGTCGAACGCCGGAGGAGGCGATCGAGAAGAGAGTAGATTTGGTGAACCTTCAGCAAGGAGAGAGTGACGATGAACAAGACCAAAACCCGAACCTTCTTGAGAATAATAAATAGGCAGTTATGGGGACATAACTGAAGTCCTAAGGGGGAGAGGATGTGATACCCCGTAATTATTTATTTTTGGAGTTCGACTCGATAACATGTATCCCAAATAAATTTTTGAACTACGTTATGGCTTGATCCCTTCACAGGGTACGTAGGCAGCTTAGAAGTTTTAATTCTAAGTTCAGTCACAACATAATAAAATAAACACAAGACTTTAGCACGAGAAAAGCCGAAACACAACTTCGAGGACGAAGTTGATTCTTAAGGAGGGTAGACTGTAATACCCGAGAATTTTGCAACATAAAATAAAAAAATAAAATAAATAAATAAATATAATAAATATGATAAATGAATAAAGAATCATAGAAGATGAGAAATGGAATTTCAATTAAAAAAGGAATCAAGATTTCGAGAACCCGGGAAGCCGAAGGCAATTTAATCGAATAAATGGTTACACGGAAACCCAACACCGATGGACTCAATAACCCGAGTCCAAATGTAAATTTAGATCCGAATAAAATTAGGATAGGAAATCGGAGCCCGAAGATACCCCGGAAATCGGAATCTGGGAACATAGAGGGATAGAAGTCCGAAAGAGAGGAGGGAAAGCGCGACGGATCGCACGACCCGCCCGGACCGGAGTCCAGGCGTGAGTGGCGCGCTGGCCGCGCGGTTGTTGGCCTTAGACCGCGCCACGACCGCGCCACTCTGGCAGCAACAAACCAAGCGAGATTTTCTCGCCCGAACGCGGATTTTTCGACTTTCGGTTGAACATATCTCGACTCAAGACGCTTGGGGTCAGATCTTGGACGCCCTAGGTCTTAAATATCTATAAATAAACCCTCTTGGGAGCCCCGAACATCTTTACAAAACCCTACGAAATCTCTCTACACACAAAACCCTAATTCCGGAGTCGTCGGAGGCACAAAACCGAATCAAGGGACTGACTTGGACGAAAATTAGGAGTCTTCGATCGTCGGGGTAAGATTCGAACCATTCTTGTCCATTCTTTTCCATTCAAGATTCGAAAACGAATCCTAATTAAACCTCTTTCCTATTCTAAACCCCGATCCGGACGCGTTGAGGAAAAACGAAGGATCTCGGAGGGAGAACGAAAAACGTGGAAGCCACGCCTCCAAATCATCGAAGCCGAGACATCCGTAAATCTGTAAGTTAACTCTTACATGGTTTTGGGATGAATTAAAACGTTCGAATCTAAAAGATTAAACAAGAAATCGAAAATCTGTCAACTTACGTTTTCTACCGACGCAACAGTTTTGACGAATTTTTCCGAACCTTAAAACGACTCCAAACGGAAAAACTTAAAACACGAAAAACGTTCCTAAGGCCTAGATCTATCTACTGTAAAAATTTCAGAATTTTTAGAGACGATTTGATATGAGAAAACCAACCGAAACCGAACTGCTTGAATCTAGATCTTGAAATTCTTGACAGAACTTAGGTCCGATTTTGATCGCGTTTTTGACATAGGTTCTAGACCGATTTAGATCTTTGGCCGAACATGAAAGTTGTAGATAAATGTCTTAAGATGGTCTCTATAAAATTTCATCAAATTTGGAGTTGAATTGCTATGGTAGAATTCGATATCTTTAAACTGTGACATATGAAATTCGGACAGATTAGTGTTTCTGTGAAAATTGGTGTCTTTGACCTATTTCGGTATCTCGGATTGAAAAAGTTAAAACACAAAAGTTGTAGATCTCGACGTTTCGGAGTCAGGCGTTAAATTTCGGAATTTTTGAAATTAAATCTGATTTTAGACGAATTTTAGAGTAAACTGTGGTTGACCGAGTGAAATCTTGATATCTTGTGGAAACGGTGAAATTAGCCTTTAAGGTTGAAACGGATAGAAATTCTTTGAAATACGATATATGAAACGAGAAGATTAAAATATATTGCGGGTTATGACTAAGCTAGATACTGTCAATGTTCTCTGCGGCTTGGGACATAAGAGCCCAAGTGTATGTCTAGGTTGACGTAAGAGCCCTAGCGAAACACTGATCGTATGGCTAGCGGACGGATTAACTCTAATTAAAAGATCGACCATGATACCTGTGGACATAAGAGCCCAGGCGTAAGGCTGGCGGACATAAGAGCCCTAGCGGTGGTGATCTGTAAAAGATATGAAACGAGAAGTTTGCGAGAATTCCAAATTAAATCTGTATTAAATTGTGCTGTTAAATTTATGGCAACTTATTTAATTACGTTGCAAGCTATATGATGATCTTATGAATCCGTATTTCTAAATTATGCGATTACATGAATTATTTAAATTATGCACATGTTTTCATTAAATTTAATTAAAGGCTTTGAAACCTCACAATCTTGTACGTGTTAACTTACTCAGCACGTAGTGCTGACCAAACCATTTTTATTTCTTTTTCTTCCAGAGTTGAGAATTATGCATCGTCATATGCATACACGGGAAGCTTGGGATGATATATATTATTTTGAATTTTTGTGTTAGACTAGATCTTGCATGAACGGGCCTATTTAACCCGTGATTAGGCCATGTTGGCCCTATATTTAAATTCCGCTGCAATAAATATGTAAATATTATTTTCCGCTGCAACTTTGATGTATTATTGTTTAAATTATATATGAATGGGCTGTTTGAATATTTTAAATTCTGAAAAACCATAGCATTGCATCTCTTTAGCGAGCTCGGAGAAACCGTGTCTTGCTAGGAGGTGTGGCGGTGACACCCCGACCTGGGTGACCAAAAACCGGGGTGTTACACTTGATGGTTCCATAATTTTACTTAGGCATGGGCAGTCCATCTAAACACTTGGTTATAGGTCAAACAAATCCTTTCAAAGGAAAAGAAATTTTAATTATTGCATCAGCGATTATCATTTAGGCGGAAGCTTAAAATGCTTCGCAACAAAAGGGAATGCCTTGGTTGTACTTATCAAGCGCATTACTAGGTTCAAAAGTCGAGATATGATCGCTCCACTTACATATCATTTTACTATGCCAGATTGGCCAATAAACAGGATAGTTGAAATCTAAGCTGAAATATTAGGGGCTACATTCCCAAAGCGAAAGTCAAAATGTCTTCCGACGCACGTGCCCAAGCTCCCTTTTTTATCCTTCTCAAGGATTGCCCGAGTTGACCTTATGCAACCTTCTTTGGTTACTTCTTACAGCAGGAGGCGGGGTTCCTAGGTTTCCCATTCAGAAATGCTTCCGTTAGGTAGCGACCATCCCTCTTCAGGTCTTCCCGCAACATGTTGGCATTCAAGCGAATGCCGCATTTTCTGACCACATGACCCTCAAGACCACACCTGAAACAGACTCCGTATTGTAGGGCATACTTGCATCCAATGTCATTTTTCGCATTTCTGACAGGGTGGCGGAATAATGGTGCGATTTTCGTTCCTCACGTTAGGTCCATTGGAGTTTAGTTGGCCGTTCGGGTTTCCTCTGTCTAGTTTACTCTCAAACCATCCCATCTTATGGGTTGTAGAGGTCTGCTCGACATGTTCCTCTCTCCGCTTGGGCTGCCGGACTCGCTCAACCGTCATTGCCCGATCATATAGCTTCTGTAGGCTACAGAATTGTTTCCCACCTAACCCTTCTCGAATCTCTCGGTTCAATCCGAGTTCGAATTTTTGGGCCTGGGAATGTTCGGTGTTCACTAACCCTGGAGCGAAGCGGAGGAGGTCATTGAACTTGTTGTAGTACTCATGGACAGAGAAATTGCCTTGTGTTAAGGTGACGAACTCCTCATACTTAGCGTTCTTCACACTAGTTGGGTAAAATCTCGCCTGCAGACTTCCCTTAAACTCTGGCCAGCCAGTGTCTCGATTCCCGTGGTTTTGCCACGAGGTGTTTGCCTGGCCTTCCAAGAAGAATGTAGCCACCTCCACTTTCCTTTCCTTGGGGCACCGTACTGCCTCCAACAGTTTGACGAATTTCTCGATCCACCCTTCTAGCTTATCCGGGTCCTCTTGTCTGGTATAATTCGGGGGTTGGTACTCGTGTACGGCCCTGATGAAATCCGTGGGTGGCTCCCCTTGTATTTCGTCCCTTGCCATCTGTCGCTTTACTGCGGTACCAATAGTTAACATTACTTGTTCTAATCGAACTTGTCGTCCCTCTATAGCGTCTTGCCTATTCTCCATGGGATCAGGTGCATATAGGGGGTCAGCCAGACGTTTTCCTGGGCGTCCTCGTGGTGGCATCTGAAACATAATCATAGTCTTGAGAGAAATTCATTTGCTCTCAATTTATCATTTATCAAAAAAATTTATTATTTTCCAAATGATTTGGTGATTACGAAATTTTAAGGTTTTTCGGGTAGAAAATTTCAGCCCTTTATAGAACCTTCGTCCCATAGGTTTACTCAAAATCGGGGATAAATAAAATTGTCGTTATAGGCTCTTGTGCCCTTCTCGAGGGAAAAACCATTCAAGCAACATATTTGGGAATTCTATCGAGGTAGATACGAAGTAATCCCAACTATTCGATCAAGTTTTAAGTAGCGAATCTTCTTACAAGAGTTGGGTTTCAAGTCTTTAAAGCTAAAGGAATAGAATGAGCGTCTTAGGTTATCCTTTAAGCGCCAATTGCCTTCTCAAGAATATTTAACTTCCCTTGCCAATTTGGCATATGAATTCAAGGAATTTTTTCTTCATATGTTTTATAAAACTCGTTGTGAGTTTAAATTTCTTTGGTTCCCTTTCATACTACTTGCGTCTTATTTTTATGACGTATAGTATTCAGAAAATTCTTAGTTCCAATCACTCGCACGATTATCATGTTACCATTTAAATTGTGCTCTTATAAGTCTAAGGCATAACCTTATATTGACTAGGCCAAAAATGCGGGTAACACTAAGGCCATGCATGAATAGGCATTATCATACGTAATAAGGTAACTGAAATTAAGAAGCCAAGAAACTAGTACAACACTAGTAGATTATCCAAATCACGTCTAGAGGTAGATACTAAGGCAATTCTTAGCAAACATTCATAAGATAATCGGAGAGAGACTCTAGCTCGGAGTTCGATACCTTGGGAAATCATTGTCAAGAATATACTTGTAATAAATCAAAATTCTGCTCGTGCCTATATGCATATGTGTGTGTCCCCATCCCAAAATTTAACTTTTAAAAATACTTGGCATAGTCTTTTCAAAATATTTCGTGCAAAAATTTCAATAATTTAAATGCACTACTTCTTAGAGCAAAAATTGCTCTTCAAAAATATTCTTCGTGCAAAAATTGCAGTAATTCTTACGCAGTAATCTGAATGCTTACAAATGCTTTTCGTGTAAGATTTTAATAATTTCAATACACGACTTGTATAGCCACCAGGCTTTTAAAAATAACTTTTGGTGCATGAATTTTAAAAATTTCAGATGCACAATTCCAAGAGCAAAACGCAAACGCTCTGATACCAAACTGTAACACCCCCATTTTCCCAAAAGATGCAGCGGAAGAAAAGAGCGAGAACAATGGGCGAGGTGCTACCGCCACATATTCCGGCATGCCCAAAATACGCTAAGGCTATAATAAATAATTGCAGAATATTAGCAATCGAATGTATATGCTAACCACGTTCCGGACAAGCTAGCATATAATTCGCATAGAAGCTTATATACTGTTAAAAGTATAAAAAAGAACTAATATGTTTGGTTATATAACCAAAATGGAGGAGCATTCCTCAAATGAGCTCAATGGTAATAATAATGGAATAAATCCATGGAAGCTTTGATTTTAAAAAGGGGTTGTCTATTTCATATTCAAAAATACTGTTAAATGCGTAATGCATTGTTTAAAACAGTAGGGCACAATATTTTCATTAATGGGATAGAACCCAAATATTTGTTTATGCTCGATAAATCACTATCTATGCCAAGTAATAGCTTTTTATCCCAACAGGGGGGTTTTAAAATATACATAATACCCCCAAACCGTGCCCGTGCAGATGATGCCTTGCAGATCTCAAAACCTGAAAGGAAACGGTGAAAAAAGTGTAGAGTCAGCGAAAACAATCGCTGAGTAAGTAGACGTTTACTCCCGGAGGCGATAGGGTAGCAGAAACAATTTAAAAACAACAGTTATGGTAATGGTATGCTTAAATGAGAATTTATTTATGCACAGACAAAATCCATATAAGTCTAAACCCGGGAAAAGACAATATGACACTATGCGTTACCGAGAAATAAATTTCCCAGCCAACATGATGTGCAGGTTCCCATTGTAGGGCCCAAATCTCACATACATTCAAGGGTTGTGGAGGAGGTAAGAAATTTCCTCAAACCACATGGAATCAGGTAGGTGGCATCGGGTCAACGTCTCCAAATAGCTTTGAACTGCACACATCCGGGGGTCGAAAGCCCCGTATAGCTTTGAACTGCACACATCCGGCGGAGGTGATCCGACCCAGTACTCAGACCCACCCCGTAACAATGGTACCAAAATCCATACGATTTATTGCAGAAATTAAATAAGCACAGTAAAAGAGCATACCAATATTCCAAAAGCAGTAGGGAGCAATAAGCATAACTTTAAAACATAATAAACTGGTATTTGAAAATTATGCTTAAGCTAAAAATAAATTTGGGCTTACTCCAAAGAGTAAAAATCTACTTACAATCACCGTAGACGGAATGGGTAGGACACACGCACAGGCTACGAGCAGATAATCCTTTTTCAGCTACTTGACTAAGAAAAATATTCTATTATTAATTTATATAATAGCTTTCTTACTAAAATAATATCTAAAATAATACTTCCTCTGTTCTCATATAAGTGCTCCACTTCTGCATTTCACGCAGTTCAAGACACATTTTTAAATGTTTATAACTCAAATTGTATATAAGTAAAAATTATAAAAATTAGATATTCTAAAACTACTCGATTAAACGAATCTAACAAGATCTCACTTGACTATGTTTTATCTTATAGAACTATGTTAAAAATTTTAATCAAAATTACTCAATGAATAGTTGTTACTATGCTAATGGAGCACTTAATTGAGAACGGAGGAAGTAACTAAAATTCTTAACCTAAACAAATCTTACCGGAACACTTCCTAGGGGCTAGTTATTTGCAATAATTCCAGCTTGAGCTCCTAGGAACCTCTTTATGGAACTAGTAGCAAAATGGGAAAGCGAGTAACAGAAAAGGAGACGGAGAGAACCGAAGAAGAAAATACTGAACAAGAGAGAAAATAGAGGACGGAAGAGGGGAAAACATAAGAAATAGAAGTAGAACAGAAAGAGCAGAAAAAAAAAAAAAATGGTGAGTGGCGTGAGTGAGGGGGCTGGAATCAAGGGGATTATTTATAGGGAGAGGGAGAGCCCATATTTATCTGGTCCAAAACCAACTTGTGAAAATGCCTACAAGGACATTCACACCCTCCTCATCAGTTACAGCTTTAATCCCCACTACCCGGTGGGTTTTCCTTATCCTCTTCCAAATTTCCCCTTCCAACCGATGCACAATCCCCTCCCCCTTCCTTGATTTCTCTCAATCAATCCCATGTCTTTTCCCTGCTCCCTTCTTCACCCCTTTCTTTTGTCTTCCTCCACTGTCTTGCCGGCGACGAGGGAGGGGACGGCCGGAGGCGGCAGCACCCGGCGGTGGGGCGTGGCGGCAGCGGAGCTCAGCACCCTCCTCCCTCTTAGGCTATCTTTAACCATGACCACCCCAACCACCCAACCATCCAACCATCTCATTATTTAATTAATTTCTCTCTCCTCCAACTCATCAATATCCATCCCAACCCAACCACTCCAATTTTACATACTTTATCAATAACCACCCAACCATCCAACCACAATATTAATTATATAATTAATTTAATTGATATAATTTTAAATTATATTAAAATTTAAAAAAATTAATGTATCAAAAATATAAAATATTTATCTTATTTATAAAGAATAAAAATCTAAATATTAATATATTTTTTATTTATTTTTATTTTATAAAAAATTAAAAATAGGTTAAAATATATCAAAATTGATATATTGTGTATTTAATAAAAATATAGCAAGAGTGGTCTCTATTTGTAGAGAATGAAAAATTATAAAATTTGGTATATTTTAAAAGTATATTTATTTAACTATATAAAAGATATAATCATTTTGTTAGATAAATTTAAAATAATTACTTAACTAATGGGATGGTAACTGTAACACCCCCATTTTCCCTAAAGGCTCAGCGGAAGCAAAGAGCGGGAACAAGGGGCCGGTGTTACCGCCACGTATCCGGGCCGTCCGGAATACGCTAAGGCTAGCAAAAATATTCGCGGGGAAGTCAGAGTTGAACATATATGCTAAC
The DNA here is from genome assembly GCA_030278955.1 of Hygrophila difformis. Taxonomy (NCBI): domain Eukaryota; kingdom Viridiplantae; phylum Streptophyta; class Magnoliopsida; order Lamiales; family Acanthaceae; genus Hygrophila; species Hygrophila difformis. The sequence goes on along the minus strand of JAOANR010000004.1, from coordinate 30,665,586 downwards.
CATCAGACATATATCGTAATCTCTGACAAGAAAAGCTTATAATACTAAAACGTATAAAATAAGCCTTAAATTAGAGGTTTGGTATACTATCCAAAATAAGCGGTGACGCATTTAAAAGAGCTCACCAATAATAATGATATGATAAGAGAATTCCTCCATTTAAAAAGGGGGCAAATTCATCATGCATTTTCAAAATGCAGCATCGAACAGACAAGCAGCTACAATGTAGACTCCCGAACGCCATTTCCTCCATCCCTGCAATAAACAGATTCCTGATTTTCCACGAACGGTCCTTCCCACTCCAACTCTACCACAGCAATTAACAGCAGCGCGTATTAACAACATCGTCCAAAGCTTTATACGCTTGATTCTTTTCCATTGCATCCCAGTGTTACTCCTAACACCAGCATTCCTAACTATTGACTCCTGAGGCTCCTTCTCTCGCCAACTGATCTGCAGCTCAATTCCGTTCCCTGATAAAGGCAGCAGACTATAACTCTCCATGACACAGCCACTTCACCTCTTTTGATCTTCTTCGCCAGTGGGACTCTTGTCATAGCTTTTAAAACCATTCCTCCACTCGATCCTCCCCCATAGCACCACGTTTCGCCCATTGGTCTGCTAACGCATTTCGTTCCCGTAAAATATGTTGGACTTGAAACTCATGCATTTTCAAAATAATAATATCCATCGTCGGGTGAAATTAGTGAGGCGTAGAAAATTACAAAAGTGGGTAGACGCCCAAATATATGTCCTCAAATCAGGACAAAATATATGCCAAGTTAACTCCGCTAAGGAGACTTAAAAGTTATACACTTTTTCTTAAATTCGAAAGCACTTAAAAATAACCCGATCCATGCCCCGGTGACATGAAATGACTAATGGTCCTCTCAGATATCAAAACCTGAAAAGGGATAATAAAAGTGTAGAGTCAGCGAAAACGATTGCTGAGTAAGTAGACCCTTACTCCTGGAGGAGGTTGGGTTGCAGAAATAATTTAAAGACAACAGTTATGGTAAAGGTATGCTTAAACGAGAATATGTGGACATAATGCAATATTAATCATGAAAACCCGGGATCAGACAATATAACAATATGTGTTGCCGAAAAGTAGTTTTCAGCCTTCATGTCAATTGGAAGGGGCCCAAGAGTGGGGTACCCATTCTCACATGCACATTCAAGGGTTGTGGAAGAGGTATGAATATTCCTACATCCACCTAGCATAAGGTGTGGTATCGTTTCGGCACCGTTCGCGAGTGGCATTGGATGCACACAACGGCGAGGGTGGCGACAAGATCCACGCACCGATTCCAACCCCGTAACAGTGGTTAACCATAATTCAGGAGTTATAGCACTAAATTATAAAGCACAGTAAAAATTGTAACACCCCGGATTTGGTAACCCAGGCCGAGGTGTAACCGCCGCATCTCCCTAGCAAGACACGGATTCCCGAGCTCGCTAAGGAGGTGCAAGGCTTATGGGTATGCAAAGTTTTAAAAACATTCAACAATGAATCCGGAATTTAATAATACTTTAATCAAGTACGATAGTAAAAATCATCATGCATGGATAAGGTAAATGCAGCGGAAATGTAATCACGGCCAAACCCTCGGGTTAAACAGACCCGGTAAACAGTAATACGATGCAGAAAGCGAAAATGTTCATAAATAATTCCCCCCAAGTGTATGCGTATGCGTCACTCGACATACTCTGTAAAAGAAAAATGACAACGGTTGTCAGTATAAAAATATACTGAGTAAGTTAATCCCTAACTAACAAATAAAAGGGGTTACATGTGTTTAAACTAAAGATTTCGCTTACCATACGTAAATTTAAAATACATAATTCATTTGCAGCGGAAAACATGATTGAAGGACATAATTTTAAAAGTGTAATTAAAAGCATAATTTAAGATGCATAATTTTAAATACATAATTTAAAGACATGATAAATACGATTTAAGCATAATGGAACACTCACACAAGTCTTTTACATTTTATCCCGTAGACTAAGAAGATGACACCATACCGGGAGATCACTAACGAGGCAATCTCAACATAGGACCACTAACGAGGCAGTCCAAACAATGGGAGACCACTAACGAGGCAGTCTCAAAAGATAGTAGGACCACTAACGAGGCGATCCAAAAATACAGCGCGCGAGATCACTAACGAGGCAATCTCAGATAGTAAGGAGACCACTAACGAGGCAGTCTCAAAGATAATGATAGCATGAAGATCGGCTCAGCCTAGTGAATGGGATTTTTCGAAAGTTCATATTTCAAAGTTATCAAATGATCGATATCGCGTTTTCATAGTTCGAGTTTTCTCAAGTTCGAAAAATCCTATTCGAGGCAGTTTACGCCTTTCTTAATTAAAAATTCGTCTTTACACCAAAAATTCTGAAATTTTTACAGTAGTTCAAAAACACACACACGAACAACTTTCATGTTTTAAGTTTTTGGAAATAAGGTTCCGAAGTGAGTCGAAATTCGAGTTCATTGCAAAGAATAATTTCTGTCTTAAAAACTGGTTCCGTCACAGGTTCGTGCAACGCCGATTAAAATTCATTTCAAAACCAATCGATGCGAAATTTTTACAGTAACTACAAAACACGTTAAGGAACAACTTTCATGTTTTAAGAATTTGGAAATAATGAATTCTTGGTACTCAAAAATCGACCACAACTCACTGCATACTCGCGGCCTTTGAAACAGTTTAAAAGCAGTTCTGGAAATTCGACCGTTTGACATATCAAATGAACACCAAAATCCGTGAAATTTTATATGCATAATCTAGACTCAATTATCTACAACTTTTGTTTAGGAATGCAAAGTCAAATCATTCGAAAAATGGGTGAAAAACATGCATCAAGTTGAGTAAAGAAAACTGTCACGGTTATAAAATGTTCGGGTTGTCACAGAAAGTTTACGGCATGATTTGGGATAGCAAAACTTAATGTCAACGGCTGAAATTTGGACACAAGATAGATAAAGGTGTTAGGAACAATTTTTATGTTGAAAAGTTTTCGGTTTGAATTCCCGAAGGTCGAGTTTTAGGCGAGTCTTTGAAATTGGACGAAAATAGGGTTTTTGAAAACCGATTTTTGTTACAAGCCTATATCTCGAGTTTTAAACAACAAACAGCCACGAAAATTTGTGAGTAAGGTTTTAACTTACTTAGTTAGAGAATGGGGTCGCTGGATTGGGTTTCCGGACGTCCTAGGGTCACGAGGAACGGCCAACTTTTCCGATCGCTTTTTGTTCGTTTTCCGACGGGAAATCGTAGTAAGGAAAAAGGGTTAGAATATGAGTTTCTGAGATATATGGACGAATTAAAGCTTTGTACAATAGCTTACCAAGAGTCTAGAGGGCAGGGCTTGGTTCCTTTTGCCTTGCCGTCGCCGGAATACTCGCCGGAAAGTGAGTTCGGAGAGGTTTTGACTTGGAGAGGAATATTGGAGGTGGCTAGGGTTTGTTTTCTGGAAATTATGGGGGAGGGGCGGCCACACAGCCTCTATAACCTTCCCCCATTGCCTTGATCCGCTTCCCATTGATAGGGGACGGATTTTTGGCAAGAAAATCACCATGGAAGGAAAGTTTACACCTCCTGCGCTGGTGACGCGCACATAGGCCTTTGTCCGCGCGGAGCACGCGTGGTCTGCCCTGGAGTCGCGACTCCTCCGTCCGCGTGGTGGCCGCGCGGAGGGCGCGGGCCGGCCGGTTCGGCGGTCCGCGTGTTCCGTCGGGTCTTCCCTTGCTTTCCCCTATCGGTTTTCTACGTGTTAGCTCGATTCCTTGGGTCGTCTCCGGTTCGGAATCTTTTCCTTAAACTTGTTACGAGTCCGGCTTATCGCTCGCAACATTTCCGTGTCCTAATTAGCCTAGTCTAAATTGGTTCCAACTCCTCCTATCGTCCTTGTGATCTATTTCGTGATTTATTTTGTGATTTATTTCGTGACTGAACTTAGAAATTAGTTCCAAGCTGCCTACGTACCCTGTGAAGGGATCAAGTCATGACGTAGTTCAAGACAATTTGAATTTGTTTTTCCTCGGGTGTTACAAAAATAGCATACCAATAATCCAAAAGCAGTAGGGAGCAATAAGCATAAATTTAAAATATAATAAAGCGGTTTTTAATTTATGCTTAAGCTAAAATAAATTTGGGCTTACTCCCCAAAGAGTAAAAATCTACTTACTGTCACCGTGGACGGAATGGACACGACACACGCACGGCCTACGAGCAGATATTCCTATAATACCCGAGAAATCAACATCAAGTATTAAATCCGAAAATTTATTAATTAAATTAATTAATTGGATTTAACTATCGCAATCAAAATAATTCCGGGAGAGCGGAATTAAACATTTTCGGACAATAACAACTCGAAGAGAGTTATCGGATGATCCAACAATCATGGAAAATCCATGTATGATTTTTAGAGATTAAATCATATTAAAAAAATAAGGGGGTGAGAAGGCCGCAGCCTGGGGTGGCGCGGTGGCGCGCCACCAGCGCGCCACCACCCCAGTAGCAGCGTTTTGAAACGCTGCTACGCGTTTCATGCGAGGTTGAGCAATTATGGCGAGCTTGGTTCATGGAATCGAGCCACAAGCTTGTCTCAGACCTTGGGGGCGTATTTGGACTCTTTTTGGACGAATCTAGAAGCTTCTAGAGCACCTACATAGTTGGAAGTGGGAGGATGCATGAACTTGGTGGATAAGATGAACCTTGGTTGTGTAGGGGGATTGGATAGAGATTGGTGGCTCCAATTTCGAGCTAGACCATCTTAAATCGTTTGTGGTTTTCCCAGGTACATTAAGGTACCCATTGGGACTGCATTCTCTCCATAATCTATCCAAAAATAAGTCTAAACACCCCACCAAAACACCTAATCCGAAAATCAGATTTCTCTTGAGTGTTTGTGAGTTGGTGAGAGTTGTTCATCTTGTTCTTAGGGCCTTGGTCGACTTGAAGGGTTCAAACCTATTCTCCTACGTCTAGGTAAGGTTCCGGATCCAATTCCTTGCCTTTGATTCGATTAGCAAACCTTAACACCAAGTATTTTTCCTTCAACTCTCAAAATAGGATTCGTTCGGTAGATCTTGGAAGAGAGGGACTGTTCGGACGATTTTGGAAGCACAACCAAGGAGGATTTCGACACTACTCTTTTGAGAAGTAAGTTAGTGTTGTGCCTTTCAAATTTTAGAGTTTTTGGTTGAGTATTCATGGAGAAACATCTCGAATTCTATCTCTTGTCAAATCTGTGATTTAGGGTTTCTATATGATAGTTTCTTTTGTTCCTCTTTGTTCGTCTAGATCCGCTCGTTTTTGGGAAAACCTTTCTAAATGAAAAATGTTCCTAACACTTTGAAGATGATCTCTGTAAATTTTCATAATTTTTGGACTTGATTTGAGCATCGAAAAAGCATCTGGTATTTTCGTGAGTTCTTTACCGGTAAACTTGTTTTCGTGCGTTGTGATGAAATGTGAGTCAATTGCTACTCTTTTGGGAATATTATGAATTCTGGAAATGTAGTCATGGTTTGTAATGATTGAAATGTGAATTTTGAAACTTTGTGAGTTTTGATCGAGTTAGATGCCCAATTTTGGAGGGTAAGTGCACTTGGCGTGGGCTCGTTGGGCCGCCCCCTCTTTTTGGTGGCCAAAACGGCGCCAAGGAAATATTGTTGCGTGTTAGTATGAGTCTATACTCCTAGGTGTATCCGTATGGGTTACCTAGGGCTCCGGAGTGTGTCTGTATAGGGTCCGCTGCTCTCACATTTTGGATTACCGTCGGCTTGTGGACATAAGTGCCCAAGCGGGTAATTTGATCTTAAACGGCTTAGGCCCAGGATCGTTGATACCGGCGGCTTGTGGAGATAAGTGCCCAAGCGGGTAATTTTTGGATGTCCTCGATCAAAATGAGCATCGGTATTGGTGTAATTGGTAAAGTGGAAAATTGCCGTAAATTATTTTCTCGTTATTTTTAAATATTAAAATTCCATCTTTTTATTACTCTTCTAAAAACTTTAAGGTTTGTCATGCTATGCATTAACTTACGCAGTACCGTTTGTACTGATAAAATTGTTGTTTTCTATTTTTCGCAGAGTAAGTCATGGCATGCCGGGATTGGATTTTATGAAGAAAGGACTTGTCGCATTAAATTTATTTTAAATTTTTCGTATTGGACTTGGAACGTTGATCTTTGGTTTTGGCCGTCTGTTTGGCCCTATTTTGCTTCCGCACTGTTATTGTTTATTTTTATGCATGTGATACTCTGAATTGATTTTACTTCGGGCATATTTGAATGGATTTTAAATTGTTTTGAAAATTTGGTACAACTTAGCCTTAGCATCTTTCTGAATAAGCTCGACTTGGTTCGTGTCTTGTTTAGAAAGGTGTGGCGGTAATGCCCTGGCCTGGGTGATCAAATCCGGGGTGTTACAAAGTGGTATCAGAGCCCGAAAATTTTAAAGCTATTATTTTTCGGCCCACTATAGAGGCCCAAATTATTCAATATTATTTTTAAGCATTTGAGTATTATTTCCATGGAGAAAGGAATACTTATTTTTTTAAAACCAATGGGAAAAGTATATCTCGCAAATTCGACAAGTCTTGAAAATTAGTACTATTTTTGGGGGGAAGCATGTGCATTAACAAAATTATTTTTGTGTGGCATATTCCTTAATGTAAAATTTGCATGTTAGATGGCCGACCCAAGATTACAGGATTCCATCATGCGCTTGTTATGCTCTATGTCCGATATCACGCATGAGCTTCGCCACATTACTAGGGAAGCCGCAAACGATAGGAATAGGATTGTGGCAATAGAAGAGAGGATGGAGGCAATGACTATTAGGAGTAACCAGATGGCCGCTCGCAACGATGCTCTTGCAGCTGAGTTTGAGGATTGCCGACACCACGTGCACATGTTGCAGGGACGCATATTTGCATTGGAGGAGGTCATAGTTGGGCTGCAGAACCAGCTCAACCCTGAGCCAGAGATGGATGAGGAGGAGGAATTTGACCCGGATGAGTTCATCAACATTGAAGACGAGGACCCCGAGGAGGTTGTGGAGAACCCTCCACTGCCTCTGGACACTGACGAGGAGGTAGAGGCCGATCGTAGGATGCTCGGCTACTCCCCGGATTACTTGCTCTAGGAGTTGTATGCGTTTTCCGAGATGGACTTCTTGCTTTTGCTAGTTTTCTGATTCTGTACATTGCGTATTAGTGTTATCACATCTTGTTACCGTATCGTTATCACATTTTACGTAGTGATAACTTAGTAGTATATCGTGATGTAATCCTCGCTGTTAAAGCATTATTATCTATGGAATTTCGTATATAGTGTTCTTCCTTCTTGCCATTTCGGTTTCATTTCGCACCTAGAGTTTTGGAGATAGGATTCTGACCATAGTCTAACTCGACTATGAACTTTCATCTAACCGCGAATCTAACCTCTGTATGCTTGGTCATCAGAATGCCGCCCAGAGGGAGACCCAGAGCTGAGATTCCAGGGAACGCCAATGCTCCAGTTGGTGCAAACCCGCCGAATCCAGAAGGTCAACCTAACCCTGCTCCTAACGCAATGGATGAACGCTTGAGGACAGTTGAGCAAGTCCTCATTGCCTTAGGAAACGCGGAAGTTAATCGAGCTCAGGCAGTAGTGCCACCCCCAGCAGCTCGAATAAATTATTTGACGATGGTAAATCCTTACCAGCCGCCCCACTATGAGGGACAGGAGGATCCCGCAAAGCTGGAAGACTGGATAAGGACTTTTGACAAGCTGCTAAATGCCGTCAGATGTCCCGAAAATGAGAAAGTTGGAGTGGCCGTATACTATTTGAGTGGAGAAGCTGACGAATGGTGGCAAAACCACCAAGAAGGACTTGCCGATGGTGAACACGCCTATTTCTGGGAAGAATTTAAGGAGATGATGAGGGAAAGGTTCTATCCCCTCAGTACGAAAACTGCTAAGTATGAGGAATTCATTAATCTCCGTCAAGGCACCCAGACAGTTCAAGAATACTACGCGAAGTTTAAAGAGCTCGTCCATTTCGCTCCAAGACTGGTACCGACCGATGCTGATAAAGCCCAGAAATTTGAGATGGGGCTGAACCTCAGCATCAGAGAGATCTTGGTTGGCGGACAGCACACAACTCTGCAGGCTGTTTACGATCGTGCGGTGGCAATTGCACGAGTGCAACAGCTGAAGCGCAAGGATCATGGAGAGATGAGCAAGGGCCTAAACAACTTTGATAAGAAGAGTCGGAACAATAACACTGGAAATCACTTCAGAAGGGGAAATGACCAAGGAAGAAATGATGGTCAGAGGAAGCCAGATAATAGAGAGTTCAATCGATGAGGCCAAGGAAATCGGAGGCCGGAAAACCAGTGCGCCTTCATACCCAGATGCCAGGAATGCAACATTCCGCACTTGGTGCGTGAATGCCCAGGACCGGGGCATTGTTACCGGTGTGGCCGAGAAGGCCATATGAAAAAGGAGTGCCGGACGAGGGGGGACCGCATTGAAAAGAGGTTGGATCTGTTAAACCGTCCTCAGGGTAACAGACCAGCTGGACCAAACCAGCAGGACAACCAAGGACAAAGGTTCCCGCAGGCACAGAGGCCACCTCAGAATCCAAACCAGCACGGGAATCAAGGAAGGCCAGTAGGACGCCTGAATGTGATCAATCAAGCGGACTTAGCTGCTCAAGGCGATGTGATCGAAGGTACGTTTACTGCTTTAAGCGTACCTGTCAAGGTCTTATTTGACTCAGGAGCAAGTTGCTCTTTGATTTCCACGAGAATTATATCTGCGTTAGATCTACCAGCGCCGAATAACATTAACTTAGGAATCCAATTACCATCGGGTAAGGTAGTATCGTGTTCCAAACGATACGACGGGATCCCGATAGTAATCAAGAACACTGAATTCTTTGCAAACCTCATAGAATTTGACCTTAAGGATTTCGACATCATCTTGGGAATGGACTGGTTGATGCGATACAAGGCTATCATCGAGTGCCAGAAGCAGAAGATCTCGTTGGCGAAGAGTCGCGGAAAGAAGATCATTTACTATATGCAGCCTCAGAAGAAGAGTGCAAAGGTAGTAAATGCAGTAAAGTTCTGCAATCTCATGCAGAAGGGATACCAACTGTACGCATGCTACGTGCATAATCTGGAAGGTGAAGAGAGCAAGATCGACAGTATCCCCGTCGTGAACGAATACCCAGACGTCTTCCCGGAAGATATCCCAGGAATGCCTCCTGAGCGGGAAGTTGAGTTCACGATCGATCTCGTACCCGGAATCGAACCGGTGTCGAAGGCACCATATCGCATGGCGCCTGCTGAGATGAAGGAGCTGAAGGAACAACTCGAGGAGTTGTTATCTAAAGGATATATTCGGCCGAGCACATCACCATGGGGAGCACCAGTCCTGTTCGTGAAAAAGAAGGACGGCGGACTCCGATTGTGCATCGACTACAGAGGTCTTAATCAAGTGACGATTAAGAACAAGTACCCACTACCTAGGATCGAAGATCTCTTCGATCAGCTGAAAGGAGCGTCGGTATTTTCGAAAGTTGATCTAAGGTCGGGATACCACCAACTGCGTATCGCTGAAAAAGATATACCCAAGACAGCTTTCAGAACAAGATATGGACACTACGAATTCACCGTAATGTCCTTCGGTCTGACTAATGCTCCCGCAGTATTCATGAACCTCATGAATAGCGTTTTCCGAGAGTTACTAGACTCATGTGTTGTCGTATTCATCGACGACATCCTAGTTTACTCGAGGAATGAAGAAGAGCATCGTAGTCATTTGCACCAAGTACTCGGACTTTTGAGGAAAAATCAACTCTACGCGAAACTGTCTAAGTGCGAGTTTTGGAAGAATGAAGTCGCGTTTCTAGGTCATATAGTATCGGCTAAAGGAGTCTCAGTCGACCCGGCGAAGATATCGGCAGTGTCTGATTGGCCGGCACCAACAAACCAGACTGAGGTAAGAAGTTTCCTAGGACTAGCCGGATACTACCGAAGATTCGTGAAAGACTTTTCAAAAATTGCGAGACCGATGACCCAATTGCTGAAGAAAGGATTGAAGTTTGATTGGACAGCTGAGTGTGAACAGTCATTCCGTGAGCTTAAGGGGAGACTCACATCAGCACTGGTATTAGCATTGCCATCAGAGGCTGAGGATTATGATGTGTATAGCGACGCCTCGAAAGAAGGTCTTGGTTGCGTGCTAATGCAAAACCAAAGGGTGATTGCTTATGCATCAAGGCAACTCAAGACACACGAAGTAAACTACCCGACACATGATCTGGAACTAGCAGCGGTAGTGTTCGCTCTTAAGATCTGGCGACACTACCTATATGGACGAACTTGTCGGATGTTTACAGATCACAAGAGCCTCAAGTATATATTTACTCAGAAAGAGTTAAATATGAGGCAGAGGAGATGGCTCGAGCTGATCAAGGATTACGATCTGGATATAGCCTACCATGAAGGCAAGGCGAACGTCGTAGCGGACGCGTTGAGCCGCAAGACGAGGCACACGGCAAACACACTCATTCTACCTTCGGGACTGTATATGGACCTAGCTAAGTTGGATACTGAACTAGTCCATTATGGGACCGTGGTGGAGACATTGAACGCCATAACATTTGAATCTACCGTATTTGACGAGATTCGAGAAGCTCAACCGGACGATGAGAATCTCCAGAGAATCAAAGGAAAGATAGGTGAGGGAAAGGCGGTAGGATTCATAATCCATGAGGACGGAAGTATCCGTTTTAAAGGAAGATGGTGCGTTCCTCATAAGTGCGAGGAACTGAAGAGAAAACTCATGGAAGAAGGCCACAGTACACCTTATTCAGTCCACCCTGGTGGGGATAAGTTGTACAAGGACTTGAAGAAAATCTACTGGTGGCCACGGATGAAGAAGGATGTTGCCGATTTTGTGGCCAAGTGTATAACCTGCCAGAAGGTGAAGGCAGTGAGACAAAAGCCGTTAGGTTTGGTAAAACCATTGGAAATCCCAAGCTGGAAATGGGACAGCATCTCCATGGATTTTGTTTCGGGGTTGCCAAGATCTCCCCGAGGAATGAATAAAATTTGGGTAATAGTTGATCGGTTAACAAAGACCGCCATTTTCATACCAATGAAGGAAAATTGGTCGATGGATCAACTAGCTAAGGCATACATCGAGAACGTGGTCCGAAGGCACGGAGTACCGCACGATATTATCTCAGACCGAGATGGTAGGTTCGTCTCCAACTTCTGGACTAAACTACAAGAAGCCTTAGGTACCCAAATCAAGATGAGCACAGCATTTCATCCAATGACGGACGGTCAGACTGAGCGTACGATTCAGACGCTTGAGGACATGCTAAGAGCGTGCGTACTCGAATTCAAGGGAAGTTGGGAAGACCACTTGCCGTTGATTGAATTCTCGTACAACAACAGTCACCACGCTAGCATTGGCATGGCACCGTTCGAAGCGCTTTATGGGCGAAAATGTCGCAGTCCGTTGTGCTGGACGAAAGAAGATAATTCGATAGTTGTTGGACCGCAACTCATTGAGGATATGAACAGAAAAATCAAGGTGGTTCAACAGAAAATGAAGGCCGCACAAGACAGGCAGAAGAGTTACGCCGACACTAGGCGGCAAGAGTTGGAATTTGAGGTGGGAGACAAGGTCATGCTGAAAGTATCGCCCATGAAGGGGGTGATGCGATTCGGTAAACGAGGAAAGCTGAGCCCTCGCTACATCGGTCCGTACGAGATTCTGGATCGCGTAGGTACCTTAGCTTATCGTTTGGCACTTCCACCAGAATTGTCGCGTGTGCACAACGTATTTCTCGTTTCTCAATTGAAGAAATACGTGCACGAACCAACCCATGTTTTGCAACCCGACGTGATTGAGCTAGATGACAATCTGACATACGAGGAGTATCCGATCGAGATACTTGATGTCAAGGAAAGGGTCACAAGGAACAAGACTGTGAGGATGGTGAAGATCCTATGGTCAAATCATGGCACTGAGGAAGCAACATGGGAATTGGAAGCGGATATGAAGCAGAAATATCCAACCCTTTTCCGAAGCGACTCAGGAGCAGTTATGGGGGCATAACTGCAGTCCTAAGGGGGAGAGGATGTGACACCCCACGCAAAGTCGTCGCGCACCGAGGTAAGAATTTTAAATTGCAAGCCTCAATAATTTCTTTGTGCCAATTATTTTCCGAAGTACGACCCAACTTCGAGGACGAAGTTGATTTCTAATGAGGGTAGACTGTAATACCCGAGAAATCAACATCGAGTATTAAATCCAAAAATTAATTAATTAAATTAATTAATTGGATTTAACTATCGCAATCAAAATAATTCCGGGAGAGCGGAATTAAGCATTTTCGGACAATAGCAACTCGAAGAGAGTTATCGGATGATCCAACAATCATGGAAAATCCATGTATGATTTTTAGAGATTAAAAATCATATTAAAAAAAAAGGGTGAGAAGGCTGCAGCCTGGGGTGGCGCGGTGGCAGCGCGGTGGCGCGCCACCAGCGCGCCACCACCCCAGTAGCAGCATTTTGAAACGCTGCTACGCGTTTCATGCGAGGTTGAGCAATTATGGCGAGCTTGGTTCATGGAACCGAGCCACAAGCTTGTCTCAGAACTTGGGGGCGTATTTGGACTCTTTTTGGACGAATCTAGAAGCTTCTAGAGCACCTACATAGTTGGAAGTGGGAGGATGCATGAACTTGGTGGATAAGATGAACCTTGGTTGTGTAGGGGGATTGGATAGAGATTGGTGGCTCCAATTTCGAGCTAGACCATCTTAAATCGTTTGTGGTTTTCCCAGGTACATTAAGGTACCCATTGGGACTGCATTCTCTCCATAATCTATCCAAAAATCAGTCTAAACACCCCACCAAAACACCTAATCTGAAAATCAGATTTCTCTTGAGTGTTTGTGAGTTGGTGAGAGTTGTTCATCTTGTTCTTAGGGCCTTGGTCGACTTGAAGGGTTCAAACCTATTCTCCTACGTCTAGGTAAGGTTCCTGATCCAATTCCTTGCCTTTGATTCGATTAGCAAGCCTTAACACCAAGTATTTTTCCTTCAACTCTCAAAATAGGATTCGTTCGGTAGATCTTGGAAGAGAGGGACTGTTCCGGACGATTTTGGAAGCACAACCAAGGAGGATTTCGACACTACTCTTTTGAGAAGTAAGTTAGTGTTGTGCCTTTCAAATTTTAGAGTTTTTGGTTGAGTATTCATGGAGAAACATCTCGAATTCTATCTCTTGTCATATCTGTGATTTAGGGTTTCTATAGGATAGTTTCTTTTGTTCCTCTTTGTTCGTCTAGATTCGCTCGTTTTTGGAAAAACCTTTCTAAATGAAAAAATGTTCCTAACACTTTGAAGATGATCTCTGTAAATTTTCATAATTTTTGGACTTGATTTGGGCGTCGAAAAAGCATCTGGTATTTTCTGAGTTCATGATGACAGATTTCGTTTCATAGTATAACCAGTTTTGTAGTCTGTATTACTCCTAGTTACGATCGTTTTTGATGGTTAGTTTCTTCATGAAAATTGTTCATCCATGTGTCTAGTTTACCCCTGTAAATTTCCAGAATTTTTGGATCACTCTTCGAATTGTTATGGATTTTTAAAGAAACTGTGGTCGAGTGAACAGTGATTTCAGCACCCTTCGAAATATGAGTTTCTGAAATGATTTTTTTTAGGCTACTTAGAGTCCGAAATTGCTAAGGCCTATTTCTGAGAAAAATGCTTATTTGATGTCTCCTAGTACCTGTAAAATTTTCAGAATTTTCTAAAAAGTTTTCCTACATTTCCTAGTGCGAATTTGAAAACTGCTACGGTGAGTTCTTTACCGGTAAACTTGTTTTCGTGCGTTGTGATGAAATGTGAGTCAATTGCTACTCTTTTGGGAATATTATGAATTCTGGAAATGTAGTCATGGTTTGTAATGATTGAAATGTGAATTTTGAAACTTTGTGAGTTTTGATCGAGTTAGATGCCCAATTTTGGAGGGTAAGTGCACTTGGCGTGGGCTCGTTGGGCCGCCCCCTCTTTTTCGTGGCCAAAACGGCGCCAAGGAAATATTGTTGCGTGTTAGTATGAGTCTATACTCCTAGGTGTATCCGTATGGGTTACCTAGGGCTCCGGAGTGTGTCTGTATAGGGTCCGCTGCTATCACATTTTGGATACCGTCGGCTTGTGGACATAAGCGCCCAAGCGGGTAATTTGATCTTAAACGGCTTAGGCCCAGGATCGTTGATACCGGCGGCTTGTGGACATAAGTGCCCAAGCGGGTAATTTTTGGATGTCCTCGATCAAAATAAGCATCGGTATTGGTGTAATTGGTAAAGTGGAAAATTGCCGTAAATTATTTTCTCGTTATTTTTAAATATTAAAATTCCATATTTTTATTACTCTTCTAAAAACTTTAAGGTTTGTCATGCTATGCATTAACTTACGCAGTACCGTTTGTACTGATAAAATTGTTGTTTTCTATTTTTTGCAGAGTAAGTCATGGCATGCCGGGATGGGATTTTATGAAGAAAGGACTTGTCGCATTAAATTTATTTTAAATTTTTTGTATTGGACTTGGAACGTTGAACTTTGGTTTTGGCCGTCTGTTTGGCCCTATTTTGCTTCCGCACTGTTATTGTTTATTTTTATGCATGTGATACTCTGAATTGATTTTACTTCGGGCATATTTGAATGGATTTTAAATTGTTTTGAAAATTTGGTACAACTTAGCCTTAGCATCTTTCTGAATAAGCTCGACTTGGTTCGTGTCTTGTTTAGAAAGGTGTGGCGGTAATGCCCTGGCCTGGGTGATCAAATCCGGGGTGTTACAATTCCTTTACAGCTATTTGACTAGCAAAATTGCAATAACTTAGTATACTATGATGGTAGTCTAACATAAATAATAACTAAAATTTCCCACTTAAGTCACCGTATATAACACTACGTAAAGTTTTAAATAAAAATTTTAACTTTTAAGTTAGTGACTATTTAAATTTTAAAATAAAAACGTCTCCTAAATATAATTTTTGATCATTAAGTAATTTAAAAAAATGAATGATGATATTTTTGATGCAACCATTATTTAGTCGATCATAATCAAGTCGTCAAAGATTTAAATTTGTCTAAAGAAATAATCATAAGTCCAATGAAAATAATTTTTAGGTATTAAATAATGTTTACGAATTATTTAAGCCCATTTAAATTAAAACACTTAACAACTAATGAATTAAATTGTAGGATTAACGACTATGATTTAAAGAATTTGAAGACTTTGATTATTATTGATATTAGGACCAACTAATTGAAGACTTCTCGAGACTTATTTATAAGAGTTGGAATAAATATAATTGGACAAGTGTTAAGCAATAGAATAAATCACCATGGTTTGATTAAAATACTTAGCCTAATAAATTATGAAATTTATGGATAACCAACTCTTAATTAATAAATTATTAACTAATTAATTTCCAAGACTTCGATTAATTTTGCAAAGGAGAAAAATTATTAAATAATTTAAGTCTACTAAAATAGATTATGGAATTAAGACTACATTCTAATTAGAAAATTAGTAGGAGTATTAATTTTGGTGTCCAAAAATCATTTTTGACGGCCCAAGTTTTCTTTAAGTAATTCCAGCCCATTGGACAAAGCCCAACTCCCAAGCCCAAGGCCACTCATCGTCTTCACCACCGATCTGTAACCTCCATTCTGCCGTCTGCACCTCTCCGCCACCAGCCTCCCAGCGCCGCCGCCAGCAGTGGCCCGCCAGCGTCACCACCGACGCCTCGCCGACCTCCTATCATCTTCTCCGTCTCAAGCCACCATCGAACCCTCCCCAAACCATAAATCTGGAATCAAGAATCGGAAATGGAGCCCTCCCCCAAATCTGAAAAACAAATCGAAAGTGGGCTCCTCCACAAAAATCAACGCCGGCGGCCACCACACAATGCCGCCGTACTCTAAGACATCCCCCATCGCCACCGCCACCTTCATAAATCCTCACCTCTGTCGCCCTTCCCCCTTTCATCACCATCCAATCTCAAATAGCAAAGGAAAAGAAAAATCAAGAAATAAATAAATAAGGGGAAGAAGAAAGCAGCATCGGTGAGTCCTCTTTTGTCCAGTATATTGCTTTGGCTTACTTAAATCCGTAGTGCTTCCTAGAGACTCCCTGTTTGTAGAAAAAGGATTTAAAGTGAAGTGGGTTATGAGATGATTGAAAGCAAATTAGGAAAAAAAAAATGGGGGAAAGGCTGCAACTGATTTGATTTTGATAATAATGGAGGTCTGTGGTATAACAAGGGGTGAACTTTGGATAAATGGTTTTGTCCAGAT
The DNA here is from genome assembly GCA_030278955.1 of Hygrophila difformis. Classification (NCBI taxonomy): domain Eukaryota; kingdom Viridiplantae; phylum Streptophyta; class Magnoliopsida; order Lamiales; family Acanthaceae; genus Hygrophila; species Hygrophila difformis. The sequence continues at coordinate 30,649,180 of JAOANR010000004.1, read as the reverse complement.
AAAATCGTGCTTCACACTTACCTATATAAAACTCCTCCCTGCATAAGCAATTCACGCCATTCTCCTATTACACATTTGAAAATTTGTGTTCTACTGAGCTCTAAAATAGTACTACTAGGAATATCTTTCTCTAAAGTTAATCGTGAAGTTGTTGTTCATTGCTTAAGGATATTATCCGCTCGTAGCGTGTGTGTATTCCATTATGCCAACGGTAACTGTAAGTGGATTTTTACTCTTTGGAGTTAAGCCAAAGATTATTTAGCTTGAGCATAAATTTCAATACCGCATTTATATTTTAAATTTATGCTTATTGCTCCCTACTGATTTTGGATTATCGGTATGCTATTTTTAATGTGCTTTAAAATCTGTGCTTTGAAATTTATTGCGAAAAATTCTATGGTTTGGAGTATTTATAGTTACGGTGTTGGAATACTGTGTGTGGGTCTTGTCGCCACCCTCGCCGTTGTGTGCATCCAATGCCCCTCAGGAACGGTGCCGGAATTAAACCACACCTTATTTCGAAATGGTTGGAAGGATATTCCTGGACTAAATTTACATTGTCCACCAATAAATCTCGTTTAAGCATACCATGACCACAAATGTTGTTATTAAATTATTTATGCAACTTGACTTCCTCCGGGAGTAAAGGTCTACTTACTCAGCGATTGTTTTCGCTGATTCTACACTGTTACCATTTCCTTTCAGGACTTCAAACCTGCAAGGTTCGGCAGAGCATCATTTGCACGGGCACGGTTGTGGGGTTTAATATTTAAAATCTATATTTTTAAATTCCCTATTAGAAAAATATATTACTTGGCATAGATTTTATTAAGTGGAATTATTTGGGTTTTTAGCCCACATTTACAAAGTTGTTGTAATAATTATTATTTTAAATCAAGAGAACCTTGTGCAAAACCATTGACTCATTATTTTAAACTCTGAAGTATTTATGCTAGCCTTAGCATATTCCGGGCGACCGGAATACGTGGCGGTAACATCGCTCCATTGTTCTCGCACTTTGCTTCCGCTGTTCCTTAGGGAAAAATGGGGGTGTTACACCGTATGCTTGAGGTTAACAACACGATGCAGGCTAACGAGCAGGTAAAGCTTCCTAAACGCGTAGCTTCAAGCAAAACCCCAATATCAACTCGGACTACTAAAAACACTACAATGGAACTACAAGCAATAATTCTAAAAATAAAAGATCTTGGAAGAAGAATGGTGTGAAAATCCTTTGAGGGGAAAATAAATTTTTATAGAGAATCCCACAACACTTCTTTATCCGGATAAAAGTCCTACAAGCTCTCTATAATGAGATCAAGACAAGGAGCATGGGGGAAATAGCATAAACAAGAATGCTAAGGCTTGAGAAGAAGAGAAAAAAAGAAAGCTTGTGAAATGGGAAGAATGAAGGGGTATTTATAATGGTTTCAGTATAATATCCGGATAAAACCTTATTCTATCCTTTCATCCCACATGTACCAATGCCAATTAAATGCCCATCAGCTTTTACCAAAAGAAAATGCTGATCACCTTCCCTTTTAACATCCTGTAACCCATTTCCTTTTTTCTCGGTCAAACCCCACTCTGTTTGGTATTTTATTTTTTGTCTCCTCCCTCTTTTTACTCTTCCACCTTTTTCTTGTTTTCTCTTCCTGCACGCTGTCTCCTCCTCCCTTTTGATTTTCTTTTGTTCCTTCTCACTTGTAGCATTCCGGCAGGTGAAGAAGTAGGGGACGCCGGCGGCGATAGTGGCGGTGAGGGCGTCGACACTCTTCACTCTTCCCCCTCATCTCTCTCTTCTTTCTTTTCTTATTTTGCTTGTTGGATTCTGGATTTTGGTGTTGGAGAATAAGGCTGTGAAGGGGGGGCGTTTTGTGGCGAAGGAAGGGGCTGTAGTGGCGTTGGGAAGAGTCGAGGGTGGCGGTGGTGCCGCCTATGGTGGCGTGGATCTATGGTGAGGCTGTGGTCGGATTTGTTTTGTTGATTTGGAGAATGGAATGGCAGTTATGGTGGTGGTGAAGGCTGCCGATCGGGGAGGGAGATGGAGATCGGAGACCGGAGATGGTGGCGGAGGAGATGGTTGATGGTGGCCTAGGCCGGAGTAGGTGTTTTCGGGATTCCCATTCGGATTTGGCCACCGAGATGGCGACGGGATGAGGAGGCGCCGGTGGTGGAGGTTGATGGCCGCGAGCAGCGTGTGGGTGGAGGAGCAGTGGCCGCGGCCTTGGCTGTGGTGGCCGGATCTGGCGAAAAAGGGTGGTGGCTTCGGATTTCAGGGAGGATGGATGGTTCCGGGAATGGAGGAGGGCGGTGGTGGCTGGCCGTCGGAGGTCTCGCCGGCGGTGGCGGCGCCGGAGGGGCGGCGGCAATGGGTGAAATTAGGGTTAGGGTTAGAGTTGTGTTAGGGTTGGACTTTGGGGTTTTGGGGCTTAGGATTTGACTTGGGCTTCAATTAGGTGGGCTCAATAAATTCTTTTCATTCTCCCAATCTTCTTATTAATTCTCCTAATAAATTGGCCCAATGTCATATTCAATTATGGACTTAATTAATTAATTAAGCTTGATTATAGACTTAATAATTCGATACTATTAGTCGATTAATCCAAAATTCCACATTCTCCAATTCGGGATCATAATTAGTTAAAAGTCGGATAATGGATTAGGTATTTTAATTTAATTCTAATTAAGGACTAATTTAACTCCAAATGGTCTTTACACTTGAAATTTAAGTTAATGGATTTAATGAATTATATCATCTATTAATTTGTCATTATTCGCAAAGTGGTTCAAGACTTCAAATTCCCTAATTCGGATAATTTTGTTAATTACCATTCGATCACTTGGTAATCTCGTAATCTATGTAATACCCGAGAATTTTGCAACATAAAATAAATAAATAAATAAATAAACAATAAATAAATATAATAAATAAATGAATATAATAAATAAATAAATAATTAAAAGAAGAAATGAGAAAAGGAATTTAATTCAAGAAGGAATTACGTATCCAAGAACCCGTGAAGTCGAAAATAATTTAATTAAATAAATTATCGCACGGGAACCAAATATAGATGGACTTAATATTTCGAACCCGAAATTAATTTGAGATCCCAAATAAATTTGAAATAGGATTTAAAATTCAAGAGATAGCCCAAGAAAATAGAAGGAGAAAGGCCCAAAGAGAAGACAAAGGCCCAAAATGAAGGAGGAAGAGGAAAGGGCCAAAGGGATTGCACGACCCGGCCCAGACCGCGGCCCAGTCTGGGTCCGCGCGGGGTTAGGGCAAACCCCGCGCCAACCCCACGCCAACCTCGCAGCCTGCTACACTTGACGCGTTTTGGCGATTTTCTTACCATATTTTCGTGTCCCAACGATGGAAACTCGATCACCAACGGGGGAAAGGTATTATGGACGAAATTTTGGTGATCCTAATACCCTTTACCAGATTTTCTAACCTCCATTCACCCTCCAAACCACCTCTAAACTCTCTCAAACTTCTCTCAAACCGAAAACCCCATATTCTCTTGTGTTCTTGCCTTCCGATCACTTTCCGACGAACAAACCGGAGAAAGGAGGACGTGGAGAGGAAGTATTCAGACCCTAGATAGTGGTAAGATGAAGTCTTGAACTTCGTTTCATAGTTTTCGTCGGATTTAGATTCTAACTTATGGTTTTTATTCTCAAAAACACAAATCGGAGCCAAAGGAAGAAGAATCGACTTGAGGAGATTCGTTTGTGACATCCCATGGATTCCGGACGACCCCGTGACCTCCTAGACATCATCCCCACAGTAAGTTAATGCTTACTTGGTTTTGGGTGGCTTAAAATGCAACCAACCATAGGGATTTAATAACTCTAAAATCTGTCAACACGAAAAACCCCCGGCGCAGTGATTTTGTGCGAATTTTTCGAACCCTTAAAACTGCTCAAACGGAAAAACTCAAAACATGAAAAACGTTCCTAAGACATAGATCTAGTTTGTGTAAAAGGTTTATAATTTTTCATTGCTTTTGATGACTGAAAACGGCCGAGAAACAACCTGCCTTGAGAGGTGAACTTGAAACTATGACAGATTTGAAATCGGACCAAAACCCCTACTCCAAGAGTTCAAACCGAAAAACTCAAAACTAGAATTTTGATTCTAACATATTAATCTATGTTGTGTAAAAATTTCAGACATTTTCGTCGATGTTTGCTATTTCAAATCTCATCAAACATAAACTGCCTTGATAAGACTTTTCGAAATCTGACTGTGAACATATCCGAACTTGATGAGCATGTTTCTATATTTTCTATTCCGATTTGATCTTTGAAATCTAAATGAAAGTTGTAGATAATCATGTCTAGTATGTGCATATAAAATTTCAGAATTTTTGGAGTCCATTTGATATGTTAAAAAGTCAATTTTCTAAACTATGTCAAAACTGTAACCGGACAGTGAACTATTTTTGCAATGAACTCGATTTTTGACATGTTTCCTCAACTTATTTCGAAAAAGTTAAAACACGAAAGTTGTTCGTTAGGGTGTTTTTGATATACTGTGAAAATATCAGAATTTTTTTGGACTTGAAATGAATTTTTGAATTAAAAAGGCGTAAACTGTGACGTCAAATGATTTTAAATCGAAGAGATTGTGAAATATCGAAACAAACGGTCGAGACCTTGAAATATGATATATCTATACTTTTGAAAAATTCCGTTACACTAAATTAAAACATATGAGATACTTGGCTATGTAGGGGGTGAGTGCTCGATAGAATGCCCCTCTAGCTTTTCGCATCATGCCTAGACGGACGAGTGTGACCTATGTAGGGGGTGAGTGCTCGATGGAATGCCCCTCTAGCTTTTCGCTTCATGCCAAAACGGCCGAGAGTGACCGACGTAGGGGGGAATGCTCAATAGAACGCCCCCTAGCTTTTCGCTTCGTGCCAAAACGGCCGAGGGTGAATGTTATGAGAAACTGTGCCAAAACGGCCAATGAAATACTTGAAATACGACACGGCTCGGCCGCCGGATCACCGGCTATACCAAATATTGAGAAATGGTTACGTAACGGGGAAATAAAAGATTTAATGTTTTTAAGTATTTATTTATTTACGCCCGTCTTTAAATTATGCATTTAAAATTATGTCTTTAAATTTTCATATCTTATTAAATTGTTATTATGGATTAAATGCATGTTCAAGTACACAATTAAATTATTAATTTTAAATTGATAGATGAGTTGTTTGTATGCATGCCTCGGAGTAAAAATTTAATTATTTAATTAAACCTCTCTATACGTGTGTTAAATTATGATCTTGTGGAAATCCTTGTCTTTTCAAATATGTAATTAAATTATTATTAGATGAATAAAATTTAAATCATGTCTTGTATGCACATATTTTCCTTAAATTTAATTAAAGGCTTTGAAACCCCTTGATCATATTAAGTGTTAACTTACTCAGCACGTTTTGCCGACCAAACCACATTTTTCCTTTTTCTTTTAGAGTTGAGGATTATGCACCATCATATGCATACATGGGAATTGTGGGAAGATACATTATTTTAGAACTTGCATGGACGGGCCTGTTTAACCCGTGTTTTGGCCATGTTGGCCCAGTATTTAAATTTCCGCTGCATTACAATTATATATGTAAATATTACATTCCGCTGCAACTTTGATATTATGATTTTTAAATTATATTATAATGTGCTGTTTGAATGTTTCAAATTCTGAAAAACCATAGCCTTGCATCTCTTTAGCAAGCTCGGAGAAACCGTGTCTTGCTAGGGAGGTGTGGCGGTGACATCCCGGCCTGGGTTATCAAATCCGGGGTGTTACAATCTAATTAGCTAAGTATTTCAACCAAGTCTTGGGGGTTAATTCTATAATCTAATCCATCATTTAATATTAAATTGCAGCTAAGTATTTCAACCAAGTCTTTGGGGTTAATTCTATAATCTAATCCATCATTTAATATTAAATTGCATTCTTGCAAATTAAAAATTTATGGACTCAAAATAATTCAATTCTCCTAATTAGATAATCTATTAATAAAACGGGCCCTCATTGATTTCCATAAATGAATAGACCAAGTATTTTTTAATTCAATCATAATGATTAATTTTATAATATAGTTCGTGTTCATTATTAATTAATCCAACACTGATTCAGTCATGAGGCTAAACTTTCAAATGTTTCGATGATAGTCCATTCCACGATTAGGAATTTATTTGTGCTAAAATATTGGTCGGGAATTTTGGTTTAAAAATAAGCTAATTAATTTATACTAGAATTCGGTTAAATAGTCGTTGCTTCGAAAATACCGTTTCTCATTCTTTAAATTATTTAATGATCAATAATTAAATTTAGAAGACATTTTTTTTATTTTTTAAGAAAATTTTGAATGTCATTAATTAAAATTTAAAAGTTATTCGAAATTTTTCAAAGTGTTATAGTCTACCCTCCTTAAAATAAGGCTTCGTCCTCGAAGCCTCGCGACAGAACTTGTGTAATTCATAATCAGATGTATATTTCCTAAGATTACATTTTATAGAAAACTCTTATCGTGTTACCTATTAATTACAATTTCTTCAATCGGCCACAAACATTTATTCTTGATATCAGCTTGATCTTCTTAGTTCATATTTCTACATTGCAAGAATCATCCAATTCAATTCCGTCGGTTTTCCTAAACAATGTTATACTTTGGTCCTTAATTATTGAGGTCAAATATGGGTTGGTTCATCCTTCTCGTGACACTTTCTTTACCGGAGTATGCTAACGGCTCCGTGCTTCATTCCCTTCGTAGGGAGATGAAGATAGACTATTTCATTTAATTACTTATCCATTCTCTATATCTTAATAAGCCTAGGTCAAAAAGATCCATCGATATGCTATCTTATATCCATTTTGGGGTTCCCTAATGTCTCAACTTAAATTGATAGGTTTCCTCCGAGTATTCCATAACCCATAATAAATTCCAACTCTTCTTTTAAGTCGCATATTCCATAGTCCTTTCATCCTTTAATTGCGAACACGAAATTGCCAGCCCGAGATCGGAGGTTAGGCGATCATCCTTAAAAAAATTTTAGGTCGTAATTCGTGATCCAAAATCTTAGATCCAAGAAGGTTAAGATGAGAGTTGGGGTCATTCTAACTCGTAGGCTCGGAAGGCCTCTTGGCCCTTTGGCATCCGACATTCCTTGTTGGTAAACCATTGCTCCTTGAAAAATTATTTATTTGTCTTAAAATACTCGGTCAGCCTTGTGTGGTACTTCATCCATCAATCATTTATTATACTTTGAGTGTTCTCAAATCCAAAGATACTATGATAAATTCTTTCGGTCTGGTCTAACATAGATAAAATTACTCCTCAGGATATCCCACTCAACTTATTGTTACGCATTCCCTTTAGTCGGTTACATACGAGAATTTTTCCAATTCTTCTCATGTTACTAGAAATTCCTCATATCACTTTTCAAGTTACCCGTCCAAGGATATGTCCTCTTATATTAGATGTCCTTGTAGGTGTCACACGCTTCTCATAGGTTGTTATCCATAAGCTTTATGGATATGACTTGACGCACTCTCAAATCCAAAGTATTATAGTAAGTTTGTCGGTGTAATACCCGAGAAATCAACATCGATTATTAAATCCGAAAAATCAAAGAATTGGATTTAATTATCAAAACCGAAATAATTCCGAGAGAGCGGAATTAAATATTTTCGGACGATAGCAACTCGAAGAGAGTTATCGGATTATCCAACGATCTCGGATAATTCCCACACTATGATTTTGAAATAAAAATCATAAGAGAAAAAAAAAAAAAAAAAAAAAAACGACCGCTGGTGGCCGCGCGGCCGTGGCGCGCCAACGCGCCACCAGCGCGCCACCGTCTGTGGTTGAACGCCCAACGCGGTTCTACGCGTTTTTGGCATCATTTCCGAGGTATGATGATTCCAATCAGTCCAAATTCGATGCTCAGACTTTAGGGGATGTTTTGGAACTCCTTTGGATAAATATTGGATATATTAAACTCCCCTACAAGTTGGAAAATGGAGGATACATGCATAAAAGTGGATTCATTGGACATGGTGTAGTTAGGTGGTTTGAATGAGGGATTGGGGAGCCTTAACTCGACCTTTGACTGGTGTTAATCCCTCTTGGCTTCCCTAGGAACATAAGTGCAGCTCTTGGGAAGCTAAACACCCCCTATACTTATCCTAAATCTGAACCAAACCTCCCCTCATTCCCTTAATCCGAAAATTGAAGTTCTTAGTGCAAGTGGGTGAGTTTTGAGTGCTCTCTTCAAGTGGTAGCTTCTTTGGGCGAGTTCAAGTGTTCTAAACCCTTCTTCTACACGTTGGTAAAGTCTCTAATCCAAATCCTTCATCATAGATTCGGATTCCATGCCCTAAACACTAAGATCTCTTCCAACAATCCAAAAATAGGATTCATTCGGTAGAACTTTGGAAGAGTGGGCTGTCCCGGACGATTGTGGAGATTCAACCAAGGGAGTTTCGCTCCTAATCCCCTCTAAAGTAAGTTAATGATGTGCATATCAAATTTTAGAGCTTTTGGTTGAGTATTCATGGAGATACAACTCGAAATCCACTCCTTGTCAAATCTGTGATTTAGGGTTTCTTCAGGATAGTTTCTTTTGTTCATCTTTGTTCGTCTAGATCCTTCGTTTTTGGAAAAACTTTTCTAAATGAAAAATGTTTCTAACACCTTGAATATGATCTCTGTAAATTGTCATAAATTTTGGACAAGATTTAGCTGACGAGAATTCATCTGGTATTTTCTGAAATCCTGTTGGCAGAATTCGTTTCATGGTGTAGTCAGTTTTGTTGTTCGTATTACTCCTATTTACGATTGTTTTTTATGGATGGTTTCTTCATGAAAGTTGCTCATTTATGTGTCGTGTATCCCTGTAAAATTTCAGAATTTTTAGATCAATCTTGGAATTGTTAAGAATTTTTAAAGGAACTGTGGTCGTACTTGTGTAATTTGGTGATTTATGAGTCGATTGGTACTCACTTTTGAAAATATGAAAAATCTGGAATGGTGTGGTATTGTAAAGTGTGAAATTATGACTTTTAAACTTTGTAAGTTTTGATCGAGTGGGATGCCCGACGTTTTAGAGGGTAAGTGCACTTGGCGTGAGCTCGTTGGGCCGCCCCCTCTTTTTATGTGGCCAAAACGGCGCATATGATATTGTGGTTTCGTGTTAGTAAGAGTCTATACTCCTAGATGTATCCGTATGGGTTGTCTAGGGCTCCGGAGCGGTCTGTATAGGGTCACTGCTTTCACATCCCTCGTGGGTACGAGTCCCAGAGGTGAGTTGATCTGAAAAGGCTTCGGCCCAGGATCGTTAATATTGCCGGCTTGTGGACATAAGCGCCCAAGCGGATGTTGATCTGAAAAGGCTTCGGCCCAGAATCGTTGATACCGGCGGCTTGTGGACATAAGCGCCCAAGCGGGTAATTTGGATGTCCTCGATCAAAACAAACAATGGTAAAATAATGTGTTCGGGCTCTTGCGGGTTTGATTCCCCAAGAATGGTTATTCTCGATAAAAATGAACATTGGTAATTTACTCGTGTGGCAAAGTGTAAGAATTTTTCCGTGAATTATTTGTACTCGATTTTCCTTTTTAAATTTAAAATCCTATCTTTTATTTTACTCCTCTAAAAACTTTAAAATTCATTATGCTATACATTAACTTACTCAGTACCGTTGTACTGATAGATACGTTGTCACTATTTTTTTTTCAGATGTTGAAGATTAGCGCATGGCATTTACACTTGGGATGGGAATTTCCGAAGACTTGTCGCACTTGTTTTTAAATTCTTTCACGAATCTCAAACTCATGTTTGGCCGTGTTTGGCCCTTAGCTTCCGCACTGTTTTAAAATTATGTATGATAGACTTAACTCTGATTTAAACCTTCGGGCACTTATTGAATGGTTATTAAATTATTTCTAAGTATTGGTACAACTTAGCCTTAGCATCTTCTCAAGTGAGCTCGAAATGGTTCGCGTCTTGCTTGGGAAGGTGTGGCGGGTGACATCCTGGCCTGGGTTATCAAATCCGGGGTGTTACAAAGTGGTATCAGAGCCCGGAAATTTTTTTTAAGCTATTATTTTTCTGCCCACTATAGAGGCCCAAAATATTCAATATTACTTTTAAGCATTTCAAATATTATTTCCATGGAAATGAATTTTATTTTAAAACTCATGGGAATTATATAACAATTGTTCCGACAAGTCTTGAAAAATGCATAAATATTTTTGGGGGGAGATGCATTTGCATACATCCATCATTTTTTTTTTATGCTCCAAAGTATATGCAAGTCACGTGTATTTGATAACGTTCTTAGTTTGTATGTCAATTGACCTTGCCTTAGAGCCACTAACTTGAATCTAATCTTGCTTTAGCCTTAGAACTTGATCAAGGGTGCTTTGTTTGCACATATCTATTCTCTCCTCTTGCCCTTCCTATCATTAGATCTTCCTGACTGCTAACGTGCCTTAGGTTAGAAACTCATCTTCGCGTGCTTGGATATCAGAAAATGGCACCTAGGGGAAGGCCAAGGAGGGTAGACCCAAACAGCGGTGATGCTAACGCACCTAATAACAATGACATTCCTCAAAACATAGGAGGGCGAGTGCCTCCTGTTCCCAACAATATGGATGAGCGTCTAAGGAATATTGAGGAAGTTTTCGTAGCACTAGGAAATGCCGAGGTGCTACGTACACAAGCGGGTGTACCACCGCCGATAGCCCGAGGCAACTACCTAGCATTGTTGAACCCCTACAAACCACCTCATTATAACGGCCAAGAGGACCCTACCAAGTTGGAGAATTGGATCCGAACTTTTGACAAGCTTCTTACTGCCGTCAAATGCCCCGAGGACGAGAAGGTTCGAGTGGCGACCTATTATTTGGATGGAGAGGCGGGCGAGTGGTGGCAACATCTCCAGGGAGATTTGGCCGAGGTTGAGAAGGTTTATACATGGGGAGAATTTGAGGAAGCGTTGAGAGAGAGGTTTTATCCACTAAGCACTAAGGCTGCAAAGTATGAAGAATTTATTAACTTAAGACAAGAAGGAAAAACGGTGCAGGAGTACTACGCAAAGTTCAAGGAGCTAATTCGCTTTGTTCCGAGACTTGTGCCGACTGATTCTGACAAGGCTCAGAAATTCGAAATGGGGTTGAACCTCAGTATCAGGGAGATACTGGTGGGAGGACAATGCACTACTCTACAAGCCGTTTATGACCGAGCTGTAGTAATCGCTCGTGTCCAGCGATTGAAGCGTAAGGACAATGGTGAGTCGACCAAGGGCACGCAAGGATTTGAGAAAAAGAATCGAAGTAACAATAATAAAAAAAAAAATTGAAGAAGGACAATGGTCAAACTAGGTTCGATGGACCTAAGGAGAAGGCAGACAGAGGTTTGAATAACAAAAGAAATGACACCCGTGGTACATCCATACCACGATGCCCGCAGTGCCACAAAGCGCATCTGGTGCGCGAGTGCCCTAAGCGTGGGACTTGTTATAGATGTGGTGGGGAAGACCACATGATTAGAGAATGCCTATCTGACAAGATTTTAGTTGATTCTGGTACAAGTGTTCTTTGATTTCGATCAAGAACTTTACACGCATGAAATCTATCGGAACCTAGAGCGATCAGCTTTGGAATTCAATTATCATCGGGGAAAGTGGTATTGTGTACTAAAAGATATGATGGAATCCCGATAATAATTAAAAATTTAGAACTCTTTGCGAACCTAGTAGAATTTGACCTTAGAAGTCGCTCAATGGTTAAAGCTATTGCAAGAAAATTCATAGGCAGTTATGGGGACATAACTGCAGTCCTAAGGGGGAGAGGATGTGATACCCCGCAGAGAATCATCACGCATCGAGGTAAGAATTTAATTTTCGAGCCTCAGTATTTCTATGCGTGTAAACTACTTGTTTATGTTGGTGTTGCTTTCCGAGTGCGACCCAACTTCGAGGACGAAGTTGATTTCTAAGGGGGGTAGACTGTAATACCTGAGAAATCAACATCGATTATTAAATCCGAAAAATCAAAGAATTGGATTTAATTATCAAAACCGAAATAATTCCGAGAGAGCGGAATTAAATATTTTCGGACGATAGCAACTCGAAGAGAGTTATCGGATTATCCAACGATCTCGGATAATTCCCACACTATGATTTTGAAATAAAAATCATAAGAGAAAAAAAAAAAAAAAACGACCGCTGGTGGCGCGTTGGCGCGCCAGGTGGCCGCGCGGCCGTGGCGCGCCAACGCGCCACCAACGCGCCACCATCTGTGGCTGAACGCCCAACGCGGTTCTACGCGTTTTTGGCATCATTTCCGAGGTTTGATGATTCCAATCAGTCCAAATTCGATGCTCGGACTTTAGGGGATGTTTTGGGACTCCTTTGGATAAATTTTGGATATATTAAACTCCCCTACAAGTTGGAAAATGGAGGATACATGCATAAAAGTGGATTCATTGGACATGGTGTAGTTAGGTGATTTGAATGAGGGATTGGGGATCCTTAACTCGACCTTTGACTGGTGTTAATCCCTCTTGGATTCCCTAGGAACATAAGTGCAGCTCTTGGGAAGCTAAACACCCCCTATACTTATCCTAAATCTGAACCAAACCTCCCCTCATTCCCTTAATCCGAAAATTGAAGTTCTTAGTGCAAGTGGGTGAGTTTTGAGTGCTCTCTTCAAGTGGTAGCTTCTTTGGGCGAGTTCAAGTGTTCTAAACCCTTCTTCTACACGTTGGTAAGGTCTCTAATCCAAATCCTTCGTCATAGATTCGGATTCCATGCCCTAAACACTAAGATCTCTTCCAACAATCAAAAATAGGATTCATTCGGTAGAACTTTGGAAGAGTGGGCTGTCCCGGACGATTGTGGAGATTCAACCAAGGGAGTTTCACTCCTAATCCCTTCTAAAGTAAGTTAATGATGTGCATATCAAATTTTAGAGCTTTTGGTTGAGTATTCATGGAGATACAACTCGAAATCCACTCCTTGTCAAATCTGTGATTTAGGGTTTCTTCAGGATAGTTTCTTTTGTTCATCTTTGTTCGTCTAGATCCGTTCGTTTTTGGAAAACTTTTTCTAAATGAAAAATGTTCCTAACACCTTGAATATGATCTCTGTAAATTTTCATAAATTTTGGACAAGATTTATGTGACGAGCATTCATCTGGTATTTTCTGAAATCCTGTTGGCAGAATTCATTTCATGGTGTAGTCAGTTTTGTTGTTCGTATTACTCCTATTTACAATCGTTTCTGATGGATGGTTTCTTCATGAAAGTTGCTCATTTATGTGTCTAGTTTATCCCTGTAAAATTTCAAAATTTTTAGATCAATCTTGGAATTGTTATGAATTTTTAAAAGAACTGTGGTCGAAGTGAACAGTAAATTCTTATGCCTTAGAAAGATTAGTTCTGAAATGATTTTTTTTAAGCCACCTAGATTCCGATTTTGAAGTAGCTTATTTCTATGAAAAATGTTCATTTGGGAGTTTTCTAGCTCCTGTAAAAATTTCGGAATTTTTGAAAATGTTTTGCTAAGTTACCAAATGCTATTTCTGAAACTGCCAGTGGGCTACTCTTTGTCAGAAAATCGTACTTGTGTAATTTGGTGATTTATGAGTCGATTGGTACTCACTTTTGAAAATATGAAAAATCTGGAATGGTGTGGTATTGTAAAGTGTGAAATTATGACTTTTAAACTTTGTAAGTTTTGATCGAGTGGGATGCCCGACGTTTTAGAGGGTAAGTGCACTTGGCGTGAGCTCGTTGGGCCGCCCCCTCTTTTTATGTGGCCAAAACGGCGCATATAATATTGTGGTTTCGTGTTAGTAAGAGTCTTTACTCCTAGATGTATCCGTATGGGTTGTCTAGGGCTCCGGAGCGGTCTGTATAGGGTCACTGCTTTCACATCCCTCGTGGGTACGAGTCCCAGAGGTGGGTTGATCTGAAAAGGCTTCGGCCCAGGATCGTTATTATTGCTGGCTTGTGGACATAAGCGCCCAAGCGGATGTTGATCTGAAAAGGCTTCGTGTAATACCCGAGAATTTTACAACATAAATAAATAAATAAATACAATAAATAAATAAACAAATACAATAAATAAATAAATAAACAAATAAATCAGTAAATACATTAAATAAATAAATATAGAAGAAATGAGAAATGAAATTAATTAAAAGAGATTTGTTTAAACAAAAGAATTAAATAAAGTTAAATAAGTCGTTACACGGGTATCCGATATAAATGAACTCGAGAATTCGAGCCAAAACGTAAAATTAGATCCGAAAGAAATAACGACACGATTAGAAACCCGAAGAGAGTCCGGAAATTGGAAACCATGACCATAGGGGGATAGAAACCCGAAAGAGATGCGGAAAAGCACGACGGATCGCACGACCCGCCCGGACCGAAGTCCAGGCGAAGTCGGCGCGCTGGCCGCGCGGTTTTTAGGCAAAAGGCGCGCCAACCCCGCGCCACTTGACAGATTTGCCCGTTGCGCGAAACTCTCGCCCGAACGCGGATTTTTCGACTTTCGGTTGAACGTCTCTCGACCCAAGACCCTTGGGGTCAGATCTTGGACGCCCTAGGACCTAGACATCTATAAATAAACCCCCTCGGAAGCCTAAACTCTTTTTCAAAACCCTGCGATACTCTCTACACACACAAGTCGAAATCCCGGAGTCTACGGAGGCATCGAACACCAAGGCAGCAGCTTTGGACGAAAATCCAAGGATCTCCGACGTTGTGGTAAGCTCTAGTCCAATAGATCCTTTCACGTTTCAATCCGAAAACGGATTCTAACCTCGTTTCTTTTCTCTTTACACCCCGAATCGAATTTAGAACGAGGAACCCGACGAACGGAGAGGAGAAACGGTGATCTGGAAGCCACGCCTCCGAAATAGACAACCCGGATGTTCAAAAATCAGTAAGTTACCTCTTACATGGTTTTGGGATGAATTAAAACGTTCAAAACTAAAAGATTAACAAGAAATCGAAAATCTGTCAATTTATGCTTTCTACCGACGCAACAGTTTTGACGAATTTTTCCGAACCTTAAAACGACTTTAAACGGAAAAACTTAAAACACGAAAAACGTTTCTAAGGCTTAGGTCTATCTACTGTAAATATTTCAGAATATTTAGAGACGATTTGATAGGTGAAACCCAACCGAAACCGAACTGCTTGAATCTAGATCTTGAAATTCTTGACAGAACTTAGATCCGATCTTGATCATGTTTTTGACATAGGTTCTAGACCGATTTAGATCTTTGGCCGAACATGAAAGTTGTAGATAATTGTCTTAAAATGATCTCTGTAAAATTTCATCAAATTTGGAGTTGAATTGCTATGGTAGAATTCGAAATCTTTAAACTGTGTTATATGAAATTCGGACAGAACTGTACTTCTGTGAAGATTAGTGTTTTTGACCTAATTCGGTATCTCGGATTGAAAAAGTTAAAACAAGAAAGTTGTAGATCTCGACGTTTCTGAGTCAGTCATGAAATTTTAGAATTTTTGGAGTTAAGTCTTATTTTAGACGAATTTTAGAGTAAACTGTGGTTTACCGGAAATCAAATCTTGAAATCTTGTTGAAACATGGAATTAACCTTTAGGGTTGAAACAAATTGAAATATTATTTTTAAATAAACAAAATTGAAATCAGATTTTTGGAATTAAATCCCCTTACAAACTTGATAAATTAAAATTAGGGGTGAGTGCTCTGCAGGGTGCCCGCTAACTGCTTCACTTCGTGCCGTTATGGACGATGGTGACCCCGCGCGCTAAACTTGAGATATGATATTGCCAAAACGGCGAAATATAGAGCCTACACTCTCGAGAATATCCACATGGGTTTCCTGAGGCTCCGGAGTGGTACTGGGTATGACTGATACGGTTGCGGCCGCCGGGCTACCGGCTAAACTTGTTGACATCGCGATGCTATCGTGAAACTTTGAGATACCAAATCGGGGATGTAATGGGGATATTAAATTTAACTAAATTAGATTAAATTATGTTGTCAAATTAAATTATTTAAATGCTTTATTTAAATTATGGTTATTATCTTAAACCATACGAAATGTGTTGTTAAATAGAGCCCTGGAATAAATTATGCAATTGGATAGTTGATTAGATTAAATTGAATATTATGTTATTATCATGTTTTTACTTAAGTATTAAATTAATGGCTTTTAAACCCTACGATCATGCATGTGTTAACTTACTCAGCAAGTTTGCTGACCAAAACCGTTTTTATTCCTTTCTTACAGAATATGTGGAATGAGCATGTGTGAGCACGATTCATGCATGGGATTTTGGGATACATTATTTTGCTTTTAAATTCGTACTTTAGACTATATTATGAACGGGCCTGTTTAACCCGTGTTTTAGCCATGTCGGCCCTATTTATGTTTTCCGCTGCGATACTATACTAAAACAATTATTTCCGCTGCGCTATGATATTATTATTTTCTAATTATATTGTATGGGCTATTCTGAATGATTTAAATGTTTTAAATACTGCAATACCTAGCCTTGCATCTCTTTAGTAAGCTCGGAGAAACCGTGTCTTACTAGGGGAGATGTGGCGGTGACATCCCGACCTGGGTGACCAAAAACCGGGGTGTTACAAGTTGGTATCAGAGCCCGGCTATTTTTAAACTACTATTTTTCAACCCATTATTATTTTAAACTATTATTAATATTTTGACTATTATTTTAAATTTTAAAGTATTATTTCCATGGAAAATTTTTATTTTAAAACCCATGGAAATATATATATATATATAGTGCATAAATTATTTTTTGGGGGGGAATCATCATTCACATTGCATATTGCATCTCTTTTATGTAGAGAATTTAGGATCTTGGCGAACTCGAACTTAGAATCTTGGCGAATTGAACCTAGAATCTTGGCGAATTGAACTTAGAATCTTGGCGAATATTAACTTAGATCTCTTGCTTGCGCTAGATGGCTAGTCAAGACATGATGCAGTTGGTGATCAATATGATGAACGCTCACCTTGACACCCAACAAACCATACAACAAATGAAAAATCGTATAGCTCACTTGGAGGCAAATCTGCACCAAATGGGAGACTTAAGGGAAGCTGACCTTCAGCACTTCCTGAACTTGAGAGCCGCTGATCAAGATCGCATAAAAGACTTAGAAACTCAAGTGCAAAAACTCACCGAACAGAGCGACGCTGTGATAGATAGAGTCGAGGATCTAGGGACGGACCTGCTTAACCTCACTGACATAGTAGTACCATACAGCCCGGTGGAAGACCACTTGATGGGACCACGAAGCCCAACACCCCCAGTAGAGAGCCCATCCGGCCTTATCCATGGACGCTACGGAACCCTTGGACTCTGGCCCCACATGGTCCGGCAATCGCCGAACCCGAGCCCCATGGGGAGCCATCTGGAGGAGTCACCGGAACCAGTTTTGGAAGCCGTCGATCCATCATCCCCCGTGTTTCATGGACCCTTGGGCACCGGCCAAGTCTCTAATGAGGATGATCCAATGGAAGATTCCACTACTCTGCCGGAGGATGCAGAGATTATTTAGATACTCTGTCTTAGATAGTACATTTATTTTGCGCATTCTATTACTTGTATTAAATTTCTTGTAAAGGAAGATAATGCGAGTTGATTTTATTTTTTTTGAAATCCTTGGCCGAAAAAAAAAAAAAACAAACAAACAAACAAACTTGGAATCATAAAGGCACACGATGCATCAAACCATGCAGTGCATAACAGAGACGTACACAGAATCCTAGGAACGTCACAGTACTACATCTTAAGAGAAATACCAAACCGAGTCTAACTAAAAACACAAAATGGGAAATACTAAACCAGCCGCTGCTAACACGAGTCTAGATAAAACATAAAACAGGAAACATAAAGTCACTGATCAGGAGGAGGGAACTGGCGACGCATGTAGTCATCCATCTGACGCATGTAGGCGTACATGTCCGTCAAGGTGGCCTGCTGCTCCGCCTGTCTCACAGTGAGCATGTCCATACGATCCTGATAGAGATCCATCCTAGCATCCAGGGCGTCGTAGCGAGCCTGCCCAGCTGCAAACCCGGCATCTATACTGACATCATCTCCTGCATCATCTGGAGCATCTGCGTCATGTCCGGACCCTGCGGTGGAACCACACCCTGCTGTGGAACCACAGGAGGAGGAGGTGGCCGCTCTGGAGGAACAACTAAAATCAAACCACCATCCTCAGGCTGCGGGCGCAGTATAGCCCGAGGGGCTCCACGACGCAAAGTGCTGCGCCGGACGACATAAGACGGAATACGGTAGTGCTCACCTTGAGCTAAAGGATAGGGGTCCATCTCGGGAGACGTGCGGATCCCCTGGGCAGCGCATAGCCCACAAATGAGGTATGCGTGAGTGATCACCCTACTCCCTCGCCCCCGTCGTAAACCCCTCAGGTTGTCCGCAATGCAAGCGCCCACATTTACCCGGCCGCCCCGTGCGATAAAGCAGATAGTCTCAAAGACATGATCTATGACGATATGGCTCCGGGTGATCGGCCGAATGCGTCCTAACCAAAGCTGAGCAAGTACACGCCAAGGAGCATCCAAAGACGTCAGTCGTAGCTCGTGAGGGTACCCAGTCCGCGGGGGTACCCCGGTACACAAGACACCCCAGGCAGGAGCATAAACCCGACCCTCTGGCTGTGGTCGGAACGCACCATCATCTGGAAGGCCGAAATAGATGTTGATCGCCCGAGCACTGAAGTCTAAGTAGCGACCACGAACCCAGACTGGAGAAAGGTCGTCGTCTACCCCAAGACCGCTGATGTTGGCGATAACCTCCATGGCTAGATAGCCGGAGGCAACGCCCTCGGGATGACGTGCAAGACCGGTCCACTGGAGATGCCCCAAAACTGCACTGATCCGGTCATCGCCCATATGATCGGGGAACAAGCCTTGCTCGGGAACGTAAGCCCTCTTCCGACGAAGCTCGTCGAAATAGAAGTCCTGGGCGGCCATCGTCGAGAAACGGAACCGATCATGCCGGTGAGGACGCACCTCGTCAGGGAGGCCCCTGAGCCTCGGCTCCCGCTCCTCGTCCTCCTCGGACTCACTGTCGTCACTGTCGTCACTATCCGGCATCACCGGAGCGGCAGTGCTAGGGCCGGCTGCATCTCGTCGAGTAGCCCGTCTCTTGGCCCCCGGAAGGACCATAAGGAACGCCAAGATGAACCACATGAAAAGCAACATCCTGCGAACACCCAACATCAAGGGTAAGGCTAATTTTCAATACATTAATTCACAAGCAAAAATACATAAAGACATCATAAATATAAAGTTCCAACGGGGAAAAGTCTAGGAAGGATTCAGACCCAATAGCTCATCAATACATATTAGGAGAGAATCAAACCAAGAAATGTGCCCAAACAAATTCAAAAACCCATTGTGGCATTTCGTCGAACACCTTATGTGCGCAATAAATTAAGTTCAAAAATTTGCTTGTAAACACATGGCAATTAACCACAAAACCAAACAATTACTTGAACAACGAATCGTAATCACAAGTGTCAACAAACAACACTAAACGAAACCACTTTTACACCAATAAGACCAACAAAATCGGAAATTTCATAGTTTCCCTAAAAATCCAAATTCTAGCAAGAAAACCCACGATTTAGGCATGTATATATCACACCAATACTTCCTAACAATAGAAGTGGCACTAAAGTATTATATAAACTCACTAATTTGCAGGAATTAAGCCGAAAATTACAAATCCCCAATTTATATGCCAAACCCTAATTTCACAAATCAACCAAATTCTAACAAATCAAGGCGTAAAACTTGAAATTGGCAAGTGAAAATAGAAGATACATACCTCACAAAGAGAAATCGAAGTCGGAACTAGGAGAATCAGAGCACGAGAGGACGGATTTGAGAGGAAGTTGGGAGGAATTTCGGAAGGGGAAGGGATGAAATGGCTCGCGCGGGGCGCGAGCCCTATTTCTTCACCCTGGGGGCACCGCGCGGTGGCCGCGCGCTAAACCCCCAAAACCCGCGCGGACCCCGCGCGGGTCACGAAAAATTAATTTTTTTTTATTTTTTTATTTTTCCTTTCCTATTTATTTACCCCTCCTCTGCTCTACAAAATACGAGTGGATCGAAGCATGTGAGACTGCGTTTCAAGAGCTGAAGAAACGACTCACAACCACACCCGTATTAATACTACCATCAGAGAATGGTGACTTCGAAGTTTACAGCGATGCTTCAAAGGAAGGTTTAGGTTGTGTCTTCATGCAAGACTCGAGAGTCGTAGCCTATGCATCACGCCAACTAAAACCCCTCGAGGAGAATTATCCGACACACGACCTGGAGTTGGCAGCGGTCGTTTTCGCTCTAAAGATATGGAGACATTATCTTTATGGGCGGAAGTGTCGAATGTTCACCGACCACAAGAGCTTGAAATATATATTCACTCAGAAGGAGTTGAATTTCAGACAGCGAAGGTGGTTGGAACTTATTAAAGACGACGATTTAGAGATAGCATAGCACGAGGGGAAGGCGAATGTGGTAGCCGATGCCCTAAGTCGGAAAACCCAACACGTGACAAACTCGTTGGTAATTCCGCGGCATTGTACATGGAGTTGGCAAGATTGGAGTTAGAACGTGTGCATCCTGGCACAGTGAGAGAAACGGTCAATGCCATGGTCGTAGAAACTCCAATATTGGACGAGATTCGACTCGCTCAACCGGGCGACCCGAAACTCGAGAAGATAAAAGGGTATATTGCCGAAGGAAAGGCAATAGGATTTGCTGTCCACGAGGATGGAAGCATCCGTTTTAAAGGGAGATGGTGTGTGCCCCTTAAGTGTGCCGAATTGAAACAAAGGTTGATGGAAGAAGGGCACAACACGCCATATTCCGTACATCCCGGAGGTGACAAGCTATACAAAGATCTGAAGAAGATCTATTGGTGGCCGGGAATGAAGAAGGAAGTGGCGAACTTCGTGGCAAAATGTCTCACCTGCCAAAAGGTTAAGGCAGTGCGACATAAACCCTTAGGACTGATGCAACCACTAGAGATTCCAAGTTGGAAGTGGGATAGCATCTCAATGGACTTTGTCTCGGGATTACCCCGATCACCTAAAGGCATGAACAAGATTTGGGTGATTGTGGATAGGCTAACGAAGACAGCCATATTTATCCCGATGAAGGACACGTGGACTATGGACCAATTGGCCCGAGCCTACATTGATA
Organism: Hygrophila difformis; assembly: GCA_030278955.1. Taxonomy (NCBI): domain Eukaryota; kingdom Viridiplantae; phylum Streptophyta; class Magnoliopsida; order Lamiales; family Acanthaceae; genus Hygrophila; species Hygrophila difformis. The sequence goes on along the minus strand of JAOANR010000004.1, from coordinate 30,627,875 downwards.
ATGTGGTACGACGACATGGAGTACCACATGATATCATTTCCGATAGAGACAGTAGATTTGTCTCTCATTTTTGGACGGAGTTACAAAAAGCTCTCGGTACTCAAATCAAAATGAGCACCGCATTCCACCCAATGACGGATGGACAGACCGAGAGAACAATCCAAACACTAGAAGACATGCTGAGAGCATGTGTGTTGGAATTCAAAGGGAATTGGGAATCTCATTTACCCTTAATTGAGTTTTCCTATAATAATAGCTACCATGCTAGCATCGGCATGGCACCTTTCGAGGCGTTGTATGGACGAAAGTGCCGAAGCCCGTTGAGCTGGGAAGAAAACGATAAGTCTGTGGTAGTGGGACCACAACTTATCGAAGACATGGCTCAACAAATCAAAGTGATTCAAGGGAAGATGAAAGCCGCACAAGACCGTCAAAAGAGTTATGCCGACGTGAGACGACGAGACCTAGAAATTTCAACTGGGAGATAGGGTCATGCTAAGGATATCACCCATGAAGGGGGTGATGCGCTTTGGCAAGCGAGGAAAGTTGAGTCCTCGATATATAGGACCTTACGAAATTCTAGAACGAGTCGGAACTCTAGCTTACCGATTGGCTTTACCGCCACAATTAGATCGAGTTCATAATGTCTTCCATATCTCGCAACTAAAGAAGTATGTGCCGGACCCGACACATGTATTTCAACCGGAGATAATTGAGCTCGATGAAGACTTGACTTACGAAGAAGTCCCATTGCATATTCTTGACACTAAGGAACGAGTAACGAGGAACAAAACCGTCAAAATGATCAAGGATCTTTGGTCAAACCACGAAAGTGAGACGGCAGCTTGGGAAGTAGAATCCGACATGAGAGAACGCTACCCGACATTATTCCAAACCGATACCGACACAGTTATGGGGACATAACTGCAATCTTAAGGGGGAGAGGATGTCATACCACCTATTTTTCGTGCATTTTTGTAAACTTTTGAACTACGTTATGGCTTGATCCCTTTACCGGGTACGTAGGCAGCTTAGAAGTCTTAATTCTAAGTTCAGTCACGAAATAATAAAATAAACAAAAGACCTTAGCACGAGAAAAGCCGAAACACAACTTCGAGTACGAAGTTGATTCTTAAGGAGGGTAGACTGTAATACCCGAGAATTTTACAACATAAATAAATAAATAAATACAATAAATAAATAAACAAATATAATAAATAAATAAATAAACAAATAAATCAGTAAATACATTAAATAAATAAATATAGAAGAAATGAGAAATGAAATTAATTAAAAGAGATTTGTTTAAACAAAAGAATTAAATAAAGTTAAATAAGTCGTTACACGGGTATCCGATATAAATGAACTCGAGAATTCGAGCCAAAACGTAAAATTAGATCCGAAAGAAATAACGACACGATTAGAAACCCGAAGAGAGTCCGGAAATTGGAAACCGGGAGCATAGGGGGATAGAAACCCGAAAGAGAGGCGGAAAAGCACGACAGATCGCACGAACCGCCCGGACCGAAGTCCAGGCGAAGTCAGCGCGCTGGCCGCGCGGTTTTTAGGCAAAAGGCGCGCCAACCCCGCGCCACTTGACAGATTCGCCCGTTGCGCGAATCTCTCGCCCGAACGCGGATTTTTCGACTTTCGGTTGAACGTCTCTCGACCCAAGACCCTTGGGGTCAGATTTTGGACGCCTTAGGACCTAGACATCTATAAATAAACCCCCGCGGAAGCCTAAACTCTTTTTCAAAACCCTACGATACTCTCTACACACGCAAGTCGAAATCCCGGAGTATACGGAGGCATCGAACACCAAGGCAGCAGCTTTGGACGAAAATCCAAGGATCTCCGACATTGTGGTAAGCTCTAGTCCAATAGATCCTTTCACGTTTCAATCCGAAAACGGATTCTAACCTCGTTTCTTTTCTCTTTACACCCCGAATCGAATCTAGAACGAGGAACCCGACGAACGGAGAGGAGAAACGGTGATCTGGAAGCCACGCCTCCGAAATAGACAACCCGGATGTTCAAAAATCAGTAAGTTAACTCTTACATGCTTTTGGGATGAATTAAAACGTTCAAAACTAAAAGATTAACAAGAAATCGAAAATCTGTCAATTTATGCTTTCTACCAATGCAACAGTTTTGACTAATTTTTCCGAACCTTAAAACGACTTTAAACGGAAAAACTTAAAACACGAAAAACGTTCCTAAGGTTAGATCTATCTATTGTAAAAATTTCAGAATTTTTAGAGACGATTTGATAGGTGAAACCCAACCGAAACCGAACTGCTTGAATCTAGATCTTGAAATTCTTGACAGAACTTAGATCCGATCTTGATCATGTTTTTGACATAGGTTCTAGACCGATTTAGATCTTTGGCCGAACATGAAAGTTGTAGATAATTGTCTTACGATGATCTCTGTAAAATTTCATCAAATTTGGAGTTGAATTGCTATGGTAGAATTCGAAATCTTTAAACTGTGTTATATGAAATTCGGTCAGAACTGTACTTCTGTGAAGATTAGTGTTTTCGACCTATTTCGGTATCTCGGATTGAAAAAGGTTAAAACACAAAAGTTGTAGATCTCGACGTTTCTGAGTCAATCATGAAATTTTAGAATTTTTGGAGTTAAGTCTGATTTTAGACGAATTTTAGAGTAAACTGTGGTTTACCGGAATTCAAATCTTGAAATCTTGTTGAAACATGGAATTAACCTTTAGGGTTGAAACAAATTGAAATATTATTTTTAAATAAACAAAATTGAAATCAGATTTTTGGAATTAAATCCCCTTACAAACTTGATAAATTAAAATTAGGGGTGAGTGCTCTGCAGGGTGCCCCCTAACGATTCACTTCGTGCCTTAATGGACGATGGTGACCCCGCGCGCTAAACTTGAAATATGATATTGCCAAAACGGCGAAATATAGAGCCTACACTCTCGAGAATATTCACATGGGTTTCCCGAGGCTCCGGAGTGGTACTGGGTATGGCTGATACGGTTGCGGCCGCTGGGCTACCGGCTAAACTTGTTGACATCGCGATACTATCGTGAAACTTTGAGATACCAAATCGGGGAGTAATGGGGATATTAAATTTAACTAAATTAGATTAAATTATGTTTTCCAATTAAATTATTTAAATGCTCAAGCCAGAATCAAAGAGTGCAAAGCTCATAGTTAAAGTATGTTAGGGAACTCTTGGAAAAATCTCAAAATCCTCTCTCCCTCGCCCCCTCTGCCGGATGACAAATCTGCCGCCATGCCGGAATCACCCTCCCTCCATGGCAACGCCTGCACTTCCTTTCGTGACATGGTCCTGGAAGGTAATTCTCCCCCCCTGCTCCCTTGCTACAGAAAGAAGTTGACGAACTGGTGAAGCTTGAGTTTATAGATGGGGATAGACTCAAACCCCGTTTCACCGTGGCACCTCAACTCAAAGAGCGGCTATGCAAGCCTTGGGAGGACTGTCTCATCATCTCAGTCCTTGGTAAGAAGGTAGGTTACCTGGCTCTCCTTAGCCGCTTGGAACGCATTTGGAAGGTTAAGGGATCGTTTGAGTTAAGAGATCTTGATGGTGGTTTCTTTCTTGTGAAATTTGACAATGCTGTGGACAGAGCTAGAGTCTTGAATGAGGGACCTTGGATGGTATACGATAGCTATCTCATGATAGCTCCTTGGAGGCCGAACTTCTCAGCATCGGATCTCAGCCCTAGAAGAACCATCGTGTGGGCTCGGTTCCCCGGTATGTCTCTTGAAATGTATGATGAAGCTTTCCTCACCAAGATTGCCTCGGCCTTGGGCACTCCGGTGAGAGTTGATGACATGACTAAACATGCTCATAGGGGGAAGTTTGCAAGAGTGTGTGTTGAAATCGATCTTCAACTCCCGGTTGTCACTAGTGTTTTTATTGATGATCATTGGCAAAAAGTTGCTTATGAAGGTTTACATCTTCTTTGCACCTCTTGTCAAAAATATGGCCATGCTTCAAATTCTTGTCCGGATAAATCTGAGTTGCCGGAAGTTGGGAAGGTGGCGCCCCAACGGCAGGATAGGGGTAAAGGAAAGGAGGAAGAATTGGCTGTTGCTAGAGACAAAAAGGTCAAAGGGGTATTGGGAGTTGGTACTGACACTTGCACTAATAAGGCTACTATGCAAGGTGAGACTTCTAACCTTGTACCTGCGCCTACTACTATTGTTAAAAGTTTGTCTGATAAGGAGCAGGTGGCTGCTGCTGTTGATACTGCCTCCAAGATGGATTGTCCAGAAGATACTGTGGAGTATACCTCTTCTCTCTCACCACAGGTGTCTGAGTGTGTGGTACCATTACAACCATCTTGTGGCGAGTGGATTAAGGTGGTCAGAAAGAAGTCCAATCGATCAATTAAAAAGAAGAACATTGGGCCCTCCAGCAAGCCTAACAGCTTTATAGCCAAGGCTTCCATACCAGGGTTTAAAGCCAAAACGTCTCCATCTAGCAGCAAACCTCTGAAACCTATTACCAACACCTTAGACAGGAAATCCAGGCCTCCTATGAATGGGAAAGGCAAATCAACTGTGATGGCTACAAAGCCTATCAAGGATAATGACCCTCTGCCTGCTAAGAGGCCTCGTCCTTCTATGAGCAGTGAAGAAAAAAGGGCTATGGCTCAGGATGCTATCTCTTCGTCGAGCAAAGAGAACATTCAAGAAAAGATAGGCCCTTCACAGGATTATGTGGATCAGGTCATGAATGACACTAAGGAAGGTTTGGAGGTTGATGTACCCACACCCTCAGTGTCTTTATGATCGAGTACAAAGACTTCAAGATTCTTGCATGGAATGTACGTGGTGCCATGCAAAGAAACACTCAAAGCCACATGTCGGATGTTCTTAGAATTCATAGTCCCTCGCTGTTATTTATTATGGAACCTCGAGGAGAATTTGATCGTGTTAAAAACCTCCTCTATAGGTTACACTACGAACCTTTTCACATCATTGAGTGCATTGGTCAAGCCGGGGGTTTATGGGTGCTGAAAAAGATTGGTCTCTCTTTCCCTGTCTCCACCCTTGCAATTCACCAGAGGATTATCACTCTCTCCATTGGCTCTAACCCCTCAAATTGGCATTTATCTGCTGTGTATGCCAACCCTTGTTCTCATAATAGGAGCAATGACTGGATGGATATGCGTGAGGTTGGTGCTGCTGTGCATGGCCCTTGGATTGCCATTGGAGATTGGAATGATGTTGCTTTCTCCACCGAAGCTTTTGGATTAAATCCTAATCCTCGGCTATGTGAGGAGTTCCAGAACATGCTTGATGACTGCGGTTTAATGGACTTACATGTGACCGGTGAGCACTTCACTTGGGTTAAGAATACCAAGGGTGGCCCTCTCGCTTGCAAAAGACTCGACAGAGCGGTTGGCAACAGCCATTGGTTCACTCAGTTTCCTTCTAGCTATGTGGCAGTCCTCCCTAGGCGTATCTCGGACCACCATGCATTACTACTCCACTGTGATCCAACCAACTCTCCATCAGGGCCCCGTCCCTTCAGATGGGAACTTGCATGGGCCTCCCATGCACATTATCATCACATTGTTGATACCGCGTGGCACTGCACTCCTGGGAATATTGGCCAGCGTTTGGATCAGGTTAGAAGTTCTTCTATCCACTTCAACAAGCACACCTTTGGCCATATCAGAAACAGGACAACGATGCCTATCTACGGTTGACTCTGCTAGATTGTGGCAGCTGGAACAACACCTCACCATTAAATTGGATGAAGTCCTTAAACAAGAAGAGATCCTTTGGTGTCAGAAAGCAAGAGATAGGTGGCTATCTCATGGCGACCGAAACACTAGTTACTTCCACACTCAAACCCTCATCAAAAGGCAAAAGAACAAAATTGTGGGGCTTGAGATTGATGGCCTATGGAGCACGGAAGAGAATATTATCAAAGAGCACACTCTCTCCCACTTTAGGAGCATTTTTGGGCTTACAATTCCCTCTCCCAACCAGGGAACGTCTCTCATTCCTCTACCAGCGCTGGAGGAAGCTTCTTCTGTGGACTGTTCGGTTGATATGGAGGAGGTTTCTCAGGTGGTTAAGGGCATGAAAGGCATGTCGGCCCCAGGCCCTGATGGCTTCCCAGCCATTTTCTGCAAGACCTATTGGGAAAACATCAAGGACTCGGTGCTTGAATTTGTGCAGTCTGCTATAGCCAGTGGCCTTTTTCCTTTGGAGTATGCTGCCACCTTCATATGCTTGATCCCTAAAGTCAAAGTGCCTAAGGTCATTTCTCACTACAGACCGATAAGCCTTTGCAACGTTGTGTACAAAATTCTCACTAAAATTATTGTGAAGAAGCTTAGACCGATCCTGCAGAGCTATATTAGTCCATTCCAATCGGCCTTCCTTCCTGGCCGAGGCACCTCCGGCAATGCTATCATCTTACAAGAAGTCATCAATGCTTTTAAAAATAAACACAGGCAATCCCAAGAGTTCCTTCTCAAGGTCGATCTCGAAAAAGCCTATGATCACATCCAATGGGATTTCATCGAACAATGTCTTCATGAGTTGGGATTGCCTCTCTTACTCATCAATGTCATCATGTTTTGTGTGCGATCCCCCACTTATGCCATTCTTTGGAATGGAGGTCCTCTGCCGCCAATCACCCCTGTCAAAGGTATTCGCCAAGGGGATCCACTTTCGCCCTACCTTTTCATTCTCTCTATGGAAAAACTCTCTCGGTCTATCAGTGCTAAATTGAACGATGGGAGCTGGGCGCCTGTCAAGCTTGGCCGAAATATCATGCCTCTCACTCATCTCATGTTTGCGGATGATCTCCTCCTCTTTTCCAAAGCTACTATTGCAAGTGCTCAGGTTATGGATCTCATCCTCTCGGATTTTGCTAAGCTTTCAGGCCTCAAAATTAATGCGAGCAAATCTGTCGCCTTTGCTTCTTACCACGTCCCTGACCAACTCAAGCAGCAGCTGGCTGCCACCCTCAACATCAGTTTTTCCATGGAGATAGGAAGCTATCTTGGTTTTCCCTTATTCCATGGTGCGGTGAAGCAAGCCCATTTCGACTTCCTCATTGATAATATGCAGGCTAAAATGGGGAGGTGGAAGAGAAACCTTATCAATAGAGCTGGCCGTGTCACTCTTGCTAGAGCAGTTTTATCTGCTATCCCCTCCTACATCCTTCAAACTTCCTGGCTGCCCTCATCTACATGTGAGAAGATTGATCGGATTGTTAAAAACTTCATATGGAAGGATTCTAAGAATCATGGTATTCATTGGGTTAAGTGGGACAAGGTAGCTACTTCTAAGAAGAGAGGTGGTTTGGGTATTCGTAAGTGTAGAGACATGAACATAGCCATGCTTGGGAAATTGTTCATGGATCTCAAAAATCCGTCCGACAAGCCTTGGGCTCAAATCCGTGGGTATAAATACAATTGCTCTGAGGGTGTCATTGTGCCTAAGCCTGCCTCGTCTACTGTTTATCGGGCTATCATCAACGCTACAAAATTCCTGGCTGATGGCACATGTATCCGCATAGGTAATGGAACCAGCAGTTTCTGGTATAGCAGCTGGCTCTCCAACGGCCCCATAGCCCCTCGCATTCCATTTGTTCACACGTCGGATACGGATCTTATGATCAAAGATGTGTTTGAGAATGATCACTGGAAATGGGATTCCCTCTCTACCCAAATCCCTGATTCCATCCGCAAGGAAGTGCAGCTACATGGTCCTCTAAGGCTTCATCAGGATTGTAAGGATAAATGGGCTTGGCACAACGCTCCCCATGGAAACTATACTGTGTCGGCTGGCTATGAGTGGATTATTAACAAGAAAGATATTCAAAGGGACAGCTCTATTTCTTGGATCTGGAAGTTGCATCTCCCCGAGAAATTCAAACTCTTGTTATGGATGTGTGCTCATAATGCTCTGCCTAGTAATTCAACCCCTTCAAACGGCAGCTAGTCTCTTCGTCTTTATGTGCTATATGTGGGGCTCAAGAGGAAACTACCACTCACCTGTTTTTTTTGCCCATGGGCAGAAACTTCTTGGAAACGAATTGGTGGTCTCCCCCCCATTCCTGTTACTATCCCAACGGCTGATATGGGAAGCTTCCTCCACAACCTTTGCAGACGTTGGAGTCACACTCATTGGGCCCTCCTTTGGACCATCTGGAACTTGAGGAATGCTGCTTGCATAAGAGGTGAAAGGATATCAAGCTGCTCGGCCGTCCACACTGCCTACTCTCTTGGTGCCTCCTTGCAGCGGATATTCGATAAGCCCCCCAAACAGGTAACTCCTCGGCTTGTTTCTTGGAATCCTAACAAGGCCAATGGGATCCTCCTACATGTTGATGGGAGTTCCTATGGCAATCCTGGCGCTGCAGGAATTGGGGGAATCATTCGCACTGGTGAGGGGACGTGGATCAAAGGCTTCGCGGGTTATGTTGGGGTGGAATCCAACCTCACTGCGGAACTGCATGCTATCTTTAAGGGGATGCAATTGCTTCAACGTCTAGGCATCCGGACTGCCTCTTGTCTTTCTGATTCTGCGGACGCTGTGAAGCTCCTTACCCTCAAGGATGCTAACCAGCCTCATGCAGCACCCTTGCTACATAACATTTATGACATGTTAAAGGACAACCCTGGTTACACTTGGAGCCACATCCGTAGGGAAGGGAACTCGGTGGCGGATGCTCTTGCTAAACGAGGTGCCAACATGGAGGACTTCTTCACGGTTTGGGCGTTTCCACCGGACGAGATCAAGACCAAGTTGGCCGCGGATGCGGCAGGGGTGCTCTACCCCCGCTTTTGAATTCTGTCTTCTGTTTTTCTTTCTCCTTGTTTAGCTCTCCCTTCTCTGCCTGATCTTTCTCCCTTGTTGTTCTTTTTTCGTTTTGCTTATTGTATGTTTCCCGACGCGTATGCGTCCTTATCACCCAAAAAAATTATTTAAATGCTTTATTTAAATTATGGCTATTATCTTAAACCATGCGAAATGTGTTGTTAAATAGAGCCCTGGAATAAATTATGCAATTGGATAGTTGATTAGATTAAATTGAATATTATGTTATTATCATGTTTTTACTTAAGTACTAAATTAATGGCTTTTAAACCCTACGATCATGCATGTGTTAACTTACTCAGCAAGTTTGCTGACCAAAACCGTTTTTATTCCTTTCTTACAGAATATGTGGAATGAGCATGTGTGAGCACGATTCATGCATGGGATTTTGGGATACATTATTTTGCTTTTAAATTCGTACTTTAGACTATATTATGAACGGGCCTGTTTAACCCGTGTTTTGGCCATGTCGGCCCTATTTATGTTTTCCGCTGCAATACTATACTAAAACAATTATTTCCGCTGCGCTATGATATTATTATTTTTGAATTATATTGTATGGGCTATTTTGAATGATTTAAATGTTTTAAATACTGCAATACCTAGCCTTGCATCTCTTTAGTAAGCTCGGAGAAACCGTGTCTTACTAGGGAGATGTGGCGGTGACATCCCGACCTGGGTGACCAAAAACCGGGGTGTTACACTTCGGCCCAGGATCGTTGATACCGGCGGCTTGTGGACATAAGCGCCCAAGCGGGTAATTTGGATGTCCTCGATCAAAACAAACAATGGTAAAATAATGTGTTTGGGCTCTTGCGGGTTTGATTCCCCAAGAATGGTTATTCTCGATAAAAATGAACATTGGTAATTTACTCGTGTGGCAAAGTGTAAGAATTTTTCCGTGAATTATTTGTACTCGATTTTCCTTTTTAAATTTAAAATCCTATCTTTTATTTTACTCCTCTAAAAACTTTAAAATTCATTATGCTATACATTAAGTTACTCAGTACCGTTGTACTGATAGATACGTTGTCACTATTTTTTTTCAGATGTTGAAGATTAGCGCATGGCATTTACACTTGGGATGGGAATTTCCGAAGACTTGTCGCACTTGTTTTTAAATTCTTTCACGAATCCCAAACTCATGTTTGGCCGTGTTTGGCCCTTAGTGTAACACCCCGGATTTGATTTCCCAGGTCAGGGCATTACCGCCACACTTTTCTAAACAAGACCCGACCCAAGTCGAGCTCATCTAGAAAAATGCTAAGGCTAAGTTGTATCAATTTTTCAAAACAATTTAAAAACTATTCAATCATGCCCGAATTAAAATCAGAGTATCTCATGCATCACAGTAATATTCAGTGCGGAAGCTAAAAACAAATAAAAACGAGGGCCAAACAGACGGCCAAAAACCAAAGTCCAAAGTCCAATAGTAAAGTCCAAAGTGCAGAAATTTAAAGTAATCATAAAATGCGACAAGTCCTTAATCTTGCAAAGTCCCATCCCAATGCGCCAACACTTACTCTGCGAAAAATAGGAAATAACAATTTATCAGTACAAACGGTACTGAGTAAGTTAACGGATAGCATAACAAAATTTAAAGATTTAGAAGAGTAATAAAAAGTTAAGAATTTAATCTAACGAACGAGTAAAAATAATTTACGGGGATTTCTTCTTATACTTTACCACACCAATGTTCATTTTGATCGAGGACATCCAAACCATTACCCGCTTGGGCGCTTATGTCCACAAGCTGCCGGTATCAACGATCCAGGGCCTTAGCCGTTTTGGGATCAATTACCCGCTTGGGCACTTATGTCCACAAGCCGACGGTATCCACAATGTGAGAGCAGCGGACCCTATACAGACACACTCCGGAGCCCTAGGTAACCCCTACGGATACACCTAGGAGTATAGACTCATACAATCACGCAACATAATAATATTTCCTTGGCGCCGTTTTGGCCACCAAAAAGAGGGGGCGGCCCAACGAGCCCACGCCAAGTGCACTTACCCTCCAAATTGAACATCTAACTCGATCAAAACTCACAAAGTTTCAAAAATCACATTTTAATCATTACCACATATGTCTACATTTCCAGAATTCATAGGATTCATTAAAGAGTAGCAATCGACTCAAAAACGACCGAAACGTACGAAACCAAATTTCACCGGTAAGACTACACTGTGGCAGTTTTCAAAATCGAATTAGGAAATGTAGTAAAACTTTGTGAAAAATTCTGAAAATTTTACAGGTGCTAGGCGACATCAAAATAAACATTTTTCTCAGAAATAGCCCTTAGCAAATTCGGACTCTAAGTCGCTCAAAAAAATTCATTTCAGAAACTTGTTTTCAAAAAGGGTGCAAGTACCACTGTTCATCCGACCACAGCTTACTCAAAAATCCATATCAATTCGAATATTGATCCAAAAATTCTGAAATTTAACAGGAGTAAACTAGACACATAGATGAACAATTTTCATGAAGAAGTCGACCATCAAAAACGACCATAGCTAGGAGAAATAGGAACCACAAAACTGAACATGCTCGGAATTTAAATCTGTCATCAACTATAGCAGAAAATACCAGATTCGTTTTCGTCGACCAAATCAATTCCAAAAATTTTGAAAATTTACAGACCTCATCTTTAAAGCATTAGGAACATTTTTCATTTAGACAAGTTCTTCCAAAAATGGACGGATCTAGGCGAGAAAAGCACACCAAGAAAACATACTCGGAAGAAACCCTAAAATACAGATTTGGCACAAGATGGAATTCGAACCATATCTCAAAGAATACTCAACCAAACACTCTAAAAATTGACATGCACATCATTAACTTACCTCTCACGGGTGTAGTGTCGAAAACCTCTATGGTTGAATCCTCAAACTCGACCGGAACAGACTCCAACCTCCAAGATCTACCGAACGAATCCTATTTTGAGGTGTTTGGATAGAAACTTGATGTTAGGGCCTGGAATTCGAAGTAAGGAGTAAGGAATTGGATTAGAATCCTTACCTAGACGTAGGAGAAGGGATTGGAAAGCTTGATCTCGCTCACCACCTCCTGGAACAAGGAAGAACACTCAAACTCTCACCAACTCTCTCTAGAATCTGAATTTTCGGATTGGTGCAAATGGGGGGATTTGGGGGTTGAATGAGGTTAATTGGGGCTGTGCTCCCACTTCCAAAGAGTTCATAATGGACCTAGGGAAAGTGGGGAATGAGTTACTAGCAGTTTACCTCGAAATTATGCATTCAACACCCCTTCCAAACTCAATCCATTCACCTAATACAACTTATCCAAAAGTTCATGCATAACTCATCATCTCCAGCAATGTAGGGCTTCTAGAAGCTTCTAGGTTCGTCCATTAGTGTCTCCATACATCCACCAACATCTGGGAAAGGGGTTGGGATAGATTCAAAGCATCCAAAATCGAACTTAATGCAAAACCAAGCCAAAAACGCGTTGCAGCGTTCGAACTGCTGCCCTGGGGTGGTGGCGCGCTGGTGGCGCGCCACCGCGCGGCCACCGCGCCACCCCAGGTAGCGGGTTTCTCCACCCCCTTTTTTTTTTTTTTTTTTTTAATATATATGATTTTTGATCTTAAAAATCATATTGGCTTATCCGATTGTTGGATATTCCGATAACTCTCTTCGAGTTGCTATCGTGCGAAAATATTTAATTCCGCTCTCCCGGAATTATTTCGATTGCGATAGTTAAATCCAATTAACTAATTCAATTAATTAATTTTTCGGATTTAATACTCGATGTTGATTTCTCGGGTATTACAGTCTACCCTCCTTAGAAATCAACTTCGTCCTCGAAGTTGGGTCGCACTTCGGAAAATTAATAATTGGCACAAAGAAATTATTGAGGCTCGCAATTTAAAATTCTTACCTCAGCTCGCGACGACTTTGCGCGGGGTATCACATCCTCTCCCCCTTAGGACTGCAGTTATGTCCCCATAACTGCTCCTGATTCGCTTTGGAAAAGGTTGGGATATCTTTGCTTCATATCCGCTTCCAATTCCCACGTCGCTTCCTCGGTGCCATGATTCGACCATAGGATCTTCACCATCCTCACAGTCTTGTTCCTTGTGACCCTTTCCTTGACGTCAAGTACCTCGATCGGATACTCCTCGTATGTCAAGTCATCATCTAGCTCAATCACGTCGGGTTGCAACACGTGAGTTGGGTCGTGCACATATTTCTTCAGTTGAGAAACATGGAATACGTTGTGCACTCGCGACAACTCTGGTGGAAGTGCCAAACGATAAGCCAAGGTACCTACACGATCCAAAATCTCGTACGGACCAATGTAGCGAGGACTTAGCTTCCCTCGTTTACCGAATCGCATCACCCCCTTCATGGGCGATACTTTCAGCATAACCTTGTCTCCCACCTCAAATTCTAACTCTTGCCGCCTAGTGTCGGCGTAGCTCTTCTGCCTATCTTGCGCGGCTTTCATTTTCTGTTGAACCACCTTGATCTTGCTATTCATATCCTCGATGAGCTGCGGTCCAACAACTACCGAATCGTCATCCTTCGTCCAGCACAACGGACTACGACACTTCCGTCCGTAAAGCACTTCGAACGGTGCCATGCCTATGCTAGCGTGATAACTGTTGTTGTACGAGAATTCGATCAACGGCAAGTGGTCTTCCCAACTTCCTTTGAATTCGAGTACACACGCCCTTAGCATGTCTTCGAGCGTCTGAATCGTGCGCTCAGTCTGACCGTCCGTCATTGGATGAAAAGCTGTGCTCATCTTGATTTGGGTTCCTAAGGCTTCTTATAGTTTAGTCCAGAAGTTGGAGACGAATCTACTATCTCGGTCTGAGATAATATCATGCGGTACTCCGTGCCTTCGGACCACATTCTCGATGTATGCCTTAGCTAGTTGATCCATCGACCAATTTTCCTTCATTGGTATGAAAATGGCGGTCTTTGTTAACCGGTCAACTATCACCCAAATCTTATTCATTCCTCGGGGAGATCTTGGCAACCCCGAAACAAAATCCATGGAGATGCTGTCCCACTTCCAGCTTGGGATCTCCAATGGCTTTACCAATCCTAGCGGTTTTTGCCTCACTGCCTTCACCTTCTGGCAGGTTATGCATTTAGCCACAAAGTCGGCAACATCCTTCTTCATCCGCGGCCACCAATAGATTTTCTTTAAGTCTTTGTACAACTTATCCCCACCAGGGTGGACTGAATAAGGTGTACTGTGGCCTTCTTCCATAAGTCTTCTCTTCAATTCCTCGCACTTATGAGGAACGCACCATCTTCCTTTAAAACGAACACTTCCGTCTTCATGGATCGTGAATCCTACCGCCTTTCCTTCACTTATTTTTCCTTTGATCCTCTGGAGATTCTCGTCGTCCGGTTGGGCTTCTCGAATCTCGTCAAATACGGTAGATTCAACTGTTATGGCGTTCACTGTCTCCACCACGGTTCCATAATGGACTAGTTCAGTATCTAACTTAGCTAGGTCCATATACAGTCTCGAAGGTAGAATGAGTGTGTTCGCCGTGTGCCTCGTCTTGCCACTCAACGCATCTGCCACGACGTTCGCCTTGCCTTCATGGTAGGCTATATCCAGATCGTAGTCTTTGATCAGCTCGAGCCATCTCCTCTGCCTCATATTTAACTCTTTCTGAGTAAATATATACTTGAGGCTTTTGTGATCTGTAAACATCCGACAAGTTCGTCCATATAGATAGTGTCGCCAGATCTTAAGAGCGAACACTACCGCTGCCAGTTCCAGATCATGTGTCGGGTAGTTTACCTCGTGCGTCTTGAGTTGCCTAGATGCATAAGCAATCACTCTACGGTTTTGCATTAGCACGCAACCAAGACCTTCCTTCGAGGCGTCGCTATACACCTCATAATCCTCAGTCTCTGATGGCAACGCTAAAACCGGTGCTGATGTGAGTCTCCCCTTAAGCTCACGGAATGACTGCTCACACTCAGCTGTCCAATCAAACTTCAATCCTTTCTTCAGCAATTGCGTCATCGGTCTCGCAATCTTAGAAAAGTCCTTCACGAATCTTCGGTAGTATCCGGCTAGACCTAGGAAGCTTCTTACCTCGGTCTGGTTTGTTGGTGCCGGCCATTCAGACACTGCTGATATCTTCGCCGGGTCGACTGATACTCCTTTAGCCGATACTATATGACCTAGAAAAGCGACTTCATTCTTCCAAAACTCGCACTTCGACAGCTTCGCGTAGAGTTGATTCTCCCTCAAAAGTCCGAGTACTTGGTGCAAATGACTACTATGCTCCTCCTCATTCCTCGAGTAAACTAGGATGTCGTCGATGAATACGACTACACATGTGTCTAGTAACTCTCGGAAAACGCTATTCATGAGGTTCATGAATACTGCGGGAGCATTAGTCAGACCGAAGGACATTACGGTGAATTCGTAGTGCCCATATCTTGTTCGGAAAGCTGTCTTGGGTATATCGTTCTCGGCGATACGCAATTGGTGGTATCCCGACCTTAGATCGACCTTTGAAAATACCGACGCTCCTTTCAGCTGATCGAAGAGATCTTCGATCCTAGGTAGCGGGTACTTGTTCTTAATCGTCACTTGATTAAGACCTCGGTAGTCGATGCACAATCGGAGTCCGCCGTCCTTCTTTTTCACGAACAGGACTGGAGCTCCCCACGGTGATGTGCTCGGCCGAATATATCCCTTGGATAACAACTCTTCTAGTTGTTCTTTCAGCTCCTTCATCTCAGCAGGCGCCATGCGATATGGTGCCTTCGACACCGGTTCGATTCCGGGCACGAGATCGATCGTGAACTCCACTTCTCGCTCAGGAGGCATTCCTGGGATATCCTCCGGGAAGACATCTGGGTATTCGTTCACGACGGGGATATTGTCGATCTTGTTCTCCTCGCCTTCCAGATCATGCACGTAGCACGCGTACAGTTGGTATCCCTTCTGCATGAGATTGCAGAACTTTAATGCATTTACTATCTTGGCACCCTTCTTCTGAGGCTGCATATAGAAAATGACCTTCTTTCCGCGACTCTTCGCCAACGAGATCTTCTGCTTCTGGCATTCGATGATAGCCTTGTACCTCGTCAACCAGTCCATTCCCAAAATGATATCGAAATCCTTAAGGTCAAATTCTATGAGATTCGCAAAGAATTCAGTGTTCTTGATTACTATCGGGATCCCGTCGTATCGTTTGGAACACGATACTACCTTACCCGATGGTAATTGGATTCCTAAGTTAATGTTATTCGGCGCTGGTAGATCTAACGCAGATATAGTTCTCGTGGAAATCAAAGAGCAACTTGCTCCTGAGTCAAATAAGACCTTGACAGGTACGTTTAAAGCAGTAAACGTACCTTCGATCACGTCGCCTTGAGCAGCTAGGTCCGCTTGATTTATCACGTTCAGGCGTCCTACTGGCCTCCCTTGATTTCCATGCTGGTTTGGATTCTGAGGTGGCCTCTGTGCCTGCGGGAATCTCTGCCCTTGGTTGTCCTGCTGGTTTGGCCCGGCTGGCCTGTTGCCCTGAGGACGGTTTATCAGGTCCAACCTCTTTTCAATGCGGTCCTCTCTCGTCCGGCATTCCTTCTTCATGTGACCTTCTCGGCCACACCGGTAGCAATGGCCCGGCCTTGGGCATTCACGCACCAAGTGCGGAAGGTTGCATTCTCGGCATCTGGGTATGAAGGCGCCCTGGTTATCCGGCCTCCAACCTCCTTGGCCTCCTCGGTTGAGTTCTCGGTTATCCGGCTTCCTTTGACCATCATTCCTTCCTTGGTCATTTCCCCTTCTGAAGTGATTTCCAGAGTTGTTGTTCCGATTCCTCTTATCGAAAGTGTTTAGGCCCTTGCTCGCCTCTCCGTGATCCTTGCGCTTCAGCTGTTGTACTCGTGCAATTGCCACTGCACGATCGTAAACAGCTTGCAGAGTAGTGTGCTGTCCGCCAACCAAGATCTCTCTGATGCTGAGATTCAGCCCCATTTCGAATTTCTGGGCTTTATCAGCATCGGTTGGTACCAGCCTGGGAGCGAATCGGACGAGCTCCTTAAACTTCGCATAGTATTCTTGAACTGTCTGGGTGCCTTGTCGGAGATGAATGAATTCCTCATATTTAGCAGTCTTTATGCTGAGGGGATAGAACCTTTCCCTCATCATCTCCTTAAACTCTTCCCAGAAGTAGGCATGTTCACCATCAGCAAGTCCTTCTTGGTGGTTCTGCCACCACTCGTCAGCTTCTCCTCTCAGGTAGTACACAGCCACGCCAACCTTTTCATTCGCGGGACACCTGATGGCGGTAAGCAGTTTGTCAAAAGTCCTCAGCCAATCCTCCAACTTCGCGGGATCCTCCTGTCCCTCGTAATGAGGCGGCTGGTAAGGGTTCACCATCGCCAGATAATTTATCCGAGCTGCTGGGGGTGGTACTGCTGCTTGAGCTCGGTTGACTTCAGCATTTCCTAGAGCAACGAGGACTTGCTCAACTGTCCTCAACCTCTCATCAAGTGCGTTGGGAGCGGGGTTAGCTTGAACTCCCGGATTCGGCGGGTTAGCATCCGCTGGAGCATTAACGTTCTCATGCACTGGGATCTCAGCTCTAGGTCTCCCTCTGGGCGGCATTCTGATGATCAAGCACGCAGAGGTTAGATTCGCAGTTAGATGAAAGTCAATAGTCAAGTTAGACTAGGGTTAGAACTCAGCCTCATAGGTTCTAAGTGTTAAAGACCACTGAAATGGGCAAGAAAGGAAAGAGAAAACTAAATACGAAATTCCACTAGGTGATAACGATTTAATAACAAGGCTACTACATCAAATACTACTAGGTCACCACTACAGAAAATGTGGTACCATCAAGATAATCAATACGCGGTAATAATAGATACGGAAATGATAGGAAACTAGTAGGGAAAAACGATAAAAGTCCAACAAGCTAGAACGCATGATAAAGTCTAGATCAAGTAGTCGGGAGAATAGCCAAGCATCCGGCGATCAGCCTCGATCTCCTCATCGGTATCAAGAGGCAGTGGAGGATTCTCCACAACCTCCTCGGGGTCCTCCTCTTCCTCCTCAACGTTGATGAATTCATCGGGATCAAACTCTTCCTCCTCTTCCATCTCGGGTTCGGGGTTAAGCTGGTTTTGCAGCCCAACAATGACTTCCTCCAACGCAAAGATGCGTCCCTGTAGCATATGCACGTGGTGTCGGCAATCCTCGAACTCGGCCGCAAGAGCATCATGGCGAGCAGCCATCTGGGTACTCCTAATGGTCATAGCCTCCATCCTCTCCTCTATAGCCACAATCCTATTTCTATCGTTTGCGGCATCCCTAGAGATATGGCGAAGTTCGTGCGTGATATCCGACATGGAGCACAATAAACGCATGATGGAATCTTGTAACCTCGGGTCGGCCATCTAATCATGCAAATTTTACATTAAGAGATATGCCACACATAAAAATAATTTGTTAATGCACATGCTACCCCCCAAAAATAGTACTAAGTTTTTAAGACTTGTCGAATTTGCAAAATATACTTTTCCATGGGTTTCAAAAATAAAATTCCCTTTTCCATGGAAATAATACTTAAAATGCTTAAAAATAATATTAAATAATTTGGGCCTCTATAGTGGGCCGAAAAATAATAGCTTGAAAATTTTCGGGCTCTGATACCACTTTGTAACACCCGGATTTGATTTCCCAGGCCAGGGCATTACCGCCACACTTTTCTAAACAAGACCCGACCCAAGTCGAGCTCATCTAGAAAAATGCTAAGGCTAAGTTGTATCAATTTTTCAAAACAATTTAAAAACTATTCAATCATGCCCGAATTAAAATCAGAGTATCTCATGCATCACAGTAATATTCAGTGCGGAAGCTAAAAACAAATAAAAACGAGGGCCAAACAGACGGCCAAAAATCAAAGTCCAAAGTCCAATAGTAAAGTCCAAAGTGCAGAAATTTAAAGTAATCATAAAATGCGACAAGTCCTTAATCTTGCAAAGTCCCATCCCAATGCGCCAACACTTACTCTGCGAAAAATAGGAAATAACAATTTATCAGTACAAACGGTACTGAGTAAGTTAACGGATAGCATAACAAAATTTAAAGATTTAGAAGAGTAATAAAAAGTTAAGAATTTAATCTAACGAACGAGTAAAAATAATTTACGGGGATTTCTTCTTATACTTTACCACACCAATGTTCATTTTGATCGAGGACATCCAAACCATTACCCGCTTGGGCGCTTATGTCCACAAGCTGCCGGTATCAACGATCCAGGGCCTTAGCCGTTTTGGGATCAATTACCCGCTTGGGCACTTATGTCCACAAGCCGACGGTATCCACAATGTGAGAGCAGCGGACCCTATACAGACACACTCCGGAGCCCTAGGTAACCCCTACGGATACACCTAGGAGTATAGACTCATTCAATCACGCAACATAATAATATTTCCTTGGCGCCGTTTTGGCCACCAAAAAGAGGGGGTGGCCCAACGAGCCCACGCCAAGTGCACTTACCCTCCAAATTGAACATCTAACTTGATCAAAACTCACAAAGTTTCAAAAATCACATTTTAATCATTACCACATATGTCTACATTTCCAGAATTCATAGGATTCATTAAAGAGTAGCAATCGACTCAAAAACGACCGAAACGTACGAAACCAAATTTCACCGGTAAGACTACACTGTGGCAGTTTTCAAAATCGAATTAGGAAATGTAGTAAAACTTTGTGAAAAATTCTGAAAATTTTACAGGTGCTAGGCGACATCAAAATAAACATTTTTCTCAGAAATAGCCCTTAGCAAATTCGGACTCTAAGTCGCTCAAAAAAATTCATTTCAGAAACTTGTTTTCAAAAAGGGTGCAAGTACCACTGTTCATCCGACCACAGCTTACTCAAAAATCCATATCAATTGGAATATTGATCCAAAAATTCTGAAATTTAACAGGAGTAAACTAGACACATAGATGAACAATTTTCATGAAGAAGTCGACCATCAAAAACGACCATAGCTAGGAGAAATAGGAACCACAAAACTGAACATGCTCGGAATTTAAATCTGTCATCAACTATAGCAGAAAATACCAGATTCGTTTTCGTCGACCAAATCAATTCCAAAAATTTTGAAAATTTACAGACATCATCTTTAAAGCATTAGGAACATTTTTCATTTAGACAAGTTCTTCCAAAAATGGACGGATCTAGGCGAGAAAAGCACACCAAGAAAACATACTCGGAAGAAACCCTAAAATACAGATTTGGCACAAGATGGAATTCGAACCATATCTCAAAGAATACTCAACCAAACACTCTAAAAATTGACATGCACATCATTAACTTACCTCTCAAGGGTGTAGTGTCGAAAACCTCTATGGTTGAATCCTCAAACTCGACCGGAACAGACTCCAACCTCCAAGATCTACCGAACGAATCCTATTTTGAGGTGTTTGGATAGAAACTTGATGTTAGGGCCTGGAATTCGAAGTAAGGAGTAAGGAATTGGATTAGAATCCTTACCTAGACGTAGGAGAAGGGATTGGAAAGCTTGATCTCGCTCACCACCTCCTGGAACAAGGAAGAACACTCAAACTCTCACCAACTCTCTCTAGAATCTGAATTTTCGGATTGGTGCAAATGGGGGGATTTGGGGGTTGAATGAGGTTAATTGGGGTTGTGCTCCCACTTCCAAAGAGTTCATAATGGACCTAGGGAAAGTGGGGAATGAGTTACTAGCAGTTTACCTCGAAATTATGCATTCAACACCCCTTCCAAACTCAATCCATTCACCTAATACAACTTATCCAAAAGTTCATGCATAACTCATCATCTCCAGCAATGTAGGGCTTCTAGAAGCTTCTAGGTTCGTCCATTAGTGTCTCCATACATCCACCAACATCTGGGAAAGGGGTTGGGATAGATTCAAAGCATCCAAAATCGAACTTAATGCAAAACCAAGCCAAAAACGCGTTGCAGCGTTCGAACTGCTGCCCTGGGGTGGTGGCGCGCTGGTGGCGCGCCACCGCGCGGCCACCGCGCCACCCCAGGTAGCGGGTTTCTCCACCCCCTTTTTTTTTTTTTTTTTTTTTTTTTTAATATATATGATTTTTGATCTTAAAAATCATATTGGATTATCCGATTGTAGGATATTCCGATAACTCTCTTCGAGTTGCTATCGTGCGAAAATATTTAATTCCGCTCTCCCGGAATTATTTCGATTGCGATAGTTAAATCCAATTAACTAATTCAATTAATTAATTTTTCGGATTTAATACTCGATGTTGATTTCTCGGGTATTACACTTAGCTTCCGCATTGTTTTAAAATTATGTATGTTAGACTTAACTCTGATTTAAACCTTCGGGCACTTATTGAATGGTTTTTAAATTATTTCTAAGTATTGGTACAACTTAGCCTTAGCATCTTCTCAAGTGAGCTCGAAATGGTTCGCGTCTTGCTTGGGAAGGTGTGGCGATGACATCCTGGCCTGGGTTATCAAATCCGGGGTGTTACAGTCGGGTTCAATATAGTATAGACAAAATTTTAAATCCTTATGATATCCAACTCATCTCTTTTTTAACTGGAGCATTCTAATCTAGGATTAAATATTGATCGTCTTTAGTTGTATACATGGAAATTTTCCAATTATTTTTAAATTCCACCATTTGGAACTTCCAGAGGTAATTATATATCCCCAATGGTTATCCAACCAAGAGTATGTCCATCTTAAATAGCGCTTTAGAAAAAGGAAGACACAACGTTATATAAAAGTAGGTTAGGTTTGTATCCTTTAAAAGGGAAAACAACTTAAATATCATATTAGGGGCTCCTGTCAAGGCACATACAAATAATACAAAGTAATTTCCACAACTCTAATAATTATGAGAAATTGCTTATTATCAAGCTGACAGCTTACTTAAGCCTTAGGTAGTAGGTCTGATAATAAACATTCGATTCCAAGTTTATCGAGCTAAAGGAGTAGGATAAATGTTTGATGTTATCCTTTAAGATGCATTTGCTTTATAAGAATATTCTTGGTAGATATGTAACTTTCTTTGCCAATTTGGCATGTGAATTTAAGGGGAATTTGTAAATCTTTTATAAAACTCGTTGTGAGTTAAAATCCTTTGATGTTCTTTCATAACACTGGCGTCTTATCTTTAAGAACATATAATATTTAGGAAATTCTTATTCTTAATCATCCGCATAATCATCATGTTAACATATAATCCATACTCTTATGAGTCTAAGGCATAACCTTATGTTGACTAAGGCAAGAACGCAAATCGCACTAAGGCATAAAACAATTTGCGATACTACGATTTCTTATATAGATCGAGGAAGGGTCATAGACCATTTCAATACAATGTTACCACTTGGTAGGTACAACTTTGGGGTAAACGTTCCCATACCTTACCAATGGTAAAAATTATAGTAATCGCAAATATCGTCACCAATTGTAAGCATCATCTACATAATAGGGCCTAAATAAGCAACTAGGTTCTGGCAACAAGATTCTAAGGGAAAATAGATAAAAGCAGTAGTGGGATCCTATTCGGCTAGTCAAGGGAAAACGACCAAGTCCGACATCTGGAAAAAATCCTTGTCAGAATCACTTATAACATACTAGAATTCTGCTCGTGCCTATATGCATAATGTGTGTGTGTCCCATCCCCAAAATATAACTTTAAAATGTACTTGGCATAGTCTTTCAAAAAATATTTTCGTGTAAAAAAAATTGCAATAATTTAAATACACTACATCTTGGGCAAAATGCTTTAAAAATAATTCTTTCGTGCACAAATTTAAAATTTAGATGCACTACTAGCAAAACCATATTGCTTTCAAAAATATTTCCTTGTGCAAAAATTTTAATAATTTAAATGCACATATCCATAGAGCAAAACCGCTCTGATAACAAACTGTAACACCCCCGTTTTCCCTAAAGGCTCAGCGGAAGCAAAGAGTGGGAACAAGGGGCCGGTGTTACCGCCACGTATCCCGGGCCGTCCGGAATACACTAAGGCTAGCAAAAATATTCGCGGGGAAGTCAGAGTTGAACATATATGCTAACCATCAGACATATATCGTAATCTCTGACAAGAAAAGTTTATATACTAAAATGTATAAAATAAGCCTTAAATTAGAATATAAGCGGTGACGCATTTAAAAGAGCTCACCAATAATAATGATATGATAAGAGAATTCCTCCATTTAAAAAGGGGGCAAATTCATCATGCGTTTTCAAAATAATAATATCCATCGTCGGGTGAAAATAGTGAGGCGTAGAAAATTACAAAAGTGGGTAGACGCCCAAATATATGTCCTCAAATCAGGACAAAATATATGCCAAGTTAACTCCGCTAAGGAGACTTAAAAGTTATACACTTTTTCATAAATTCGAAAGCACTTAAAAATA
Source organism: Hygrophila difformis (assembly GCA_030278955.1). NCBI lineage: Eukaryota > Viridiplantae > Streptophyta > Magnoliopsida > Lamiales > Acanthaceae > Hygrophila > Hygrophila difformis. The sequence goes on along the minus strand of JAOANR010000004.1, from coordinate 30,604,601 downwards.
ACCCGATCCATGCCCCGGTGACATGAAATGACTAATGGTCCTCTCAGATATCAAAACCTGAAAAGGGATAATAAAAGTGTATAGTCAGCGAAAACGATCGCTGAGTAAGTAGACCCTTCCTCCCGGAGGAGGTTGGGTTGCAGAAATAATTTAAAGACAACAATTATGGTAAAGGTATGCTTAAACGAGAATATGTGGACATAATGCAATATTAATCATGAAAACCCGGGATCAGACAATATAACAATATGTGTTGCCGAAAAGTAGTTTTCAGCCTTCATGTCAATTGGAAGGGGCCCAAGAGTGGGGTACCCATTCTCACATGCACATTCAAGGGTTGTGGAAGAGGTATGAAATTTCCTACATCCACCTGGCATAAGGGGTGGTATCGTTTCGGCACCGTTCCCGAGTGGCATTGGATGCACACAACAGCGAGGGTGGCGACAAGATCCACGCACCGATTCCAACCCCGTAACAGTGGTTAACCATAATTCAGGAGTTATAGCACTAAATTATAAAGCACAGTAAAAATAGCATACCAATAATCCAAAAGCAGTAGGGAGCAATAAGCATAAATTTAAAATATAATAAAGTGGTTTTTAATTTATGCTTAAGCTAAAATAAATTTGGGCTTACTCCCCAAAGAGTAAAATCTACTTACTGTCACCGTGGACGGAATGGACACGACACACGCACGGCCTACGAGCAGATATTCCTTTACAGCTATTTGACTAGCAAAATTGCAATAACTTAGTATACTATGATGGTATTCTAACATAAATAATAACTAAAATTTCCCACTTACAGTCACCGTATGCTTGAGGTTAACAACACGATGCAGGCTAACGAGCAGGTAAAGCTTCCTAAATGCGTAGCTTCAAGCAAAACCCCAATATCAACTCAGACTACTAAAAACACTACAATGGAACTACAAGCATGTAATACCCGAGAATTTTACAACATAAATAAATAAATAAATAAATAAATAAATAAATATAATAAATAAACAAATAAACAAATATAATAAATAAATAAACATAGAAGAAATAAATATAGACGAAATGGGAAATGAAATTAATTAAGGAGATTAATTTAAATAAAAGAAATTAAGTAAAGTAAAAGGGTGATTTAATCAATTATCGGGTTCCCGTGTACCCGATATAAATGAACTCGAGAATTCGAGCCAAAACGTAACATTTGATCCGAAAGAAATAACGACACGAAATAGGAACCCGGAGAGAGTCCGGAAATTGGAATCCGGGAGCATAGAGGGATAGAAACTCGAAAGAGAGGCGAAAAAGCACGACGGATCGCACGACCCGCCCGGACCGGAGTCCAGGCGCTAGCCGCGCGCTAACATGGGGAAACGCGCGCCAACCCCGCGCCACACGACAGATTCGCCCGTTGCGTGAATCTCTCGCCCGAACGCGGATTTTTCGACTTTCGGTTGAACGTCTCTCGACTCAAGACCCTTAGGGTCAGATTTTGGACGCCCTAGGACCTAGACATCTATAAATAAACCCCCTCGGAAGTAGGGGTGGGCACGGTTCGGTTAACCTGAATTTTTCAGGTATTTGTATTTGTATTTGAACCGGGCAAATACTTCATTTCAGTATTTGTATTTGTAACCGGAGTCCTCGGTTAACCGGGGGTTCGGTTTCGATTAGATTTAGCGGTTAAACGATTCGGTTCGAATATTTAAAAATCTACGAAACTCAAAGATTTAAAAAATAAAAACTTGATTATACATTTTAAGAGGGTCGGTCGAGGTTATTACACTCAGAAAAAATATATACTCCCTCCGTTCTCAAATAAATGGAATATTGGCATAGTAACTACTATTCATTGTGTAACTTCGATTCGACTTTTTAACACAGTTATATAAGATAAAACATAGTCAAGTGAGATCTTGTTGGATTCGTCTAATCGCGTAGATTTATATTATCTAACTTTTATAATTTTTACTTTTATACAATTAAAGATATTGAGTGTTAAAAATATGTATTGAACTGCGTGAAATGTTGAAATGTTTCAATTATTGGAGAACGGATGGAGTATATAACTATGGAATCAAATGGTTCTTTTCAATGTAATCAAAATATGTTAGTATATGTAATAAATCTTAGTGTAGAGGTATATTTTAATATAGGCTTATTAATTATGGTGATATATTTTGATAATTAGCTCTTTGGTTTTTTATATTTGTTTTATTATATACTTAAATAATTAAATAAATAATGATATATATTATCTATATAATTTTATACCATCAAATGTCTATAATATTTACAATATATATAACTTTTAAAATAAAATAAATATATTCGGTTCGGTTCGGTTAACCGGGGGAAAAAATTAAAGTATTTGTATTTGTATTTGAACCGGACGAATACTGAAATATGATATTTGTATTTGCTCCGGGGTCCTCGGTTAACCGAAAATTCGGTTCGATTTCGGTTCGATTCAGCGGTTCAACGAATCGGTTCGAATATTTTGCCCACCCCTACTCGGAAGCTTAAACTCTTTTTCACAACCCTACATTACTCTCTACACACACAAGTCGAAATCCCGGAGTCTACGAAGGCATCGAACACCAAGGCAGCAGCTTTGGACGAAAATCAAAGGATCTCCGACGTGTGGTAAGTTCTAGTCCATCAGATTCTTCTTAGTTTCAATCCGAAAATGGATTCTAACCCCGTCTCTTTCCTCTTTACACCATGAATTGGATCTAGAACGTAGAACCCGACGAACGGAGAGGAGAAACGGTGATCTGGAAGCCACGCCTCTGAAATAGACATCCCGGACGTTCACAAATCAGTAAGTTAACTCTTACATGGTTTTGGGAGGTTTTAAAACGTTCGAAACTAAAAGATTTAACAAGAACTCGTAAATCTGCCAACTTATATTTTCTACCGACGCAACAGTTTTGATGAATTTTTCCGAACCTTAAAACGACTTCAAACGGAAAAACTTAAAACACAAAAAACGTTCCTAAGGCTTAGTTCTATCTACTGTAATTTTTTAAGAATTTTTAGAGACGATTTGATAGGTGGAAACCAACCGAAACCGAACTGCTTGAATCTAGATCTCGAAATTCTGGACAGAACTTAGGTATGATCTTGATCACGCTTTTGACATAGGTTCCAAACCGATTTAGATCTTTGGCCGAACATGAAAGTTGTAGATAATTGTCTTAAGATGGTCTCTGTGAAATTTCATCAAATTTGGAATTGAATTGCTATGGTAGAATTCGAAATCTTTAAACTGTGATACATTAAATTCGGACAGAATTGTACTTCAGCGAAAATTGGTGTTTTTGACCTGTTTAGGTGTCTCGGATTGAAAAAGTTAAAACACGAAAGTTGTAGATCTCGACGTTTCTGAGTCAGTCGTGCAATTTTGTAATTTTTGGAATTAAACCTGATTTTAGACGAATTTTAGAGTAAACTGTGGTTTACCGGAAATCAAATCTTGAAATCTTGTTGAAACATGGAATTAACCTTTAGGGTTGAAATGAGATGAAATATGATTTTTGAATAGAACAAATTGAGGTCAGATTTTAAAATTTAAATCCCCTTACAAACTTGATAAATTAAAATTAGGGGTGAGTGCTCTGTAGGGTGCCCCCTAACGATTCACTTCGTGCCTTAATGGACGATGGTGACCCCGCGCGCTAAACTTGAAATATGATATTGCCAAAACGGCGAAATATAGAGCCTACACTCTCGAGAATATCCACATGGGTTTCCCGAGGCTCCGGAGTGGTACTGGGTATGGCTGATACGGTTGCGGTCGCCGGGCTACCGGCTAAACTTGTTGACATCGCGATGCTATCGTGAAACTTTGAAATACCGAATCTGGGATGTAATGGGGATATTAAATTAAATTAAATTATGTTTGTTTTCCAATTAAATTATTTAAATGCTTTATTTAAATTATGGCTATTATTCTAAGTCATGCGATATGTGTTATTAAATAGAGCCCTGAAATAAATTATGCTATTGGATAGTTGATTAGATTAAATTGAGTATATGTTATTATCATGCTTTTAGTTAATTATTAAATTAATGGCTTTTAAACCCTACGATCATGCATGTGTTAACTTACTCAGCAAGTTTTGCTGACCCAAACCATTTTTATTCCTTTTCTTACAGAGTATGTGGAATGAGCATGTATGGGCACGATTCATGCATGGGATTTTGGGAAACATTATTTTGCTTTTAAATTCGTACTTTAGACTATATTATGAACGGGCCTGTTTAACCCGTGTTTTGGCCATGTCGGCCCTATTTATATTTTCCGCTGCGATACTATACTAAAACAATTATTTCCGCTGCGCTATAATATTATTATTTTCGAATTATATTGTATGGGCTATTTTGAATGATTTAAATGTTTTAAATACTGCAATACCTAGCCTTGCATCTCTTTAGTAAGCTCGGAGAAACCGTGTCTTACTAGGGAGATGTGGCGGTGACATCCCGACCTAGGTGACCAAAAACTGGGGTGTTACAAGTTGGTATCAGAGCCTGGCTATTTTTAAAAGTATTATTTTAAATTATTATTATTTTTAAACCATTATTATTTTTAAACTATTATTAATATTTTGACTATTATTTTAAATTTTAAAGTACTATTTCCATGGAAAATTTTTATTTTAAAACCCATGGAAAAAATATATATATATATAAAGTGCATTAAATTATTTTTTTTTTGGGGGGGGGGGGGATCATCATTTGCATTTGCATTTGCATATTGCATCTCTCCTATGAACTTAGAATCTTGGCAAAACTTGAACTTAGAATCTCGGCGCATTGAACTTAGAATCTTGGCAAAACTTGAACTTAGAATCTCGGCGAATTGAACTTAGAATCTTGGCGAATATTAACTTAGATCTCTTGCTTGCGCTAGATGGCTAGTCAAGACATGATGCAGTTGATGGTCAGGATGATGAGCGTTCATCTTGATTCCCACCAAACCCTAGAGCAAATGAAGTACCGTATGGCTCAATTGGAGGCCAATTTACATCACATGGGCAACTTGAGAGAGGCGGATGATCACCGCATAAACCAACTCGAACGCCAAGTCCAAACCCTCACTACACAAAACTTAATACTAAAGGAATACATCGATGCCCACGGGCAAGACTTGAACACTATCTTTGACGAGCTACTGCCGCCGAGTTCGGAGGAGGAAGACCCGGAGGAGGATCTCGCTATCCCACCGGAGGACGTCTTGAGACGCTAGAGATTCTATTTTTAGTAGATACTATTTTGCTAGGAAAATGTTTCTACCTTTGTACTAAAATTTCTTTTGAGATAATAAAATGACCGATTTATTTATAAATCGAAAAAAAAATGGACAAATCTGTCCGCACACAAAAAAAAAATTCGAAATAAGAACAAATTAAAATAAAACCCCGAAGCGTACGACGCTTCTTAGTTCAATCGAGCACCACGTGCTAAATCACAAAACACATATACATTTATAGAAATTGCTTAGACTATGTGTTAAATTTACAAGTCCTAATCCACCCTATTTGTACCAGAATGGCACCCAGAGGAAGAGGAAGAGGAAGAACTCAACCCGCTCCCCAAACCACTACTGAAACACCTACCGAAATACCTTCAAATGTCACGGAACCGACCCAAGCTGTAGAGGAACAACCCCAAGGTGCGCAGGACGCCCCCGCACCGAACAATGTGGGCGATCGTCTTCGGACGATAGAGGAGGTTTTGATTGCGCTAGGAAACGCGCAAGTCAACCAGGGCCAAGCTGCGGCGGTACCTCCGCCCCAAGCTCGCCCCAACTATCTGGCAATGGTGAATCCCTACCAGCCACCCCACTATGCTGGTGAGGATGATCCAGCCAAACTGGAAGAATGGATCCGAACCTTTGACAAGCTGCTGGGAGCAGTCAAATGTCCGGAAGGAGAGAGAGTGCACGTCGCTTCGTACTACTTGGGAGGCGAAGCGGACGACTAGTGGCAAGCGACTCAAGCCAAGCTGACTGAAGACGACGAGCCCTATTCATGGGCGGAAATGATGGAACTGCTCAGGGATCGATTCTATCCCTTGAGTACTAAATCAGCAACGTACGAGGAATTCCTGTCGCCGAAGCTATATTAGATCTCTATTTCGAATAACAATTTTAAAGGTTAAGTGAATTAATTTTCACTAAGTTCTTAAAGACCCACACAGTGGTCGACATAGCGTGACAATCTTTGAGAACTAAAAACTCTGGATGTACTAATCTTGATAATGTTTTAGAATCTTCCTCCCAGTGTTTCCCATAAAGGAATATTGCAAGGAAGGTCCTGAACATATTTTAAACTTAGTATTTTCCTTCATACAAAACTCATCCTTGCTTTATTTCATTATTGGAATGATGCAAGGAACAAACCTATCAACATAAACTCTCGAAAATGTTATTCCAGAACCCACGCTTCGTTCAATTGAACAAAGCGAGGGAACATTCTGAGATAGCAACAGAATTGGTTCATTTTCTTAAGGAAGCTAAAGACCTTCTTGCTATAAATATATATCACCTATCTTATAAATGAGAATTAAATATTCTCGCTGCATTCTTGACAGATTTTATTGCGAGGAGCTTGATCCTCTGTATTACTCGAATTTGAGGAACGTTCTATGAATAATAACTCCCTCCACGCTGTATAAATATAACACGCGAAAAATTAGAGTGTTCATAGTTTTAACCCCAAGATAATTACCGCAAGTTATTTTGGGCATATATTTTCCAGAATTAATTCTCAAATCCTTTTTAAGGAAAGCAATTCCCTATATTCTGTCCAGCTCCTAACCTATATATTTTCGGAGCCGCTAGCATTTTACTTAGAGGACTCAGAACCCTCATCTGGAGAAGTAGTATCTTGCTCTAAACGATATAACGGAATTCCTATAGTGATAAAGAGCGTAGAATTCTTCGCGAACTTAGTAGAATTTAACTTAAAAGACTTTGACATCATACTGGGGATGGATTGATTATCCCAGTATAAGGCGGTGATCGAATGCCAAAAGCAAAAGATCACCTTGTCAAAAAGTAGGGGAAAGAGAGTTATCTTTTACTCTCAGCCCCCTAAGAAGAGTAACAAAATCGTTAGTGCACTCAAACTAAGTAACTTGATGCGTAAGGGGTATGAACTATATGCGTGCTATGTGCACAACCTTGAGGCGGAAGAGAACAAGGTTGATAGCATACCAGTGGTAAGAGAATACCCGGACGTGTTCCCTGAGGACGTTCCGGGCATGCCACCTGAGAGAGATCTTGAATTCACTATAGATCTCATTCCGGGGACAGAGCCTGTCTCAAAGGCTCCGTACCGGATGGCACCACTGGAAATGAAGGAGTTAAAGGAACAACTCGAGGAACTATTAGGAAAAGGTTACATAAGACCGAGTACGTCCCCTTGGGGAGCACCGGTTTTATTTGTCAAGAAGAATGACGGAGGACTACGTCTTTGCATAGATTATCGAGGATTAAACCAAGTGACCATCAAGAATAAATACCCCCTACCGAGAATAGAGGATCTGTTTGATCAACTGAAGGGAGCTTCAGTATTCTCGAAGATCGACTTACGATCTGGGTATCACCAGTTGAGAATTGCCGAGAAAGACATTCCGAAGACGGCGTTTCGAACTCGATATGGTCACTACGAGTTCACAGTGTTATCCTTTGGGTTAATGAATGCTCCGGCAATGTTCATGAACCTCATGAACAATGTATTTCGAGAGCTGTTAGATCAGTGCGTAGTGGTGTTCACTGATGACATCCTGATCTACTCGAAAAACGAGGAGGAGCATGCCCAACACTTACATCAAGTGTTAGAAATCTTGCGAAGAAGTCAGCTATACGGAAAGCTGTCGAAATGCAATTTCTGGTTGAAAGAAGTGGCATTTCTCGGACACATAGTATCCGCTGATGGAGTATCAGTGGATCCGGCAAAGGTTTCTGCCGTGACGGAGTGGGCTACTCCGAAGAGTCCAACGGAGATAAGGAGTTTCCTTGGATTAGCTGGGTATTATAGACGATTTGTGAAGGACTTCTCAAGGATTGCGCGTCCATTGACCCAGCTACTGAAGAAAGGAGCAAAATACGAGTGGACCGAAGCGTGTGATACTGCGTTTCAAGAACTTAAGAAATGATTCACAACCACACCCGTATTAACACTACCATCAGAGAATGGTGACTTCGAAGTTTACAGCGATGCTTCGAAGGAAGGTTTAGGTTGTGTCTTGATGCAAGACTCGAGAGTCGTAGCGTATGCATCACGCCAACTAAAACCTCACGAGGAGAATTATCCGACACACGACCTGGAGTTGGCAGCGGTCGTTTTCGCTCTAAAGATATGGAGACATTATCTTTATGGGCGAAAGTGTCGAATGTTCACCGACCACAAGAGCTTGAAATATATATTCACTCAGAAGGAGTTGAATTTGAGACAGCGAAGGTGGTTGGAACTTATAAAAGACTACGATTTAGAGATAGCATACCACGAAGGGAAGGCGAATGTGGTAGCTGATGCCCTAAGTCGGAAAACCCAACACGTGACGAACTCGTTGGTAATTCCGCCGGCATTGTACATGGAGTTAGCAAGATTGGAGTTAGAACTTGTGCATCCTGGCACAGTGAGAGAAACGATCAATGCCATGGTCGTAGGAACCCCAATATTGGACGAGATTCGACTCGCTCAACCGGGCGACCCGAAACTCGAGAAGATAAAAGGGTATATTGCCGAAGGAAAGGCAATAGGATTTGCTGTCCACGAGGATGGAAGCATCCGATTTAAAGGAAGATGGTGCGTGCCCCTTAAATGTGCCGAGTTGAAACAAAGGTTGATGGAGGAAGGGCACAACACGCCATATTCCGTACATCCCGGAGGTGACAAGCTATACAAAGATCTGAAGAAGATCTATTGGTGGCCGGGGATGAAGAAGGGAGTGGCAAACTTCGTGGCGAAATGTCTCACCTGCCAGAAGGTTAAGGCAGTGCGACATAAACCCTTAGGACTGATGCAACCACTAGAGATTCCAAGTTGGAAGTGGGATAGCATCTCGATGGACTTTGTCTCGGGATTACCTCGATCACCTAAAGGCATGAACAAGATTTGGGTGATTGTGGATAGGCTAACGAAGACAGTCATATTTATCCCAATGAAGGACACGTGGACTATGGACCAATTGGCCCGAGCCTACATTGATAATGTGGTACGACGACATGGAGTACCACATGATATCCTTTCCGATAGAGACAGTAGATTTGTCTCTCATTTTTGGACGGAGTTACAAAAAGCTCTCGGTACTCAAATCAAAATGAGCACCGCATTCCACCCGATGACGGATGGACAAACCGAGAGAACAATCCAAACACTAGAAGACATGCTGAGAGCATGTGTGTTGGAATTCAAAGGGAATTGGGAATCTCATTTACCCTTAATTGAGTTTTCCTATAATAATAGCTACCATGCTAGCATCGGCATGGTACCTTTTGAGGCGTTGTATGGACGAAAGTGCCAAAGCCCGTTGAGCTGGGAAGAAAACGATAAGTCCGTGGTGGTGGGGCCACAACTTATCGAAGACATGGCTCAACAAATCAAAGTGATTCAAGGGAAAATGAAAGCCGCTCAAGACCGTCAAAAGAGTTATGCCGACGTGAGACGACGAGACCTAGAATTTCAAGTGGGAGATAGGGTCATGCTAAAGATATCACCCATGAAGGGGTTGATGCGCTTTGGCAAGCGAGGGAAGTTAAGTCCTCGATATATAGGACCTTACGAAATTCTAGAACGAGTCGGAACTCTAGCTTACCGATTGGCTTTACCGCCACAATTAGATCGAGTTCATAATGTCTTCCATGTCTCGCAACTAAAGAAGTATGTGCCGGACCCGACACATGTACTTCAACCGGAGATAATTGAGCTCGATGAAGATTTGACTTATGAAGAAGTCCCAGTGCGTATTCTCGACACTAAGGAACGAGTAACGAAGAACAAGACCGTCAAAATGATCAAGGTTCTTTGGTCGAACCACGAAAGTGAGACGGCAACTTGGGAAGTAGAATCTAACATGAGGGAACGCTACCCGACATTGTTCCAAACCGATACCGACACAGTTACGGGGACATAACTGCAATCTTAAGGGGGAGAGGATGTCATACCCCACCTATTTTTCGTACATCTTTGTAAACTTTTGAACTACGTTATGGCTTGATCCCTTCACCGGGTACGTAGGCAGCTTAGAAGTCTTAATTCTAAGTTCAGTCACGAAAATAATAAAATAAACAAAAGACCTTAGCACGAGAAAAGCTGAAACACAACTTCGAGGACGAAGTTGATTCTTAAGGAGGGTAGACTGTAATACCCGAGAATTTTACAACATAAATAAATAAATAAATACAATAAATAAATAAATAAATAAATATAATAAATAAACAAATAAACAAATATAATAAATAAATAATCATAGAAGAAATAAATATAGACGAAATGGGAAATGAAATTAATTAAGGAGATTAATTTAAACAAAAGAAATTAAGTAAAGTAAAAGGGTGATTTAATCAATTATCGGGTTCCCGTGTAACCGATATAAATGAACTCGAGAATTCGAGCCAAAACGTAACATTTGATCCGAAAGAAATAACGACACGAAATAGGAACCCGGGGAGAGTCCGGAAATTGGAATCCGGGAGCATAGAGGGATAGAAACCCGAAAGAGAGGCGGAAAAGCACGACGGATCGCACGCCCCGCCCGGACCGGAGTCCAGGCGCTAGCCGCGCGCTAACATGGGGAAACGCGCGCCAACCCCGCGCCACACGACAGATTCGCCCGTTGCGTGAATCTCTCGCCCGAACGCGGATTTTTCGACTTTCGGTTGAACGTCTCTCGACTCAAGACCCTTAGAGTCAGATTTTGGATGCCCTAGGACCTAGACATCTATAAATAAACCCCCTCGGAAGCCTAAACTCTTTTTCACAACCCTACGTTACTCTCTACACACACAAGTCGAAATCCCGGAGTCTACGAAGGCATCAAACACCAAGGCAGCAGCTTTGGACGAAAATCAAAGGATCTCCGACGTGTGGTAAGTTCTAGTCCATTAGATTCTTCTTAGTTTCAATCCGAAAACGGATTCTAACCCCGTCTCTTTCCTCTTTACACCTTGAATTGGATCTAGAACGTAGAACCCGACGAACGGAGAGGAGAAACGGTGATCTGGAAGCCACGCCTCCGAAATAGACATCCCGGACGTTCACAAATCAGTAAGTTAACTCTTACATGGTTTTGGGAGGTTTTAAAACGTTCGAAACTAAAAGATTTAACAAGAACTCGTAAATCTGCCAACTTATATTTTCTACCGATGCAACAGTTTTGATGAATTTTTCCAAACCTTAAAACGACTTCAAACGGAAAAACTTAAAACATGAAAAACGTTCCTAAGGCTTAGATCTATCTACTGTAAAGTTTTGAGAATTTTTAGAGACGATTTAATAGGTGGAAACCAACCGAAACCGAACTGCTTGAATCTAGATCTCGAAATTCTGGACAGAACTTAGGTATGATCTTGATCACGCTTTTGACATAGGTTCCAGACCGATTTAGATCTTTGGCCGAACATGAAAGTTGTAGATAATTGTCTTAAGATGGTCTCTGTAAAATTTCATGAAATTTGGAGTTGAATTGCTATGGTAGAATTCGAAATCTTTAAACTGTGATACATTAAATTCGGACAGAATTGTACTTCAGCGAAAATCGGTGTTTTTGACCTGTTTAGGTGTCTCGGATTGAAAAGGTTAAAACACGAAAGTTGTAGATCTCGACGTTTCTGAGTCAGTCGTGAAATTTTATAATTTTTGAATTGAACCTGATTTTAGACGAATTTTAGAGTAAACTGTGGTTTACCGGAAATCAAATCTTGAAATCTTGTTGAAACATGGAATTAACCTTTTGGGTTGAAATGAGATGAAATATGATTTTTGAATAGAACAAATTGAGGTCAGATTTTTAAAATTTAAATCCCCTTACAAACTTGATAAATTAAAATTAGGGGTGAGTGCTCTGCAGGGTGCCCCCTAACGATTCACTTCGTGCCTTAATGGACGATGGTGACCCCGCGCGCTAAACTTGAAATATGATATTGCCAAAACGGCGAAATATAGAGCCTACACTCTCGAGAATATCCACATGGGTTTCCCGAGGCTCCGGAGTGGTACTGGGTATGGCTGATACGGTTGCGGCCGCCGGGCTACCGGCTAAACTTGTTGACATCGCGATGCTATCGTGAAACTTTGAAATACCGAATCTGGGATGTAATGGGGATATTAAATTAAATTAAATTATGTTTGTTGTCCAATTAAATTATTTAAATGCTTTATTTAAATTATGGCTATTATTCTAAGTCATGCGATATGTGTTATTAAATAGAGCCCTGAAATAAATTATGCTATTGGATAGTTGATTAGATTAAATTGAGTATATGTTATTATCATGCTTTTAGTTAATTATTAAATTAATGGCTTTTAAACCCTACGATCATGCATATGTTAACTTACTCAGCAAGTTGTGCTGACCCAAACCATTTTTATTCCTTTTCTTACAGAGTATGTGGAATGAGCATGTATGGGCACGATTCATGCATGGGATTTTGGGAAACATTATTTTGCTTTTAAATTCGTACTTTAGACTATATTATGAACGGGCCTGTTTAACCCGTGTTTTGGCCATGTCGGCCCTATTTATATTTTCCGCTGTGATACTATACTAAAACAATTATTTCCGCTGCGCTATAATATTATTATTTTCGAATTATATTGTATTGGCTATTTTGAATGATTTAAATGTTTTAAATACTGCAATACCTAGCCTTGCATCTCTTTAGTAAGCTCGGAGAAACCTGTCTTACTAGGGAGATGTGGCGGTGACATCCCAACCTGGGTGACCAAAAACCGGGGTGTTACAAAGCAATAATTCTAAAAATAAAAGATCTTGGAAGAAGAATGGTGTGAAAATCCTATGAGGGGAAAATAAATTTTTATAGAGAAACCCACAACACTTCTTTATCCGGATGAAAGTCCTACAAGCTCTCTATAATGAGATCAAGACAAGGAGCATGGGGGAAATAGCATAAACAAGAATACTAAGGCTTGAGAAGAAGAGAAAAAAAGAAAGCTTGTGAAATGGGAAGAATGAAGGGGTATTTATAACGGTTTCAGTATAATATCCGGATAAAACCTTATTCTATCCTTTCATCCCACATGTACCAATGCCAATTAAATGCCCATCAGCTTTTACCAAAAGAAAATGCTGATCGCCTTCCCTTTTAACATCCTGTAACCCATTTCCTTTTTTCTCTGCTCGGTCAAACCCCACTCTGTTTGGGATTTTATTTTTGTCTCCTCCCTCTTTTTACTCTTCCACCTTTTTCTTGTTGGGGAGCAAACCGCAATACCTTGTCAGAGTTAGTAAAAAACTTTTATACACCCACCGCTTAAAAGATAACTTTTCTGCCCGTAATGTCAAAAAAATCCTTCGATCGAAGGCTTCGATCGGACCGATCGAAGAGAAAATAGCCGACCGAAGTGAGTAGCTGATTAACGTAATTAAACAACATTAAGGAGACTTCAGTCGGCTATATTGGACTTCGGTCGGAGTTTAAAATAGCCGACCGAAGCATAAATGGCCGACCGAAGCTGAAAACTTCGGTCATCCATTTCATATAGGTCGGTCCGATCGAACCTTTAAATAGCCGCTCGAAGCTCAATTATTGGTGGACAGCTGAGGACAACTCAATTATTGGTGGACAGCTCAAATAATATACTTCAAGTTGCATCTCAGATCTAGATTCACAAACGAAAGCTTCATCTCTTTCTTTGCTCCACTACTTTCTTCAAGTTGCATTTAGATAATATATTTTGTGCTTCTTGGAATTGCTACTGTGGTTCTTAAAGGCCCGGATCCTGTGTCATTTTGCATAACTAGTAAGTTTATAAGTTTATATTGCGTAAGTTATGGTCAATTATTTTTATAATTAATAAGTGTTTATTTTTGTTTATGTTTTGAAATATACTCTAAAGTTTTTGTTTTAAGAAGTGTAGATGTGATGATATATGTACCACAAATGTTAGTAAAGTTTTTTGTTTGCATTTTAATTTAATTTGTAGGTTAATTAAGTTTAAATTTAGTAAATTAAACGGTGATTAATTTAGTTTGTAGTTAATTAGATGGAAATTGTTGTTATTTGTACTTAGAAATGCTAAAGTAATTATAAGAATTTTTCGTTATATTAAAAATTTTTGGTATAATAAAATAACAAATGTATACAGTTATTGTTAAATTATTGTTATTAAAAGTAGTTTTGTGAATCAAATTGCTGACAGGTGTATTATTTGAGACGAAACAATGTCTTGGTTCGGTTCCAATTGGTTCGAGGGCGATTCCACCACTGGTAATAGAGATCCGGAAGACATGAACCGTAAGCTTTTCTATATGGGCTTAATTTCGATTATTTGGGAGGTGCCATTACATGTTAATGAATATTAATACGTGTTAAATAATTTTTTTAGGTACAGACGTTCCACAACCGTCTACAAATTATAACGAACAATTCAATTATCCATTCGTTCCACAGCCGGGAAGCTGGACAGAGGCGATATTCGGGCAACAACCGATGCATAATTTTTACAATTACCCGAATTTTGGTGCAAACAACATCGAGTTTTTTGACGGAGGGGAAAATGCGTATGGTGCAAGCAACATGGGAAATGTACCCGGATATACGAGTGGGCACGCAGGATGGAGTAACATGTATGGAGATGAATACGGGCAGGGGAATGCAGGGCAAGCAAGAAACATCCCACCTCCGGAGTCCAATGAAGGGGAGCGCATGGGAGAAGATGGCGCCGAAGAGGAGGAGCAGGTAGAGGAGAGTGAAGAGGAAGAATGGCGATCTTCGATGGACGAAGAGTCTGACAAGTCAGACGAGTCGGACGACCCAGACTACGACGACGAAGAAGGGTCTCGGTCATTCAGTACGAGAGAGATTGAGGAATATGCCCAAATTTTTTGGGACATACAAAACAAAAATCGTGGTCGAAAGACGCGTGGAGGGCGGGGGTTGCATGGAGATCAGAATCCGTTTTGGCAAAATACTGAAGAAGCGTTCGTTGTACCCGACATGACCAGCGGGATGTGGAATCTGCCGCGACCGCATTTTGATCTGCCCGAGCGAGACGTGGATCCGTACATGGACGATTCAGTTGATAGAATCCTAGCGCGTGGGTCAGTTTTCGGGACTAAAGACAGGCTGAAGGAGAAGCTCGTTGAGTATTTGGTGGATCAGAGAGCTGGCATGAAGACGGTTAAGTCAGAGCCGCACAGGTATTGGGTGTGCTGTCGTGAGGAAGATTGTGAATTTAAGTTGCGTGCGCGAGGCAGTGGATGGACGTGGGTTGTGGACAAGTTAATTCCACATACGTGCACAATGAATCCAGACCGTCCCCCACCCAACACACTCCCATCCAGATATTTGGGTACCTTCCTCGGAGATGAAATAGTGCTCGATGAGAGCACACTGTCACCTGTACAGGTTCAGGCTACGCTGAAGAAGAGGGGCGTCACTGTGTCGGTAGCCCTAGCTAGGAAAATTAGGGCACACGCAATAGCATCGCTGTTCGGGGACCACGACACCTCGTTCCAGATGGTTCCATCATTCCTATACATGTTGGAGCAGCAGAACCTGGGTACTGTTACGGATTACATGTTGGACAGAAAGGGTCGTTTCAAATACGCTTTCTTCGCGCTTGGTGCTTCCATTAAAGGATGGAATCATATGCGGCCGTTCAATGTAATAGACGGCACACACTTGAAAGGATCTTACAAGGGTATCTTATTCGCGGCCATGGCGAAGGATGGCAACAATATGATTTACCCACTGGCTTTCGGTGTAGGGGCAGTCGAGTCGGTCCCATCCTGGACATGGTTTCTTCTGCAGTTGAAACGGGCCCTTGACATTCCTGACGATGTGCTTATAGTTTCCGATGGTTCTCCGGCAATAAGGAGAGCAGTTTATGAAGCCATGCCGACGGCGCATCACGTTCTGTGTTGTGTGCACCACTCAGCGAAAATATTAAAGCACGGAGGGAAGTCAGCGGTTGACACATTCACCGCAGCCGCCTATGCCTTCAAGAACTCCGAGTACGAGCGTCATATGAAGACGTTGCAAGATCATTATCCTGGCGCGTATCACTACCTTGTGGACGTTATCGGACCGGAGAAGGGGGCTCGGGTGCGTTGCGTCGTTCGTCGCTACGACATGATGACGACGAACATCGTAGAGAGCATGAACCGCCGGCTCCGGTGGGCAAGGAAGCTACCAATTTGCTCCCTATTCGAGGTTATCCGTGCCGTTCTGAGTGAATGGTTCACGCAGAGACACAATTTGGCAGCACTTACCACCGGTCCTCTTACAGAATGGGCGAATATATGTTTATCAAAAGCGAGAGAAGTGGGGGATACGCTACCTGTCAGGCCAACGAACCGCCCAAATGTGTATCACGTGAAGCAAAACAATAAGACGTACATAGTAGACCTTGGCATTGATCGGACATGTACGTGCATTTTGTTCCAGACCATGCTCATCCCATGCGCCCACGCTGTTGCCGCAATCAAGTATGTGTTAGATATTACAACTTCTTATTTGCTTGATTAGTCCGATGTTAGCTTCGAATTATCAATTTTTTTATGTACAGGTCCTTTAGAGGAGAGTTAAACTACTACGTGCCATCCTTTTACACGCGTGATACACTACTTGCTGCGTGGGGCGAGCGTGTCTTTCCAATGGAACACCCCGATGTTTGGCAAATACCTAAAGAAATAGCAGACGTCAAATGCGGTACGCCAAAATGCCCAAGGCAAGCAGGACGACCGAGACAGAGCAGGATTCCATCCGCCACCGAGAAAGCTTCTCGTGCCGGAAGGCATCAGCGATGTCGTAGGTGTGGTGAGTTCGGGCACAAAGAGAGGAGGTGCACACTACCAGTCGATCCAAATGACATTCCTGGACCATCTCAACCACGTCAACGCAAGAAGAAGAGGTGTAGTCATTGCGGTGAGGAAGGGCACACGGTGAAACGGTGTCAAATGCCCAGTGTTGTGGAAATCCCCAATCTGAATGATGCCAATCAGCAGTGGGAAGATTCTGACCTATCCGAATAATTGGAAATGTGTAGTAGTCCGTACAATAACTCAATCATAATAACTGTGGGAAGAACTCGTCTGGATCTATTTGAATATTGGTTATAATGCAGTTGTTATTCATATCTGTGTTATCATATGGCAATATAAAGATCATATCATACCATGAAATAGAATGTAATACTACATCGCTTAATAATCACAAAATACCAACAATATGGAACTATATATATCAGATCATAATAGAGCGGCCTCATAGAACTGGTCTTTTTGGGCGTCCAAGCTGAAACGCCACACTGCATACGCCTGTTCGAAACGAATAATGTTGATGTTCAGTGGCACGCCCGGAGCGGGGAAGGTACCCATGCGGAGACAATATGCAGTGAGAAGAACCAACGGGCCGCAAGAGGAGCTGTTGCTGTTAGTCTTTAGATTAAACAAAACTACAAAAGCAATAATTATACAACAAGAAGGCATAAAATAAAAAAACCAATAAAATACCTATCATCCTGGAATAAAACTGTGCTCTCCTGCGGTCGACCTACTGGCCACTGATGTACAGTAGGCATATCCGGTCTATGCCGATGGTATCCGGCAACCTGCAGTAGCGCCGGAAATAGTGTCCTTAATGGCAGGAGGTCCTCTTTGCGCGACTCCTTTAACTTCTCCTTAATCGGATCTGTCAGGGCCCTCGGCGGTAACAGACTATCATGGAGGTAGATGCACTGCTCCTTCAGCGAAAATTGAATGATAGCCCAGTGCTTTCGAATGTTCCACAAGCACACCAACTGTTTAAAAATCAACAATTAAATGGTCGATAAATACGC
Source organism: Hygrophila difformis (assembly GCA_030278955.1). Lineage (NCBI taxonomy): Eukaryota > Viridiplantae > Streptophyta > Magnoliopsida > Lamiales > Acanthaceae > Hygrophila > Hygrophila difformis. Next base: position 30,586,570 of record JAOANR010000004.1, on the reverse strand, counting down.
TAAATTGAAAAAATAAATAAGTTCGGTTGTTATTAACACGAACCTCGTCAAGTGTCCACCAGGGCCGTCCAGGTGTACCCCATGAGGGCTTCTGCACCGCAACATACTTCCGGTATCGCTCCACAGACTTATCATCAAAACGTGGCACCTTATCGACTCGTCCCAGCAGGTATTGATAAGGTGAGTCTAGTTTAAGAATAGAACTGCGGTCAGTCAATTATAAATATAATAAATATAATACATATACATTCGAAGACAAAATTATGAACCTAACCAGAAATTTTGCATCCACGAAGCCTATCTGCCTATCCTGTCGCACCCGGCCACCGAAGAAATCGGGCTTGAAATGTAGAATCCCAAGGTACGCATCTAATTGCTGCAACAATAAATGTAGTGTGGACTGAGTAGATATGAACTTAAAAAGTCTTGTTTTACGCACACGCCCAGTGGAGAAACGAAAAGCAAATTTACCTCGTCTTCCAGGTGGTAGCTGGCGGTGCACCATGACTTGAAAAAATGATGGGTAACAGAAAACATCGCCCCGACGTGTACACTGCATTAGAAGTACACATGATTCGTATTCCCGTAGTGAGGTGCACTATTAATTTAACTGGTTACAAAATTACCTATATCCGCCATGCTCCAGATAAGTCTTGAACAACTCTTTCCCAACTCGCCCTCGCGGTCGATCAAGCCTGGTGGTGAACGGGCTTCTAAGCGCGTGAGGCTCCTGTCGCTCCCGTCTAGTGCGGTACTCGGCGGGGTCCGTATGTCCGGAACCTCCTACGCAAATATCCTCATCAGGGAAAATAATAAACAATTAAAATATATCTACAAAAAACCGAAAACATACCCGCTAATGTCGTGGAGGAACTTGGATGCAGCGTGGACGGTGGTTGCACCCTTGGCGGTGGTGTAACATAATCTGGGAAATTACATATGGGTTTAAAAAATAACAATGATTCTATAAGCAGAATAAGTACACAACCAAACTTTAAACTAAACAACAGCAAAATACCTGCAGCTGTGGTGGAGGAAGGTGTCGGGTCGACGGTGGAGGTATGCTTAAGTGTGGTGTAACAGACCCTGAAAAAATATTTTTAGTGATTGAAAAATAAATTACCAAAATTCAATCAATATACTAAATAAATCCCATAAATGCCAGTAAAATACCTGCAGCTGTGACGTCGCAACTCGGATGCACAGTAGGCGCACTGGGAGGTGGTGACGTAAAACCTGCGAATATATAGTCACAACATCATTCAACAAATCTCAAAATTTACTCGTCTGCAGTATGATAGTAAATTAGCAAGAATAAATTTAATTACCTGTGCCGGATGGAGTCGGCTCGTCATGGCCGGACTGAGGTGTACGCTGCTCGGCGTCGGCGGCATGATCGGATCCGGAAGCATCCTGTGAATCCGAGCACACCTGCGGCAGAACTCTCTCGTACCGTGGGCCTGATCTGCCCCCGATGCAGCACCCGCACGTACTCCAGGAGTCACCCCCGCCTCCCTGCTACTCGACCTGCCACCTCTGCCCACATCTGGCGTCCGGATGTGGCTCTGCTGGAGTACACGGCCCTGACCTCCGCCGCCACCACCAATCTCGTAGCCTCCTGCTGGCGGTGAATCTCCTGCATTAGCCGTTGCTCCGTCGCGGCGACCATGTCCGCAATCTGTCGCACCCCCTCCGCGACCGTCTGCGCTGTCCGTCGATCAGACGTTGCGATCATGTCCACGGTGCGCCGCTCGTAACCCTCCAGTAGACGGGCCATAACAGTCTCAAAATTCGGAGGAACTGGGTGGGCGCTCGGCGCTGGGTCGGCGCTGGGTGGGCCGACTTGGTGCCTCAGCGCCGCTGCCACCCTGATCAATGTCAACTGTCGGATCGGCCTCCTCCACTACCTCGTCCACCACCGGAGCATCCCCGTCGCCCGTCTTCCGCTTGCGACCCTTCTTTCGATCGTCTTTTCGCACTCACCTTAATCCGGGTGGGATCTCAACATCAAGGTCTGCCATATAGGGCTCCCTCGACTCCACCTCGGTGGGTGTAAGGGTCTCAACACACTCCCACTGTATACACAATCAAAACAATAATATTAGTATACGAAATGTCAACGAGATAACGAAGTACATGCCCACTAACCGTCTGATCGAAAAACGCTCGCCAATCTCGGGCCTTCGTCACCCTCATGAATAGGTACTGTACAATCCTGGGGCGGTGCTCCGTCGGGTCCCCCAATCTCTCCTTGCAATAAATCGTCATCAAAGCTGGGACGACCTCGCAGACCCAGACCTGCAGAGATCACGAACCAATTACGTCAGGTAAATCACTAGACCAGTGCAAATGAAAACATTTATAATATGTGGTGTAACAGTAGCGTACCATAAATGCCAGTGCATGGCGGTAGAAGTGCACTGAACCATCAGGCTTGGTCGCGGTGAGGAGACGCCTGAAGCCATGTCATGACACCTGCCAGCTAATCAAACCCCACGGAAATGCCTCCCAAGCATCCGGTCCTCCACCAACCGCCACATCCATGGCTCCGGACCACGACTGTGCCCATCGTGCCCGAGAACGAGATAGAAGGTTGTCAAAACCCTAGCGACTTTCAAGTCGTCGCCAGGTGTCGTACGAAACTGCCCGTCCCTAAAGGCTGTACGGATCCTATCCGCGGAGGCGCTCGCGAGAACGTCCTGGTACCTCGAAAATACGCTCCCGGCTGGGGGACCATCGTCCGAGTATAGCTGGAACTCAGACCGGCCATACCGCAAACCAGTAATCAAAAGCGTGCTCCTGCCGTCCGTATCGCACAAATCGCCCGCATATAAAAAACCAGACAGCATCGTCCTCACCCCACTCCTCACCATCGGCAGGGAAGCGGAACGCCACCTCACGGTGTAAAATCTCGGCCATGGCCTGAGCCGCCATAACGCTATCAGACCAACGCGGCCCCCTTTCGTGAGTCGCTCCTCTGTATAGATATGAAAAACATGAAGCCCGAAGCTCCGCTAATCCATCCGGGTCAGTCTCCTACAACTCATGCACTATGATCGGGAGAACTAGGCCTCTAAAGTACATAATAAGGTGAGGGGCGCACCCCTGTCCCTCGGGCCGAACAAACCACCAATCTCCCTGCGGTTTAAAATTATATAAGGTCAAATAAATAGTAATTTTAATCTCCCTAAACCCTATACCCTAAACCCTAAACCCTTAAAAATTAAATTTTTTTAAAACTTTAAAATAAATAGTATTTTTTATTTATAATTTTTATTCAAACTTTATGGATAACTTTTATAAACCCTAAAACCCTAAACCCTAAACCCTATACCCTAAACCCTAAACCCTTAAAAATTATATTTTTTTAAACTTTAAAATAAATAGTACTATTTATTTATAATTTTTATCAAATCTTTATGGATAATTTTTTTAACCCTAAACCCTATACCCTAAACCCTAAACCCTTAAAAATTAAATTTTTTTAAAACTTTAAAATAAATAGTATTTTTATTTATAATTTTTATTCAAACTTTATGGATAATTTTTATAAACCCTAAAACCCTAAACCCTAAACCCTAAACCCTATACCCTAAACCCTAAACCCTAAACCCTTAAAAATTATATTTTTTTAAACTTTAAAATAAATAGTACTATTTATTTATAATTTTTATCAAATCTTTATGGATAATTTTTTTAACCCGAAACCCTAAACCCTATACCCTAAACCCTAAACCCTTAAAAATTAATTTTTTTAAACTTTAAAATAAATAGTATTTTTTTATTTATAATTTTTATTCAAACTTTATGGATAATTTCTATAAACCCTAAAACCCTATACCCTAAACCCTATACCCTAAACCCTAAACCCTAAACCCTTAAAAATTATATTTTTTTAAACTTTAAAATAAATAGTACTATTTATTTATAATTTTTATCAAATCTTTATGGATAATTTTTTAACCCTAAACCCTAAACCCTATACCCTAAACCCTAAACCCTTAAAAATTTAATTTTTTTTTAAACTTTAAAATAAATAGTATTTTTTATTTATAATTTTTATCAAATCTTTATGGATAATTTTTATAACCCTAAACCCTAAACCCTAAACCCTAAACCCTTAAAAATTATATTTTTTTAAACTTTAAAATAAATAATACTATTTATTTATAATTTTTATCATATCTTTATGGATAATTTTTATAACCCTAAACCCTAAACCCTATACCCTAAACCCTAAACCCTATACCCTAAACCCTAAACCTTAAAAATTATATTTTTTTAAACTTTAAAATAAATAGTACTATTTTCTTATAATTTTTATCAAATCTTTATGGATAATTTTTTTAACCCTAAACCCTAAACCCTAAACCCTATACCCTAAACCCTAAACCCTTAAAAATTTAATTTTTTTTAAAACTTTAAAATAAATAGTATTTTTTATTTATAATTTTTATCAAATCTTTATGGATAATTTTAATAACCCTAAACCCTATACCCTAAACCCTAAACCCTTAAAAATTATATTTTTTTAAACTTTAAAATAAATAGTACTATTTGTTTATAATTTTTATCAAATCTTTATGGATAATTTTTATAACCCTAAACCCTAAATCTTAAAAATTATATTTTTTTAAACTTTAAAATAAATAGTGCTATTTATTTATAATTTTTATCAAATCTTTATGGATAATTTCTATAATCCCACAACCCTAAACCCTAAACCCTATACCCTAAACCCTATACCCAAAAAAAATTTAATTTCTTAAAACTTTAAAATAAATAGTATTTTTTATTTATCATTCTTATTAAAACTATATGGATAATTTCTATAATCCCACAACCCTAAACCCTAAACCCTAAACCATATAAAATTTAATTTCTTAAAACTTTAAAATAAATAGTATATTTAATTTATAATACTTTTTATAACTTTATGGAAAAGTTCTATAACCCTAAACCCTAATCCCACAACCCTAAACCCTAAACCCTAAACCCTAATTCAAAAATTCAACACATCTAACAAATTATATACCGAAATAGACAATCTATATCCGAACATATTAAACCCATAAGTCTACAACCCTAAGAATTCGCAATTTTGATCCCAAATTTAACAATTCACAACCTAACAAATTTAAATACTCACAATAACCATCCCTAATTAGCACAATATCATCCCTATTTCATAATTGCAAACTAACTTTAAAAATCGAGGAAAAGAGCAGAGCAGAGCAGAGCAGAGCAGAGCAATTGGACAAAACAAATCGAGGAAACATAAAGGCACTACCATGGGAAGCCAATTCCAATATGAGCATATAACTTTAAAAATTAAAAAAAAATGAAGAAAACAAAACGCAGCAGATCAGATTCGTGGAGATCGAGAAAACAGGGTGGGGATGGCCGGAAAAGAGGGGACTAACCCGCACGGCGTCGGTGCCGGAAGGGGGACGGGGCTGCCGGCGGCCTTGGCCCAGAAGCAGCTTCCGGCGGTGGCGAAGGCGGCGCCGCTCGACTCTCTTCCCCGACGGTGGCAACCATTAACGCCAATCCTCCAACATTTTCGTCCCCCGCGTCGCCCACGTCGCCCGGTGCCGGATCCTCCATCTCCGATAGTTTATTGGCCGGAAAAAGGGGGGAAATTGAAGTCGTCGAACTGGGTAAACTTCGATCGGCGTTTGGGAGGGTTAGGTCGAAATGGGAAAGGGAAAGTGGAAATAGGGAAGGGCCCCAGCTTGCCTTTTAAATAAACCCTTCGGTCGGCTATTAAAGCCTTCGATCGGTCCGACCGAAGCCCAAAAAGGCCGATCAAAGTCTGTTTTTTAATAAATTATTTTAAAACCCTAAACCCTAAACCTTAAACCTGAACCCTTCAAACCCTAAACCCTTAGACCCTGAACCCATGAAACCCTAAATAATTTTTTATAAAATTCTAAACCTTAAACCTTAAACCTTAAACCCTAAACCCTAAACCCTAAACCATTAAACCCTAAAACTAAAACCTTGTAACACCCCGGATTTTCTCAAAACAAATAACGCTGGGATGCTACCGCCACATCTCCCCAATTTAGCTCGCCCTTGGCTAACTTAACTAGAAAGATGCTAAGGCTAATTTTTTTTTCATAATACATGCATAGGGACTTACTCAAAAGAAAATAAATATACGGAAGCGTTAAAAAGGAGTTACATGTTATAAAATATTGTTTTATGCAAAGAAAAAAAATTAAAATATGCATATGTCTTTTTGAGAAACCATCCCCATGCAATGCTCCATGCTCCACTTTCCGAGTTCTGTAAGTCTGAAAAGAAAAATTTAAAAGATAGGTTGTCGGTATGAATTACTGAGTAGGCTAATCATGTTCCCATATACAAAGTTAATTTTTATTATTAATAATATATTTTCGTAAAAGTAAAAAAGACTTATCACAAGTTACTGGGTTAGAATCGCCGAAGTACTATTAAGATATCACGAGGACACCCAAATATAATATCATCCATAATTTCAACATCATAAGTGAGAAACAATTGTCTCACGGGACCACAATCGGATCCACGGTTATGTAGCGGACACTATACAGACTCACACCGGTGCCCACATATAATCCTAATATAGGAACTGTACGGGAGTATAGACTCTTGCATACCGTCTAGGCCTTTTTCAATAACATGAGCCATTTCGGCAAAATTCTCGATCGCAGGCATTCAACACTCGGATTTCCTAAAGTACTTTGGCAATTATTGATGTTATATAAAAGAACACTTTAATTTACTAACACTTAAATAAAGGATGTCAACAACCGTGCCACAATAAATCATACATTCATAAATACTTGGCAGGGATGCATTCAACAGATGCTGCATTGGCATAAAAATTCTATAAAATTAATTATTACTCCGAAAATTCTAAACTTTTCAGGTTAGATTCAAAATTTAAAGATGTAAAACTTTTATCTTTTACATGTTTACAGATTATGACTCTAAGTTTATGGAAAAATTAGATTTTGTACAGAAGCACTATTCAGCCGACAGAATTACACTGTCCTCAAAAATAAATTCTATAAAAATAAATACTTATCTAAAATTTCTGAAACTTTCAAGTTAGTCGCTACACAAAATTATCTACAAGTTTTGGGTTTTAAGTATTTCCCGATTCCGTCATTAAGCTAAGGAAAAATTATGACTTTGATAGCAGTGCAAATCTGTCCCAAGATTCACCCAAGAGCAGATCTGGTAGGAAATTTATTTGGTATCTAAAATTATATTTAAAAATTCTGAAAGTTTTACCACATATTCTAGAGTCATAGATCTACAATTTCATAATTTATAACTTTTCAAAATTCGAAAGTTAACATGGAGTAAAAATTCGATCTTTTAACCCCTACAAATCTGTCACACAAATCCAAACTAAGGAAATTGTTCCTAACATCAATATTTCAAAACCTAATTTCAAAAATACAATATAGGGATGTCGATTAACCTACCTTAAATGGTTATGAGGGATGCTACGGAAAATCCTCGCCTTTATTCTCTATTCTTCTTGGATCTTGACCGTTCATCCATCTTCAACTATGGACGTCCGAATTGCTTGGAAGAAGACGGAAGTTTTTTTTTTTCTTCTTCGTTCTTTTTTTTTCTTCTCTTCGTTCATTCTTTTTATTTTTTTGTGTGTGTATGTTGAATTGGTTGGAATAGCAAAATAGAAAGATGAAGAAGATTAGGTTAAAAAAAGTGTGAAGGGGCGGCACTTAGGGTTGTTAGGATTTAAGTGTTGTTTCAAATATTTGATATTGTTGGAAGTTACAACAATAATATGTGTATCATAAATTTTGTATACTATAGATAGGACCAAATCTTATTCTAATTACTATGCATATATTTTATTGTTTAACTAAGCCTATTATTATAATTATTATTATTATTATTATTATTATTATTATTATTATAAAGTCAATTATTAATTACTAGGCATACAAATAATTACAAAAGTAATTAAATGGATGCATACATATAAATATGTTCATTAATAATAAATAAGTAAAATGATCTAGGGTATTACATTCTACACACCTTAAGAATCAACTTCGTCCTCGAAGTTGCCTTTCGGGTATTACAAACCTTAAACCCTAAACCTTGATCATAATTTTATTTTTAAATCATACACCATTAAACCTAAAGCTTATCTTCTTCTTCTACTTCTTCTTCTTCTTCTTCTTCTTCTTATTCTTCTTCTTGTTCTTGTTCTTGTTCTTGTTCTTGTTCTTGTTCTTCTTCTTGTTCTTGTTCTTCTTCTTGGAAACTCTTCTATATGATTAATATTTTTATGATTATAACTAATTTATAATTAATATTTTTAATAATAAGAATAATAGTATAATAATACAATTTTAATAAAAATATTTTCACTTATAATAATAAATATCATTATTATCCATTATAATAATACTAATAATAATAATAGTAATTTATATAAACGGAAAATAAAAAATAAATTATTATTTAAATAAAAATAAAAATAGCAATTATTAGAGTATCGATCGGCTTGATCGAAGCCATCACATTGGCCGACCGAAGGTTTTTCTCACGACCGAAGCTCAACTAATCATGTTTATTAGTAATAAATATCATTATTATCCATTATAATAATACTAAATAATAATAATAGTGATTTATATAAATGAAAATAAAAAATATATTATTATTTAAATAAAATATAAAAAATAGCAATTATTACAACTTCGATCGGCTTGATCGAAACCATCTTATTTACCGACCGAAAGGGTTTTATCCGACCGAAGCTCAACTAATCCTGTTTATTAGTAATAAATATCATTATTATCCATAATAATAATACTAATAATAAAAATAGTAATTTATATAAAACGAAAAATAAAAAATAAATTATTATTTAAATAAAAATAAAAAATAGCAATTATTACAACTTCGATCGGCTTGATCGAAGCCATCACATTGGCCGACCGAAGGTTTTTCTCACGACCGAAGCTCAACTAATCCTGCTTATTAATAATAAATATCATTATTATCTATTATAATAATACTAATAATATTAATAGTAATTTATATAAACGGAAAATAAAAAATAAATTATTATTTAAATAAAAATAAAAAATAGCAATTATTACAACTTCGATCGGCTTGATCGAAGCCATCACATTGGCCGACCGAAGGTTTTTCTCACGACCGAAGCTCAACTAATCATGTTTATTAATAATAAATATCATTATTATCCATTACTAAATGTAATATATAATAAATACATCAAAAATAATAAAAACAATTGTCATAATACTAATAAATATTATAAATAATAATATATATAATTTCAAATAATATATTATATAGTAAATAGAATAATTAAAAATAATAATTTAAATAATAATCATAATAATACCAATAATATCATTATTGTTATAATAAATATAATTAATACTTTTAAATATCCAAATATACCAAAAATATATTAAATGTAATATATAATTTAAAAAATAATAATTATATAATAAATATATCCAAAATAATAATAATGATTTCCACGATACTAAATAATATTAGAAATAATAATATATACAATTTCAAATAGAATAAAATATAGTAAATATTATAATACTATAATCATAATTTAAATAATAATCATAATTATACCAATAATATCATTATTGGTATAATAAATATAATTAATACTTTAAAATGTCTAAATACACGAAAATATAATAAATATAATATATAATTTAAATAATAATAATTACATAATAAACACATCAAAAATAACAATAATGATTTTCATAAAGCTAATTAATATTAGAAATAATAATATATACAATTTCAAATAGAATAAAATATAGTAAATATAATAATAATAAAATTATAATTTAAGTAATAATCATAATATTATCAATAATATCATTATTGGTATAATAAATATAATTAATACTTTAAAATGCCTAAATACACCAAAAATATAATAATATAATATACAATTTAAATAATAATAATTATATAATAAACACATCAAAAATAACAATAATGATTTTCATAAAGCTAATTGATATTAGAAATAATAATATATACAATTTCAAATAGAATAAAATATAGTAAATATAATAATAATAAAATAATAATTTAAGTAATAATCATAATAATACCAATAATATCATTATTGGTATAATAAATATAATTATTATTTTAAAATGTCCAAATACACCAAAAATATAATAAATATAATATATAATTTAAATAGTAATAATTATATAATAAATACATCAAAATAATAATAATAATAATTTCCATAATACTAATTAATATTAGAAATAATAATATATACAATTTAAAATAGAATAAAATATAGTAAATATAATAATAATAAAATAATAATTTAAAGAATAATCATAATAATACCAATAATATCATTATTGGTTCATAAATATAATTAATACTTTAAAATGTCCAAATACACCAAAAATATAATAAATATAATATATAATTTAAATAGTAATAATTATATAATAAATACATCAAATATAATAAAAATGATTTCCATAATACTAATTAATATTAGAAATAATAATATATACAATTTCAAATAGAATAAAATATGGTCAATATAATAATAATATAATAATAATTTAAATAATAAATATAATAATAACAATAATATCATTATTGGTATCATAAATATAATTAATACTTTAAAATGTCCAAATACACCAAAAATTTATTAAATATAATATATAATTTAAATAATAATAATAATTTTATAATAAATACATCAAAAATAATAATAATGATTTCCATAATACTAATTAATATTAGAAATAATAATATATACAATTTCAAATAGAATAAAATATAGTAAATATAATAATAATAAAATAATAATTTAAATAATAATCATAATTAATACTTTAATAAATTTACCAAAAATATAATAAATGTCATATATAAATTCAATAATAATATAAAAAATTTCAAATAATATAATATAATTTAAATATAATATATACACTATTGAAATAAATAATAATAATAATATATAGAATTCAAATAATATAATACTAATGAAAACAAAAACAAAATAAATTTTCAATAAAAAATAGCTTCAGGTCGGCTATTTCTTGCTTCGGTCGAAGCCATCACATTGGCCGACCGAAGGTTTTTCTCACGACCGAAGCTCAACTAATCATGCTTAAGTAATAGGCACTTCGGTCCGATCGAAGTCCCCGACCGAAGGGTTTTTTGTCTTTTCGGGTAGAAAAGTTATCTTTTAAGCGGTGGGTGTAAAAAACTGTTTTACTATGTCTGACAGGACAACAGACACTATTACTTCTTTCTTGTTTTCTCTTCCTGCACGCCTTGTCTCCTCCTCCCTTTTGATTTTCTTTTGTCCCTTCTCACTTGTAGCATTCCGGCAGGTGAAGAAGTAGGGGACGCCGGCGGCGATAGTGGCGGTGAGGGCGTCGGCACTCTTCACTCTTCCCCCTCATCTCTCTCTTCTTCCTTTTCTTATTTTGCTTGTTGGATTCTGGATTTTGGTGTTGGAGAATAAGGCTGTGAAGGGGGGGCGTTTTGTGGCGAAGGAAGGGGATGTAGTGGCGTTGGGAAGAGTCGAGGGTGGCGGTGGTGCCGCCTATGGTGGCGTGGATCTATGGTGAGGCTGTGGTCGGATTTGTTTTGTTGATTTGGAGAATGGAATGGCAGTTATGGTGGTGGTGAAGGCTACCGATCGGGGAGGGAGATGGAGATCGGAGACCGGAGATGGTGGTGGAGGAGATGGCTGATGGTGGCATAGGCCGGAGTAGGTGTTTTCGGGATTCCCATTCGGATTTGGCCACCGAGATGGCGACGGGATGAGGAGGCGTCGGTGGTGGAGGTTGATGGCCGCGAGCAGCGTGTGGGTGGAGGAGCAGTGGTGGCGGCCTTGGCTGTGGTGGCCGGATCTGGCGAAAAAGGGTGGTGGGTTCGGATTTCAGGGAGGATGGATGGTTCCGGGAATGGAGGAGGGCGGCGGTGGCTGGCCGTCGGAGGTCTCGCCGGCGGGCCGCCGCCGGCGGTGGCGGCGCCGGAGGGGCGGCGGCAATGGGTGAAATTAGGGTTAGGGTTAGAGTTGTGTTAGGGTTGGGCTTTGGGGTTTTGGGGCTTAGGGTTTGACTTGGGCTTCAATTAGTTGGGCTCAATAAATTCTTTTCATTCTCCCGATCTTATTAATTCTCCTAATAAATTGTCCCAATGTCATACTCAATTATGGACTTAATTAATTAATTAAGCTTGATTATGGACTTAATAATTTGATACTATTAGTCGATTAATCCAAAATTCCACATTCTCCAATTCGGGATCATAATTAGTTAAAAGTCGGATAATGGATTAGGTATTTTAATTTAATTCTAATTAAGGACTAATTTAACTCCAAATGGTCTTTACACTTGAAATTTAATTTAATGGATTTAATGAATTATAACATCTATTAATTTGTCATTATTCGCAAAGTGGTTCAAGACTTCAAATTCCCTAATTCGGATAATTTTGTTAATTACCATTCGATCACTTGGTAATCTCGTAATCTAATTAGCTAAGTATTTCAACCAAGTCTTGGGGGTTAATTCTATAATCTAATCCATCATTTAATATTAAATTGCAGCTAAGTATTTCAACCAAATCTTTGGGGTTAATTCTATAATCTAATCCATCATTTAATATTAAATTGCATTCTTGCAAATTAAAAAATTATGGACTCAAAATAATTCAATTCTCCTAATTAGATAAACTATTAATAAAACGAGTCCTCCTTGATTTCCATAAATGAATAGACTAAGTATTTTTTTAATTCAATCATAATGATTAATTTTATAATATAGTTCGTGTTCATTATTAATTAATCCAACACTGATTCAGTCATGAGCCTAAACTTTCAAATGTTTCGATGATAGTCCATTCCGCGATTAGGAATTTATTTGTGCTAAAATGTTGGTCGGGAATTTAGGTTTAAAAATAAGCTAAATAATTTATACTAGAATTCGGTTAATTAGTCGTTGCTTCGAAAATACCGTTTCTCATTCTTTAAATTATTTAATGATCAATAATTAAATTTAGAAGACATTTTTATATTTTTTTAGAAAACTTTGAATGTCATTAATTAAAATTTAAAAGTTATTCGAAATTTTTCAGAGTGTTATAGTGACAAGTGTCACCATCCCATTGACCCAAACAAAGAGACCATTTGGTCTCAATTTTGAAAGGGTCGACCACATTCATGCAACCACACCACATTTTTTCTTTTGTTTTTAAATTAATGATGACGTGGCGGTTGGGTTGGGTGGGAATGGTCATGGATAAACTTAGTCTTACGGCTCTCTCTCTCTCTCTCTCTCTCTCTCTCTCTCTCTCTCGGATCTCTTTTCTCATTTTGGTTTCAGTTTGGGTGAATGAATGGGGATTGAACGAGATTGAGGTGGGATGGCAGGGGAACCTGTAACACCCCGGATTTGATAACCCATGCCGGGATGTCACCGCCACATCTCCCTAGCAAGACACGGCTTCCCGAGCTCACTAAGGAAATGCAAGGCTTATGGGTACGTAAAAGATTTAAAAACATTTCAAGATTGAGTCCGGAAATCAATAATACTTAATTCAAAATACGATAGTAATAATCATCATGCGCGAAAATAGAGTAAATGCAGCGGAAAGTAATCACGGCCAACACGGCCAAACCTCGGGTTTAACAGACCCGGTAAAACAGTACGATGCAGAAATTAAAAATATCCATAATGATTTCCCCCAAGTGCATATGCATGCGTCACTCGACATACTCTGTAAAAGAAAAATGACAACGGTTTATCAATATAAAAATATACCGAGTAAGTTAATCCCTAACTAACAATTTAAGGGGTTACATGTGTATAAACTAAAGATTACACTTTTCATGCATTAATTTAAAAATCCATATTTTGTTCGCAGCGGAAAAACATTTTTAATTTATTCAAGGCGAAAAATGCATAATTAAAGGACTAAATTTAAAAGCGGAATTTAAAAGCATAATTTAGGAACGTAATTAAAATGCATAATTTAAAAACGTGGTAAATAGGATTTAAGCATAATTAAACACTCACACAAGTCTTTTATATTTTATCCCACAAACTAAGAAGAGGACACCATACCGGGAGATCACTAACGAGGCAATCTCAACGTAGGACCACTAACGAGGCAGCCCACAATAATGGGAGACCACTAACGAGGCAGTCTCAAAAGATAGTAGGACCACTAACGAGGCGATCCAAAACACAGCGCGCGAGATCACTAACGAGGCAACCTCAGATAGTAAGGAGACCACTAACGAGGCAGTCTCAAAGATAATGTTAGCATGAAGATCGGCTCAGCCTAGTGAACGGGATTTTTCAAAAGTTCGTATTTCAAAGTTATCAAAATATTCGATATCGCGTTGCATAGTTCGAGTTTTCTCAAGTTCGAAAAATCCGGTTCGACGCAGTTTACGCCTTTCTTAATTAAAAATTTATATTTACACCAAAAATTCTGAAATTTACACAGTAGCTCAAAAACACACACACACGAACAACTTTCATGTTTTAAGTTTTTGGAAATAGGTTTCGAAGAGTATCAAATTTCGGGTTCTTTACAAAAGATAATTTCTGTCTCAAAAACTGATTTCGTTATAGGTTCGTGCGACGCCGATTAAAAGTTCATTTCAAAGCCAATTGATCCGAAATTTTTACAGGAGATACACAACACATTAAGGAACAACTTTCATGTTTTAAGAATTTGGAAATAATGAATTTTAGATGTTCAAAAATCGACCACAACACGCTGTATACGCGCGGACTCCAAAGGGGTTTTAAAACAGTTCTGAAATTCGACCAATTTGACATATCAAATGAACTCCAAAATCCATGAACTTTTATATGCATAGTTTAGACACAATTATCTACAACTTTTATTTAGAAATGCAAAGTTGAATCATTCTAAAAACGGGTGAAAAACATGCATCAAGTCGAATAAGACAATCTGTCAACAGTTTTAAATGTTCGGTTTGTCACAGAAAGTTTATGGCGCGATTTGGAATAGCAAATCTTAATTTCAATGGCTGAAATTTGGACACAAGGTAGAATAAAGTCTTAGGAACAAAATCTATATTGAGAAGTTTTCGGTTTGAATTCCCAAAGGTCGAGTTTTAGGCGAGTTTTTGAAATTGGACGAAAATAGGGTTTTTGAAAATCAATTTTTGTTACGGGTCTAGATCTCGAGTTTTAAACAACAATAAACCACAAAAATTGGTGAGTAAGGTCTTAACTTACTTAGTTAGAGATTAGGGTCGCTGGAATGGGTTTCCGGACGTCCTAGGGTCGCGACGAACGGCCAACTTCTCCGATAGCTTTTAGTTCGTTTTCCGACGTGAAATCGTAGTAAAGGAAAAGGGGTTAGAATTCGAGTTTTTACAACTTATGGACGACTAAAACATTATACCAAAGCTTACCAAGAGTCTAGAAGTCAGGGGCTTGTCCCGGTTGTCCCGTCGTTGCCGGAATACTCGCTGGAAAGTGGTGTCGGAGGAGTTTTGGCTTGGAGAGGAAGTTTGGGAGTGTTTAGGGTTTAGTTTTCTGAAAGTATGGGGAAGGGGGCGCCCAACACAGCTCTTATGACTTTCCCCAATGCCTTGATCCGCTTGCCCTCGTTAGGGGACGGATTTTTGGCAAGAAAATCGCCATAGAAGGAAAGTTTACACCTTCTGCACCTCTGGCGCGCTGGTGACGCGCACCTAAGGCTTTGCCCGCGCGGAGCACGCGTGACCAGACCTGGAGTCGCGGCTCCGCCTTCTGCGCGGCGGCGCGCGGCGAGCGCGGGCCGGCCGGACCGGCCGGTTCGGCGGTCCGCGTGGTCCGTCGGGTCTTTTCTTCCTTTCCTCTATCGGTTTTCTATCCTCTACGTGTTGGCTCGACTCCTCGGGTCGTTTCCGGTTCGAAATCTTTACCTTAAACTTGTTACGAGTTCGGGCTTAACGCTCGTAACATTTCCGTGCCCTAAGTAGTCTAGTTTAAATCAGTTCCACCTCCTCGTATCGTCCTTGCGATTGATCTCGTGATTTAATTTGTAATTTATTTTGTGATTTATTTTGTGACTGAACTTAGAAATTAGTTCCAAGCTGCCTACGTACCCTGTGAAGGGATCAAGTCATTACGTAGTTCGAAACAATTTGAATTTGTTTTTCTCGTGTGTTACATCCTCCCCCCCTTAAGAATACAGTTATGTCCCTATAACTGTGGCTGGTTCATCTTGGAAGAGGGTAGGGTAACGTTGTTTAATGTCGGCCTCCACCTCCCACGTTGCCATCTCCGTCTCGTGGTTGGACCAAAGGACCTTGACCATTCTCACGGTCTTATTCCTCGTTACTCTTTCCTTCGTGTCGAGTATTCGCACCGGAACTTCCTCGTAACTCAAGTCATCCTCAAGTTCAATTTCTTCCGGTTGGAGTACGTGGGTCGGATCGTGCACATACTTCTTCAATTGGGAGATGTGGAATGCGTCGTGAACGCGAGCAAATTGTGGTGGCAACGCTAGCCGATACGCGAGATTTCCCACTCTTTCCAGGATTTCATATGGTCCTATGTACCGTGGACTCAGTTTTCCCCTTTTGCCGAAGCGCATCACCCCCTTCATTGGTGATACCTTCAGCATGACTTTGTTGCTGACTTGAAATTCCAAGTCTTTCCGTCTCACGTCCGCGTAACTCTTTTGCCGGTCCTGAGCGGCCTTCATCTTCCCTTGGATGACCTTGATTTGTTGAGCCATGTCCTCAACAAGTTGTGGTCCCACTATTACTGCCTTATAGTTCTCCTCCCAGCTTAAGGGACTTCGGCACCTACGTCCATATAGTGCCTCGAAGGGTGCCATGCCGATGCTAGCATGGTAACTGTTGTTGTAGGAGAACTCTATCAAAGGTAGATGATTCTCCCAATTCCCCTTAAATTCTAGCACGCAGGCCCGCAGCATGTCCTCCAGCGTTTGGATCGTTCGCTCCGTCTGCCCATCCGTCATGGGATGGAACGCGGTACTCATCTTTATTTGCGTACCGAGAGCTTCCTGCAGTTTGGTCCAGAATTGAGAGACAAATCTGCTGTCTCTATCTGAGATGATGTCGTGTGGTACTCCATGCCGGCGTACCACATTGTCGACATACGCCCTTGCTAATTGGTCCATCGACCAAGTATCCTTCATTGGGATAAATATGGCGGCTTTTGTCAATCTATCCACGATCACCCAAATTTTATTCATTCCCTTCGGTGAGCGTGGTAACCCCGAAACAAAATCCATTGAGATGCTATCCCATTTCCAGCTTGGGATCTCCGATGGTTGCATTAGTCCTAGGGGTTTGTGTCGTACTGCCTTGATCTTTTGGCAGGTAAGGCATCTCGCCACAAACTCGGCTACCTCTCTCTTCATGTTCGGCCACCAATAGTTCTTCTTCAAGTCCTTGTACAGCTTGTCCCCTCCGGGGTGAACCGAGTAGGGGGTGTTATGGCCCTCCTCCATCACCTTCTTCTTCAGATCTGCGGATTTCCGTGGTATACACCACCTTCCCTTAAAGCGGATGCTTCCGTCCTCATGAATTTTGAAATCCATTGCCTTTCCTTCGGCAATGCCCCTCCTTATTTCTTCCAACTTCTCGTCACCCGGTTGGGCGAGTCGTATCTCATCGAATATGGTCGGTCCCACTACCATCGCGTTGACGACCTCGGTTACCGTGCCAGGATGCACCAGTTCTAGACTTAAATTCGCCAAATCTTTGTACAATTCGGCCGGTATCACAAGCGAGTTCGCGACATGTTGAGTCTTTCGACTCAAAGCGTCGGCCACGACGTTGGCCTTTCCTTCGTGGTATGCGATCTCCAAATCATAATCCTTGATCAGTTCCAACCATCTCCTCTGCCTCAAATTCAGCTCTTTTTGCGTGAATATATACTTGAGGCTCTTATGGTCGGTGAACATTCGACACCTTCGCCCATAGAGATAGTGTCTCCAAATCTTTAAGGCGAACACGACCGCGGCCAACTCCAGGTCGTGCGTCGGGTAGTTTTCCTCGTGTGGTTTTAGTTGGCGCGATGCGTACGCTATAACCCTTTGATCTTGCATTAGCACGCATCCCAATCCCTCCTTCGAGGCGTCACTGTACACCTCGAAGTCTCCATCCTCTGATGGTAATGTCAATACTGGCGCTGTGGTAAGTCTTTTCTTCAGATCCTGGAATGCGGCTTCACACTCGCTGGTCCAGTCGTAATTCGTCCCTTTCTTCAACAGTTGAGTCAACGGGCGGGTGATCTTCGAGAAGTCCTTTACAAATCGCCTATAGTAACCCGCCAGTCCAAGAAAGCTTCTTATCTCCGTTGGATTCTTCGGCGCCACCCACTCGGTCACTGCCGAGATCTTTGCTGGGTCTACTGCCACTCCGTTGGCGGATACTATATGCCCGAGAAATGCCACTTCCCTTAACCAGAAGTCGCACTTGGACAGTTTACCATACAGTTGGTTCACTCGTAAGATCCCTAGCACTTTGTGTAAGTACTCGGAATGTTCCTCTTCACCTTTTGAGTAGATCAAGATGTCATCTATGAACACCACCACACATTGATCTAACAATTCTCGAAACATGTTATTCATAAGATTCATGAACATTGCTGGGGCGTTCGTTAGCCCAAAGGATAGCACCGTGAACTCGTAGTGTCCATAGCGAGTCCTGAACGCCGTCTTTGGGATGTCCTTTTCGGCGATCCTCAATTGATGATATCCCGAGCGTAAGTCGATCTTTGAGAATACCGTAGCTCCCTTTAATTGGTCGAACAAATCTTCGATCCGGGGCCACGGGTACTTGTTCTTGACGGTGACTTGATTGAGTCCTCTATAGTCGATGCACAGTCGTAACCCTCCGTCTTTCTTCTTGACGAACAAGACCGGTGCTCCCCATGGAGACGTGCTTGGTCTAATGTATCCCTTCTCTAGCAACTCCTCGAGTTGCTCCTTTAGTTCCTTCATTTCCAGTGGCGGCATGCGGTAAGGAGCTTTCGAAACAGGCTCCGTCCCCGGAATGAGGTCTATTGTGAATTCAAGATCTCTCTTGGGTGGCATACCGGGAACGTCTTCAGGGAACACATCTGGGTATTCCCTCACCACTGGGATGTCGTCTATCTTGACTCCTTCGGCTTCCAGGTTGTGAATGTAGCATGCGTATAGCGCGTAACCCTTCCGCACTAAGCTACATAACTTGAGGGCGTTGACTATTTTGTTAGACTTCTTAGGGGGTTGGGAGTAGAAGATGACTCTCCTCCCCCTACTCTTTGACAGTGTGATCTTGTGCTTTTGGCATTCGATCACGGCCTTATAACGGGTTAGCCAATCCATCCCTAGTATGACGTCGAAGTCTCTGACGTCAAACTCTACCAAGTTTGCGAAAAACTCTACGTTTTTTATTACCACAGGTATTCCGTTATAACGCTTAGAGCAAGCTATTACTTCTCCCGAAGGCAGTTGGATTCCTAAGCTAATCATTTCGCACTTAGGTAGATCTAGTTCAGCTACAACTCTCGAAGATAATATGGAACAACTGGCTCCGGAATCAAATAAAACTCTAAGCGGAGTACTTAGGACATGAAAGGTACCTGCCACCACATCACCCTGCACAGGTATGTCAGCCTGGTTGATCACGTTCAACCTTCCCATCGGCTTCCCTTGATTGGCCGGCTGGTTCTGATTCGAATTTACGTTTTGTTGCTGGTTCGGGTTTGGAGGGGGCCGATATCTTTGATTGTTGTCGTCCGTGCCTCCTTGATTGAACGGCTCATTGGGTCCAATGACCAAATCTTCTCTCTTTGTGATGTTCTCGAGTCGGGTTCGACATTCCTCCCTCCTATGGCCCATACGGTCGCACCGGAAACATTCGCCCACCTGAGGACATCTCCTCACCAGGTGCGGCCTGCCGCACCTCGGACAAGGTGGCACTCGTCCTCCTTGGTTGAAATTCCGACCATTGTTGTTCTGAACATTCCCGTTCGGCCTTTGCCGAAAGTTGTCCCCACCTAGTAGTGTTGCCTGTCCTATTGTCCCGGTTTCTTTTGTCTGGTCCTTGTACCCCTCGGCTAGATTCCCCTGCAGTCTTTCTCTTTAGCTGTTGTACTCGTGCGACTGCCACCGCACGGTCGTAGACAGCTTGTAAGTCTGGGTAGTTAACCCCGGTGATCACCTCCCGAATTGAAAAATTCAACCCCATTTCGAATTTCTGTGCCTTCTCCCCGTCTGTGGGTACCATCCGAGGTGCAAATCTCACCAGCTCCTTAAACCGAGCATAGTATTCTTGAACAGATTTTTCCCCTTATTTCAGGGATGAGAACTCTTCGTACAGTGCTGCCTTAGTTCTTATTGGGTAGAAGCGCTCCCGGAGTAACTCCATGAACTCGTTCCACGAGTATGGTTCGTCGTCTTCGCCAAGTTTCCCCTGAGTAGCTTGCCACCATTCGTCGGCCTCGCCACCCAGATAGTACGAAGCCACGTGAACCTTCTCCCCTTCCGGGCATCTCACCGCATTCAGTAGTTTGTCGAAGGTCCTCAACCATTCCTCGAGCTTAGATGGATCTTCCTCCCCCACATAGTAGGGAGGTCGGTAGGGGTTTACCGAAGCCAAGTAATTGATCCTTGCTTCCGGCGGTGGTGCCGCGGCAGCCCCGCCCTGGTTAACGTAAGCATTACCCAGTGCGATCAGTAGTTCCTCCATGTTCCTCATTCGCCCTTCCGCCGGGTTGGGCATCGGGCCTGCTGGGTTCGGCGCCTCAACGTTAGGTGCCTGCTCATTGGGTTTTCCTGGCGTGTCGTGGGTGTTGGGGGTGGTAGGGAAGGTCCTTGCTCGTCCTCTAGGTGCCATCCTGTTATCACCATACGAGCACAAGTAGGTTTAGAGTTCTGGGGATTTGATGGAGTGTTGGGAGAAAGTGTTTTGTTAAATTGAGCGATGCCTACTAATAGTTGGTTAAGATTTGTATTTATTCGTTCCGTCGTTTATGTTAAGGGTGTAAAAGTGAAACGTTGAGACCCTGGGTTTTAGGATTTAGGGTTCGAGGTACCTTGCCGATTTGTTGTGCATATATAGATATGTTGCTTGTTTATTGTTGTCTTGTTCCCTTGGTTTGTCGAGTTTCAATGAAATAAAACGTAAAGACTGTGTATGGAATGGATGCTTGTGAACTTATTGCTTAATAGGGAGCTTTATTCGGTACAAGCGATAGGAATCAAAATGCTGAGAATAGTTCGGGAAAATAGAAAGGAGAACAATAGGGATAATGTATCAAAATCTCTAATCCTGAGGAGGGTAGGTGGTCGGGTCCTCCATGGGGTCATCCTCATCACTCGAATCCTCGATGGTGCCCGTGCCAAGGGGCCCATGGAACACTGGGCTTGCTGGCCAATTGGGCCCAGCAGCAGGAGCAGGATCAACGATAGCAACTGGAGTTTGGACAGCTGTAGGGACAGCGACAGGATCAACAACAGGGCTAGCTACAGGAGGAGCTCCCGGGTCGAGCGGGACATGTGGGAGCAGATCATCCTTCAGATGCAACAGTTGATGTCCCAAGACCCCTGCTTGGGTCTCTACGTCGTCAATCTGGGTCCGAAGCTTAGTCTCGCGGGTCTGGAGTTCGTTGATTTGAATTTGAAGTTGGGTTATATCTTGATGCCCTGCTTGGCCCAGATTAGTTAGGTGGCCCAGGTTAGCCTCCATTTGTTTTACCCTTAGTCTGAAGTTGTTCACGTTTTGAGGGGATTCGAGGTGTGCTTCAATCATCTCATTAGTAGGTTGATCATGTTCACGTTTGGTGCGGCCATCTAATGTTAACAAGGTAGGTTAGAGTTAGAATAGGTTTTAGGCAAGATTAGTCATGCTTGAATTTAAATCTATATGCAACATGCAAGTGCAAGTCCCCTCCCCAATTAAAATTTAATCTATCCATGTATTTTAAAATAAATCTACTACATGGGTAAGAATAAAAGTTGGGCCTCTATAGTGGGCCAAAAATTTAATATTTCTTTGGCTAAGATATTGGGCTATGCAAAAAAAAATAAGCTTTTGGGCTAAAATAATACTAGTAGTCAAAATAAATAATTTAAAAATAATACTTGGGTTTTAAAAATAATGGTTTAAAATAATAGTAGTAGCTTTAAAAATTTTTCGGGCTCTGATACCAACTTGTAACACCCCGGATTTGATAACCCAGGCCGGGATGTCACCGCCACATCTCCCTAGCAAGACACGGCTTCCCGAGCTCACTAAGGAAATGCAAGGCTTATGGGTACGTAAAAGATTTAAAAACATTTCAAGATTGAGTCCGGAAATCAATAATACTTAATTCAAAATACGATAGTAATAATCATCATGCGCGAAAATAGAGTAAATGCAGCGGAAAGTAATCACGGCCAACACGGCCAAACCTCGGGTTTAACAGACCCGGTAAAACAGTACGATGCAGAAATTAAAAATGTCCATAATAATTTCCCTCAAGTGCATATGCATGCGCCACTCAACATACTCTGTAAAAGAAAAATGACAACGGTTTATCAGTATAAAAATATACCGAGTAAGTTAATCCCTAACTAACAATTTAAGGGTTACATGTGTTTAAACTAAAGATTACACTTTTCATGCATTAATTTAAAAATCCATATTTTGTTCGCAGCGGAAAAACATGATTAATTTATTCAAGGCGAAAAATGCATAATTAAAGGACTAAATTTAAAAGCGGAATTTAAAAGCATAATTTAGGAACGTAATTAAAATGCATAATTTAAAAACGTGGTAAATAGGATTTAAGCATAATTAAACACTCACACAAGTCTTTTATATTTTATCCCGCAAACTAAGAAGAGGACACCATACCGGGAGATCACTAACGAGGCAATCTCAACGTAGGACCACTAACGAGGCAGCCCACAATAATGGGAGACCACTAACGAGGCAGTCTCAAAAGATAGTAGGACCACTAACAAGGCGATCCAAAACACAGCGCGCGAGATCACTAACGAGGCAATCTCAGATAGTAAGGAGACCACTAACGAGGCAGTCTCAAAGATAATGTTAGCATGAAGATCGGCTCAGCCTAGTGAACGGGATTTTTCGAAAGTTCATATTTCAAAGTTATCAAAATATTCGATATCGCGTTGCATAGTTCGAGTTTTCTCAAGTTCGAAAAATCCGGTTCGACGCAGTTTACGCCTTTCTTAATTAAAAATTTATATTTACACCAAAAATTCTGAAATTTACATAGTAGCTCAAAAACACACACACAAACAACTTTCATGTTTTAAGTTTTTGGAAATAAAGTTTCGAAGAGTGTCAAATTTCGGGTTATTTACAAAAGATAATTTCTGTCTCAAAAACTGATTTCGTCACAGGTTCGTGCGATGCCGATTAAAAGTTCATTTCAAAGCCAATTGATCCGAAATTTTTACAGGAGATACACAACACATTAAGAAACAAATTTCATGTTTTAAGAATTTGGAAATAATGAATTTTAGAAGTTAAAAAATCGACCACAACACGCTGTATACGTGCGGACTCCAAAGGGGTTTTAAAACAGTTCTGAAATTTGACCAATTTGACATATCAAATTAACTCCAAAATCCATGAAATTTTATATGCATAGTCTAGACACAATTATCTACAACTTTTATTTAGAAATGCAAAGTTGAATCATTCTAAAAATGGGTGAAAAACATGCATCAAGTCGAATAAGACAATCTGTCAACAGTTTTAAATGTTCGGTTTGTCACAGAAAGTTTACGGCGCGATTTGGAATAGCAAATCTTAATGTCAATGGCTGAAATTTGGACACAAGGTAGATTAAAGTCTTAGGAACAAAATCTATGTTGAAAAGTTTTCGGTTTGAATTCCCGAAGGTCGAGTTTTAGGCTAGTTTTTGAAATTGGACGAAAATAGGGTTTTTGAAAATCGATTGTTGTTACGGGTCTAGATCTCGAGTTTTAAACAACAATAAACCACAAAAATTGGTGAGTAAGGTCGTAACTTACTTAGTTAGAGACTAGAGTCGCTGGAATGGGTTTCTGGACGTCATAGGGTCGCGACGAACGGCCAACTTCTCCGATCGCTTTTTGTTCGTTTTCCGACGTGAAATCGTAGTAAAGGAAAAGGGGTTAGAATTCGAGTTTTTACAACTTATGGACGACTAAAATATTATACCAAAGCTTACCAAGAGTCTAGAAGTCAGGGGCTTGTCCCGGTCGTCCCGTCGTCGCCGGAATACTCGCCGGAAAGTGGTGTCGGAGGAGTTTTGGCTTGGAGAGGATGTTTGGGAGTGTTTAGGGTTTGGTTTTCTGAAAGTATGGGGAAGGGGGCGCCCAACACGGCTCTTATGACCTTCCCCAATGCCTTGATCCGCTTGCCCTCGTTAGGGGACGGATTTTTGGCAAGAAAATCGCCATAGAAGGAAAGTTTACACCTTCTGCACCTCTGGCGCGCTGGTGACGCGCACCTAAGGCTTTGCCCGCGCGGAGCACGCGTGACCAGGCGTGGAGTCGCGACTTCGCCTTCCGCGCGGTGGCCGCGCGGCGGCGCGCGGGCCGACCGGACCGGCCGGTTCGGTGGTCCCGTGGTCCGTCGGGTCTTTTCTTCCTTTCCTCTATCGGTTTTCTATCCTCTACGTGTTGGCTCGACTCCTCGGGTCGTTTCCGGTTCGAAATCTTTACCTTAAACTTGTTACGAGTTCGGGCTCAACGCTCGTAACATTTCTGTGCCCTAAGTAGTCTAGTTTAAATTAGTTCCAACTCCTCCTATCGTCCTTGCGATTGATCTCGTGATTTAATTTGTAATTTATTTTGTGATTTATTTTGTGACTGAACTTAGAAATTAGTTCCAAGCTGCCTACGTACCCTGTGAAGGGATCAAGTCATGACGTAGTTCGAAACAATTTAAATTTGTTTTTCTCGGGTGTTACAATACCGCGGTTGGTGGCGGCTGTGACAGGGAGGCCGCGGGTGGTGGCGAGGGTTCGGCTGAGGCTGGGCATGGCCGGCGGCGGTGGCGAGTGCGAGGCTCGGGTGGCAGCGACCCTTAAGTCCCGGCGGCCCTCTCCCTCCCTTCTCTTCTCTCTTGTTTCCTCTTAGCCATTTCTCTCCCCTTTTCTTGTTTTGGTTTTTGATTTGTTGTTGTTTAGATTGAGGAGGAGAATCGGTGGTGGTGGTGGTTTGGTGTCGGCAGCCGCGGTGGGTGGTGGCGATGCGGGGCCGCGGCTGTGCTGGTGTTGGTTTTAATGTTTGTGATTTGAGGATGGTGGTGACGGATCCGCGGTGGTGGTTGCGGATTTGAGGGTTGGAGATGGCCGGACAAGGGTTGGAGACTGGCGGAGATGTCGCCGGCGGGCCGGCGGCGGCAGTTGCGGCGCCGGAGGGTGGCAGAGGCGGCAGCAGACTTAGTTTAGGGTTAGGGTTTTGTTCTATTGGGCTTAGGGTTGGGCCAAGGGGGTTATGGGCCAGGCTTAATTTAATTGGTATGTTGGATCCAATTTAAATTATTAGTTTATGGACTCAAATTACACTATCTTATGGACATAATTATCTTAATCTATTTAAATTACTGACTTAATTTTATAATTCATCTAATAATAATACGTATTATTATGAAAATTAATCTAAGCCTCCAATACCTTGTATCTAAATTTTATTGATGGACTTAAAATTCCCATAGGCCAATTTGTTCATTTTGGATAGGATAAGTCTTTAAATCTAAATGAGTTAATGATAATTTTAGGCCACTAAAAGGAGTGCTTTCCGTTTTTGGGCCATAATAAATTTGAATTATGATTTTCGGCTATTACAAACACATTTTGTTCAATTTTAGGCCATTCAGACGTTTTGAAACTTTTGCCTATTTATACTTTTGACCCCATCAGTTGACTTCAACTTTTGCCCATTTACATTTTGACCCCCATCTTATATTTTTCATTGAATATAGTCCAATTAAAGCCCATCATGCTTCCGATAATTAAATTAAGCTTTTAAGCTTCATACCTTGGGTTTGACCGTCTTGCTGCCGGGTTTCCTAAGCTCCGGGATTTTCCGGACTTCCTCTAACCACGCAGCCGCGACCGATGGTTAACCGATTCTTGGCTCCTTCAGCAACAATCAGCACAGCTCTATTTCGTTTCCTACCTTAGGGCGTAACAAGATATAGGTAAAGGTTTTTAACTATATTATCGGAATATTTGGAATACTGGAAACCTGGATTTTATTGAAGAAATATTAAAAATATTATTCAAACATAATTTCCCCTAATGGAGAAGACAGACACTTAGCTCCTCATGGAGGAAGCAAGACTCTTGGGGATGCACCCCATACTATTACAAACACAAAGGAAATTTCGCAGAAAGGAAATACAACTTATTATTTTGAAGAGTTGGGAAGATTTCTGATGCCTTCCATCTGCTTCAAACTTCTCCATTTATAGGCATCCGCGGACTTCAATCACGGATCCCAAACACTCTTTAATTTATTGTGACGTCACTGCGTTCGTCACTTGCTTTGGATTCCAGCTGGTTACATTATTATCCTGCTGTATTATTGTCTTCGGGTGGCATCTTTTTGTCAACTTTCCACCTTCTCTTGTCGGCCATTTGCTGCCAACGACTCTAGACTTTCTTTGTCGGCTTCCAATTATAGAGTATTGCCGACACCTCTTTCTCTCTTACATCCAGCTGTTCTCGATGAGACAGACCCAGAATCCCCATGCTCGTCAGGTGGAGATTTCATCTTCGCTGATTGAAGATACCAATGGTGCCTTCTCATCCATAGACTTAACTCTGTTGAAGGAAATCATATCAGGTCTCTGTAATTTAATAAATTGAAAGACCGAATAAGAACCTTTTCCAACTATCTCTGGTGCTGCTGAAATGAACTTAAGCTCCAGAATATCTCATCTTTGCAGGTGCGGGTTGTTCTGCCATGATTCATGCACCGCGCTACTTATCCGTCCAGGAAGTTTTTCGATTTCCGGAAATCCAGGTGATGTAGTATGAACAGATGCTAATGCTCCAAAGTCATACCACTTTCGAACCTCTTCTGGCTTCGATCCTTCGAGCATCCAAACCCTGTTGTATCTCCCGGATGTCTCGATTACTGTTTTGCTCGGGTTAATCCCCCTTTTGGAAATCAGTTGTTCCCATTTTCCTTGGTAGTCCATCCAGGCCGCAGATATGACCTTCTCATCTAAATTAACCTTATAGGAGCCTGTCATGGGCCTAAGGTTAATTTCTTCCTCTTTTACCCCAGAGGCTGTGGGTTGACTTGAGCTTCCGGAAATGTGACTTTCCTCTTGGGCCGAATCTTTCGCATATTGTGCTTTTGGATTCTCCTTCGAGTATTTGCTCCTTTAAAGCAGCCGTGGAGTTTTTCCAGCCCATCTTTGCCGATCCTTTGAGATTTAGCTCTATTAATCTGACAAAGTTTTCTTTATCGAGTTCCAGGGTGGTTGCTGCAATCTTCATTGAAGCTACCCATTCGTCGATCAGGTCTTCGATGTTTCGGAAGTCCATAACGTCGAGGTTCAGTGTTATGCCATATGGATTTAATGGTTGTAACATTGTCTTGGCCCACGGTGTGGATTCTGGTTCTCTACTTGGGTTCCGTCCTGGGTTTCGTCTTGCATTGAGATGCACCTCAGGATACCTGTTCATGTAGAAGTCTGTACTTTCTCTCATTGGGACATCAGGCGGTTCATCGTGGGTCACATTGGATCCTGTTCCTTCCGCATAACCCAATTGAAGAACTACATTGGGTTTTACGTTAACCAGATCCATAATCCCAAGTTGGGAAAATGATTCTGCTAATTCTTGTAGATCTGATAGATCTGCCCTAGAAACACTCATTCGACTGTTTTCAGCAGATCGAACATAAGCTCTTGTTGTGATTTCTGCTTTGGAACCATAGTTGCTTTACCTTTTTGGTGTAAAGCTTGTACTGGTCCGAATCGATCTCTAATATTGGCTTGGTTATTCTTGGAAGATCCAGGAATATCCTTCTGCCTTTTCTTGATATCCGAAATGTCAAATTTCAGATTCAAAATCTCTTTCTTTAGATCTTGAAACAATTTCAAAATCTCCTCTGTTGATTGATTCAAGTTATCTATTTTTCCAGGTAAAATTAATACCCGGTTACCATAATCTTGAATCGTTTTTTCGGATTTCTCTTAAGTCTTGTGATAACTTAGAGCTATCCGGATCAATTTCTTTCCAGTCAGTTCCTCTCATTTTCATGAAAGAAATTACTGTTAATAAAATCTTGTCTTATAGACAAGTTCAAGAATTTCCTCTTAAAATTTCTATTTTTTATTTCCAAAATTTGGAAATAACTCGTTGGTTTCAAATTAAATGAATCCATTAAATAATTAAGTCTTCACCATTAAGAGATAAAATATTATAAATAATATAATTAAATAATTAAGTCTTAACCATTAAGTGATAAAATATTATAAATAATATAATTAATATGTTCTACAATAAAACCTAAGCTCTGATACCAATTTTCAAGCGCGTTGGGTGTTTTTTATATAATGAAAAATTAAGTATATAGAGAAAGGACTAAAGTAAATAAGGTCAAACTTTTATGGGGTTGAAGTGAAAGAAAGGTAAAGTTGTTGCGATCATTTATTAATTTCAAATAGGTCATTTGGCCTGAATTTTTCAAAACCGAGTTTATAATGGCCTATTTTATAATTGCAACTTTTAGTGGCTAAAAAGCGGAATAGCCTCCTTTTGATGGCCTTTTAAAAACATTAACCCAATCTAAATTATAAGGACTATAATTTAATCCATGCTTAATATTATTTACTTCAACACTTGTAATTAATTTAATGGATTAAATTATTTATTAAATTGCCACCATAAGCAAAATTACTCAAAACTTCTAATTCCTTAATCCTGGTAATTTTTGTCAATTATCATTTGGTCAATTGTTAATTTCATAACCTAATTGTCCAAGTATTTTAAACAAGTCTTAGGGTTAATCCTATAATTTAATCCATCCTTTAATTAATATTAAATTGCATTTTTTCAAATAAAATTTTATGGACTTACAATAGTTCAAATTTTGCTAATTGGACAATTTATTAATAAGACGGTTCATCCTTGATTTTCATAAATTAATTGGCTAAGTATTTTATTTTTATTTTTATTTTTTTATTTTTTTATTTAATCCTATTGATTCATTGTTAACATAATCCGAGCCAATATTATTTAATCTAACACTTATATTTTAATGGATCTTGAAAATTAGAAAATTAAAATTAAAAAAAATCGAACACTTATATGTTAAATGTTTCTAGCGTCCGCCCACTACGCGGTTAGAATTTAATTTGCGCTATTCTTAGCAAATTACATTGGTGGTAAAGCAATTCTAAAGTGCATGTTAAAAGTCGATCGGAGTAACAAAATAGTAGAGGCTTATAGAGGTTGATAACTCGATGTCGACTGCCGGAGGGGGAGAGAGAGTGAGTGGTCGCCGCTTTGGGGAGGATAAGAGTTCTGGACCCTTAGGGTCGAGGGAGGGACTTGCCGGAGGAGGAGAGAGAGAGGGTGAGCGCCGATTTGGGGAGGATAAGAGTGCGTGACGTCTAGGGTCGAGGGTGGGGCGGTATGGGCGGAATGGTCTGCATGGTGTATACATTGGAAACATACCTCTAAATGTTTCTATAGCATTTCTGTTGCAAGAAATAGCAATAGTGGCAAAGGTGAGGGAGTGGTTTATCCCGGGTAGGAGATGGGAAGTTCGGGGATGTAAGTTCGCGTTCTTCAGGTTCGTCAGAAAAGAGGATGCAGAACAGGTCATAGAAATAATGAAGTGGAAGGTAGTGGCGGGCAGGAAGCTAGTTGCTAACTGGGCAACAAATAGCAGGAGTTATGGAGGGAGGACCGGTATGGAGGGGAAGTTCCAAGTTGGGGATGTTGATCAGGTCCGCAGTAGGAGGGGGGCGGTGAGGTCTGGGGCTGCCCTCGCTAGGTTTACAGAGGCATGGAGAGATGAACGGTCGTATGCGGATGTTACGAAAGAAGGCGGGGAAGAGATACCGGTGTTTCACCCGATAAGGGAGGCTAAGGTGGTGGTGTTGGAGGAGGTGGAGGAAGATATAGCTAGGTTCGATAGGTCGGCGGTGGTAAAATTACGAAACCTTGACATGCTCATATGGTTTCAAGATTGGCTGTATAGGGAGTTTAAAAATTGTGAGGACGTGCGATATAGTGGAGGATTCGTAGTGGTGGCAATCTTCAGGGATGTAGGAGAGAGAGCGCGATTCCTTGCCGACTATGGGGACCGAGGGTTTGTGGAATGGAAGAGAAAATGGACGAAAGCTACAATTGTCCGATATCAACTGGTATGGATTTATATAGTTGGTTTACCATTCACGGTGTGGTGTGAAGCAAATTTTCAGAGGATCGTCGAGAAATGGGGGAGGGTGGTGAGCTTGGACTGTGACACGAGGGAAAAGACGAGGTTAGACAGGGCAAGAATTCTTGTTTCGTTGAAGGAGAACGTTGCTATTCCAGAGTTCGTAGATATCAGGGTCAAGGACAAGTTTTTCACGGTGAGGGTTGTCCAAATTTTTTGTGAAAAGGTAGTGGAGGCCGACGGTTCTGGGAGGGACAACGACGGGGATAATCAGAGGAAGGGGGAGCGAAAAGGTGGCGGAGAGAGCTCGCCGGAAGTGCTGGAGGTCCCGAAGTCCAGGCCGGTCATGCATGGGGAAGATCAAAGGACTAAAGGTGGTATGCATGGGGAGGACAAAAATTTAAACTTGGAGGCGGTTAATCAATGCAAGTTATTGGGGGATTCCCATAACAGCTGTGAGGTTAATCAGGATGGAGGGGCTGGAGACTCTTTGGGCTGTGAGGGGGCAGTGGGCCTGGATAGGAGCAGTAAAAGAGGAATAGATCTAGTGGTTAGGAATTTTAATGGCCTGGATGGGCCGGATGCGGAGGTGGTTGGCCCAAGTGAGGAGTCTGATAAAGAAATGTCAACCAAAAGGCCTAGTCATCAGGGCAAATCAGGGGTGGAGGTGGCTAAGGGAGGGCTTTCGATACAGACGAGGGTGAATGAAGACTCTCATTGTGAGGAAGTTGTGGAGGAAGCACGAGAGGTGTATGGGTATTCCTTTGGTGCGGGTAGAGAGGACTCAGAGGGGGATAAGCAGGGCTCTTTCGTGGCGACCCAAGCAAGTAGATCGGAGGATGCGGTTGTTAACGGGCTTGAGGGGATTGAAGAGGAGTCAATTATTGAAGCTTTTGGCTCCGACGAGGTCCCGGAGACATGCCATAAGTCCAGCGAACTGAGGGAGAAGGAAAAGGGGTCGGGGTGTTGTCGTGAGGTTTTGTCTATCGAGATGGTGCCGGAAACTATCCCAGAGTCAGTCGAGGTGACAGAGGGGCCGAAAGAAATGCCAATTAATAGGGGGTCGATGGAGATGGATGAGGCAAGGTTAGAAGCTCTGAGGAAGGTTCAGGTTGCGATGGCTAAAGTAATTAATGGAAGGAAAGGTGTTACCCGGAGAGGGAGGAGGAAGGGGTGTCCAGGGGGCGGTAGGGGTAAGGGGAGGTTGGATGCAAATGGTAAAGGGATAAGTAACGAAATTGAGGTGTTTCCCGTTTGCAATTTGCCAGGGTTAGATCGGATAAGGGGGTCAGACTGGTTGATTACTCGGAAGCGTACGAGACGCTGGGTTTGGCTGGGAGGTTGGGGCTGGGCTGTTTAGAGGAGAGGCAGGTGTTGTTGAAGAGAATCTTGGAGGAGGTGGAAAGGGAAGGCTGAGCAGGGGGTCGGTGTTGGGGGGGGGGGGGGTTGTGTGACGAGTGTTTAGTATGAAGATCATAACGTGTAATGTGAGAGGTTTGAATTGGGGGGGGGGGGGGGGGTGAGGAGGAGGGCGATTATGAGGCTTTGTAAAAAACACAGACCATCAGTTGTGTGTTTCCAGGAGACTAAGATGACAGAGATAAAAGAAAGGCTTGTATATCAGTTATGGGGTTCTTTAGGATGTAACTTCGGTTTTCAACCAGCCATCGGAAATGCCGGGGGCCTATTGGTGATATGGGATGAGTCGAATGTGTCGTTCAGCGTTGTGGAAAAAGAACATCATTTCATATGGTTAAGAGGGGAAGTTTGGAGGTGTGTGTCAGGTTCTTAATCTTTTCTGTATCCATGCGGCCAACAATCGTAGGGATCGGTATGAGATGTGGGAGCTTCTGTCGGGTAAATGCAATGTTGGAAATGGGGAATCCTGGGTTCTATCGGGTGACTTTAATGCGGTGGGGGGGGGGGGGGATGGTGAGCGAGTTGGATTGAGTGTGGATGGTGGCTCTTCTAGGGAATTTAGAGAGTTCATAGATCGCGTGGGGCTGGTGGATCTGCCACTGGTGGGGGGGAAATTTACATGGTTAGGGAGGGGGGTGTGTGCTCGTAGTAGGCTTGATAGATTCTTAGTTTCGGAAGATTGGCTATGCTTAGAAGGGGAGGTGATACAAAAGTTGGGTGAGTCGGTGCTGTCGGATCATGTCCCGGTTTGTCTTGAGGTGGGGGGGAAGGATTGGGGATATAAACCCTTTCGGTTATACAATTACTGGATGGCTGATGCAAAATTCCAGGAAATGGTAAGGGCCGCTTGGGATGAGGATAGAACTCAATGGGAGTGCAGATTGTTGGGTCGACTTAAAGGGCTGAAGGGGAGAATTAAAAGCTGGGAGGGGTTTGGGGCTAAGGAGTTGGAAAATCGGATCAAAATGGTTCAAGAGGAATTAGGTGAGATTGAGGGAGCGATACAGGAAGGGACAATCGATGGGGCGGGATATGCTGAGTGGTTGGCTAAAAAGAGGGACTTAAAGAATTTGTTAATGGATGAAGAAAGGAGGTGGGCTCAAAAATCGTGAGTACAGTGGGTGAGGGAAGGGGATCAAAACACTAAGTTTTTTCATGCAATAACAGGGGCTAGACGGAAAAGAAATCACATTGGGGGAATTAAGGTGGATGGGATTTGAGTGGAGGATCCGCGTGGGGTTAAAGTGTTGGTGTTTGATTTTTTTCGGAATCAGTTTAAGGCCGCTCCTCCGGATATTTTTCGAGTGGATGAGCTGGGACTGACCAGGATTAGTGAGCAAGTTAGAGGATGGATGTCAAGGAGCTTTGAAGAAGAGGAAATCAGAGAAGTGGTTTGGGGATGTAACGGCAACAAAGCTCCGGGGCCGGATGGATTTAATATGGCATTTTATAAAAGGTTTTGGGATGTAGTCAAAGGGGATTTGATGGCTGTGTTTAAGAAATTGGAGATGGAGGAAAGGCTGCCTAGGAATATTGGGGATTCTTTCGTGGCATTAATCCCAAAGGTGAATAATCCGATGGAGTTTGGTGATTACCGTCCTATTTCGCTTGTAGGAAGCATTTACAAATTGGTGGCGAAAGTATTGGCTAACAGGTTGAAGGCAGCGCTGGGGGAAGTTGTGGGAGTTGAGCAAATGGCTTTCGTGAGAGGGAGACAAATAATGGATGGGGTATTGATCGCAGCAGAGGTGATTAACTCTACTCGCAAGACTGTTAAAAGGGGATTCGTGATAAAGCTGGATTTCGCGAAGGCCTACGATAATGTATCGTGGGATGCACTAATAAGGCTATTTGAGGTGTTGAATTTTGATGAAAAATGGTGTGGGTGGATGAGAGCATGTATCAGTTCAGCAGCGGCAGCGGTTCTTATTAACGGGTCTCCCACTAAATTCTTTAAGTTCCAAAAGGGAATTCGTCAAGGGGATCCATTATCCCCCTATATGTTCGTATTGATTGCAGAAATATTGAATAAGATGTTACTTAAAGCGCGGGAGTTGGGGTTGTTCAGTGGGTTGGAGACGGAGGGTGGTGGTCCAATGATCTCCCATTTACAGTACGCGGACGACACGGTCTTGTTTTGCGAAGGGGATGTGTGGCAGTTGGTAACTATTAAAAGGGTCATGCGCTGTTTTACATTGGCCACGGGACTAAGAATTAATTACGGGAAAAGTTGTCTGTTTGGCTTAAACTGTGAGGCGGAGTTAGTAGATGAAGCGGCTGAAATCATGGGATGCAAGGTTGGAACATGGCCGATGAATTATTTGGGTATCCCGATTGGGGGGCGACTCAATGGGACTGAGATATGGAATCCGGTTTTGGAAAGGGTTGAAAGGAAATTGGCGGGGTGGAAAGGGCGTCTCTTATCTCAGGCAGGCCGTTTATGCCTGATCAAGGCGGTTATGGCAAACCTACCGATCTATTATATGTCCGTATTCAAGATCCCGAGGACTGTGGCGGATCGTCTTGAAAAGATTAGAAGAAATTTCTTTTGGAATGAATGGGAGGGGAGGAGAAGGCTACACACCGTAAGCTGGGATGTTATTTGCAAATCAATGGAGAATGGAGGGCTGGGAATTAAACAGATACATGTGGTGAACAATGCGCTCCTGCTCGAATGGAGGTGGCGTTTTGGGATGGAGAATTCTCTGTGGAAGGATATCATCGATGCGAAGTACTATAATAAGGGGAGTCCACTGATCCCAGAGGCAATTAACGCTAGATCTGTTTGGGGATCCGTATGTAAAACATGGCAGATTATGGATGAGAATGGAGCTGGTGTTGGTTTAATAATACAAGTGGGCAACGGGGAAAAAACACGGTTTTGGGAGGACTGCTGGGTGGAGGGTGGTCGGCCGTTGAAAGAAGTTTTCCCCCGGTTATACACACTGGCTTGTAATAAGACAGGGAAGGTAAGGGATTTCGGTGGTTGGGTTGGATTGATGTGGGAATGGAAAATCGAGTGGAGGAGAAGGTTGTTTGATTGGGAAGCTGTTATGTGGAACAACTTCATGAATTTGCTAGGGAGACAACATTTGAATAGATACTTGGAGGACATGGTAGTATGGAGAAGGGAAGGGAATGGAAGATTTTCACTAAAATCGTGTTGGAATTATAGTGATGCGGGGGTGGAAGTTTGGTGGCAGAAACTTTGGAACACTCTATGGAAGATTAAGTGCCCAAGTAAAGTTAAACTCTTACTATGGAAGATTGTAAATGAAGCTGTACCAGTGCGTGCGTTGCTGGGATCAAGAGGTTATATACAATTAGAGAACGCCCTGTGTCCATTATGTGGGGTGGAGGTTGAGACGGTTAACCACCTGTTTTGTAAATGTTCGTATACGGTGGGAATTTGGTACTCGGTTGTGAGGTGGTTCGGAGTTAGCTGGGCGTTGCCGGGAGACGCGAGGCAGTTGGTGTCCTGGTGGTTAGAATGTTGTCCAAAAAGGGGTGGAGCTGAGGCTTGGAAACTGACAGGACAGCCACCATGTCCTTAATTTGGAAGCATAGAAATGGAGTCATATTCAAGGGTAAGAGTTTTGATTGCAATATGATTGAATCTGAGATTAGATGGATTATTAGTATTTGGTGGAAAGCAGCCACAGGGGTTGAAGTGGATTATACTAACTATCCTGGGTTGATGTCACCGGGTGATTTGGGGATGATCCCTCATCGGAGTTGTCGGTTTCCAAGGACCGGAATGGCATGGAAAAATCTGGAAAAAGGATGGTGGAAAGTGAATACGGACGGGTCGTCTTTTGGGAACCCCGGGCCGGCCGGTATCGGGGGGGTGATTAGGAACGAAGAGGGTGTAACCATCTTAGTGCTGTCAGCGGCTATCGGGTGGAAGGATTCAAATGAAGCTGAAATCTTGGCCTTAAGTAGGACGTGTGCTGCTATTTTACGAGACCAAGGATTTCCACTTCCCAAGTTGATCTTCGAATGTGACTCGGCAAATGTCGTTCGGTGGATGGAGGATCCGGGCAAGACTCCTTGGAGGTTCTTGAAACTGCTAGGCCCTATTCTGGCGATAAAGAATTGCGGGGGGGAGGTGAAATTCACTCATGTGGTAAGGGAATGCAACTCGATCGCGGATGGTTGGGAGAGAAGTGGAGCCGCAGGTGGTGAATTAATTGAGAAATGGTTTTAGGAACTGTTGTGTTAAAAGAGTTAGCAGTATGGTAATGTAAGGTAATGGCTGGACAGTTTTACATAGAAGGGGGTTTGTTGCGTGTAGGGTTTTGGTTGTATACTGGATGGAGCCTGTTATGATAGGCTTGATGTATGTTGTCTTTCATTTGCAATAAAGCTATTTCGGCTTCTCAAAAAAAAAAAAAAGAATTTAGTTTGCGCTAAATTGTAGGTAGGGGATTTAGGTTTAAAGTGGCTAGTTAATTTATACTAAATCCGATTGAATAGTGTTGTTTTGAAAACATATCGTCCTTTCATAAAAAATCTAAATTTTTACGGGAAATTTAGAATATTTATTTATTTAAATTTAAATTTTGTTTAAATTTTAATAGGGTGTTATATGTTCAACCTTGAACCTGCACTTGTGGCATTTGCTGATGACCATGGTGAAAAGAAGGCTTATGAACTTTTAAAGTCTGGCCTAGATGATAATCATCAACCCTCATTCTTCATAAGGTGTCTCCTGCTGTTATCCAAGCAAGACAAGAAATTTGATGAAGAGGGGATTCAACCAATCAAATCCGCAACTCAGGATATCTTTAACTTAGCTTTCCTAAAAATTAGTGTTTTCCACTGGCTTCTTCATTGTAATAAATTTCCAAATCCCTTCCATGTTCAAGAGGAGAGGAGTTTTTGTAAAAACCATTCTCTTCTTGAACGCTAATTACTACCTCTGCATGTCAGGCTAGACTGCATTCCTTGTAAACTTTTTGACATAGTCAGGCAGTTTAGAAGGGCACGGGTGAGGAAGGAATATTCTTGGATGGTGAAGAACAGTGGGATGATCTGGAAGAAGAGGAGGATGAAGATGAGATATAGACTTGGTGTAATTCAATTAATAGTATTCTAGTTGTTTCTGATTCACTTGTAATTTCTTTTAATGCTTTTTAAATAATGAATTCCCTGCTATGTTTCAAGTTGTTGCATTCCATGTAATATGTGCTTTTCTTTTCCCATCTTTGAATTTCATTTTTGTTATCTTTCTAATTGTAACCAGTGTTGAAATTGGGAGCTCCTCCAAGCAACCAAGAATTTCAGTGAGCAAATCTGGATCAGAGGGAACTCAGATTACAGATCTACCCCATGAGATTCTTGGTGACATTTTGTCCAGGCTGGCTTTTGATCACTTCGAAACTGTGTTTAATTGCAAATTAGTCTGTAAGGCACTAAATGAGGGTACTCAACATCCTTTAGTCTTGCAAAGGGCCACCCATGAAGACTTTTATTTTTGGGGATGGGGGATCCTTGATCAGACAAAGATGGACTTTCTTGAAAGCTGTAGAGATGCAGAAAATTGGATGTTCCAGTTACCAGAGGTAATGCGCCTGTTTGTAAAAGATAAAAATGAACAACAAGCATTTGACCTTCTGAAGCCAGCCATTGCTGATAATCATAAGCCATCCATTTACATAAAGGCACTCATGCTTTTGAGTAAGGATGCAGTTGAAGAAGAAGAGAAGGGAATATGGCTAATTGCTACTCTCTGCAAGAATAGACGCAAGCTGAACGACCTTCAACTTCAAGTTAGAAGATGGATGTCAGATCAACCTGAGTTTTATTCTCCCTTTTTAGGACAACCTAAAAAGAAATTCTGTGAATATAGGAGTATATATTCCAATAATCACAGATGGCCAAGAAACCAATATGGAGTGACTTCAATCTATTGCATGAGATGTTTGGTTACTAATCACTGTAATTGTTTTACCAACTTTGCAGTTGTATTGTAATTTCTCTCTTCCTTAGTGCAAACTGGATTAAAAGCTATTTTTTACTTGAAATTCCTGAATGTTGCTACGGATTCTATTTTGAATGATATAATTTGCTTTGTGTTCTGCCTGAATAATTCTTGTTTAAATCATATAGCATAAACTCTTCTGTTCTTCAAATATGATTTATATCTACCACTTTCACGTTTAGAGCTTTGCTCTAAATGTGAGGATGGTGACCTTGATTTAATCAAATTTCCTGTTTTCTCTAAAGGATCTACAAAATGACATATGAGAAACTCCAAGCCCGATCTGTTGAATCAGATAAGAAAGAAAGGTCATTCCGAAATAAGAGAAATACAGAGGGCTTTGTTAAGACAGTCCAGAAGAGTTATGGATGGGTCGGTATGGAAATTTCACCACCGAATTTCTATATTAATCCGTTAATGATTCAAGATATCCCGACCAAAGAAAAGGAATCACTTTTGATCAACCTGGAGGAAGCATTTTGGGCCAAGATGATATACTTTTGGGAGCAAAAGTTGGTAGACCTTAAGAATGAAGCAGATTATCCCAAAGAAGGCAAACTGGAAAGGATGCTGGAAAGAGAAAAGAGATGCATGGCAGAGTGGAATCAAGAATACTATAGAATCATCAACCTCAAGGACCATGTGGGGTTGGAGTTAGAATACTTTGATCCACAACCCTTGCCAAAGAATGTAAAAAGACTTACTAAATATTGTTGCAAGCTCAATGAGATCAAGAATGCTCGAGCTTATGATCCTCAGCAGGCACTTCCTGCATACATGCCTCCAGCATTTCTGAATAAGAAAGGACCTGTCGAAAAGGATTTTCTTACAAACTTAGCTAGAGATAGAATCATCGATGCTCGGATAAATCTTAGGCATGCCCTCGAACCCTATTTTCAGAAGGCCAAGCAAGGCAAAATGGAGTGGAGCAATTTTCTCAGAACCATCCAGGATGCCAGAAACAGTTGGATAAGAAACATGAATGAGTGGAACAAGGGACTGAACCTCAAAAAGAGGATCCTTAGGCCAGGGTTAGTGAGAAAACCTGATGAAGAGTTTCCACTGGAAAACTTTGCTGACTTAATGCCTGAACAGCAGGCATGGGTTAAGGACGCTAAAGAGAGAGAAGCTGAGAGAATAGGAAATAACATAAAACAAAGGTCAGACGCAAAGCATACACCACAGAATATAGTCAGGAACATCTTTAGAGAATCTGTTATAAATGAAGGGTTGGAACCGATAAAAAATTACGTGAAGATTTCAGCCCCAGTAATAACAGCAGCAGATGTAGATATCCTCATCATAGATAGGCCACATAAGATCATGAAGAGATTGCCTCCACCTCTCCAACAAGAAGTTCATGGAATTGTTCAGGAGAGAAAGAAGGAATCTATTGAGAAGTACTTGAGATATGATCAACTGTGCAGACAGAACGCATATAAGGAGCATAGGGCATACGCTGATCAGATACAAGGAAAAATTCAATAGATAATCATGGATGATTGGGATGCATGGAATGAGAAATATTTGAACAAAAAGGGATGAACATTATGCTTAAAGGTTTAGGTAAAGATTTTCATATCAAGAAAAAATATGCACATAAGTTGGACAGGATCGAGCGTGAAAGGAGAAAATTTGACTAACTAAGGGACAATACAATAATTCATGAAAATGAAAATCACTTTTGTTAATATTTTTATGAGGTCTGGTAAACTAGAAGTCATGTATGAAGCATCAATCAGTTGAATGAGTTGAGCTTGAGATAGTTGGTGAAGAGAAGGCAATGATCCAGGAAAGGTTTTACAATAATTTTGAATTTTGGAGGCCACAAATTGGACTTGTTCTTTGAAACTTTATAAGTTTCCTACCACTTGAGGAAAGTGATTCTAAATGTGAGGATGTAGATGACAGCCATTCATGACTGTCATTTTTGTCCAAATTAGTGTCCTGATGTTAGTATTTGATCATATTTTTCCTAAATTTTGAATGAAGAATTGGAAAAGATATGAAAATATCTTGGAAAGATTAAGATCAGGAAAACATTTGAAAATGCAAAGTAATAGCTTGAAAGTCTTAGATTTTAACATAACTGTCTCACGATATATTTCTATCTGAACTGATCCTCGCCTTGCTGTTAAGCAGGAAACAAGTTGCGAGAAGCAGAATAAACACTGCGAGGGAAGAAAAGGAATATCGCGAGGACTTAAGGGTGAAATCCGGACAAGTTCAAGGAAAATGTTCAAAGACTGAAAGACTACGCGATAATCATTTGACATCGCGTGAGAAGGAAGTTCGCGCGAGCTGTGAAAGCTGGAAGAGTTATTGCGAGAAGAAGTTCATTTGAAGAAGACTGAGACATTCTCGCTTTGACAGCGGCCTCACAAAACCCACGCTTTGATGGAACAGGACAAGGCATGAGGAGAGAGCAAGTCTGAGTGCGAGAGGTTATCGCCCAGGCGGGAGGCAGTTGTCCCCTCACATCTATAAATAGACCCCTTAGGAGATCAGCTCAACTAACTGGAGGACTTCAGATTAGCTCAAATTCACCCGTTCATTTTAGAGTTTTTCATAGGTAGGGTAGCTTGGGTTTCAATTCTGCAATTTAATTTCGGTGTTCTTTAGATTTTTGTTTCGATTCGCATTAGATTAGTTTGGATTATGTTCAGTAGAATAGATTGAGAATGCTCTGGAGAGAAGAATTGCAATCAGGATGATCTTGTTTCATCATATCGGCGATCGCCATCTTGTTTTTCATCGACTTCACCAATCGAATTCGCATTATTCTGATGATAATTAGATCTCCAGGTTTATTCGTTTACATTTCTTTTCACAAATTATGATATATGGAGGAAAATCAATTGTTAGATCTTGTATTTTTATCTTTTGAATTGTAATCTTTGAATGGTTACAGCTGAAGTCGGTAGGAGTAATAGTCGATTCGAGAGGAGTTTATGGTGAAATCTGAGAATTCCAGTGTTGATTTAATCATCATCTTTGAATTCTGAAATCCTGTTACGAATCTATAATTCAATTTCTCTAATTCTGTACGATAATGATATAATCCTCGAATTAATGCTTGGTTTAGTATTCCTTAGGAAGTTTAATATTCGAATTCACAGATTCATTCTTGTTATCATTTCTCAAATCGCATCTGTTTG
The DNA here is from genome assembly GCA_030278955.1 of Hygrophila difformis. Lineage (NCBI taxonomy): Eukaryota > Viridiplantae > Streptophyta > Magnoliopsida > Lamiales > Acanthaceae > Hygrophila > Hygrophila difformis. Next base: position 30,545,563 of record JAOANR010000004.1, on the reverse strand, counting down.
TAAAAATTCCTCAGAAAACCTGAACACTGTTTTCAAGTTAGGTATTCTTCTAGAAGAATTATTGAATTGGTGAAATTAGCAGTTGTAAGTATACTTTGATCTTAATTTTCAATGCAATCTTTATAAATTAATGATTAGAATGTCTTGAAGTTCCTAAAGACCCACGCAGTGTTAAACATAGCGTGACAATCTTTGAGAACTAAAAACTCTGAATTCATTGACCTTGCCTAAGGTTCTGAATTCTATCCTCGTGGTATTCTCAATAAAGGAATGTTGCGAGGAGGGGTTGTAATCATTTGCTGAACTTAGCATTTTCCTTCATATAAGGATTCATCCTCGCTACATTCTATCATAGGAATGACGTGAGGAATGATCCTACCAACCTTTACTCTTAAACATGTTATTTTAGGATCCTCGCGATGTTCAATTGAACAAAGCGAGGAATCATCCTAATGTAGCGTTAGAATTGGTTCCTAATTTCAAGGAAGCCAAAGATGTATCCATTATAAATGTATATCCCCTATCTTATAAATGGGAGTTGAATATCCTCGCCGCATTCTTGACAAATCTTACTGCGAGGAACTTAATTAACTGTATCACTCAAATCTGAGGAACATTCTATGAATAATAGATCCCTCCACGCTATACAAATATAGCGCGCGGAAAATTAGAGTGTTCATAGTTTTAAACCCAAGATAGTTACTGCGAGCTATCTTGGACACTTATTTTGCATAATTAATTCTCAAATCTTTTTCTAAGGAAAGCAATTTCCTGATTTTGTCTAACTCCTATCATATATTCTTGGAGCACCCTAGCATTTTACTTAAGAGGATTCAGAACCCTCATCGTTTCTTTATACATATATTACTACATAGACTATAGTATTTTGGGATATTTCCCGGACTATGTTGAGTGTTCTTACATCTTAATATGAATTTACTTTTCATATTCAAATTACCCGTCATTACATTCACACCCACACTGAGAAAGAGATGATGATACAGGTTTTCTCAAACATCAGTCACTCAGGATTAAAAAGAACAAACTTGTTCTTTAGTTGGACATTTAGTACCCGTCGTTTAAAAGAGAAATATGTTTCGAAAACCATCTTTTATGCCAATAATTAATGAGAATCTAGAAAAGTTAACTTCCAGGTGTCATAGCTCTATGATGTCCTAATTATATGCTATGGGTAGGAGGTTAAACAACTTGCTGAATTTCATTAATCCTGAGTTAAGTCATGAGTATTTCGACTTATTTATAGAGAATTCTCATGCTAATACATCTGTATGAATCTGAGTAGTCCAGATGTGTCAAGGACTTTGATTAGCAATTTCAACTTGATATACTTACAGGACTATTATTTCTTACAAATACTTGTTGGAATTACTTTGAGAAGTTTGTGTCTTGTGCAACCCTTGGATGATAGATTTAAATACTAGTTTTTTAATTTCATGTAGAGGACATCCAAGATAGGGGTGTAAGATGTTACTCTTTCTTCAAAGTAATAAAGAGGACAACCTCAAGTTCAAATTAGTGCAAGGTGGATTAGATGTGACCTTGAGCTTTCAAAGGCTTAATCTGAATCTGAAAGAGAAAGATTAAGTGATAATTCTAAAAGCTACTGCCAGGAAATGAGTCTGACCGATTATTTCTTAGTAATAGTATCTCATGATTTCAGTGTTGAAATGTCATGACACTAGATCACAAGTACTTGTCATGGGAAAGTGATCAAAGACATGAAGAATTGATAAACTTGCATAGAGTATTCATCTCATCTTAATGAGCTCTCACAATATTACTGGCCATTGAAGCATGACTACTCTAGCATAGTCTCATTTTGTTTGTTTGTCATTTAGTCCACATTACCTCTCAAAACTCATAATATCATCAACTTTCACTCCATCAATTTAATGATTTCTTTTAGTAATGCTTTCTTTTACTTTCTTTTATAGCTTTGATGCACTTTTACTTCTAGCATGAGTTCTTAAAACAAATTCATTCCATCATCATAAACCAAAGGATGTAAATATGTTCTAAGATTTAGAATGCTATCAAAACACTTCTATCGTGTAACTCTCCAGAGAACGATCCCGACAATTAAATATAAATACTGCAAGCTTGATACCGTGCGCTTTCAGTATGCAAATAAGGCATGTTCTTGAATCACTCTTTAAGAATTATAATTTGAAGAGAGTCAAGAGTCATTGTAGCTGATTTGTGTCAAAGCTTCATTTGGAATACATAATATTCAGGTCAATACATCCTCCCCCCCCCCCCCCCTTAAGATTACAGTTATGTCCCCATAACTGTGGTTGCATCATCTTGAAATAGGGGTCGGGTAACGCTCCCTCATGTTTGCTTCTAACTCCCATGTCGCCGTTTCACTTTCCTGGTTCGACCAAAGAACCTTGACCATCCTTACGGTCTTATTTCTTGTTACTCTCTCGTTAACGTCGAGTATTTGTACCGGAATTTCCTCGTACCTCAAGTCATCATCCAGCTCAATTCCTTTCGGTTGAAGTACATTTATTGGGTCATGCACATACTTCTTCAATTGGGATACATGGAACACATTGTGCACTCGAGCCAGTGGTGGCGGTAAGGGTAGTCGATATGCTAGATTACCGACTCTTTCTAGAATCTCTTAAGGTCCTATATATCGAGGACTTAGCTTTCCCCGTTTGCCAAAGCGCATCACCCCCTTCATCGGTGATATCTTCATCATGACCTTGTCTCCAACTTGAAATTCTAGGTCTTGCCGTCTCAGATCGGCATAACTATTCTGTCGGTCTTGTGCCGCTTTCATCTTCCCTTGAATGATCTTAATTTGTTGAGCCATATCCTCAACAAGTTGTGGTCCTACTACCACCGCCTTATCATTCTCTTCCCAACTTAGTGGACTTCGGCACTTCCGTCCATACAATGCTTCGAACGGTGCCATGCCAATGCTAGCATGGTAGCTATTGTTGTAGGAAAATTCAATTAATGGTAAATGATTTTCCCAACTACCCTTAAACTCTAGGACACACGCTCTCAGCATGTCCTCCAATATTTGGATCGTTCTCTCAGTCTGTCCATCCGTCATCGGGTGGAATGCGGTACCGAGTTCTTCCTGTAACTTCATCCAAAAATAAGAGACAAATCTACTGTCTCTATCGGAGATAATGTCATGTGGTACCCCATGTCGCCGTACCACATTGTCAATATACGCTCTTGCTAATTGGTCCATGGTCCAAGTGTCCTTCATTGGAATAAATATGGCCGTCTTTGTTAACCTATCGACAATCACCCATATCTTATTCATCCCTTTAGGTGATCGCGGTAATCCCGAAACAAAATCCATCGAGATACTATCGCTTTCCAACTCGTGATTTCCGATGGTTGCATCAATCATAGGGGTTTTTGACGTACAACTTTGACCTTTTAGAACGTGAGGCATCTCGCCACGAACTCTGCTACTTCTCTTTTCATATTCGGCCACCAATAATTTTTCTTCAAATCCTTGTAAAGCTTGTCACCTCCGGGGTGAACCGAATATGGCGTGTTATGTCCTTCCTCCATCAATCTTTGTTTCAGTTCCCCACATTTTTGTGGTACGCACCACATTCCCTTGAAACGAATGCTTCCATCCTCATGGACAGCAAATCCTATCGCCTTCCCGTCGGCAATGCTTTCCTTAATCCTTTCCAACTTCGCGTCGCCCGATTGGGCGAGTTTGATCTCGTCAAATATGGTCGATTCGACTACCATTGCGTTGAGCACTTCACTCACGGTGCCTGGGTGCACCAGCTCTAAGCTCAATCTCGCCAAGTCTATCTACAATGCCGGCATAATCACCAGTGAATTTGCCACACGCTAGGTTTTCCGACTTGGGGCATCAGCTACCACGTTGGCCTTTCCCTCGTGATACGAAATTTCGAGATCGTAGTCCTTGATTAGTTCCAACCACCTCTTTTGCCTCAAATTCAACTCCTACTGAGTGAATATATATTTGAGGCTCTTGTGATCAGTGAACATTCGACACTTTCGCCCATAGAGATTATGTCTCCATATCTTCAGAGCTAATACGACTGCCGCCAACTCCAAGTCGTGTGTTGGGTAGTTCGCTTCATGAGGTTTCAATTGATGCGATGCGTATGCGATGACTCTCGAGTCTTGCATCAAAATGCATCCTAGACCTTCCTTCAAAACGTCACTGTAAACCTCGAAATCACCATCCTCAGATGGCAGTGCTAACACGGGTGTAGTGGGGAGTCGTTTCTTTAGTTCTTGAAAGGCGGACTCACACTCACTAGCCACTCGTATTTCACTCCTTTTTTCAGTAGCTGAGTTAAGGGACGTGCGATTTTTTAGAAGTCTTTCACAAATCGTCTATAATACCCAGCTAGACCAAAAAAACTCCTTATTTCCGTTGGACTCGTCGGCGATACCCACTCCGTTATCGCCGAAACTTTCACCGGATCCACTAAAACTCCATCAGCGGTTACTATGTGTCCAAGGAATGCTACTTCCTTCAACAAAAAGTCGCATTTGGACAACTTTCCATAGAGTTGATTCTTCGCAAGATCCCTAACACTTGATGCAAATGTTGGGAATGCTCTTCCTCGCTTCTCGAATAGATCAGGATGTCGTTGATGAACACCACGACGCATTGATCTAACAGCTCTCTAAATACATTGTTCATGAGATTCATGAACATTGCCGGCGGGTTTGTTAATCCAAAGGATAACACTGTGAACTCATAGTGTCCATACCGAGTTTGAAACGCTGTCTTCGGAATATCCTTCTCGGCGATCCTCAGTTGATGATTACCAGATCGCAAGTCGATCTTTGAGAACACTGAAGCACCCTTCAACTGGTCAAATAAGTCCTCAATCCTCGGTAACGGATACTTGTTTTTGACGGTAACTTGGTTGAGTCCTCTATAGTCGATGCAAAGACGTAGTCCTCCGTCCTTCTTCTTAACGAATAAGACCGGTGCTCCCCATGGATACGTACTTGGTCTTATATATCCTTTCTCCAACAATTCTTCGAGTTGTTCCTTCAACTCTTTCATTTCCAGTGGCGCCATGCGGTGAGGAGCCTTGGAAACGGGTTCCATTCCCGGAATGAGATCTATGGTGAATTCAAGATCTCTCTCAGGTGGTATACCCGGGATGTCTTCGGGAAACACATCCGGGTACTCTCTTACCACTGGGATGTTGTCAACCTTGTCCCCTTCCGCTTCAAGTTTGTGAACGTAGCATGCATACATCACGTATCCCTTACGCATTAAGCTACATAACTTGAGAGCGTTAACAATCTTGTTACACCTCTTAGGGGGTTGAGAGTAAAAGATGACTCTCTTTCCTCTACTCTTCGACAAGGTGATTTTCTGCTTCTGACATTCAATCACCGCTTTATACTAGGCCAACCAATCCATCCCCAGTATAACGTCGAAGTCCTTTAAGTTAAATTCTATCAAGTTCGCGAAGAATTCTACGTTCTTGATAACTACCGGAATTCCATTATAACGTTTAGAGCATGATACTACTTCTCCTGAAGGTAGTTGAATTCCTAAGCTAATTATCTCTCACTTAGGTAGATCTAATTCAGGTAAAACTCGTGTTGATATAATAGAACAACTAGCTCCTGAGTCAAACAGAACTTTAAGAGGTACGCTTAAAACGTTAAATGTACCTGCCATCACGTCACCTTGCTTAGGTATGTCCGCTTGGTTTATCACATTGAGTCATCCCATAGGGCGTCCTTGGTTGCCCTACTGATTTGGCTGGTTATTCGGGTTCGGGTTCTGCGGAGGGCGCTGGTTCTGGTTGGGATTCGGGTTTTGAGGGGATCTGAATCCCTGATTGTTGCCATCCCAACCGTTTTGATTACAAGGTTGCGCGGGTCCCACAACCAAGTCCTCCCTCTTGGTGATGTTCTAAAGTCGGGTGCGGAACTCGCGCCTCTGATGACCCATCCGACCACATCGGAAACATGCGCCCTGCGGTGGGCATCCCTTCGTTAGGTGAGGTCTGCCACACCTTGGGCATGGTGGTGTGGGGCCTCCTTGATTATAATTCCTCCCGTTGTTCCCTCCGTTGTTTGCCTGATGGGGTCTATTTGGTCCTCCCCGATAGTCATTCCTCCTTGCATTGTTCTTGTTCCTGTTGTTCCTAACCTTCTTATCTCGGGGACCTCGACTGGGCTCCCCGCTCACTCTCCTCTTCAGCTGTTGCACGCGTGCCACTGCCACGACACGATCGTAGATGCCTGCAAATCAGGGTAGTGTACTCCTGTGATCACTTCCCGGATGGTCAGATTTAACCCCCATCTCAAACTTTGGGCCTTTTCAGTGTCAGTAGGCACAACCTTGGCGCGAATCGCACCAGTTCCTTAAATCGTGTGTAGTACTTCGGCACTGTTTGTCCTCCTTGTTTCAGGAATAGGAACTCCTCGTACATCGAGGCCTTAGTGCTCAAGGGATAAAAGCGATCTCAAAGCAGCTCCATAAATTCATCCCAAGAGTAGGGTTCGTCCTCTTCACCTAACTTCCCTTAGGTGGCTTGCCACCAGTCATCGGCCTCGTCTCCTAGGTAGTATGAGGGTACGTGCACCTTTTTCCCGTTTGGGCACTTGACTGCGTTTAACAACTTGTCAAACATTCTCACCCTCTCTTCTAACTTTGCAGGGTCCTCTTCACCGACATAGTGCGGCGGGTGATACGGGTTCACCATGGCCAGGTAATTGATGTGAGCCTGGGGCGGAGGCACCGCAACCGCTTGGCCCTGATTCACCTGCGCGTGTCCTAACGCGATGAGACCCTCCTTTAAAGTACGTAGGCGGTCGCCTACGTTGTTTGGTTCAGGGGCTGCTGGCTCTTCTTGAGCGTGTACACCTACATTTGGTATCGGCAAGTCGGGTTGTCTCGAGGCCTCATTGGTATTTGGAGAGATGGGCTCGTTACGTGGTCTCCCTCTCAGTGCCATTCTGTTGCAAGCACAATGGTTAGATTTTCTTGTAAAAGTATGATGTAATGCTTGTAAAGTGATTTAATAAATAAAAGAGTGGTATTAATAGGTTTCAGTGAATTGGAATTGTGTTAGTAGAGGTTGTTTGGAGTTTGGTGTACTATTGTGGTCATTGGGAGTTGATTACTATTCGTTGTTGAGTTTTTTTTTCCTTTTTTTTATGAATAGGCGGGTCCTGTTCAGTTTTTTTTTTTCGACTTCAGGGTCAAGGGTTCAGGGTTTAGGGTTTAGGGTTTAGGGTACCCTTGCTTGATCATTACCTCTTTATTATATATACATACATATATTATTTATTTGCTTGTTTTAGCAAATACCTTATATGTTTGTTTAATTGAGTCTCAACAAGGCATTTGAAAAAAAATAATTTTAATAAAATATAAAGAATAATTTAAATATACTTATGTAATTTATAAATGCTCGTAATTTTTATTGCTCAATAGAAAACTTTTCTCGGGTACAAACCATAGGAATGAGAATAGTAGTACTAGTAATAAATGAGAATAGTACTAATATATATAGTGCATCAATATATCTTTAAGTCTAGAGCGAATAAGTAGGTGCATCCTCAATGGGGTCGTCTACGTTGCTTGATATGTCGATCGGGCTGGATGACAAGCATCGGGAGTGGGTCGGGGGCAATGAGGAAATACGTCATCAGCTAGGTTGGTCAGCTCCCACCCCAAGTTCTCTACTTGCTCCTTAGGTTATTATTCTTGTTTTGGAGCACAACCACTTGAGCTTGGAGTTCAGTGACTTGGGCCTTGAGTTGGGTTATGTCATGATGATCAGCTTCCCTGTAATACCCGAGAATTTTGCAACATAAAACAAATAATTAAGTAAATAAATAATAAATAAATACAATAAATAAATAAATGTAGAGGAAATGAGAAATGGAATTTATCTTAAAAAGGAATTAATGGGATTTAATTAAACAAAAGAAATTAAATAAAGTTAAATAAATCGTTACACGGGAACCCGATACCGATGGACTCGAGAATTCGAGTCCAAACATAAATTTAGATCCGAGAGAAATGACGATACGAAACAGGAACCCGAAGATGGCCCGGAAATCCGAATCCGAGAATATAGAGGGATAGAAGTCCGAAAGAGATGAGGAAAAGCACGACGGATCGCACGACCTGCCCGGACCGAAGTCCAGGCCGCAGCCGCGCGGTGGCCGCGCGGTCATTGGCCAAACAGCGCGCCAAGGCCGCGCCAGCAGGCAGATTCGCCCGTTGCGAGATTTACTCGCCCGAATCCGGATTTTCCGACTTCGGTTGTATTCCTTTCGGCTCAAGACTCACCAAGGCCGACCTTGGACGCCCCTAGGTCGTGCCTATCTATAATAACACCTCTTTTCAGCCCCAAACACTTTTCAAAACCCTACAACTCTCTATATGTTCGAAAACCCTAGATCTGGAAGTCGTCGGAGGCACCAAAACCGAGCAAGAGACTGTCATGGACGAAATTTGGGAAGGCAACGTCGTGGTAAGTTCTGGTCCATTCAATCTTTTACGTTCTCAATCCGAAAACGGATTCTAACTTAGTTTATTTCCTCTCTACACCCCGAATCGGATCTAGAACGAAGAACCCGACGAACCGAGGAGATAAACGGTGGACTGGAAGCCACGCCTCCGAAATCGACATTCCCGGACGACTGGAAATCTGTAAGTTAATACTTACATGGTTTTGGGAGTAATTAAAACACTTAAATCTAAAAGCTTAACCAAGAATTTGAAAATCTGTCAACACGAAATCTCTACCGGTGCAGCGTTTTTGCATGATTTTTCCGAACCCTTAAAAGTCTTCAAACGGGAAAACCTAAAACACAAAAAAACATTCCTAAGGCTTAGATCTATCTCCTGTAAAAGTTTCCAAATTATTCGTGATGTTTTGATATATGAAATCGACCCGGAACCGAACTGTTTTAATTCGAATCTTGAATTTCTTGACAGAACTTAGGTCCGAGCTTGTAGACGTTTTTGACATTAGTTCTAGGCGGATTCAGATCTTTAGCCGAACATGAAAGTTGTAGATAATTGTCTTAGAAAGATCTTTGTAAAATTTTCATCAAATTTGGAGTTCGTTTGCTATGATAGATCTTGAAATTTTGAAACTGCGGTACAGAAAATTTGGACAGATTATTACCCTGTTAAAAATTGACGTTTTTCTATTACTTCCGTATCCCGGATCGAAAAACTTAAAACATGAAACTTGTTCATCTCTGTGTTTCGAGTCACTGGTAAAATTTTAGAATTTTCGGACTTGAATCTGATTTTTAAATAATTTTAGAGTAAACAGTGTTTACCGGAGTCAAATCTTGATATCTTGTCGAAACGGTGAAATTAGCCTTTAAGGTTGAAACGAGTCGAAATATCTTTTTGAATAAATTAAGTGAAATCAGAGTTTTGTAAATAAATCCCCTTAAAAACTTGATCAATTAAATTTAGGGCTGAGTGCTCTGCAGGGTGCCCCCTAACTATTCACTTCGTGCCTTTATGGACGATGGTGACCCCGCGTGAAAATTTGTAATACCCGGGATTTTTATCGGCGTCCAAAGGAATAAAATTTAGTTCTTAATCAAATCAAGGTGGAAATATCTCCGAGAAGAAGAAAATAATTTACCACAATAAATTATTGCTCGGAAATGAAACGCCGATAGATTCAAAAAATTCAAAATGGAATAAAGGAGGGAAAGGAAGCCCGGAGACATTACATGAATCGAGTCAAAAGAATTGGAACTAAATTCAGGAAAGAAAAGAATTTTAATTCCAGGAACCCGTGAAGTCGGAAATAATTTTATTAGATAAATTGTTGCACAGGAGTCAAAAGACGACGAATTAGAAGCCGACGAATCCAAACGCAACGGACTCAAGATTTCAAGTACGGGATTAACTCGAGATGAGATTAATTTAAGATAAGAATTTATAATCCGAGAATGACCCGAAAAATCGAGCCCGAAAACGTAGGAGCACAGAAGTCCGAAAGAGAGGAGAAAAGGCCCGATCGGATCGCACGGACCCGCCTGGACCGAGGTCCAGGCGGAGGCCGCGCGCTGGCCGCGCGGTCTTTAGCCTAGGAGCGCGCCAAGAGCGCGTGACCTCCCCAGAAAATGGCAACAACGCGTCCCGACGATTTTCTTGCCATATTTTCGACCCCCGACGATGGAAACTCAATCCCGGGCTATGGAAGGATATAGGGGACGACCTTAGACTGCTCCCTAACCCAAAATTCGAAAAATACAACCCTAGAGCAGCCATCTTCTCCTCACATTCTCTCCAACTCTTCCCAAAGTCGAAAACCCCGAAATCCCTTGTGTTCTTGAAGTTCCGACGACGAAATCCGAACAAGAAGGACTTGAGAAGGAGAAGACAGACCCCTAGGACGTTGGTAAGTAGTTTTTGAGTTTATCTACACCTTTTTGAATCCGAAAATCGAATCTAACTAAGGATTTTTACTTGCGGATTCGGTTCGTGGACGTTGGAAGAGGAAACCGACTTGAGGAGATCCGCTCGTGACATCCCGTGGATTCCGGACGACCCCGTGACCTCCTAGACATCATCCCCACTGTAAGTTAATGCTTACTTGGTTTTGGGTGACTTAAAATGCAACCAAACATAGAGCTTTAGAAACTCAAAAATCTGTCAACGCGAAAAACCCCCGGCGCAGCGTATTGGCGCGAATTTTTCGAACACTTAAAACTGCTCAAACGGAAAAACTCAAAACATGAAAAACGTTCCTAAGACATAGATCTAGTTTGTGTAAAATGTTCATAATTTTTCATTGTGTTTTGATATCCGAAAATGGCCTCCAATGAACCTGCCCTAAAAGTCGAACTTGAAACTGTGACAGATTTGAAATTGGACCAAAACCCCTACTTCAAGAATTCAAACCGGAAAACTCAAAACTAGACTTTTGATCCTAACACATTAGTCTAAGTTGTGTAAAAATATCAGCCATTTTCAACAACGTTTGCTATCCCAAAACGATCCGAACACAAACTGCCTTGAAAAACCCTTTTGGAAATCTGAAGGTGTTGATGTCCGAACTTGATGAGCCTGTTTCTATATCTTCGATTCCGAATTGATCCTTGCAATCTAAATGAAAGTTGTAGATAATTATGTCTAGTGTGTGCATATAAAATTTCAGAAATTTTGGAGTCCATTTGATATGTTAAAAAGTCGAATCTTTGAATGGTGTCGAATCTGGAACCGGACAGCATACTACTTATGGGAAAGACTTGATTTTTGACTCGTTTCCTTAACCCGGATCGAGAAACGTAACACACGAAACTTGTTCGTCTCTGTGTTTTCGAGTTACCGTTGAAATTTCAGAATTTTCGGACTTAAAATGAATTTTAATTAATTATGGAGTAAGACAGCGACTTGTGTAAGTTATATTTGAGATTTTGTGAAACTTGCGAAATGTGTTCTTACCTTGCGGGTTTGATTCCCCAAGGGCGATCGTTTGTTTTCCTGCGGGTTCGATTCCCCAGGATGTGTGTTGATTCCTATGGGTTCAATTCCCTAGGATGTATTTGAGTTCTTGCGGGTTCGATTCCCCAAGGGCGATCGTTTGTTTTCCTGCGGGTTCGATTCCCCAGGATGTGTGTTGATTCCTATGGGTTCAATTCCCTAGGATGTATTTGAGTTCTTGCGGGTTCGATTCCCCAAGGGCGATCGTTTGTTTTCCTGCGGGTTCGATTCCCCAGGACGTGTGTTGATCCTACGGGTTTGATTCCCTAGGATGCGTTTAAATTATTGCGGGTCCATTTTCCCGAGAACATATTATACTAGATCATATCGAACAAAATTGAAAGAGTGAAATCATTGAAATACCAAATCCTGAAATCATGAGAGAATTAAGAGAATTGAATATTTTCTTTGTTTTAAATTATGCCATTTAATTATTAGTGGATAATTAACTTAAATCGTGTATTACCTACAAGCATGTTTTTATTAAATTTAATTAAAGGCTTTGAAACCCCTAAGTCATGCTAGGTGTTAACTTACTCAGCACGTTTTGCTGACCCAAACCATTTCCTTCTTTTTCCTACAGAGCATATGGATTATACTGAGCACGTACATGCATGGGAATTTTTGGAAACACTTTATTTTAAATTTGCATTAGACTATAGTATGAACGGGCCTGTTTAACCCGTGTTTTGGCCATGTCGGCCCTTATACTTTATTTCCGCTGTACAACTTATATTTCCGCTGCGTGTATGGATGATTATTATTTTTAAATATAAGTATTTCCGGACTTGGTTGTTTAAAATTATTTTATACCCTTAGCCTTGCATCTTTCAAGTGAGCTCGAATGAAGTCGTGTCTTGCTTGGGAGGTGTGGCGGTGATATACCGGCCTGGGTTATCAAATCCGGGGTGTTACAAAATTACATTGCCAAAACGGCATGAGAAAAGGGTCTACACTCTCGTGAATATCCATTTGGGTTTCCTGAGGCTCCGGAGTGGTATTGGGTATGGCGGATACGGCTGCGGCCGCCGGGCTACCGGCTAAATTTGTTGAGATTGCAATGCAATCGTGAAATACTTGAAATTATTAAATCTTGGGTGTAAGGGGGAATTAAATTAAATTATTTATTTCTTACTGTCCATTTAAATTATTTAAATGCTTTATTTAAATTAAATTATGGTCTTTATTTTAAATCAAGCGAAATGTGTTGTTAAATATAGCTATGAATTAAATTGTGCAAATTGGTTAGTTAGTCGAATTAAATTAAATTATATGTGATTTATTATCATGCTTTCATTAAATGTTAAATTAATGGCTTTTAAACCCTACGATCATGTCTGTGTTAACTTACTCAGCAAGTTGTGCTGACCAAACCATTTGTTTCCTTTTTCTTACAGATTATGTGGAATGAACTCGAGCATGTACATGCATGGGATTTTGGGAACTTTTATATTTAAATTCTTGCATTAGACTATAATATGAACGGGCCTGTTTAACCTGTGTTTTTGCCATGTTGGCCCTATTTACATTTTCCGCTGCAAAACTTATACTCTGATATTGTTTTCCGCTGCATTACAATATTATTTTCGAACTTATATTGTATGGGTTGTTTTTGAATGCTTTTAAATATTTTTAAATTCTGCAATACTTAGTCTTGCATCTCTTTAGTAAGCTCGGAGAAACCGTGTCTTGCTAGGGAGGTGTGGCGGTGACATCCCGACCTGGGTGACCAAAAACCGGGGTGTTACATTCCCTAAGGTATCCCAGATGGGCCATGTTAGCTTCTAGCTGTCCTACCCGCGTCTTGAAATAATTTATATGTTGTTGAGATTCGAGATAGGCATTGGCTAATTTCATCATAAAGTTCATCATATTCGCATTTGGTTCGGCCATCTAGTGTCAACAAGATAGGTTAGAGTTAAAATATGTCAAGTGTAAAGTTAGGAGAGGCAAGAATTTAAATCTACATGCAAGTATGCATATGCAATCACCCCAGTAAAATTTAATTTATACATGTGTTTTAAAAATAAATTTATTTCATGGATAATAATAATTAAAATTTTGGGCTCTATATTGGGCCAAAAATAATAAATCTTTGGCTTAAAAAAAATATTGGGCTAAGTAAAAAAAATATTGGACTAAAATTTTTGGGCTAAAAAATTTAGGCTTTTAAAATAATAGTTGTAAGTAAAATGATTTGGGCTAAAACTTGGACTCAAAATAATAGCCTTGTAATAATAATAATTTTAAAAATAATGGTTTAAAAAAAATATTAGTTTAAAAATAATAATAGCTTTAAAAATATTCCGGGCTCTGATACCAACTTGTAATACCCCGGATTTGATAACCCAGGCCGGGATGCCACGCCACACCTCCAAAGCAAGACACGACTTCATTCGAGCTCACTTGAGAGATGCAAGGCTAATGGTATTCAAAAATCATTTAAAAACAAACAAGTCCGGAAGTACTTAAATTTAAAATAGAGTAGTAATCATCCATGTACGATAATAACCATGTTTATGCAGCGGAAATAAAATAAAGGGGCCGACATGGCCAAAACACGGGTTAACAGGCCCGTATGCAGCCATATGGAATATATAAGAAATGTCCAAAATAATCCCCCAAATGCATGCTCATGCTCCGTACTCTGTAATAGAAGAAAATAAAACAACGTTTATCAGTATTAAATAATACTGAGTAAGACAAACCCTAACATAGCAATAAAGGGGTTTTAAAATTTAATAATTAAAAACTCATTTTTTAAGCATGCATATTTAAAACATGTAATTTGGCTAATTAATAGTAGACAATAATTTAATTCACATTTCTCATAGCTAAATTAAATTTTTAAATGATAAATTAAGGCATAAATTTAAAAACATAATTTAAATACATAAATAACGACATAAAGAAATAAATAAAAATTCTAAGTCTTTTAATTTTCCCCGTTAACTAAGAAGATGACGCCACCACCAAATTTCTCAAGTATCTCGTTTCTCTAATATCAAATTTCAGAATTGCCGAAGCAATCCGCTTATCGCGCCATACACAGTACCACTCCGGAGCCTCGAGTAACCCATTCGGATACACCCGAGGGTGTAGACTAGTTTTCAATGGCTGTTTTGGAACAATTTCACAGTATTTCACATTTCGTCCAATCAGGCACGAATTTCAAGATAGAGGGCACCCTGCAGAGAACTCACCCCCTACTTCACGAGGAGATCTAGATAGAGGGCACCTTGTAACACCCCGGTTTTTTATCACCCAGGTCGGGATGTCACCTCCACACCTCCCTAGCAAGACACGGTTTCTCCGAGCTTACTAAAGAGATGCAAGGCTAGGTATTTCAGTATTTAAAATGTTTAAAACATTTGAAAACAACCCATACAATATAAATTCGAAAATAATAATATCATAATGCAGCGGAAAACAATATTTAAGTATAATATTGCAGCAGATATGTAAATAGAGCCGACATGGCCAAAACACGGGTTAAACAAGCCTGTTCATACTATAGTCTAATGCAAAATTTAACAAAAACAAGTGTTCCCAAAATCCCATGCATGAACGTGCTCATGCCTACTCCACATACTCTGTAAGAAAAAGAAATGAAATGGTTTGGTCAGCACAACTTGCTGAGTAAGTTAACACATACATGATCGTAGGGTTTCAAAGCCATTAATTTAATACTTAAGTAAAAGCATGATAATAATTTATAAACAATTTAATTTAATTAACTAACCAATTGCATAATTTAATTCATGGCTCTAATTAATAATACATTTAACATAATTTAAAATAAAAGCCATAATTAAATTAAATAAAGCATCAAATAATTTAAATGGACAACAAATAAATATTTAATTTATTCCCCATTACACCCAAAATTTAGTATTTCAAGTATTTCACGATTGCATTGCAATCTCATCAAGTCTAGCCGGTAGCCCCGCGGCCGCAGCCTTATCCGCCATACCCAGTACCACTCCGGAGCCTCGGGAAACCCATGTGGATTTTCTCGAGAGTGTAGGCCCATTTTCTCATGCCGTTTTGGCAATGTATTTCAAATTTCGCACAGGGTCACCATCGTCCATAAGGCACGAAGTGAATAGTTAGAGGGCACCCTGCAGAGCACTCACCCCTAATTTTAATTGATCAAGTTTCTAAGGGGATTTTTTTTTTCAAAATTCTTATTTCATGTATTTATTTCAAAAAGAGATTTCTACTCGTTTAAACCTTAAAGGCCAATTTCATCGTTTCAACAAGATTTTCAAGATTTGACTTCGATAAACCACTGTTTACACCAAAACTAATTAAAAATCCGTTTTAACTCCGAAAATTCTGAAATTTGACTGTGACTCGAAAACACAGAGATGAACAAGTTTCGTGTTTTAAGTTTTTCGATCCGAGTTAAGATAATAAGTCAAAAATGTCGATTTTCATCCAGCCATTAATCTGTTCGAATTTTATAACAGCAGTTTCAAAATTTCGAGATCTACCATAGCAAACTAACTCCAAAATTGATGAAATTTTATAGAGAGATACTTAAGACAATTATCTACAAGTTTCATGTTCGGCTAAAGTGCTGAATCGGCGTAGATCTAGTGTCAGAAACGCCTACAAGTTCAGACTAATGTTCTGCCAAGATTTCAAGATTCAAATTTGAAACAGTCCAGTTTGGGGTCGATTTCAGATATCAAAACATAACGAAAAATTACGAAAATTTTACAGAAGGTAGAACAATGTCTTAGGAACTTTTTCGTGTTTTAAGTTTTCTCGTTTGATCGGTTTTAAGGGTTCTAAAAATTCGTGCAAAAATGTTGCGCCGTAGAATTTTTCGTGTTGATAGATTTTTAAGTTCTTGGTTAAACCTTTAGATTAAGTGTATTTTAAATCCTCCCAAAACCATGTAAGCATTAACTTACAGATTTGTGGTCGTCCCGGCTCGTCGATTCGGAGGCATGGCTTCCAGTCCACCGTTTATCTCCTTGATTCGTTGGATTCTTCGTTCTAGATCCGGTTCGGGGTGTAGAAAAGAAAAGGATAGCGTTAGGACTCGTTTTCGAATTAAGGATGGAAAAATATCGGATCAGAACTTACCACAACGATGGAAACCTCCCGATTTTCGTCCAAGACAGTCCCTTTCCTTGGTTTCGTGCCTCCGACGACTCCGGAATTAGGGTTTGATGTGTAGAGAGATTTCGTAGGGTTTGAAAAGTGTTCGGGGTTGATTAAGAGGGTTATTTATAGATGTGCAAGACCTAGGGGACGTCCAAGGTCTGCCCTAGGGAGTCATGAGCCGATTTGGGAGCAACCGAAGTCGAAAAATTCGGATTCGGGCGAGAGAATCTCGCTCGTCGCGTTTCTGTCCGCCGGCGCGGGGTTGGCGCACCGTTAGGGGAAACCCCGCGCGGACACCGAGCGGCTACCGCCTGGACTTCGGTCCGGGCGGGTCGTGCGATCCGTCGAGCATTTCCTCCTCTCTTTCGGACTTCTATCCCTCTATGTTCTCGGATTCCGATTTCCGGGTCATTTTCGGGCTCCAATTTCCTATCGGCATTTTATTCGGATCCAATTTATGTTTGGACTCGATTTATTGAGTCTATCGGTGTTGGGTTCCCGTGTAACAATTTATTTAACTTAATTTAATTCCTTTTTAATTAAATTTCTTTAATTCCTTTTTAAGTTAAATTTCATTTCTCATTTCCTCTATATTTATTTATTTATTGTATTTATTTATTATTTATTTATTTTATGTTGCAAAATTCTCGGGTATTACAAGCATACTGCAGAGAACTCACCCCTACTTCACGTGGAGATCTAGCTCAGCCTAGATTAACGGGTTTTTAAAAATATTTTTATTGTTTAGACATAGCTCACAAATCGTGTGTTTTACAAAAGTCGAGTTTTTCAACATATCAACAAAAGTCATTGCCACAGTTTACGCCATTTCAGTTTAAAAATTCAATTTAAAGGCAATCGACTTGAAATTTGTACAGCGACTCAAACACACGCTAACGAACAACTTTCATGTTTTGAGTTTTACGAAATTAGGTGAGGAAGCAAGAGAAATTTTACAATCTTTTCAAAAACATAAAATCTGTCAACTTTTCTAAATCAGCGCACTGATTTTTAAACGAGTTTTCGACATAGCAAACGACCTCCAAAATTTATGAAAATTTATGAAAAACGACCTCCAAAAGTTCGAATTCAAAATCTGTCAAAGTTTTCTTGAAAAACACAGTATGTTCAGATCGGTTTTTGACTATAAAACATTAACAAAAATGCACGAAATTTTACAGACATGATCTTGAGACAATTATCTACAACTTTTATTTATACACCAAAGATTAGTTTAGAATGAAAGTGATAGAAAAATGCACATCAAGTGTAACACCCGAGGAAAAACAAATTCAAATTGTTTTGAACTACGTCATGACTTGATCCCTTCACAGGGTACGTAGGCAGCTTGGAACTAATTTCTAAGTTCAGTCACGAAATAAATCACAAAATAAATCACGAAATAGATCACAAGGACGATAGGAGGAGTTGGAACCAATTTAGACTAGGCTAATTAGGACACGAAAATGTTGCGAGCGATAAGCCGGACTCGTAACAAGTTTACGGAAAAGATTCCGAACCGGAGACGACCCAAGGAATCGAGCTAACACGTAGAAAACCGATAGGGGAAAGCAAGGAAAGACCCGACGGAACACGCGGACTGCCGAACCGGCCGGTCCGGCCAGCCCGCGCCCTCCGCGCGCCGCCGCGCGGCCACCGCGCGGACGGAGGAGTCGCGACTCCAGGGCAGGCCACGCGTGCTCCGCGCGGACAAAGGCCTATGTGCGCGTCACCAGCGCGCCAGAGGTGCAGGAGGTGTAAACTTTCCTTCCATGGTGATTTTCTTGCCAAAAATCCGTCCCCTATCAAGGGGAAGCGGATCAAGGCAATGGGGGAAGGTTATAGAGGCTGTGTGGCCGCCCCTCCCCCATATTTTCCAGAAAACAAACCCTAGCCACCTCCAATATTTCTCTCCAAGTCAAAACCTCTCCGAACTCACTTTCCAGCGAGTATTCCGGCGACGGCAAGGCGAAAGGAACCAAGCCCTGCCCTCTAGACTCTTGGTAAGCTATTGTACAAAGCTTTAATTCGTCCATATATCTCAGAAACTCATATTCTAACCCTTTTTCCTTACTACGATTTCCCGTCGGAAAACGAACAAAAAGCGATTGGAGAAGTTGGCCGTTCGTCGTGACCCTAGGACGTCCGGAAACCCAATCTAGCGACCCCATTCTCTATCTAAGTAAGTTAAAACCTTACTCACAAATTTTCGTGGTTTTTTGTTGTTTAAAACTCGAGATATAGGCTTGTAACAAAAATCGGTTTTCAAAAACCCTATTTTCGTCCAATTTCAAAGACTCGCCTAAAACTCGACCTTCGGGAATTCAAACCGAAAACTTTTCAACATAAAAGTTGTTCCTAACACCTTTATCTATCTTGTGTCCAAATTTCAGCCGTTGACATTAGGTTTTGCTATCCCAAATCACGCCGTAAACTTTCTGTGACAACCCGAACGTTTTTAAACTGTGACAGTTTTCTTTACTCAACTTGATGCATGTTTTTCACCCATTTTTCGAATGATTTAACTTTGCATTCCTAAACAAAAGTTGTAGATAATTGTGTCTAGATTATGCATATAAAATTTCACGGATGTTGGTGTTCATTTGATATGTCAATCGGTCGAATTTTCAGAACTGTTTTAAAACCTATTCGGAACCCGCGAGTATGCAGTGAGTTGTGGTCGATTTTTGAGTTGTGGTCGATTTTTGAGTACCAAGAATTCATTATTTCCAAATTCTTAAAACATGAAAGTTGTTCCTTAACGTGTTTTGTAGTTACTGTAAAAATTTCGCATCGATTGGTTTTGAAATGAATTTTTAATCGGCGTTGCACGAACCTTTGACGGAACCAGTTTTTAAGACAGAAATTATTCTTTGCAATGAACTCGAATTTCGACTCACTTCGGAAACTTACTTCCAAAAACTTAAAACATGAAAGTTGTTCGTGTGTGTGTTTTTGAACTACTGTAAAAATTTCAGAAGTTTTGGTGTAAAGACGAATTTTTAATTAAGAAAGGCGTAAACTGCCTCGAATAGGATTTTTCGAACTTGAGAAAACTCGAACTATGAAAACGCGATATCGATCATTTGATAACTTTGAAATACGAACTTTCGAAAAATCCCGTTCACTAGGCTGAGCCGATCTTCATGCTATCATTATCTTTGAGACTGCCTCGTTAGTGGTCTCCTTACTATATATCTGAGATTGCCTCGTTAGTGATCTCGCGCGCTGTATTTTTGGATCGCCTCGTTAGTGGTCCTACTATCTTTTGAGACTGCCTCGTTAGTGGTCTCCCATTGTTTGGACTGCCTCGTTAGTGGTCCTATATTGAGATTGCCTCGTTAGTGATCTCCCGGTATGGTGTCCTCTTCTTAGTCTACGGGATAAAATGTAAAAGACTTGTGTGAGTGTTCCATTATGCTTAAATCGTATTTATCATGTCTTTAAATTATGTATTTAAAATTATGCATCTTAAATTATGCTTTTAATTACACTTTTAAAATTATGTCCTTCAATCATGTTTTCCGCTGCAAATGAATTATGTATTTTAAATTTACGTATGGTAAGCGAAATCTTTAGTTTAAACACATGTAACCCCTTTTATTTGTTAGTTTGGGATTAACTTACTCAGTATATTTTTATACTGACAACCGTTGTCCTCTTTCTTTTACAGAGTATGTCGAGTGACGCATACGCATACACTTGGGGGAATTATTTATGAACATTTTCGCTTTCTGCATCGTATTACTGTTTACCGGGTCTGTTTAACCCGAGGTTTTGGCCGTGTTGGCCGTGATTACATTTCCGCTGCATTTACCTTATCCATGCATGCTGATTTTTACTATCGTACTTGATTAAAGTATTATTAAATTCCGGATTCATTGTTGAATGTTTTTAAAAACTTTGCATACCCATAAGCCTTGCACCTCCTCAGCGAGCTCGGGAATCCGTGTCTTGCTAGGGGGAGATGCGGCGGTGACACCTCGGCCTGTGTTACCAAATCCGGGGTGTTACAAGTTGGTATCAGAGCCCGAAAAATTTTTAAAGCTACTACTATTATTTTAAACCATTATTTTTAAACCCAAGTATTATTTCTTTTAAATTATTTATTTTGACTACTAGAATTATTTTTAGCCCCAAAAGCTTATTTTCCTTTTTACATAGCCCAAAATCTTAGCCAAAGAAATATTAGATTTTGGCCCACTATAGAGGCCCAACCTTTAGCAATTTATTTCAAACATACGAATAAATTAAATTTTAATGGGGAAGGGAAACTTGCACTTGCATGTTGCATATAGATTTAAATTCGTGCATATCTTAACCTTGCCTGAAAAATGTCTAACTCTAACCTCCCTTGTTGACATTAGATGGCCGAACCGAACGCGAACATGACCAATCTGATGATGAAACTGACCAACGCATACCTCGAGTCCCAACAGCATGTCAATCACTTCAAGGCTCGAGTGGGGTATCTAGAGAGTAACGTGGACTATCTGAGACATCTTAGGGAAGCTGACCATCATGAAATAACCCAACTCAAGGCCCAAGTCGCCGAACTCCAAACCCAAGTGGTTGCACTCCAAAACAAGGATAACGAACTGATGATGCAAATAGGACACTTAGGAGCTGAGCTGCTGGGCCTAGAGGCTGACATATTCCCTCCGAGCCCGAGCCCGGTGGGGACACCCATTCCCATTGACGTATCCAGCGACGAGGACGATCCCATCGAGGATGTACCTGCCTAGTCCCTCTAGACTCAGAGACCCATACTGATACACCATTACTATTTCCGTTTCGAATGCTTGTAACCCAAATTTATTTCTTGAGTAATAAAAATACAAGCCTATTTAAATTTATTCCATACATTTTATGCAATTCTTTAACTACCATGATTAGAGAAGGGGACATCCAACCCTAGACCAAAAAAAAAAAAAAAAATTTCTAGAGAACAACCCCCGACAACAACAACCAGTACACTAAGCCACCTCTACTAACAAACCCCAACAAATTGATACCTATTAACACTAATCTTTACCCAATAAAATTTTCTCCTTACACGTAGTTATTTATTTATTTAAACTCTACCCCGTATACCTTATCACATTAGCTTATCTGAGTTCCTTGAAGCAGCTTAGTCCCACAACGATGCAAGTATTTTTGTGCAAACCACCCACACGCAGATGCGATAGGAAGGTGACAGTAAGTCTAGAACATCTTGAACCATAAAATAGGCGGAACAATTGAACCATGTCTCTAAGCAGCGATAGACTACTAACACATGTCAAACCCATAACCAAGCAATAACATGACGAAAATATAAATCACAAATCCCGGACAACAGCAACGTCCTCATAAGGAGGAAACTAAACAAAGTACATCTAATGAAAAACCTAAACGAAAACACGAAACCAAAAGGAGACATCACTGATCGGGAGGCGGGAACTGCCGGCGCATGTAGTCGTCCATCTGCCGCGCATAGGCGTACATGTCGGACATGGTGGCCTGCTGCTGAGCCTGCCTCGTAGCAAACGAGTCCATACGGGTCTGGTAGAAGTCCAACCTAGCGTCGAGGGCGTCATAGCGAGCCTGCCCAGCTGCAAACCCGGCGTCCATACTGACCCGCATCTCCTGCATCATCTGCAACATCTGAGTCATCTCCTGCCCCTGAGGTGCCACAGCAGGAGGAGGAACTACTGGAGGAGGGGGTGGCTGCTCCGGTGGTACAACAAGGATCAGGCCGCCGTCATCAGGCTGCGGGCGAAGTACAGCACGGGGAGCCCCACGACGTAAGGCGCTACGTCGGTCAGCATAAGTCGGGATACGGTAGCAACGGCCCGGTGCTAGGTCGTACGGGTCTGTCTCCGGTGTAGTGCGAATCCCCTGCGCCGCGCACAACCCACAGATGAGGTGAACATGGGTAATCACCCTACTCCCTCGTCCTCTCCGCATATCCCGCAAGTTGTCCTCGATGCAAGCTCCTACTTTCACCCTACCGTCTCGCTCGATAAAGCAAATGGTCTCGTAGACGTGATCCAGGACAATGTGGCTCCGAGTGATCGGCCGGACGCGCCCTAACCACAGCTGAGCAAGCTCTCGCCAAGGGGAGTCCATCATCGTCAAACGAAGCTCATGACTGTGCTCGAGCTGAGGAGGCACTATGGTGCATAAGGTGTTCCACGCAGGAGCAAGAACACGTCCCTCAGGCTGTGGGCGAAATACGCCATCGTCGGGCAAGCCAAAATAGACATTGATCGCCCGAGCACTGAAGTCGAGATAGCGACCACGGACCCATACCCGGGATAGGTCGTCACCCTCCTCGAGACCGCCAATGTTGGCAATAACCTCCATAGCCAGATAACCAGAGGCGACGCCCTCGGGGTGACGTGCCAGACCGGTCAACTGCAGATACTCCAAAACTGCACTGACCCTGTCATCGCCCCTATGAAGAGGATATATGCCTCTCTCAGGGACGTAAGCCCTGTTTCGACGAAGCTCGTCGAAATAAAAGTCCTGGGCAGCCTTCGTCCTAAACCGGAACCTGTCGTGCCGGTGAGGACGCACCTCGTCCGGGAGACCCCTGAGTCGCGGGCCCCTCTGCTCCTCGTCCTCCTCTGACTCGCTCTCGTCGAAATCAGGCATCGCCGGAGCGGCATGACTGGGGCCAGCCTCATCAGCAACTCGTCTCCTAGTCCTCGGAGGGCACATGAGAGACGCCAAAACGACCCACAAAAAGAGCAACATCCTGCAAGTTACCAAATACCGATTATAAGACTAAGTCCCACACAAAAGTCAACCGAAAATACGTAAAAGGCATCAATAAACACTTCCAACGCGAATATACCGTAAGAACAACAAATCCTACCGTTTGCTAAGACCAACCAGAAGGTAATCTAGACAAAGGATATTCTCAAACTAGTGCCCAAACCCTTTGTGACATTTCGTCGAACACGTTATGTGCGCAGTAAACCAAAACCTAAGTTACTAACAACACACGGAAATTGCCCACAGAATGAAACAATCATTCTAATAACAACACAGCATATCCTACAACACCAAACAACAGGGGAACGAACTAATAATCACACCCCAATAACAACCAAACATCAAAAACTTCATAGCCTTTCTAAGGATTCGAATTCAACAAGAATTTGCCAAAAACATAAACACATTATAACATAAACATAGGCAAGGCAACAAGAGTAACAACAATTGCCACGTACACTTGCTAATTTGCACAAATCAAGCCTAAAAGTCATAAAGCCCCAATTTTTGTGCACAAACCCTAATTTCCTAAATCTCCTCAGAAATCAAGTCATTCAAAACATAAAAGTTGAAATTAGTAAGTAGGTTTAGTAGAATCGTATCTCGATGAGTGAAATTGAAGTCGAAATCAAGCAAACAGGAAGGTAACTCGCCGGATTTAGAGAGAATTGGGGGTGTGTTCTCGAATGGAAAATGGGGGAAGTGGCTCGCGCGGAGCGCGAGCCCTATTTTCTCGAGCAGGGGCAGCCGCGCGCTCTCCGCGCGCTGAGGCCCCATACCGCGCGGGACCCGAAGGGAATTTTATTTTTCCTGTTCTGCTCAATCTCTTTTGCTATACGCTCCTCACTGAACCCGGGCCGACAGTGAAATACAACGACATGGAGCATCACCTGGCATCATTCCTGGCAAGGACAACAGAATTGTCTAACACCCTCCTTTCGCAGGACTACAAGGAGCCCGCGGGACGTAAATACATAGGGGCCATAAGAAATTCCGTAGGGAATAAGAAGTCGATTATTAACTAATGTCCCCACCACAGTTTGCTCGTACCCATAACGGGTCCACGACTCCCACCTGGAGAAGCACGTGCCGACACGTCGCATGCACTCCAACCGGACGTAATCGAATTGGATGATGACTTGACCTATGAAGAAACCCCGGTGCAAATACTCGACTACAAGGAAAGGGTGACAAGGAATAAATCTGTAAAGATGGTCAAGGTCCTGTGGTCCAACCACGAGACAGAAACGGCGACCTGGGAATTGGAAGCCGACATGAGACAACGTTACCCTACCCTCTTCCAAGACGCCCCGACCACAGTTATGGGGACATAACTGTATTCTTAAGGGGGGGAGGATGTAACACCCGAGGAAAAACAAATTCAAATTGTTTTGAACTACGTCATGACTTGATCCCTTCACAAGGTACGTAGGCAGCTTGGAACTAATTTCTAAGTTCAGTCACGAAATAAATCACAAAATAAATCACGAAATAGATCACAAGGACGATAGGAGGAGTTGGAACCAATTTAGACTAGGCTAATTAGGACACGAAAATGTTGCGAGCGATAAGCCGGACTCGTAACAAGTTTACGGAAAAGATTCCGAACCGGAGACGACCCAAGGAATCGAGCTAACACGTCGAAAACCGATAGGGGAAAGCAAGGAAAGACCCGACGGAACACGCGGACCGCCGAACCGGCCGGTCCGGCCGGCCCGCGCCCTCCGTGCGCCGCCGCGCGGCCACCGCACGGACGGAGGAGTCGCGACTCCAGGGCAGGCCATGCGTGCTCCGCGCGGACAAAGGCCTATGTGCGCGTCACCAGCGCGCCAGAGGTGCAGGAGGTGTAAACTTTCCTTCCATGGTGATTTTCTTGCCAAAAATCCGTCCCCTATCAAGGGGAAGCGGATCAAGGCAATGGGGGAAGGTTATAGAGGCTATGTGGCCGCCCCTCCCCCATATTTTCCAGAAAACAAACCCTAGCCACCTCCAATATTCCTCTCCAAGTCAAAACCTCTCCGAACTCACTTTCCGGCGAGTATTCCGGCGACGGCAAGGCGAAAGGAACCAAGCCCTGCCCTCTAGACTCTTGGTAAGCTATTGTACAAAGCTTTAATTCGTCCATATATCTCAGAAACTCATATTCTAACCCTTTTTCCTTACTACGATTTCCCGTCGGAAAACGAACAAAAAGCGATCGGAGAAGTTGGACGTTCGTCGTGACCCTAGGACGTCCGGAAACCCAATCCAGCGACCCCATTCTCTAACTAAGTAAGTTAAAACCTTACTCACAAATTTTCGTGGTTGTTTGTTGTTTAAAACTCGAGATATAGGCTTGTAACAAAAATCGGTTTTCAAAAACCCTATTTTCGTCCAATTTCAAAGACTCGCCTAAAACTCGACCTTCGGGAATTCAAACCGAAAACTTTTAAACTTAAAAGTTGTTCCTAACACCTTTAGTTATCTTGTGTCCAAATTTCAGCCGTTGACATTAGGTTTTGCTATCCCAAATCACGCCGTAAACTTTCTGTGACAACCCGAATGTTTTTAAACTGTGACAGTTTTCTTTACTCAACTTGATGCATGTTTTTCACCCATTTTTCGAATGATTTAACTTTGCATTCCTAACAAAAGTTGTAGATAATTGTGTCTAGATTATGCATATAAAATTTCATGGATTTTGGTGTTCATTTGATATGTCAATCGGTCGAATTTTCAGAACTGTTTTAAAACCTATTCGGAACCCGCGAGTATGCAGTGAGTTGTGGTCAATTTTTGAGTACCAAGAATTCATTATTTTCAAATTCTTAAAACATGAAAGTTGTTCCTTAACGTGTTTTGTAGTTACTGTAAAAATTTCGCATCGATTGGTTTTGAAATGAATTTTTAATCGGCGTTGCACGAACCTGTGACGGAACCAGTTTTTAAGACATAAATTATTCTTTGCAATGAACTCGAATTTCGACTCACTTCGGAACCTTATTTCCAAAAACTTAAAACATGAAAGTTGTTCGTGTGTGTGTTTTTGAACTACTGCAAAAATTTCAGAATTTTTGGTGTAAAGACGAATTTTTAATTAAGAAAGGCGTAAACTGCCTCGAATAGGATTTTTCGAACTTGAGAAAACTTGAACTATGAAAACGCGATATCGATCATTTGATAACTTTGAAATACGAACTTTCGAAAAATCTCGTTCACTAGGCTGAGCCGATCTTCATGCTATCATTATCTTTGAGACTGCCTCGTTAGTGGTCTCCTTACTATCTGAGATTGCCTCGTTAGTGATCTCGCGCGCTGTATTTTTGGATCGCCTCGTTAGTGGTCCTACTATCTTTTGAGACTGCCTCGTTAGTGGTCTCCCATTGTTTGGACTGCCTAATTAGTGGTCCTATGTTGAGATTGCCTCGTTAGTGATCTCCCGGTATGGTGTCCTCTTCTTAGTCTACGGGATAAAATGTAAAAGACTTGTGTGAGTGTTCCATTATGCTTAAATCGTATTTATCATGTCTTTAAATTATGTATTTAAAATTATGCATCTTAAATTATGCTTTTAATTACACTTTTAAAATTATGTCCTTCAATCATGTTTTCCGCTGCAAATGAATTATGTATTTTAAATTTACGTATGGTAAGCGAAATCTTTAGTTTAAACACATGTAACCCCTTTTATTTGTTAGTTAGGGATTAACTTACTCAGTATATTTTTATACTGACAACCGTTGTCCTCTTTTTTTTACAGAGTATGTCGAGTGACACATACGCATACACTTGGGGGGAATTATTTATGAACATTTTCGCTTTCTGCATCGTATTACTGTTTACCGGGTCTGTTTAACCCGAGGTTTTGGCCGTGTTGGCCGTGATTACATTTCCGCTGCATTTACCTTATCCATGCATGATGATTTTTACTATCGTACTTGATTAAAGTATTATTAAATTCCGGATTCATTGTTGAATGTTTTTAAAACTTTGCATACCCATAAGCCTTGCACCTCCTCAGCGAGCTCGGGAATCCGTGTCTTGCTAGGGAGATGCGGCGGTGACACCTCGGCCTGGGTTACTAAATCCGGGGTGTTACATCAAGTTCGACTAGGCATGCTGTCAAGTTTTTCGAAAAATTCATGCAACTCAGAAAATGTCTGACGGGTTTTGGGGTATCAAATCTTGATGAAAATGCGCGAAAATTTGACACAACCTAGATTAAGATATTAGGAACAAATTTATAGTTCGGAGTTTTTCGTTTCGGGTTCTCGAAATAGGGTTTTTTTATTCGATCTCAGAAAACGCGCAATACTGAATCATTTAAGTGCGATTTTAATGTTTTGATTAAAACTAGTGTTACGAATGATCCTAAGCCATCGATATTGATATGTAAGGCATTATCTTACTTGATATGAGTTCTAGACAGTCTTTGAGTCGTCCGGAATCTACGGATCGTCACGAACGGATCTACTCAACACGATTCTTCCTCCAACAATCTGAGATCCTTGAATCCTTGCTCCACACGCCTCCTTGGTCGGATTTCGTTGCCGGAAAATGGTCGAAAAGCAAGAACTTGGTGTTTTTCGGGTTTGGGGAAGCAAAAAGAGAATTGCAGAGGAGAGGGGCTGCCTTAGGTTGTTTAGGACGAAAATTTGAGTGTCAAATCCTCACAATCCGTTCATATACCCCTACCCTCGTCTGGGATTGTGTTACCAAAGTCGTGGGTCGAAAATAAGGTAAGAAATCACCCGAAAATCGAAAGTTGATTGCCTTCTGTGTAACGGCGCGGCCGCGGCGCGCGATCGCTCAAGACCGTGCGGCCACTGCGCGGCGTCCGGTTTGGCTGCGATCCAGGCTAGGCCGAGCGATCTGTCGGGCCTTTCCTCATCTCTTTCGAGTTTCTATCCTCCTACGTTCTCGGGCTCAGTTTTCCGGGCTATTCTCGGATTATGATTCCTATTCTAAATTTTATTTCGTCTAATTGATTTCGGATTCGGATTCTTGAATCCATTGAATTTGAATTCGTCGGCTTCGAATCCGTCGACCTTCGATTCCCGTGGAATAATTTATTTATTTAAATCATTTCCGACTTTACGGTTTCTCGGAACTCTTCGAATTTAACTGCATTTCTATTATTAAAATCTCGGGTATTACATAATCTTGATTAAAGTATTAATATCTCCTCGTTTCGTCGGATGGTTCGGATGTTTCCGATGGGAATCTAATATTACCATCATGATGGGAATATTGAGGCTTTTTTGGTGGGGAATCACATTCACCAAACCCAACCAATCTTAGATTACCGGAAATCTTTGGATGTATTTTATATTAAATTATCTTTTATACCTTTCTAAATTAAAAAAAATATTTTGTGTAAAAAATTAGTTTAAAAAGACTTATCCCCAATTTTACGAGTGTTTTCATTTAAATTATAAAAGGATTACTCAAAATTTCAATATTTATTTCGTTTTTCTAATTTATTCATTTAAATAAAACAATACTTGGATGAATTAAATTAATATTTTTGTAATTTGTGTGACATGGGTTCTCACCACCATTTGTATAGGTTGAACAAAAAAATAATTTAATTTATCCAAGTTTTTAAGTATTGTTTAATTTAAATGAATAAATTAGAAAAAATTAAATAAATATTGATTTCTTTTGGTGACAAATAAATATTTAAATTTTGAGTAACCCTTTATAATTTTAAATGAAAATACTCATAAAATTTGGGGTAAGCTATAATAATTTTTTACACATAAATTAATTTTATAATTTAAAATTGTATAAAAGATAATTTAATATAAAATACATCCAAAAACTCCGAATAATCTAAGATTGGTTGAGTTCAAATAGTGCGAATGTAATTCCGACAAAAAGTCTCAATATTCCCATCGGAAACATCCCTCCAACGAAACGGTGAAATATTAAATATTTCTACTGTAATCTCGTATCCCGAACCAAACGCCCCGAGTGTCTCTATTACACTAGAAATTATAACACCCCAAAATTTGAATAGTAATAATAAAATAAAAATAAATGGATTGTGTAACCCATAGATTGTTAATGAATTAAAAAGGTTAGATGTTAATTAATTAAAAAATGAATATGCAAAGTATGTATATAGCAATCTTCTGTTTATAGATAATAAAATAAACATAACTTTTTTTAATTTAATTTGGGTGAAGTCGCCACTAGTTATTTTTTAAATTTTTTTAAAGAAAATCGCATCATACCTGGCGATTTTTTGTGTGTAGTATTTTTTTTAAATAAATTTTCAATCACCACTTGAAAAAATTGATCGCCACTTGGCGATTAGTATATCTCTTATCTATTATCTATTATATGTTATAAGAGGGAGAGCTCCCAATCTCCCCTCTTTAATTTCAATTGTGGCCATTGGATCAAGAGTGCAAATTGAATTTGTGGCCGTTGGATCACTAATTTATTTCCAAATCACTCGGGCCGGGTATTCGTCTCACACATCTGCTGCCGTCCCTGTAAACACTGCTCCCCTCGTCTTCGATTCCTCTCTTCCTCTCGCTTGCTTTCGCCATTTTCCTCTCTTCCTTTGGAGGTTTCTGTCCGAGCTTTGCACTTCCGTTGATAATCCGCTCTATTTCGGAGGCTGAATCGGCGGTTGTTTGGAGGGTTCGTTGTTTCTCGTTTTGGTTTCCGCTCTATTTTGGAGGCTGAATCGGAGCTTTGCACTCGCCGCCCCGGTCCGCGCCGCCACTATGGGCACGCGTTCCGCTCCGCCTGCAACCTCACTACGCCCACGCTCGCTTTTAGGTATTGAATCGTATATTTTGTTGTTCAAAATGGGGATTTTCAGTTGCGGCCTGTGATATAAGACTTTTTCTTTGATTTCCTTGTTGGCAGCTGAGTTGCAGTCTCGTCCTTGTTAGCTTTGTTTGAATAGTGTGTTGAAGACTTTTGTGTTTTTGGGCTTCCAGTTCCTTTAATCACCTATTTGTTTTACTTTTCGTTCTTTGTGAACTGCTTATAATTAGGTTTTCCATTGTTTCGGTTTTTGGGTTTTTGCTTGGTTATTCATTGATTCGATTTCTGGGTTTTTTCATATGTATTTCCCCACTGATGAGGTCAAGTTTCATGCCAAGAAGCATGTGGTTTGTTTTCTTTCCGAATGGCTTTGGTTTTTCACTTTTGGGCGTTGGTTTGTTTTGTGTCGTGATGGTGAAATAAATTTGCATGCAACCCATTTCTGATTCTGTATTTTTAAAGTGGCTGAATTTCTAACCCATCTTTTTGTTCGTCTTTAGACTGTTTCTGCTTTTGGGTTTGTTCGAATACATTATTTTACCTTTTTGTTCGTCTTGCTTTACTGTCTTGTTCAAGATTTCCTGAATGCTTCAAAATGCAAATTATAAAATGGCTGAGCACCTAACTGATCTTTTTTGGAATTCGGTTTTTGTAACACCCCGGATTTGATAACCCAGGCCGGGATGCCACCGCCACACCTCCCCAAGCAAGACGCGAACCATTTCGAGCTCACTTGAGAAGATGCTAAGGCTAAGTTGTATCAATAATTTAGAAAAATAATTTAAAACCATTCAAACAGTGCCCGAAGGTTTAAATCAGAGTTAAGTCTAACATGCATAATTTAAAAACAGTGCGGAAGCTCAGTAAGGGCCAAACACGGCCAAACATGAGTTCAAAATTCGTAAAAGAATTTAAAAAAATTAAGTGCGACAAGTCTTCGGAAATTCCCATCCTAAATGGTAAAATGCCATGCGCTAATCTTCCACATCTGAAAAAAAATAGAGACAACGTATCTTATCAGTACAACGGTACTGAGTAAGTTAATATATAGCACAACGAATTTTAAAGATTTAGAAGAATATATAAAAACAAATGGGATTTGTAATTAAAAAGGAAGGACAATTAGAAATAATTTTTCGAAGCCACTTACGCTTTGCCACACAAATAAATTACCATTATTCATTTTAATCGAGAATAACCATTTTTGGGGAATTAAACCCGCAAGAGCTCAAAACACATTATTTTACCATTCTTTGTTTTGATCGAGGACATCCAAATTACCCGCTTGGGCGCTTATGTCCACAAGCCGTCGGTATCAACGATCCTGGGCCGAAGCCTTTTCAGATCAACATCCGCTTGGGCGCTTATGTCCACAAGCCGGCAATAATAACGATCCTGGGCCGAAGCCTTTTCAGATCAACCCACCTCTGGGACTCGTACCCACGAGGGATGTGAAAGCAGTGACCCTATACAGACCACTCCGGAGCCCTAGATAACCCATACGGATACATCTAGGAGTATAGACTCTTACTAACACGAAACCATACTATCATTTGCGCCGTTTTGGCCACAAAAAGAGGGGGCGGCCCAACGAGCTCACGCCAAGTGCACTTACCCTCTAATACATTGGCATCCCACTCGATCAAAACTCACAAAGTTTAGAATCACATTTCTTTTTATAACATCACCACATTTCCAGATTTCACATAATATAAAAAACGAGTAACAATCGACTCTTAGTTCATCGAATATTCAAAATAGCATTTACCGACCAAAAGTGACATTGTGGTAGTTTCTGAAATCGCATTTAAAAATGCAACAAATTATTTTTAAAAGTTCTGGAAAAATTACAGTGGCTAGGAAACATCAAAAATAAGCATTTTTCATAGAAATAGCCATCTCAAAATTCGGACTCTAAATAGGTCATTTTAACCGATTACAGAAAGCTACTGATTTACAATTTCTCATGCTTCAGTAAATCCGACCACAGTGAGTTCAAAAATTCATAACAATTTCATACGTACTCCAAAAACCATGAAATTTTACAGGGATGATCTTGACACATATTAGAACAAATTTCATGAAGACATCAAGCACTAAAAACAATCATAGGCAAGAGTGATTCGAACAACAAAAACTGACTACATACATACATCAAAACTGTCAACATATATGCAGAAAATACCAGATCGAATTTGGATGACCAAAACATGTCCAAAAATTATAATAATTTACAGAGAGCATCTTTAGGACATTAGGAACAAGTTTCATTTTTGTAGGTTCTTCTAAAAATGTACGGATCATGGTCGATTACTCAGAACAATAAAATTGGTCATAGGAAACCCTATTTGACAGATTTTGTAAGAAAGAGAGATCATCCCATATCTCGAGTTATACTCAACCAAAACTCCTAAAAATCGACGTGCACAATACTAACTTACATAGGAACAAGGTAGAGTTGAAATCGTCCTTGGTGGTCTCCCTGAGATCGTCCGAAACAGACTCTACAGTCCCCACGAATCAACACCCTTCTCCCATTGAACCTATTTTGGAGTTGTCGGAGGAAAACTCAGTTCTAGGATAGAAAACTCGAACCTAGGACCAAGAGAAAGGAATAGAACTCTTACCTACACACGTGAGAATGTATTGGACCTCTTGAACACGTCCACACTCCCTGGAAAGATGATAAACAACTCACAAACTCACCAACACTCACTATGGAACTATTTTCGGATAGAGTGCAAATGGATGGCTTTGGGGCTTATTAGGGGTACTTATAGGGGTAGGGAGCAATCCAATGACTGCCATAGGATACTAGGGAGATGAGAGGATGAAATGCAACCCATAACTCCCGAATTAATCCCGTCAATCCTCATCCAAAACCCCCACTCACCCCACCCCATGACTCCATAGGATCCCCTTGGTGCCCAAGTTTCAATTATGAGCTGACTTTGTGGGGATTTAATACACCCAAAACCTATCCAAAACCCTCCCCACACGTCCTTCAACATCAGATATTCAAAAAGGAGTCGTTTGGAATCGCCCACCACTATTATCATGGCAAAAAAATGCATGAACCGTTATGACTTGTCATAACAGCAGAGTGGCGCGCTGGTGGCGCGCCCCGCGCGGCCACCTGCTCGCGTTTTTCCTTTTTTTTTAACTTTTTTTTAAAAAAAATCATAATATGAATTATCCGAGATCGTTGGGATAATTCGATAAATCTATCCCGAGTTGCGACTGTCCGAAATATTTAATTCCGTTCTCTCGGAATTATTTCGATAAATAAATCCAAATTCTTAAACTTCGGATTTTAAAACTTGATGTCGATTTCTCGGGTATTACAGTTTTGGTCGCTTTTTGAAGGTTGACGCACTGTTTTCTATTACATGATGACCACTCCTGCACGCAAGAGCAAACTTATTCTATTGAAAATTCAAGGATAATGCATGTGATGTTGTGTACTTGATGAAATAGCTTACTAATTGTATCTTGGAGATTCTTCCGATGTAAAGTGATCATAGTTGTCATGAAGAAATAGTTACTAAATGAAATGCTGAAGTTAGCATGCCCTAAATTCTAAATCTGTGTTTATTGCTTGCAATATCCATGACAGTTAAGTTGAGAAAAGTTGATGTAAAGAACAGATATAGATTGTGGCACATCTGGTTCTTGGCATGGGATAATGTATTCGTTGACAAATATGAATATGAGATATATTGATTAAAATTATATTGACATTCCTTAACAACAACTCTCTAATTTGTGGCTAAAGGGAAACCGGCCCTGCCAAGTAATTTTGAGGAAAATACATGGGCGACACTCAAGTCTGCTATTCGTGCTATATTTTTGAAGCAACCCGATCTATGTGACCTGGAGAAGCTCTATCAGGTAATTATAGCTTTAAACTTTTAATTCTTCTTCTTCTACTTCTTCTTCTTCTTCTTCTTACTACTACTACTACTACTACTACTACTACTACTACTACTATTATTATTATTATTATTATTATTATTATCTCCTAAGCACTGACCGTCTGATGTTTGACTCAGGTTGTTAATGACCTTTGCCTGCACAAAATGGGAGGAAGTCTTTACGGAAGAATTGAAAAGGAGTGTGAATCCTACATATCTGCTGCTTTACAATCTTTGGTTGGCCAAAGTGGAGATCCTGTAGTCTTTTTGTCACTTGTTGAGAAGTGCTGGCGAGACTTTTGTGATCAGATGTTGATGATCCGTGGTATAGCATTATATCTTGATAGAACATATGTGAAGCAAACACCTAATGTGCGGTCATTGTGGGATATGGGCTTGCAACTTTTCTGCAAACACCTTTCGGCAGCTTCAGAAGTGCAACACAAAGTCGTATTTGGCCTTCTGAAAATGATTGATAATGAGAGGTGATCGAGATCGGAAAGAACACCAACGGCGAAAGCACTCTGCTGGGCCGACACTGACACTGAGAGACGAAAGCTAGGGGAGCGAATGGGATTAGTATCTCTATCATCACCATACTTCATCATCCGCCCCACAAGCTCAACCTGGTTGTTATTCCTGTTGAGCTTGGACACTAAATACAGAAACGAAGAAGGTAATTTATTGCTCTCGCTTTGCGAGTCCAATCTATATTTTTGCTCGTAAAACGATCCCTTTCGACGTTGCACAAAAGCCATTACTTTACGCTCAGCTAGCACTAAAAAGGCTACTCCTAGTAGAAGTGGTAGAATTATTCCAAGTATTTCAGCTGGAGTTCCTCATTTTATTCGGAAATAATTTTCAAGTGCAGCCGAACAACCAGGAGGTGAATCAGAGGGAGGGAGAGAGCAGCCCTCGTGTTTCGGCTAGTGTTCCAACCTCCCCGGTAGCTATAGAGATCCCCAGAGGAGACATCCTAGAGATCTATCTCTATTATTTAAGGCCTGGCATTTGTTTAGATACAAAATCTAAAAATAGTGTTTCGATTGATGCTGTCATATGTCTTTCTGGATGTCTGTTGTACATTATCTTCAATGATCTTTTAGTGCAGTCATCAATCGGTTTCTTTGTAGACCAAATTTAATATGCTATCTTGCATTAGGGAACACAATATATATTTGTAAAACATAAACTTTCCTTACTGCTTACATTATTTCTTTGGTGTAGAACTCTTCTTAACCATATAATGAAGATGTTCACTGCACTGGGAATTTACCCCGAAAACTTTGAGAAGCCATTCCTTGAAGGCACTTCTGAATTTTATGGAGCTGAAGGTGTTAAATATATTCAACAGGCAGATGTACCAGACTATCTGAAGCATGTAGAGGTGTGATTTCATTATGTTATTTTCTGGTTCGTTTACATAAGAATAATGTTTTTGCATCATTATGATCCCAGTTTCACCATCTGCGGATTCTTCGATGGTTTTTGTTAACCCCTTCCAATTTTTGGTGCTGCTATGTTGTTATCTGGCTCCTCAGACAAGGTTGCAAGAAGAACATGAAAGGTGTTTTCAACAAGGTCTATATGTTTTACTCTCATGTATGCGTTTTGTTGAAGGAAACCATCATTAGTCTTATCGTACTTACACATTAGTTATTTAAATTAATACCTGACAGAAAACTAATAACTAAATGGTATAATATTTGGGAGAATGATCTATGTTTGATAATCGAATAAGAGGCCACACCATGTTCGAATATGTGCTTTCTTGGCCTTTAAATAAAGATTCAGGTGGACAACGGCTTGTGCCAGTTGGTCTTAATTGCAGATGATCAATGTATTGAAGATGATTTCACTATATGGTATATGGATCACATCATCATTGAATTGCTTAAGCTCTTAAGCTTCTAAATGGAGATTGACTTCTTAACTTTTTGTGTTTACCATGTTAGCCCAGGTACGAGTGAGTGTGGCCTGACCTCGATAAATTTATGCTGCTACTCAAAATTGTTTTTCATGACAAAGTGGATAAATCTATCTTGCAGAATGGTTCTACTAATGGCTATGCCAATGGAGATAGAGATATTCTTTACGATATGCCGCATCCTGTGCAGGTAGTGAGCATATTATTCTGATTCTTGCTGTACAACTTTAAAGTGACATTGTTTCTTTTACCTAATATCTGTATCTTATCCTAAGGAACAAACATTACTGTAAAGAAAGAAATTCTTACTGCAGCATCTGACCAATCTTGCACTCACTTGGAATCTGACATATCTGGCACTGGATTAATGTAAGTCCTTCTTTATGTTATTTGGCATTTCGTTTATGCAAAATCTGGATGTCCTGATCATTATGTATTTGGCAATCTGTTAACTTTCAGAGAGGAAGAATGACTTCCATTTGACTAATTTATGTTGCTCTACTCGATAGACGGATAGGTGCCAAACTGTGGACCATGTTGGTGTTTCTTGTGAGAATTTGATTGAGGTTGTAGAGGAAGCAGAGAGGTTACTCAATCTGCCTCTACAAACTTTTCTATTTTTATACAGATAAAGGGGATGACACTACCCTAAGTGAAAACGCATTGCTACCTCATTTCCCTACTTGCATGTTAAGAACAGCTCTAACTTAATATGCAGATATCTTGATAATGGAAAAATTCACTACGCAGCACCCCTGATGGAAGTTCGTAAGAGGGGTTTAAAGGTGGTGGTTGCCGGGATCCCCAAGACAATCGACAATGACATTCCGGTAATTGTTTTTCTTGCACTTGTTTATATCCACAACAGAAGTTACTTTCAAACTTTACATACCGGTCAGCCTTTTGCCCTTTCCATTGTGCTGGTATTCTCCATCCAAGAAATTATATCGACTGCCTTCTGTAAACAGGTCATTGACAGGTCATGTGGTTTTGATACGGCTGTAGAGGAAGCTCAACGTGCCATTAACGCTGCACATGTTGAAGCTGAGAGTGCCGAGAATGGAATAGGTGTAGTCAAACTAATGGGTCGCTACAGCGGTATGATGGATATAATCTTTGGCTCTTTAGTAGTGAATAACAAATTTGCACCACTTTTATACTAAAGTCTTCATCTTTCAGAAAATTTGAGGCTGCAAATTTCTATGAAAAACTGAAGCAAGGACGCTTCTAATTAATCAAAGCTTTCTAATTACTTACAATTTTTGAGTGATATTTTTGAGTGATATCATTCATTCATTAGCTATGACATCCTGTTTTATTGTATGACCAGTGTTTTCTTTTATGGCTGTGCTTAGTTCTTACATATGACTTCCCTAGGTACTAAATCACCAAGGTTATCATGGTGCAGCTGCTGATGTTTGGTCATGTGGTGTGAATCTGTATGTATTAATGGCGGGATACCTTCCATTTGACGAGAAAGATCTTCCTTCCCTGTACAACAAGGTAATTTATTTATTTTTTCCATTCTTAAGTTTCAAATTTGTTATTTGTTATATGTATGAACAAGTAGCTGTGTCATGTGGTTTGCTTTAGCTTGCGTATTATTCTTGTGTCATGCAGGCTCTTTGGATTCTTTAACTTAAAAAATGTACACATTACCTATCATTATGATTTCAGAGCAAAAGATTGTCACTATTTTCTAACAGTTAATTTAGATGTACACTGTGCTTTGCTCTGCAATATTTTGTCCCCTGTTTACATTGGAAGCCACTACTATCTATTTCTTGTGCATTGCCTGTTATTATGTTGAATTTTTTCCAATTGCATTTTCCAAATTAGATTATCTGGAAGTTGTTTAGTGAATTCAATGTTTTGTTTTGTCTATTTGATTTCCTTATATGATTGTGATTGTGCTTCCGAGGATTTGCCATGGTTTTTCTCTTTCTAAAGCTCAGATTTCCCCAAATTTGCCAACTTTTGGCGTTGCTGATTTCCCAAATCAACTAGCAGGGAAAGCATTATTCTTTGTAGGTCTCAGATTTTCCCAAATTATTTCAACCTTTCTTTCTAGCACCATTTAGGCCCCACATTCACAGAATTTAAATCCATATCATGGTTTGGTGGTTCTACTGGTATTTCTCGTCGCATTCTTTAAATCATATACTTTGTTTTTCCTCCCCTTTGGTTTTTTTATGTGAGATGCAGAAACTTCTTAAAGATGATGCACTTTATAAGGGGAGTAAATCGACCAACATAATCGGTAAGTTTAAGCTCCATCATTGTTTAGTTTCTTCTTTTGTTTTGTGAACAAGTTTAGTCTACCAGAAACGCTTGATCGCTTTATTGGCTTCATGGTGGAAAAGTTGCCCTTTGTTGTTCTCGCAAGTTATTCTAAATTCTAAAGGTTCTCTTATTATATCAAGATATCAAACTTGCCGCAAAATGTGTTTAACATATTGGGACTTCCGCTCTCTTGCAATACTAACAAGGAATTCAAAAGTTCAGAACTGGTTGTTTCTTATCGAGCTTGCTCTGAAAATTCGTTTGCTTCTCAATAGAATAGACATTAGCATTGTGGTGAATATCTGAATACATTTAGTGATATGATGTGTAGTCAACGTTTTGTGAAAATAATAAGAATAATAAAAAAACCATGTCATGTTCATACTTTTTATTGCTCACGTTTTAGTATCACATGTTTTTCTCCTGTTTGCTCCTACAGGGAAAATATGAAGAATTTAAAATTCACATCAATGCACTGGTTGCAAAAGCCCAAAAATTTCATGAAGAAGCTTCATCGATCATGCACGCGGGTACCATGGTATATTACGAGGGATCATGCAGGATGATCCAAGTAATTAGTTTCCTTAAACAGTACAAGTGACGGTCCCACCTTATTTCCATCTATACTAAAAGAGTGTTCGGGTAAGCTTTTTTAAAAATGGCTATGTTTTCAGCTTATTACACAATGTCCTTTTTTAAACAGCGGTTCTTTGTTTTGGTAAATAAGATAATGAGATTTATGAATTATTTAAGGATTAGGTAATTTAGAAATGAGATTTATATTCAATTATTAGTAAACCTTTAGATTTAGAAAGCTGGTGCTTATTGAATAGTTTCCATATATACTTATGGTGTTGGATTATGAATTTAATCTTCTCCTCCTATGTTTAGCTTTCCCAAAAGAAAGGAGTTTAAAACTATTCTCTTACATTTGTCTCATTTATCTAGGGATTGCACTATAAGAGTTTAGGCATGATTCGTTTCTTGACATTTATTTATAAGATGTTAATGTTAGCATGCTTGCAAACATAACAATTGTTCTTTCAGAGTAGCTTAATTGAGCGAGCTGTTGTATAATTGAAGTAGTTTGATTTAAAAGTCTATGGGTATGAGTTGGGTTGTGGGAGTTTGTAGTATTGTAGCTGAGGGATAAAGATAGTACTGATGATGAGGTCATTAAACCTTATACTCTTAACGACACTGATTCTGACTTTCTCTTAGTTATAAAGGTGAAATCTTTGCTTCTTTAGTAGTCATATCTGTGTCTTTTTCTTTTCTTTTTTTTTGGACTTATAATAATATTTATTAAATGTAATTAGATGTATCAAAAAGGAAAAATGTCTCATCATTGGTAATGTTTAGTATGGGTTAGAAGTTTGGAATAAACAGATAGACTGGTATGAGTTTATAAGTTATTTTATTGTACTAGGCTTGTCGTAAATTTTGGAATTTGTTGTTGATTTTTGCTTGATTTCATTTAGTTTGATTGTACATTTGGGGGACAGGTATTCTGTTGCTCGGTTTTTTGGCTTTGATTAGTTCGTAGGTTGTATGTTAAGTGTGACTTGGAGTCAATGTGCAAAGAGGATATTTCCAGGGAGTAGTGATCGGTATGTCAGTCCTACTAACTCTCATAATTGTTTTGTTGATTTATGTTTGAATTTAGGTTTCCATATCTTTCAAGGGTTATGGTAAAATTTTGAGCTCGCGGGTTTCGTTCCACCCCAACCTTGTCACCGTCGCCGTCCGCCTTCCTCTGGTGTTTGTGTCATTCGAGGAGGGATGTGTTTTGTCACCGCCGCGGGTATTCCTATTATTAAATCTACATTTCTTTAACACATGATTGCTTTGTTTCCTCTCCTAAAT
Organism: Hygrophila difformis; assembly: GCA_030278955.1. NCBI lineage: Eukaryota > Viridiplantae > Streptophyta > Magnoliopsida > Lamiales > Acanthaceae > Hygrophila > Hygrophila difformis. Next base: position 30,505,437 of record JAOANR010000004.1, on the reverse strand, counting down.
CTCACATTGAAGAGCAATGAATTAATCGCATCAAGACTTATTTGCTCAAATGGGTGTGGAAACCAGCTTATAGGAGAAACCAAATGGGTGTGCTTTTAATTTGCTTGCCTTGTCAGTTACAAAATTTATTGTTCTTGAGTAGGTTCGGCAACGAGATCCAGCAGATGAGCTTCATTACAGTGAACAATTCTATTGGGGTGTGTGTGTGTGTACGTGTTGATATGCATGAGTATCAGGTAAACTTGAGTTGGGGTTAGAAATACATCCTCAAATACACCTAGGGTGTGGATATTGGGGAAGTTCTTTGAATCCTTGATCCTACATTGTCCTGTTGATTGAGCTTAGGGAAAATAACGGTACTGGGCTGGTTGTTCGTTTGATTTCTTGCTCATATGCTAGAAATTACATGAGAGATGGTCAATGTTTTGATTATTGGAGTGTTTGGATGTGAAGTTATGTTTTATTTGGTTGAATTTGTGGGTGATAAGTAGCGTCTTACTCTATTGAACACTTAACAATTTTCTTATTTTTATTTTTTCATCTTCACGCTCACATTTTCAATTTCACATATAATATAGCTATTAATATCTTCTCAATATACATGCCTGGACTGGGGATTTTACGAGGATTGGTTCTTTGAAGTCAGGACCTTTTGTGTTCTTTCTATGTAGTTGGTTTTCCACATTTTGTGTTTGGTGCATTATAAAAAGTAACATGTTTTTGTGGTTCGACAAAGTAATTATAGCTAATTCAATTTTTATTACTTCTATATTTTTTTATTGCGAGACCAAATGAATAACTTGTCTGCAAAAGCTATTTTGAAGATTGAACTATGAGTCTTGGTAGGGTATTTTGAAGATCTTCTGGGTTTTCAGGTTTCAGAGGCTAAGCCGAAATTCAGGAGAAGACCTTCTGAAAAGCTGAAAAGATGGTGATTTTTGTTCAAATGCATTAAGTATTGAATCTTCAAATTGGTTGGTGGTAAAATTCTTTTGCCCTTTTCTATTACAAAAACTGAAGTGAACAATTTAGGCTTGAAAGCTGCATCGTTCTTGCTAAAATGAGTTTTTGTAAGATTTATGCCTGAGTTCTTCGATGAATATTAACTGTTGTTTCGTTATGTTCTTCATTCAACGAAAAAGTCAGAATAAAGGACTGCCACTTATAGTTCACTCTTAACTAAGGCTCTTTGTTTAGTCACACATTTTGATCAATTTTGGTGTTTTAGGCCGAGGTTTAACAGCAAAGGGGAGTTCTCCCTCAATTTTTGCTCTTACAATATTGAAAAAGTTCAAGAACACTGTAATCATCAATGTAAGTGGCCCTTTTGATTTCCTTATTTGATATTTGGGGATGTACGTTATTAGTTTGACTTTTTATTGGTGGTGAAGTTAAAAAGAGATAGAAAGAGATGGTAATCCTCTATAATAGATTATGCAAATTGGATAGTATTAAAAAATCGACAAGATAGCTGGAACAGAGGGAGTAAAATATAAGGAAGACAAAGTCGCTCACCTAAAAAATATTATTTATTTTCCCATGGGCAGTTGTGTATCCAAATTATGTTGTGCATCGCACAATAACTCTACTAGTATATTATAAAAGAAGCTCCAAGACTTTAATTGGAATTGGGACCGTTGGATTGCACATTTAATTGGAATTGGGGCCGTTGGATTGAATTTCTCTTTATACGTTCTCATCTTCGTTTCTTTCACCCCCATTCAGATTTAATTGCTTTTCTCGCCCGGAGCTCTCGCGAACCCTACCCCGTCTCCTCTTCGATTTGTTTCTGCGCACAGTCTCCTCTTCCGTTTCTCTCACGCTGATTTGCAGGAATCGCGTGCTTCCCGGAGGTTCTTCGCCGCTCCTGTTTCTTTTGGTGGATCCTGGGTTGGATTCTGGAGTGTCTCCGTCACTTTGCACAGGCAGGAGAAAATTAGGGCACACAAGAAAATCGCGATGAAGAGAGGGATGGAGCAGCGAGTTGGACGAGGGAGAGTCAAATGGCTTTGGAAGCCTCGATGGACGAGAGGGAGGGCACACAAGCCTTCGTCTTTCGGGCGGGAGAGGCTACGTTGTCGGCGATGGGGCGGAAGCCATAAGGCAGCGCCGCCCCTCCTTCTTCTCTGCCTCCGTTTCATTTTCTTTTCTTTTTCTTTTTTTGGTTTTTGGTTTCTGACTTTTGATTTGTGGGTGCTTCCGAGTACTTAGATGATGATGTGAGGGATGGTGACGGGAAAGGAAAAGTGCCGCGGTGGTGGAGGTGTCGGATTTTGGGCTGGCGAGCGCCGTCGCCACCGTCTCCATCTCTTACCACCACCACACTACGCGCTGCAATGGAGCAGCGGAGCCGCCGACAGGTGAGCGGTGACTCGGCTGTGGGCCAGTTTTCTTGTTCTGCTTTAATTCCATTCTGTGTTTGAAGATTGCGACATTGGAATTTAGTGTTTTTTTTTTTTTTTGAAATTTCAAATTCTTTTGCAGGTACAAAGACAGTTTATTACCATATGGAGTGGGGAAGGAAGAATATATTTGGCTTCTTGGGTATTTATCTTTAATTTTCCAAAACTTGGATAAATTAGAATTCAGTACTCATCAGAAAATTTTATACCAGCTTTATGTCATAAAAGTATATCTCTTCTTTAAAGATTTTCATTAAGAGAAGCAACAAAAGCAAGAACATGATTTTTTACTGACTTGGGAAATGGGCAAGAAAGTGGAAATTAGTTCGTCCACCTTCCGAAACAAACATAAGAGGTAACCGAAGCAGGCACAAAAAGATTAAATTTTCAACTAATGAAAGAGATGAGTTGTGTGGTGTTGGTTCAACAAAAGATGTAGACTTGGAATGGAAAATTAATATGGCAAATGACCTCTATATGGCTCCTAATTTTGTTCACAATACATAATGCAATTAGTATAACCCACTTACTTGAATGGTCTGTCTGTGCTGCTTGTTGATGTTGATCTGAACTGTTGCTCTCTTGAATTCAAGATTTTTGCTTTGCACAACATCATAATCCAAGTGATTCTTGTAGTCAAGCATATCCAATCCCTTGCATATGAATTCAAAGAGAGTTTTCAGATTTTCTGGGCTAGGTGCAGTCACAAAAATATTGGAATAACCTGCAGCAACATCATAATTTAGTGTATTTTTGTTGATCTTGTTTTGGGTCGAATAATTTGGGGATTGTGTTTTTAATCGTTTAATTTCACATTTAGAAGTTGGATATATTAGATTGTTCAATAAATTTGGTGTTTGTAGAGTCTTTTTGATTGTTAGATTAATTTTTCCTCCAAGAAGCCCAAAGGTTTGACTGATCTTATGTTTGCCCTTTGTTTACTTCTGACCAAAATATGAACTGTAGATTCCCTTTCTGACTCCTGGCTGTGAATCTCTGTATGCTTTCTCTGTATCCCCTTTTCGATGCATTAATGACTTATAATGATTTGTTCTTTTTACATCGATTTGTAATGTTGAGTAGGCATTGTGAAGTTCTTTTTAATAGGGTTAGTGGAGTGTAGTTTTTGTTCAGTTTGAGTTGGCCTAGAATTTATTCATGATTGAAAACTGACTGTCAGTGCTGGGTTGCAAAAGTGGCATTGTGAAGTTTGACGATGCTACTGGAAATGAGAATGAGCTCGGATTTTTGCAGCATCTTATGTTAAAAGTTTCTTATTCGATTGTGCAGAAAGATAATGCTGTGTGCTTTTATTAGCTTTTTTTTTCTTTATTTTTTTGCGTTTAATTATGTTTTGATGAATTCCTTTTAAGTGACAATTTGACATTAAGCTGCATTTCACACTTATGCTTTCATTGTATGTCACTTATTCCCTTATATCTTAATTGGGTTTTGAGTGGTTCAGGTTTCATGATACTTATGTATATATTCGAGACTTATCTTGATCTGCGACAGCACACTGCCCATGAGTTGCCCACTCTTCCAAAGCCTTTAATAGGTGTAATCAGTGAAGAAAAGTTTGAAAACTCTCGTGCATATAGTCTTGACAAAAGGTTTGAGCAATTAATTTTATTTTTTCCCTTGAAGACTATCGGATCTCTTCTTATTGCTTGTTTTGTAGCTAGCCAATTGTGTTTTGGCCTTTTATTGCTACCAGCAATTTCCATTTTCTTCATGAATTTGTTACCATCGTTATGGACTCTGGAATAATATGGATTTTCCGGACAATAAGAATCCAAATTGATCTAAATATTCAATTTATGATTAAGCTGAAATAGTGGGTGGCTTGGAGCATTACAATGAAATAACTTTGTTACTAGATGGTTTAGTTATCACAGGGGATTGACGTTTAAAATTTACTTATCAAAGAATTGCTTCTTTTCTTGGGCATGAATGTTGCCCCAATTACATTGAATAGTCTTATTGTGGCTTCTGTAATTTTCGCTGTTAGTATTATGACTTATATGTTGTCTGATTAATTCTTCAGGTTAGAGGTTCTCATGTGGGAACTTATTTCCCGAGCTCCAGCAATTTGGCAGCACACTCAACGTTATCTTAAAAGAGGTGCTTCAAACCTGAAGACTGTTCATCACTTGGATTTTGATGCTCCAACTCGTGAACATTGCCAGCAACTGCCTGATGATAAAGTATTCACAATGAATTTCTAAATCATGGTTGCTATGTTTCTTGCATTCCTGCATTCACCAAATAATTATAACTAATATGGTTTCCTCCTTTTGGTTTTATAATGTTCATTGCATATGCGATGCTCATTTCTGTGTACTTGTTCCTTTAATTTCTGGTGTGATGACTAATATGGTTCCTCCTTTTGGCCAGACATGTAAATGTTTTAAAATTATTTCAAGGTTGGTTTGATAGATTTGGATTTGGAAGATAAATTTAAGGAATAAACTTGGCGCCTATTTAGTGTTAAATTCATCCTTGAAATCCATTCATCTGTCAAATCCAATATAATAGCTTTTAGGAGGTCATTACTTGTGAAGGGTTGGTTTCAAATGGTAAATAAAATGGCAGTAATATTCAATAATTACAAAATGACATATGCTGATTGATGATAACATATAAAGAGAATAATGATTTGTTCTTTTTACATCGGTTTGTAATGTTGAGTAGGCATTGTGAAGTTCATTTTAATAGGGTTAGTGGAGTGTAGTTTTTGTTCAGTTTGAGTTGGCCTAGAATTTATCCATGATTGAAAACTGACTGTTAGTGCTGGGTTGCAAAAGTGGCATTGTGAAGTTTGACGTGCTACTGGAAATGAGAAGAGCTCGGATTTTTGCAGCATCTTATGTTAAAAGTAATTATTCGATTGTGCAGAAAGATAATGCTGTGTGCTTTTATTAGCTTTTTTTTCTTTATTTTTTTTGCGTTTAATTATGTTTTGATGAATTCCTTTTAAGTGACAATTTGACATTAAGCTGCATTTCACACTTATGCTTTCATTGTATGTCACTTATTCCCTTATATCTTAATTGGGTTTTGAGTGGTTCAGGTTTCATGATACTTATGTATATATTCGAGACTTATCTTGATCTGCGACAGCACACTGCCCATGCGTTGCCCACTCTTCCAAAGCGTTTAATAGGTGTAATCAGTGAAGAAAAGTTTGAAAAGTCTCGTGCATATAGTCTTGATAAAAGGTTTGAGCAATTAATTTTATTTTTTCCCTTGAAGACTATCGGATCTCTTCTTATTGCTTGTTTTGTAGCTAACCAATTGTGTTTTGGCCTTTTATTGCTACTAACAATTTCCATTTTCTTCATGAATTTGTTACCATCGTTATGGACTCTGGAATCATGTATTTTGGAGTGCTACGCTGGTTTTCGAAGGTAATCCCTTTATAACAAGCGTCTTCTTTTTGGTCCTTCAAAGATGCCTTTCACTTATTATTACTATTTCGTTTCTTTTAACTACAGAAATCGGGAGAGTTTTAGGTATATGCTGGCCTCAGTGCAGACGATGAGATATTTCACACTCTTGCATTTTTAGATGGTGTTATGTTTTGGTCACAGGTGCATACTGAAAAGAGGGGACATCGTCGCATAACTTCTTCCTCACCAAATTCCATGATTCCCTGTTCCTCTACAGCCCTTCCCGTTGTCGTCATGGTTTTTCATCCATAGCCACACTCCATCGGCAGGCAGTAGCCAATTCGATCACCAAACATAACATTAAACTCACCTACAATTGCCTTCAATTCTCTATCTTCTTTCTTACCGACTACGCATTCGCCATTTCCCAATCGTTTCGGCTCTGCTTCGGTATTTGTTGCTTCGCTTATTTCGCTCTACACCGCGATGCTTGAAGCTCCAATTGCCGCATTCTCCCTTCTTCCTGTCCGTCGTCCCGCCAGTGGCTCTTTGAGGCAAGGATTATAAGAGGTTTGCGTTCTTTTTGGACAGTGCTTAATTCGACAGTGCAAAACGCGTTTTGATTTATGGTTTTTTGTTCTTTTTGTTTCAATCAATAGCAAAGGGAATTTTTGGTACTCGGGGATTCGGATTCAGGGCAACCGATTTCAGGTAAGAGTTAACACGTCTCATATTCAGTGTTTTTGTTTTCCATTTTTTGGGTTTGTGTTGATTATTGTATCCAAGGTTCAATTTTTATGCCCTAGCCCGTAGGATTTTTGCTCTTTCGTTTGAAATTGAAGTTGGATCTTTGGTTTAGAAAAACAATGTGTATAATATTTGGCTTTTGGTTTCTAGATTTGACAGTGCTGGGTGAAGAATCTCTTTGCTAACTATTTACATACAACTGTGAATTCCATTTGACAGATTTGGGATTTGAGCTTCAAATCTGTGGATGAATGAGCAGACATTTTCTTTCACACAATTTTACTCTTCCCGTTTTATTTTTTATTTATCCGATGTTTCAAGTTGAAAAATATGCTCGAGAGTCTGGATACTTTAATTTTGGTAATTTTTGCGGTTTGGCCAATGTTCTACGATTTTGACAACACTATGTTTTTCCTGCGGTTAATTTTGAGATTCATATGCCACTTGATGAATTACGGTTTGCGGTGAAAACTGAAAACCCCGTGATTTTACTTTTGATTCCCCTTTCTACCTGCATGTATATTGCTACAATTGAGGAGGATGAGGATGACGGAGAAGGAGGATGAATGACGGAGGTGCCGGAGAAGGAGAACGTCGACGTGTTGAAGGTGAAGACGAAGAGAGGGACGGAGATCGTGGCGGTGTACGTGAGGAATCCGGCGGCTAAGCTGACATTGCTGTAATCGCACGGCAACGCTGCTGATCTAGGGCAAATGTACGATCTGTTCGGTGAACTCAGCCATCATCTCAGAGTCAATCTGTTGGGGTACGATTTCTAAAATTATGATTGATTTCCGCTTTTCTTTCATATTTAAGGGGATTTGATGTGGCAAATTTGAGGGTTTTATGACTAGATATTTTAAGTATCTTTATTTGTTTAGCAATCTGAAAGTTCTTCGCCGAAAGTAGATAGACCTTTTGATTGAGCTGTAAATTGCTGTTCTATAGATGATTGTGGCTGCTAAATCTTACAGTAATAACTTAAACCTGACAGATTGATGCTATGTGCAATATGAATTTATAGATTATGCAGGTCCAATGACGAAAAAGCCGAACTGTTTAGATTTCAATTTCTTTTTGGACAGGTATGATTATTCAGGTTATAGGCAGTCAACTGGCAAGGTATGAGCGAAGGAAGAACATAATTCAGTTCCGAAAATTTAATATATTTATTTAGTAATTGAAAAAAATCGGTGAATTAAACATAAATCCTAAAACTATGAGCTTAAACTCCCACCTAAACACCTTTTTCCGATTCAATCGCAGGCACTTCCAATCGCTTCCAATACATTTCTGAATTGTTATCCACCCTTTGGGCCAGCGGCGGGAGGAGGAATTCAGGTGGTACCTGGTGTTTCTTGCTTCCTGAAAATTTGCCATTTTGTTTTTAAACTTCATTATTGGTAGAATTACAGACTTAGGCCGTTTCAGTGTCAGTGCTTCTTGTTTCATTGTTGTTTCATGTTTCATTTTTTGTTTCTTGTTCCACCGGTCCAGTTTGTTCAGTATTTCCTTGCTCATTTTTCCTCAATTCTAAATATCTTACCCGAATTTGTTTGAAGCGCTTCTGTTTAATCTTCTATTGTATTCTCCTTTGGCTATCAGTGTTACGGATACATTGTTCTCCTGAAATACATTTCAAGACGAAATTCTGGTCGTATAATGATATGAATTGACCAAGAGGTTGTTTTATTGCATATTCTTTATCTTATTTGCGCGAAATAGTACATTATAAAACTATTTTGTGGTCACAATGATTTTGTGTTCTGTCGTTGTTTATATGCTCCATTTTTTTTCAATTGAAACTTCATCTGAGTTATTGTAATCGATACTGAACTTAGTTTGTGTATTTTTGCATCAGAATTTGGCTGAAATGGATTCCTTTTCGGAATATGGTGATGCAAGCAAGTATAAACTCCAGGAGATCATAGGGAAAGGCAGCCATGGTGTTGTTTGCTCAGCAACCGACACTCACACTGGTGTTAAAGTGGCAATTAAGAAAATAAGAAACATCTTCGAACACATTTCTGATGCTGCTCGAATTCTTCGAGAGATAAAGCTTCTAAGGCTTTTGCGACACCCATATATTGTTGAAATTAAACACATCATGCTTCCATCTTCAAGGAAAGAATTCAAAGATATTTATGTTGTTTTTGAGTTAATGGAATCAGACCTCCATCAAGTCATTAAGGCTAATGATGACTTAACGCGAGAACATCATCAATTTTTCCTTTATCAATTACTACGTGCTCTCAAATACATTCACATAGGTAATTCCTTTTGCTTATGTCCTTTTCACACCTCCCTTAGTTTCTCTGTGTATCCCAAAACTAATAAAAGAGATGCCTATGACCACGGACCAGACCTTGCTTTGTGGTGGTTTTGTCTCTGGCTTTTCATTCGTTTGATTATTGGGCTGTTTTAGGGCGCATTCATTAAAACATCTGACATTGATGTTTCTTACTGCAGCAAATGTGTATCATCGAGATTTAAAACCGAAGAATATATTGGCAAATGCAAACTGTAAACTCAAGATTTGTGATTTTGGATTGGCTAGAGTTGCTTTTGATGATTCACCAACAACTATATTCTGGACGATATGGAATTTGACCCCTAGATGTTAGATTCTGTTCCCTATTTGCCTGTTTCTGAAAATAACATTTTTTTTTGTTATAAAATACAGGATTATGTTGCCACAAGATGGTATAGAGCTCCAGAATTTTGTGGCTCATTTTTCTCAAAGGTTTGTTATTCTAATCTGTTGCTTTTTGATGATTATTGAAACCTTCAGTGTCTTTTGTTATCTGATTGTTTCTTCGCACCTGTTGATATTGGTTTCATTTGTTTTAACAATTTATGACTTGGGATTCAGCTCCGGGTCATTGAGGATTATTGGCAGATTCTAAACACTAATTTTATGAAATAGTTTGAACATAGAATAATTTGTTAAAAAGAAAGCATAGTTTTATGGTTCAAAGTTCAAACTATAAAGGGTTTCATGAACATGTCAAGATAGTAGAAACTCGTGTACCTCAACAAACTGCTTAATATTCTCTTTTGCAGTGCAACCAACAAATGTGTACTCAATAAAATTTGTTTCTTCTGGATAAAAGAGGGAAAATATTGATATATGTGGTTTACATGGTTTATGATTTGTTTATAATTTTCTGTTTTTATCAGATATGTTGAAGGACTAGCAGCTTAGTTTTGACACATTGCATTTTTTCTTCACCCTTAATTCATAGTTAAAATTGAAATAGACTTCTTATTACTGACAGAATGTAACCCTTTTTTGGTGTCGTGGTTTTTATTGATTAGGTTTCTGCTATGCCAATTCAAGAGAACAAGAACCATGAAGAGATCCCAATCTCGATCCAACCACAACCTATTTCCAGTCGTCTGAAGCCAATGGATTCCAAGTTATGCCTTTCCTTGTGTCTGCCGGCCCTGTTTTAGTCTCAATGCATGCTGCGAATTCAGTCGAAATCAACAACAATACATTATCCCCAATGCAGGTCATTCTCTCCATTCCCGTTCTTCCATGCCAACATCCTCAAGGATGGTGGATCTCAAGTCAAACCAGCACCTCTTCAACGAGCCATCATTGGATCTATCCCTTGCATCCAGCCAGGATCAGCCGACGGGCTCGAATTTCCTATGCTTGAAAAATGGAGGTAACACTGTAAGTGTTGCTTGATTGAGATCCCTTCATAATTTAATTTATCTCCCAAAAAAACAAGCAAAAAAGTAAACTTAAGTAGTATCTATGGTAATTAAAAGAAGTCTGATCATGTAATAGTAGAGAACTTGAATGAATCAAGATGTTTAGATTAGACAATTAGTACTGGTTTTTGCTAGAAAAACTCGATCATTTTCATTGGACAGACCTGAGAGAACCCTCCTGCTGTGTAGGCACCTTTGTTTGTTTCTTTTATCCTAATATTTTTAAAAGATTTTCTTGCTGTGTGGTAAGACTGCTTATATTTGATTGCTTGAATAAAACAATGTTATATATGTGTGTGTGTCTTGTGTATATGCTCTTCGCTTCAGGCACCGGGATTCAATTTTTTGGATCATTTTGTTTGATAGTACTATCTGGTGTGCACAGTGAAGCTGTATTATATTTTTAAGCTGGTTTTACTTGCTGTGTTTTCTTAATCTGACATCATTCCATAGTACAAGCTTACATGACTAAATGTCTAAACTCATGACGTGCTCGATGAAATGTCTGCATGCAAGATAGTGGGGGTGCTGGTTACAAAATAACTAGCAAGAAAGACCTACAGACTGCCCTGGAGATTGTTTTCATCTCTGCTTCCACCCCCCGTATGTACAACTAAGATTGCTGCTTTCAAGCTCCGTTATCAAGTTTGCTTTTTCTTTCAACAAATATAACTCTCTACCTGTGTTATCCACGGCACCTAGAAGTGAGGGAGAAGCAATATGACAAGAAGGTTTGCGTTGATTTTTTCACCGTAAGCAAACTTTCACATTCCAGAATATTTTTTCGGTTATGTTTGTTGCATCAAATGAATACACAGAGAGTCATTAAACCTGTTTCAGGAATCCAATTCTTCTACACCAGCTGTATCCAATGTTCTGGTGTAAGTTAGTTACTGATGTTTAAACTCTTTGCATCTTTTTGACATCATGTCAAATTGCCAACAAGTTATGTCTCTCTGTATCAGATACATAGGGTCTGCAGACAAGAAGCATAATGTGAACTATTTGGGACCTGCTCCCCTTAAAGACATCGCCATGTCTGAGGCCCTGCCCTTGAACCCTGTTCAAGTTAAAATAATTAAAAACCTCTTTTACTCATTAATTTTCTTTCGGTTTTAAGCAAGATTGGAGATTGCCTATGATCAAGTTAAAATCTGCATTGCTTCATTGTTTTACATCTTGAATCTCTCAATGCAATTCCTTCAGTAGTTGCCCCAAAAATCTACAAAAATAGAAACTAAAAAATTTCACCATATAATTTAAACAAATGTATCTTATATTTCCTTAATTTTGGAAAGACAGTGTGTGCTCTTCACTGCAACTTCGATATCAAAATCGTGGCCTCTTTATGTGCATTGTTTTCAGGAGCTGATGATAGTATGAAGATTGCTGATGATATGATCCGATCTGATCCAATACACAGTGTAAGGCTGATCGCCTTACACTATTCGATCATATAATTTCTCCATGGTCGTGCAAATACACTGGCTTTGTTTAATGTGGCTGAAACAGTTTGTGCATCGTACAACTACAAAGCTACAGTCTTCCTCATCCGTTCCTATAGTTGTCCTTCGTTTGTGCACGGGTTTAAGGTTCCGATTTAGGTATCTGTTCTTGCTATTTAATTTGTGCCCTAACAATTAATTTGTTGAAGTTCCTTACTGTTTCTTACTCTTTCATTTTGGTCATGATTTGTATTGAACGGTGATGTCACGATAAGTAAGCTCTGCATTTTCCCTTCCTTGGTTTGATTTTCCGAGGAAACTGCTTGAATATGTTGGGATCGTTGCTACTTATGGTTGGACTTATACTTATGAAGCAAGATGACTATACTGTTTATTCCATGGCCAGCGCTAATTGGAAAAGTTTCCCTTACTGACTGGCATTCATTTAAACGTTTGGGCATTGGAGTTTAGAGTTCTCATTCGGTATTGATTGAGCAATGCCAACACAATGTTTTTAAATCATATCTAGGTTACTTGATTATTTGTGTTTAGAAAATTAGGGGTGATTGGCAAGCGGGTTTGGGTTCGATGATTTGGATTTAGATTCAAATCCATTGTTTGTAATAAAGATTTTGGAGCTAAGATTATTACTACATGCCAAGGGTAGGTGAAATCCACAATTTGAACCAAAAGGATTTAATTCTGATTCCCTTCCCACTTCCCACTTCCTACGTTCAACCAAACACCTCCTTGCTCCTTAATGTTAATATCTGTCTTACCTTCGAGGGAATGCATGTCTTCTGCTTTTGTAGTACAGTTGTATAAATCCACCCTGGACTCTTTAGGAGATGCTTTCATTCTTCACTTTATTGATGAATTTAGTTTATAGTGACGTATGCAGTTATTTATTTATTTATTTTTACCTTTTTTTCTGTCAGCAAATGATGGTGCAACAATCTTGGAGCAAATGGATGTTGATAATCAAATTGCTAAACTCATGGTGGAACTGACTCGAAGTCAAGAGTCAAGACTATGAGATTGGTGATGGAACAACAGGAGTAGTTGTTATGGCTGGTGCACTTATAGAACAAGCTGAGAAACTATTGGAACGTGGGATTCACCCTATTCGGCTTGCTGAAGCATATGAAGTTGCTTCCAAAATTGCAGTTGAATATTTGGAGCATATAGCCAATCGATTTGAATTTAGTGCAACGGATATTGAGCCATTGATTCAGACTTGTATGACTACCCTGTCCTCTAAGATGTGAGTAATCTATAATTTGGATCATGTTGGTTTCCATCGGAAACCACTGGCATGCTCCCCAAATGAAGTATTAATTTGTCTTAGTGTTGTGGACTACTGTCCCTAAGATTTAATCTTGCAGGTATCCTGTATTGTTATATTAGGCCTATTTTTCTTATTGCCAATATTTCTATGCAGTGTAAATAGATGCAAACGTGATTTAGCAGAGATAGCAGTGAAGGCAGTGCTTGCTGTTGCAGATTTGGAGAGAAAGGATGTTAATCTAGAGTTAATTAAAGTAGAAGGAAAAGTGGGGGGAAAGCTAGAGGATACTGAACTAATATATGGGATTGTTCTTGACAAAGACATGAGTCACCCGCAGGTGCCCAAGCAAATTGAGGATGCAAAAATTGCAATATTAACCTGTCCCTTTGAGCCTCCAAAGCCAAAGACTAAGCATAAGGTTGATATTGATACTGTGGAAAAATTTCAGACTTTACGTGAGCAAGAGCAAAAGTACTTCGATGTATGGTCCAGAAGTGCAAGGTAATCTGTTTGTTTTGGATAATGATTAGTCCTACAAGTACTTTGCTTGAACTGCTTTCTTACTGCTTTAGCTTAGCATGGTTGCAAATGAAAGGGATCACTTAAAAAATTTGGTCAAGGAATTAAAAAAGTACTCTCATTTTAAAGGTGCAACTGAATTAGTTTGTGGGAATCTTTCATAGGTTGGGCTACCATTTTTCGTACAATCCATATTTTGCATAACCATTTCCATGTGGTGGTTATTAATCTTTTGTCACCAGGAGCTTGAAGCTTGTCTTGAATAACAGATTTTGTCATGATGAACTTATAGACCCAATGAGTTTTGACATTTGATCTTTAGTTTTCAAATAATGGAGGTGAGGCCATATTTACTGATCTCTTATTTTCATGCCTATCCTGGTTCAAAATCCTTTATCCATACAACTTTATACCCGAATTCTGAAACACTTTAAGTGTCTATTCTTTGATCAGGTCTGGATCGTTTCACTTATATAGGGCTTAGTTTCAAACTTTCAGTTGTCATATATTGCTTTTTACAAATATCTTCTTATATCATCTTTTGGTTCGCTTTTGTATTACTTTGTAGTGTTCAGTATGAACGTGATTATGTGAAAAGAATGCATTTCATCCTTCTCACGATTGCTTATTTGGCTATTCAAATCTAACAAGGTGTTATCTGAATGGAAGGTTCATTGCTTCTGATTCATTTTGATGAATTTTATTTTATAGTTGTGAATGTGTGCAGGGATTTTTGGAAAGCATGATGAACCTGGTATGTGAATTTATTCCCAGTTCTCATTTTTTATGTTGTCTGGATATATCTATTCCTTGATTATAAGGTGACATCTTAATTTTGGTATTGTGGTTGATTTACAGACTCAAAAGGCACTCTGGTTATTGTTGCTTAAAAAGTTAACTGCCACTATTCAATCATCTCTGAAAAATCCCTCCTGGTGATTCTATTTTCCATCTCTACATTACGACTAATATGTGATAGATTCATTTGCTTTGCCATCTTCAGATATTTATGTTCCTATGTATGAGTAGGGAAAATAGCACTGTTGGTCTTCTTTCCTCCATTCTGTTGCCAAGGATGTGATGGTGTGTAAAATTGGTATGAGTTGGAGCTTTTACATATATCCCTTTTTCTAGGAACGATTGATTAGATTTGAAAACACACTTATGCTTTCGGTTATAGATTATCTCAAAAAACAAGTAGAATTATAAACATTCAATAAGAATCAATTGTTTAATTTGAACCGCACTTGAATGCATTGATTGCGGACATATTACTCTTCTACAATACTTGCTGCTTAGTTTTGTACTAATAAAAGACTACAAGTTTTGAACAGCATGAGAACAGATTGTTATGTACGTGACTTTTTGTTGTTTGTATGTCAATGTGTTCCAATGCCTTTCTATTAATGAGATTATAACTAGCTAAAAATTGATATTGGCAAGTAGTTAAAAAATTGATAAGAAAATTGCATTTAGTCTGACCTTGGGCTTGAAACGTTTTGTCAGTGGCACACCTATGTAGGCTTAAGTCTACTTCGAATGTATTTTTTCTGGTTATGGGGTCCTTCATTTGAAATTATGGTGCCAGCATTATTCCTTTGTAGGCTGCGAATTCTATAATAGCAATATTTTGCTCTTTTCTGCTTCTTATTAAAACAATTATTATCAGCATCAATTACCCTTCGCTATCTTGGTACCATCAACCAGTATTATTGTACCTGTGCCTAGAGTATTAAAATTTTTACTTAATCTGTATCATAATTTGCAGGAGGGGGATTTGAATTACACCCTTTTTGGTGTTCTTGTTTGTAACACCCCGAATTTGATAACCCAGGCCGAGGTGTCACCGCCGCACCTCCCTAGCAAGACACGGTTTCTCCGAGCTTGCTAAAGAGATGCAAGGCTATAGGTGTTGGAAAAAGTCTTAAAAGTAAGTCCGGAATTACTTAAAAATAATAATGTAGTATCATCCATACATGATAAAAATAATAAGTTGCAGCGGAAATTTAAATATGGGCCGACATGGCCAAAACTCGGGTCAACAAGCCCGTAAGCAAGTCATGTAAAATAAACAACTAAATGTCCAAAGTAATCTCCCGATGCATGATCATGCTCCGTACTCTGTAATGGAAAAATAAACAACAGGTTTTATCAGTATATAAAATACTGAGTAAGTTACTTCCTAACGTAACGATAAAGGGGTTTTAAAAGATTATTTAATTAATTTAAAACTTATACTTTTACTCAGGCTTAAATTTAAATATTAAAAATTCGTAATCTTACTTGCCGCGGAAAACATGATTTATTTATTTAAGACGAGAACACATAATTTAGAGACATAATTTAAAAGCGTAATTTAAAAGCGTAATTTAAATGCATAATTTAGAAACATGGTAAATAGGATTTAAGCATAATTAAACGCTCACACAAGTCTTTTATATTTTTATCCCGTAAACTAAGAAGAGGACACCACACAAGGGAGATCACTAACGAGGCAATCTCAATAGTCGTAGCCAGATAGCCGGTGAACCGGCGGCCGCAGCCCTATCAGTATTGACTGCCGTTTTGGTGAGCCATGTATATCTACCGTCAATTTGACAGGCATGTATATCAACTGTCATTTGACAGGCCTTTCAAGCGGTTTCACTGCCACTCGGGCAGGCCGTGTATTTCCCACTGCCGATTTGGCAGGCCATGTGCACAACTGCCGTTTTGGCATAGTAAGGAGATCACTAACGAGGCAATCTCAATAATCGTAGGACCACTAACGAGGCAGTCCAAATAAAGCGCAGCGCGCGAGATCACTAACGAGGCAATCTCAGATAGTAAGGAGACCACTAACGAGGCAGTCTCAAAGATAATGATAGCATGAAGATCGGCTCAGCCTAGTGAACGGGATTTTTCGAAAGTTCGTATTTATTTTTTTTTCAATGTTATCAAATGATCGATATCGCGTTTCTTAGTTCGAGTTCTATCAAGTTCGAAGAACCCGATTCGAGGCAGTTTACGCCTTTCTTAATTAAAAATTCATCTTTGCACCAAAATTTCTGAAATTTGTACAGTGGCTCAAAAACACACACACGAACAACTTTCATGTTTTAAGTTTTTGGAAATAAGGTTCGGAAGTGTATCAAATTTCGAGCTCTTTACAAAAGATAATTTCTGTCTCAAAACTGATTTCGTCACAGGTTCGTGCGACGCCGATTAAAAATTTATTTCAAAGCCGATTGATCCAAACTTTTTACAGGAGCTACAAAACACATTAAGGAACAAATTTCATGTTTTAAGAATTTGGAAATAATGAATTTTAGATGCTCAAAGATCGACCACAACACGCTGTACACGCGCGGACTCCGAAGGGATTTTAAAACAGTTCTGAAATTTGGCCATTTTGACATATCAAATGAACTCCAAAATTCATGAAATTCTTTACACATAATCTAGACATAATTTCCTACAACTTTTGTTTAGAAATGCAAAGTTGAATCATTCTTTAAATGGGTGAAAAATATGCATCAAGTCGGGTCATAAAAACTGTCAGGATTCCAGATTTGGCAATTCAATATTTGACGACTTTTTGGCATATCAAACGTGGTTCAAAAATTATGAAAATTTTCAGGGATAAACTAGACACCATCATCTACAACTTTTATGTTTTCACCCAAGATTAGTTTTGACCATAAAGGATCGAAAAATGCACAACAAGTTCGACTACGTAATCTGTCCAGTTTACCGTTAAATCACAGTCCGCTTCCGAGGGTTTTCGAGTATGCAAATGTTAATGAAAATGCGTGAAATTTTACGGACGTGATGTTTAGACAGGTAGCTACAACTTTTGTTTTTACATAAAAGTTTAGTTTTGAAGGATTCAATTAGAAAAACGCCAAGGAACTCGAACACGAAAATCTGTCAGTTTTCTTCGGTTTTGAAAACAACTCAGAAAATACCAGACGCGTTTTCGGGGGTCAAATGTTGATGAAAACTCTTGAAATTTTGACACAATCTAGATTATGGTCTTAGGAACAAAGTTCATGTTTTGGCCAATCCGTTTTAAACAATCGAAAGGGTCGAACTCATGAGGTTTCCGAAACTGCGCGGATTGGGGTTTTTAAGTTCCGATTTTTACGTTTTTGTTTAGATCCATTCATTTGTTCGATTTTAGTCACCCAAAATTGAAACGCAAGGAACCAACTTACAGTGTTGGAGTTTAGGATCATCACCGGGCTCTCTCGGGTTGTCTAGGATTGCGACGAGCGGGTGTCTTCCACCGATCTCCTTCTTCTTCGCCCCCGAAGTGAACTCGTAAGAAAGTTTCGATGGTTAGGTTCGAATTTACTACATTATGGACGAATACAAAACTGCACAACACCTTACCAACGTCCTAGAAGGCAGGGGGCTTCGTCTTGATTGTTCTTTTGGCCGGAATCCTCGCCGGAAAGTCGTCGGGAGGTCGGAACTTTTTGGCTTTGGTTTTGGTGGAGCTTTAGGGATGAAGAATGGCTAGAATGACTGAGAATGGAGTGGGAGGCTGGTCAAATTCGACCTAATAGCCTTCCATTCGACTGAGATCGACTTACCATAATCGGGGTCGAAATTTTTGGCAAGAAATCGCGTTGATCGCGATCTTCCCGCATGTAACACCCCGGATTTGATAACCCAGGCCGGGATGTCACCGCCACATCTCTCTAGCAAGACACGGATTCTCCGAGCTTGCCAAAGAGATGCAAGGCTATAGGTATTGCAAAAAGATTTAAAAACAAGTCCGGAATCTATTTAAAAATAATAATAAGTGGCATCCACACATATAGTAGTAGTAATAATATATCGCAGCGGAAAAATGTAAAGTGGGCCGACATGGCCAAAACTCGGGATTTACATGCCCGTTATGCAAGTATCGTAAAAGCAATAAAAACAATGTTTAAGTTTTTCCATCCCCCGATGCATATGCTCATGCATTATCTTCATACTCTGAAAGGAAAAGAGAAAACAACAATTTTATCAGTATATAAAATACTGAGTAAGTCGATCCTAACATAGCAATAAAGGGATTTAATAATTTAAAATTTCACTCCTAACATGCATTCACAAAATTTAAAGGGAATAATATTTTAAGTGTGTACTTGAACATGCATTTAATCCACACTAACAATTTAGACGTGATATGAAATTTTAATGTAACACCCCGGATTTGATTTCCCAGGCCAGGGCATTACCGCCACACTTTTCTAAACAAGACCCGACCCAAGTCGAGCTCATCCAGAAAAATGCTAAGGCTAAGTTGTATCAATTTTTCAAAACAATTTAAAAACCATTCAATCATGCCCGAACTAAAATCAGAGTATCTCATGCATCACAGTAATAATCAGTGCGGAAGCTAAAAGTAAATAAAAACGTGGGCCAAACAGACGGCCAAAACCAAAGTCCAAAGTCCAGTGTCAAAGTCCAGTGCAGAAATTTAAAACAATGATAAAATGCGACAAGTCTTTATTTTTGAGAATCACATCCCAACGTGCCATCACTTACTCTGCGAAAAAGAGAAACAACAATTTTTATCAGTATAAACGGTACTGAGTAAGTTAATATATAGCATAACAAAATTTAAAGATTTAGAAGAGCAAAAGAAGGTTGGGAATTTAATTAAACAAACGAGTAAAAATAATTTACGGGGATTTCTTTTTACGCTTTACCACACCAATGTTCATTTTGATCGAGGACATCCAAACATTACCCGCTTGGGCGCTTATGTCCACAAGCTGCCGGCATCAACGATCCTGGGCCTTAGCCGTTTGGGATCAATTACCCGCTTGGGCACTTATGTCCACAAGCCGACGGTATCCACAATGTGAGAGCAGCGGACCCTATACAGACACACTCCGGAGCCCTAGGTAACCCCTACGGATACACCTAGGAGTATAGACTCATACAATCACGCAACATAATATTTTCCTTGGCGCCGTTTTGGCCACCAAAAAGAGGGGGCGGCCCAACGAGCCCACGCCAAGTGCACTTACCCTCCAAAATTGGGCATCTAACTCGATCAAAACTCACAAAGTTTCAAAAACCACATTTTAATCATTACAACTCATGTTTACATTTCCAGAATTCATAAGATTCATAAAAGAGTAACAATCGACTCAATAACCATCAAAACGTACGAAACCAAATTTTACCGGTAAGAACACACCGTAGCAGTTTTCAAATTCGTATTAGGAAATGTAGTAAAACTTTGTGGAAAATTCTGAAAATTTTACAGCTACTAGGAGACATCAAAATAAACATTTTTCTCAGAAATAGGCCTTAGCAAATTCGGACTCTAAGTCGCTCAAAAAAAATCATTACAGAAACTTGTTTTCAAAAGGGTGCAAAGATCACTGTTCATCCGACCACAGATTACTTAAAAATCCATAACAATTCGAAGGTTGATCCAAAAATTCTGAAATTTCACAGGAGTAAACTAGACACATAGATGAACAATTTTCATGAAGAGACTAACCATCAAAAACGACCATAGCTAGGAGAAATATGAACTACAAAACTGAACATGCTAGAAATTGAAATCTGTCAACATGTGCAGCAGAAAATACCAGATCTATTTTCGACGACCAAATCAAGTCCAAAAATTATGAAAATTTACAGGGATCATCTTTAAAGTATTAGGAACATTTTTCATTTAGACAAGTTCTTCCAAAAACGAAAGTATCTAGACGAGAAAAGCACACCAATAAAATCTACTCGGAAGAAACCCTAAAAGACAGTTTTGGCACAAGATGAAAATCGAACTACAACTCAAAGAATACTCAACCAAAAGCTCTAAAATTCGAAATGCACAACACTAACTTACTTCTCAAGAGTGTAGTGTCGAAATCCTCTTTGGTTGAACCCTCAAACTCATCCGGAACAGCCTCTCACTTCCAAGATCTACCGAACGAATCCTATTTTGAGGTGTTTGGAGAAAAACTAGATGTTAGGGCTTAGAAACCGAAGTGAGGAACAAGGGATTGGATTAGAAACCTTACCTAGACGTAGGAGAAGAGATTAGGATGCTTGAACTCGCCTAAACTCTCTGGAACAAGGAAGAATACTCTCAAGAACTCTCAACTCTCCAAGGGAAATCTGATTTTCGGATTAGTGTGAGTGGGGGGTTTTGGGAACTGATTTGGGATAAGAATGGAATATTTAGGACTCCTAAAAGAGATGTTAATGCATCTAGGGAGTGTAGGGAGTGTGAATGCAGTCACCCCTCGGATTATGGAGCCCCCATAACTACACAATCAACTCACAAACTTATCCATCCCCCAATCACTAATTCATGCATGAATCACCCTTATCTCAGCTAAGTGGAGGCTCTAGAAGCTTCTAGATTCGTCCAAAAGAGTCCCAATACATCCACCAACATCTGGAAAAGGGTTAGGAGTAGATTCAAGGCATCAAGATCGGACTTAATGCAAACATCAAGCCAAAACGCGTAGGCAGCGTTTGAAACGCTGCCTACTGGAGGGTGGCGCGCTGGTGGCGCGCCACCGCGCCACTCCAGGCAGCGATTTTCTTCATCTTTTTTTTTTTTTTTTTTTTTTTTTTTTTTAAATAATATGATTTTTGATCTTTGAAAAATCATACTTGGATTATCCGTGATTGTTGGATACTCCGATAACTCTCTTTGAGTTGCTATCGTCCGAAAATATTTAATTCCGCTCTCCCGGAATTATTTCGATTGCGATAGTTAAATCCAATTAGTTTTCGGATTTAATAACCGATGTTGATTTCTCGGGTATTACATTTAAAGACATAATTTAAATGCATAATTTAAAGACATGCAAAAATAAATAAATACTTAAAAATATTAAATCTTTTATTTCCCCCGTTACGTAACCATTTCTCAGTGTTTTGTATAGCCGGTGATCCGGCGGCCGCAGCCGTTTCGTAAGTATCTCGTTTAGCCGGTGATCCGGCGGCCGCAGCCGTATCTGCCATACCCAGTACCACTCCGGAGCCTCGGGAAATCCATACGGACAACCCGAGAGAGTAGGCCATGTTTCTCCCGCCGATTGGCGTAATATCTCATCAAATTCTCTCGTCCATTATAGGCCCCAAGAGAAAGGCTAGAGGGGCACCCTGCAGAGCACTCACCCTCCACCAAGTATCTCATGTATCGTTTAGATTTAATGTATCGGGGTTTTTCAAAAGTATAGATGTATCGTATTTCAAATCTTTGATCGTTCGTTTCGAAATTTCAAAATCCTTCGATTTAAAAGTATCTTGGCGTCACAGTTTGCGCCTTTTCAATTTAAAAATTCGGTTTAAGTCCGAAAAATCTGAAAACTTCACAGTTTATGCAAAACACCATAACGAACAACTTTCGTGTTTTAACTTTCTCGAAATAAGTTGAGGAAACATGTCAAAAATCGAGTTTATTACGGAAACAGTTTACTGTCTCAAAACAGATTTGTCACAGTTCGGAAAATTGGCTTTTTGACATAACAAATGGACTCCAAAAATTCTGAAATTTTAACCACATATACTAGACATGATTATCTACAACTTTCATTTAGATTGTAAAGATCAAATCGGACTACAAAATATAGAAACAAACTCACTAAGTTCGAACATGTTCATAGGCAGATTTCAAACACGTTTTGTCAAAATAGTTTCTTTTCGATGCGATTTAAAATAGCAAACGTTAACAAAAATGTCTGAAATTATTACACAACCTAGATTTATGTGTTACAATTAAAAGTCTAGTTTTGAGTTTCTCGGATTGAATCCTCGAAATAGGAGTTTTAGGCCGATTACAGAAACTGCGCAAGTTGGGGTTTTTAATTGCGATTTTTACGTTTCGTTACATTACGCCTATACCGGACGCCCCTAAATCACCCGTATTGATATGGAAGGCTCAACTTACAGTGATAGGGAGTTTTGGTCGTCCTAAGGTCGCTGGCTCGTCTAAATTTGCTACGAACGGATCTCCTCAACGTCAAGCTTCCGACTTTGGCCACGATTTCAAATCGGACGAAGAAATCCAATGTTAGATCGAGTTTTCGGGTTAAAAAACTTAAATGGAAATCTATGAACGACTTACCACAGTTTAGAACACTAGGGGTCTTGTATTCCACGCCTCCTCCGTCGGTTTTCGTCGCCGGGAAGTGATCGGAAAGTCGTCGGGAAGTCGCCGGAAGGTGTTTTGGCTTTGGAGAGAGTTTGGGAGATGGAGGGTGATTTGTGACTGATGAAAATGGTGGGGAGGCAGCCCTAGGTTGCCCTAAAAGCTTTCCCTTCGACCAAAATCTGCTTTCCAAAGTCGGGGGGTCGATTTATGGTAAGAAATCGCCGAAAACGCGCAAGTTGCCAAAACCTGTAGAGCCACGCGGGGTTGGCGCGCCTTTTGGCCAAACCCCGCCCGGCCAGCGCGCGGTCCCCGCCTGGACTGCGGTCCAAGCGGGTCCGTGCGATCCGATCCGTCGGGTCTTTTTCTCCTCTCTTTCGGACTTCTATCCTTCCACGTTTTCGCGCTCGATTTTCCGGGTCATTTTCGGATTATGCTTCTCATCATAAATTTATTCCGACTTAATTCGATTTCACGTCTGAAATCTTAGGTTTAGGTCCGTCGGGTTCTAAATCGTCGTCTTTTGATTTCCGAGCATTTCCGAGTTTATGGGTTCTCGGAAACAAAACTTTCTTTCCTATTGGATTAATTCCTATTTTTATATTCTAAAATTTACGGGTATTACAGTCTACCCCCCTTAAGAACCAACTTCGTCCTCGAAGTTGCACTTCATCCTCTCGCGAGTTCGGGAATTGTTTGATTAGGCGATTGTATTATTGTGTGTCGTTGTTTGTTATTATTTGACTGAACCCTGAATTGAAATTTCCGAGTTGCCTACGTACCCCGTGAAGGGATCAAGTCATTACGTAGTTCAAAACAAATTGAATTTGTTTCTTTGGGGTACAAAGTATTCGTGTAAAACATCCGGATATATTCGGGTTGTCACATCCTCCCCCTCTTAAGATTACAGTTATGTCCCCATAACTGTTGTCGCACTGTCTTGGAATAGGGTTGGGTAACGATCCTTCATGTCTGCTTCTAGCTCCCACGTTGCCGTCTCGGCTTCGTGGTTAGACCAAAGAACCTTAACCATCCTCACGGTCCTATTCCTTGTTACCCTCTTCTTCTTGTCGAGTATTCGCACCGGAATTTCTTCGTAGCTTAAGTCATCGTCCAGCTCAATTTCCTCCGGTTGGAGTACGTGGGTCGGATCATGGACGTATTTCTTCAGTTGTGAGACGTGGAACACGTCGTGGACACGAGCAAATTGTGGCGGTAATGCTAGTCGGTATGCAAGATTCCCCACTCTTTCTAGGATCTCGTATGGTCCTATGTACCGTGGGCTCAATTTTCCCCGCTTGCCAAAGCGCATCACACCCTTCATCGGTGATACCTTTAACATGACCTTATCGCCTATTTGGAATTCTAAATCTTGCCGTCTCACGTCGGCATAGCTCTTTTGCCGGTCTTGCGCGGCTCTCATCTTTCCTTGGATTATTTTGACTTGTTGAGCCATGTCCT
The DNA here is from genome assembly GCA_030278955.1 of Hygrophila difformis. NCBI lineage: Eukaryota > Viridiplantae > Streptophyta > Magnoliopsida > Lamiales > Acanthaceae > Hygrophila > Hygrophila difformis. The sequence goes on along the minus strand of JAOANR010000004.1, from coordinate 30,481,360 downwards.
CAACAAGTTGCGGTCCAATTACCATAGTCCTCTCGCCCTCTTCCCAGCTCAATGGGCTTCGGCATTTGCGTCCATACACTCGAAAGGTGCCATGCCAATGCTAGCATGGTAGCTGTTGTTGTAGGAAAATTCGATCAAGGGTAAGTGATTTTCCCAACTTCCTTTAAACTCTAATACGCATGCCCTCAGCATGTCTTCCAAAGTTTGGATCGTTCTTTCCGTTTGTCCATCCGTCATGGGATGGAACGCGGTACTCATCTTTATCTTCGTACCGATGGCTTCTTGTAGTTTTATCCAAAAATGCGAGACGAATCTACTGTCTCTGTCCGAGATGATGTCATGTGGTACTCCATGTCGTCGTACCACGTTGTCGACATATGCCCTTGCCAATTGGTCCATGGACCAGGTATCCTTCATAGGGATAAATATGGCAACTTTTGTCAACCTATCCACGATCACCCAGATTTTCTTCATCCCCTTCGTTGAACGTGGTAACCCCGAAACGAAGTCCATTGAAATGCTATCCCATTTCCAACTTGGGATTTCCAATGGTTGCATTAATCCTAGGGGTTTCTGTCGTACAGCCTTGACCTTCTGGCAGATAAGGCATCTTGCCACAAACTCGGCTATTTCTCTCTTCATGTTCGGCCACCAATAGTTCTTCTTTATGTCCTTGTATAGCTTCTCGCCTCCGGGATGGACCGAGTATGGGGTATTATGGCCTTCCTCCATCACTTTTTGCTTCAGGTCCTCGCATTTTCGTGGTATGCACCACCTTCCCTTGAAGCGGATGCTTCCGTCCTCATGGATTTTAAAATCCATTGTCTTTCCTTCAGCAATGCTCTTCCTAATTTCCTCCAGCTTTTCATCACCCTGTTGTGCTAGTCGTATCTCATCGAGTATGGTAGATCCTACTACCATCGTGTTGACGACCCTCACTTACTTCGCCAGAGTGTACCAACTCCAGACTTAATTTTGCCAAGTCTCTGTACAACTCGGCCGGTACCACAAGTGAATTCACCACGTGTTGTCTTTCGACTCAAGGCATCGGCCACCACGTTGGCTTTTCCTTCGTGATACGCAATTTCCAGGTCGTAATCCTTAATCAGCTCCAACCACCTCCTTTGCCTCAAATTCAGCTCTTTTTGCGTGAATATATACTTGAGGCTCTTATGGTCGGTGAACATCCGACACTTTCGCCCATAGAGGTAGTGCCTCCATATCTTTAGAGCGAACACGACTGCGGCTAGCTCCAAGTCGTGCGTCGGATAGTTCTCTTCGTGTGGCTTTAGTTGACGTGATGCGTATGCTATAACCCTTTGATCTTGCATTAGCACGCATCCCAATCCTTCCTTCGAGGCGTCGCTGTACACCTCGAAGTCTCCATCCTCCGATGGTAATGCCAACACCGGCGCTGTAGTAAGCCGTTTCTTCAATTCTTGGAATACGGAATCGCACTCAATGGTCCAGTCGTATTTCACTCCTTTCTTTAACAGCTGTGTCAATGGGCGAGCGATCCTTGAGAAATCCTTTACAAACCTTCGGTAGTATCCTGCCAATCCGAGAAAACTTCTTATCTCGGTTGGATTCTTCAGTGGCACCCATTCGGTTACTGCCGAGATCTTTGCTGGGTCTACTGCCACTCCGTTGGCGGATACGATATGTCCCAGAAATGCCACTTCTTTTAGCCAGAAGTCGCATTTGGACAGTTTGCCATACAGCTGATTTGCTCGTAAGATCCCTAACACTTTGTGTAAGTGTTCGGGATGCTCTTCTTCGCTTTTCGAGTAGATCAGGATGCCATCTATGAACACCACTACGCATTGATCTAATAATTCCCGAAACACGCTGTTCATGAGATTCATGAACATCGCTGGGGCGTTCGTCAGCCCGAATGATAGCACCGTGAATTCGTAGTGCCCGTAGCGAGTTCTGAATGCCGTCTTTGGGATATCCTTTTCGGCGATCCTTAACTGGTGATATCCTGATCGCAAGTCGATCTTTGAAAATACCGAAGCTCCCTTCAGTTGGTCGAACAATTCCTCGATTCTGGGCAACGGGTACTTGTTCTTGACCGTGACTTGGTTAAGTCCTCTATAATCGATGCATAGTCGTAGACCTCCATCTTTCTTCTTAACGAATAAGACCGGGGCTCCCCATGGGGACGTGCTCGGCCTTATGTAGCCCTTCTCTAGCAACTCCTCGAGTTGTTCCTTTAATTCCTTCATTTCCAGCTGCGCCATACGGTAAGGAGCCTTTGAGACGGGCTCAATTCCCGGGATGAGATCTATGGTGAATTCCAGATCTCTCTCAGGCGGCATACCGGGAACGTCTTCCGGAAATACATCCGGGTATTCTCTCACTATCGGAATGTTATCCACCTTGACCTCTTCGGCCTCAAGGTTATGAATGTAGCATGCATATAACGCGTAACCCTTACGCATTAAGCTACATAGCTTAATGGCGTTAACTATCTTGGTAGACTTCTTAGGGGGTTGGGAGTAGAAGATGACTCTCCTTCCCCTACTCTTTGACAACGTGATCTTTTGTTTTTGGCAATCGATCACGGCCTTATATTGGGTTAGCCAATCCATTCCTAGTATGACGTCAAAATCCTGTAGTTCGAATTCTACCAAGTTCGCGAAAAACTCTACGTTCTTTATAACTATCGGAATTCCGTTATATCGCTTAGAGCATGATACTACTTCTCCCGATGGAAGTTGAATCCCTAAGTTAATCAATTCGCACTTAGGTAGATCTAGTTCAGGTAAGGCTTTAGATGATATTATCGAACAACTAGCTCCTGAGTCAAACAGAACTCTAAGGGGTGTACTTAAGACATGGAACGTACCTCCCATTACGTCCCCTTGTATAGGCACATCTGCCTCATTGATGACATTCAACCGCCCCATTGGACACCCCGGGTTGCCTTGCTGGTCCCGGTTCGGGTTCTGATTCTGTTGCTGGTTTGGATTCTGTGGGGGACGTGGATTCGGATTGAGATTCTGGTTTTGAGGGGGTCTATACCCCTGGTTGTTTCCATTCCGTCCATCTTGGTTGCGAGGCTGAGTTGGCCCCGGGCCCAAGTCCTCCCTCTTGGTGATGTTTTCCAGTCGAGTGCGACACTCATTCGCCATGTGGCCGATGCGACCACACCTGTAGCAGGCGCCCTGTTGGGGGCACCCTCTGGCCAAATGAGGCCTGCCGCATCTCGGGCAAGGCGGCACCGGGTTACCCCGGAAAAGGGTCCTATCGTCATAACCTCTGTTGTTGCTTTGAGGGGGTCTGTTCAGATCTCCCCGAAAGTTGTTCCCTACAGCATTGTTACCGGAACGGTTGTCTCTACTCCTCTTATCCTGTCCCTGAGATCCTCGACTGGGTTCTCCGCTCACTTTCCTTTTTAGTTGTTGCACCCTTGCAACAGCTACCGCACGATCATACACCGATTGCAGGTCTGGGTATGGGACGCCAGTGATCACCTCTCGTATAGTCAAGTTTAGCCCCATTTCAAATTTCTGTGCCTTCTCCGCATCTGTCGGCACGAGTCTCGGTGCGAAACGCACCAACTCCTTGAAACGGGTGTAATATTCCTGGACTGTTTGCCCTCCTTGCTTCAGAGATAAGAACTCCTCGTACATGGCTGACTTTGTGCTCATGGGATAAAAGCGATCCCTGATCAGACCCATGAATTCTTCCCAAGAATAGGGTTCCTCGTCCTCGGCTAGCTTATCTTGCATGGCACGCCACCAGTCATCCGCCTCCCCTCCGAGATAGTACGACGCCACAGGCACCTTCTCGCCAATTGGGCACTTCACCGCGTTTAGCAGCTTGTCGAATGTTCGGATCCATTCTTCAAGTTTAGCCGGGTCCTCTTCTCCGGCGTAGTTCGGCGGACGATATGAGTTCACCATAGCTAAGTAGTTAATGCGGGCCTCGGGTGGAGGTACCGCAGCGGCCTGGCCTTGGTTTACATGCGCGTTCCCTATCGCAATGAGAACCTCTTCTAGAGTGCGTAGGCGCGCGTCCATGTTGTTTGGCATGGGGTTTGCCGGCTCCTCTTGAGCGTGTACCCCTTCGCCGGGTATAGGCATTTCTGGTTGCATAGGGGTTTCGTTGGTGTTTGGAGTAGTGGGCTGGGCGCGTGGTCTTCCTCTCGGTGCCATGCTGTTGCAAGAACAAGAGAGTTTAGATTCTTTTTGTTGAAGTATTATATAATGCTTATGAAATAATTTGACTAATTAAATGACGATATTAACAGGTATCAGTCTGTTGGAACCTGTTAGTATAGGTTGTTGAAGTTTAGCGTATTGTTTGTTGTTATTTGGGGTTGGTTCTACTTACTGCTTTGTTTTTGTTTTGTTTTGTTTTTTTTTTTTTTCGTGAACAGTAACCTGTTCAGGTTTTTTTATTTTTATTTTTTTTAAACCCTAGGGTTCAGGGTGTTGGGGTTTAGGGTTTTAGGGTTTAGGGTTTAGGGTTCGAGATACCCTTGTTCGATAATTATCTCCATATAATGTATATGTATATATATTTACTACTTGTATTTTTGTTTAGTTGTTATCTATAGGTCATTGATTATTATTACCTTGTTCATTTGTTTGATCGGGTTTTAGCAGGGTATTCGAAGAGGAATAATTTAATTAAAATGTAAGGAATACTATAAATATACTTGTATAAAATAAATGCTTGTAGATTTATTACTCAAGAGAAAATTTTTCAGTTGATTACAAGCGTTCGTAACGGGAATGAAATAGTAGTGCTGGTACTAGTTTGAAAAAAAAAAAGAACATAGATAGTAGTGCATCAGTATGGGCTCCTAAGTCTAGGGTGACTAGGCAGGTACATCCTCGATGGGATCGTCCTCGTCGCTGGATACGTCAATGGCAATGGGTGTCCCCACCGGGCTCGGGCTCGGAGGAAATATGTCAGCCTCTAGGCCTAGCAGCTCAGCTCCTAAGTGTCCTATTTGCATCATCCGTTCGTTGTCCTTGTTTTGGAGTGTGACCACTTGGGTTTGGAGTTCGGCGACTTGGGCCTTGAGTTGGGTTATTCCATGATGGTCAGCTTCCCTAAGATGTCTCAAATAGTCCACGTTATTCTCTAGATGCCCCACTCGAGCCTTGAAGTGATTGATATGCTGTTGGGATTCGAGGTATGCGTTGGTCAGTTTCATCATCAGATTGGTCATGTTCGCGTTGGGTTCGGCCATCTAATGTCAACAAGGAGGTTAGAGTTAAAGTAGGTTTCGAATAAAAGTTAGTATATGCAGGAATTTAAATCTATATGAATATGCACATGCAATCCCCCCAAAAATTAATTTTTAAATTTAATCATGGATTTAAAAAGTTGGGCCTCTATATTGGCCAAAAATAATAATTTGGACTTAAGAAATAAACGCATAGGTATTTGGGCCGAAATGGTTGGGCTCATAATAAATAATTATTGGGTCAAAATAGTTTAACCCCCTTTGGGCTCAAAATATTACACTAATTGGATAGGAAAATTTTTGGGCTCAAATTTTGGGCTAAAATAATAACACTAGTAGTCTTTAAAATAATAATGATAATAATAAATTTAAAAATAATACTTAGTTCAAAATATTTTAAAATAATAATAATAGTAGCTTTAAAATATTCCGGGCTCTGATACCAACTTGTAACACCCCGGATTTGATAACACAGGCCGGGATGTCACCGCCACATCTCTCTAGCAAGACACGGATTCTCTGAGCTTGCCAAAGAGATGCAAGGCTATAGGTATTGCAAAAAGATTTAAAAACAAGTCCGGAATCTATTTAAAAATAATAATAAGTGGCATCCACACATATAGTAGTAGTAATAATATATCGCAGCGGAAAAATGTAAAGTGGGCCGACATGGCCAAAACTCGGGATTTACATGCCCGTTATGCAAGTATCGTAAAAGCAATAAAAACAATGTTTAAGTTTTTCCATCCCCCAATGCATATGCTCATGCATTATCTTCATACTCTGAAAGGAAAAGAGAAAACAACAATTTTATCAGTATATAAAATACTGAGTAAGTCGATCCTAACATAGCAATAAAGGGATTTAATAATTTAAAATTTCACTCCTAACATGCATTCACAAAATTTAAAGGGAATAATATTTTAAGTGTGTACTTGAACATGCATTTAATCCACACTAACAATTTAGACGTGATATGAAATTTTAAAGACATAATTTAAATGCATAATTTAAAGACATGCAAAATAAATAAATACTTAAAAATATTAAATCTTTTATTTCCCCCGTTACGTAACCATTTCTCAGTGTTTTGTATAGCCGGTGATCCGGCGGCCGCAGCCGTTTCGTAAGTATCTCGTTTAGCCGGTGATCCGGCGGCCGCAGCCGTATCTGCCATACCCAGTACCACTCCGGAGCCTCGGGAAATCCATACGGACAACCCGAGAGAGTAGGCCATGTTTCTCCCACCGATTGGCGTAATATCTCATCAAATTCTCTCGTCCATTATAGGCCCGAAGAGAAAGGCTAGAGGGGCACCCTGCAGAGCACTCACCCTCCACCAAGTATCTCATGTATCGTTTAGATTTAATGTATCGGGGTTTTTCAAAAGTATAGATGTATCGTATTTCAAATCTTTGATCGTTCGTTTCGAAATTTCAAAATCCTTCGATTTAAAAGTATCTTGGCGTCACAGTTTGCGCCTTTTCAATTTAAAAATTCGGTTTAAGTCCGAAAAATCTGAAAACTTCACAGTTTATGCAAAACACCCTAACAAACAACTTTCGTGTTTTAACTTTCTCGAAATAAGTTGAGGAAACATGTCAAAAATCGATTTTATTACGGAAACAGTTTACTGTCTCAAAACAGATTTGTCACAGTTCGGAAAATTGGCTTTTTGACATATCAAATGGACTCCAAAAAATTCTGAAATTTTAACCACATATACTAGACATGATTATCTACAACTTTCATTTAGATTGTAAAGATCAAATCGGACTACAAAATATAGAAACAAACTCACTAAGTTCGAACATGTTCATAGGCAGATTTCAAACACGTTTTGTCAAAACAGTTTCTTTTCGATGCGATTTAAAATAGCAAACCTTAACAAAAATGTCTGAACTTTTTACACAACCTAGATTTATGTGTTAGGATTAAAAGTCTAGTTTTGAGTTTCTCGGATTGAATCCTCGAAATAGGAGTTTTAGGCCGATTACAGAAACTGCGCAAGTTGGGGTTTTTAATTGCGATTTTTACGTTTCGTTACATTACGCCTATACCGGACGCCCCATCACCCGTATTGATATGGAAGGCTCAACTTACAGTGATAGGGAGTTTTGGTCGTCCTAAGGTCGCTGGCTCGTCTAAATTTGGTACGAACGGATCTCCTCAACGTCAAGCTTCCGACTTTGGCCACGATTTCAAATCGGACGAAGAAATCCAATGTTAGATCGAGTTTTCGGGTTCAAAAACTTAAATGGAAATCTATGAACGACTTACCACAGTTTAGAACACTAGGGTTCTTGTATTCCACGCCTCCTCCGTCGGTTTTCGTCGCCGGGAAGTGATCAGAAAGTCGTCGGGAAGTCGCCGGAAGGTGTTTTGGCTTTGGAGAGAGTTTGGGAGAGTGGAGGGTGATTTGTGACTGATGAAAAGGGTGGGGAGGCAGCCCTAGGTCGCCCTAAAAGCTTTCCCTTCGACCAAAATCTGCTTTCCAAAGTCGGGGGGTCGATTTATGGTAAGAAATCGCTGAAAACGCGCAAGTTGCCAAAACCTGTAGAGCCACGCGGGGTTGGCGCGCCTTTTGGCCAAACCCCGCCCGGCCAGCGCGCGGTCCCCGCCTGGACTGCGGTCCGGGCGGGTCCGTGCGATCCGATCCGTCGGGTCTTTTTCTCCTCTCTCTCGGACTTCTATCCTTCCACGTTTTCGCGCTCGATTTTCCGGGTAATTTTCGGATTATGCTTCTCATCATAAATTTATTCCGACTTAATTCGATTTCACGTCTGAAATCTTAGGTTTAGGTCCGTCGGGTTCTAAATCGTCGTCTTTTGATTTCCGAGCATTTCCGAGTTTATGGGTTCTCGGAAACAAAACTTTCTTTCCTATTGGATTAATTCCTATTTTTATATTCTAAAATTTATGGGTATTACACCGCAGCTGCCGCAGGTGGCGCGGTCTTGGCGCGGGGGCGCGCGTGGCTGGTCTGGGCCGTTGCGCCCGGGCTGGCCGTGCAATCCCGTCGGGTCGTTTCTCCTCCCTTTCGGACTTCCGACCTCCTACATTCTCAGCTCGATTTTTCGGGTCATTCTCGGGTTATGATTCCTATCTTGAATTTATTTCGACTCCAATGAATTTCATATTCGAAATCTTGAACCTGTCGAGTTTGAATCCGTCGGCTTGAGTTCGTCGTCTTTCGACTCCCGTGTAATAATTTATCCGATTAAATTATTTCCGACTTCACGGGTTTATGGAATTAAAATTCTTTTCCTTCTTGAATTTAATTCCAATTCTTTTAACTCGATTCATGGAATTTCTTCGGGCTTCCTTTCCCTCTTTTATTCCATCTGAATTTTTGAATCTATCGGTTCATTTCCGAGCAATAATTTATTGTAATAAATTATTTTCTTGTCGGAAATAAATTTTTATTTTGCTGTAAAAATCCCGTGTATTACAGTCTACCCCTCTTAAGAACCAACTTCGTCCCCGAAGTTGCGCCCTCGCTTTAACCTTTGGCTCAAATTAATGTTGGGGTATTTCCATCTACCTTCCTTCAAGGATGATCGTCTTCCACGAGAAATTAATTACATTCCTTTGAATGTGAATTAAATTTCTCGGGTGTTACATCCTCTCCCCCTTAGGAATCAACTTCGTTCTCGAAGTTGGGTGTTAGCTCTCGCGAGCTCAGTCATTGTTTGGTTGCGTGATTGTATTATTGCGTGTTATTGTTTGTTATTATTTGACTGAACCCAGAATTGAAATTTCCAAGTTGCCTACGTACCCTGTGAAGGGATCAAGTCATCACGTAGTTCAAAACAATTTGAATTTGTTTATTTGAAATACAAAATATTCGGGTTGTTACACCCTCCCCCCCTTAAGATTACAGTTATGTCCCCATAACTGCCTATTCATTATTCTCCAGAAGGTTCAGATTTTGTTCTTGTTTCTGAGGGGATCGATGCCCTTGGTTTTTGCAATTTCGATTGTCTGGGTTCTGTGGCTGCTTAGGTCGAGTGGTCACATCCTCTCACTTGTTGATGTTCTCTATCCGTGTCCGGCAGTCACGCAGCCGGTGACCATGTCGACCACATCGGAAGCATGCTCCCGGCTGAGGGCATCCCCTCGCATAATGTGGTTTACCACACTTTGGACATGGTGGCGCATAGTCACCATGGTTGAAGACTATCCCGTCGTTTCCCCCATTATTGCCTTGAGATGGTTTATTCGGGCCTCCCCGAATATGGTTCCTCCCTGAGTAATTATCGGTTCCGTGGTCCCGTTTCCTCTTGCCCTTCCCTTGGTTGATTAATGCATTTCCCTCGGAAACTAACGCTTCCTTTATAGTTCTCAAACGGTTACTTAACTTCTTGGGTATGGAGGCCACTTGTCCCCCTTGATTGGGTGCATTAACATCTTGTACTGGTATGTTGGGTTGTCGTGGCTCTTTGTTGGTGTTGGGTGGGATGGGTGGATTGCTAGGTCTTTGTAATACCCCAGATTTTTATCAACGTCCAAAGGAATAAATTTATTCCGATCAATGTCAAAATATCTCCGAGAAGAAGAAAATAATTTATCACAATAAATTATTGCTCGGAAATGAAACGCCGATAGATTCAAAATTCAAAATGGAACAAAAGAGGGAAAGGAAGCCCGAAGACAATCCATGAATTAAGTCAAAATAAATGGAATTAAATTTAAGAAGGAAAAGAATTTTAATTCCAAGAACTCGTGAAGTCGGAAGAAATTTAATTACACAAGTTATTGCACGGGAGTCAAAAGACGACGAATTGGAAGCCGACGAACCCGAGACCAACGGACTTAAGATTTCAAACATGAAATCATTTGAGTCGAGATAAATTTAAGATAAGAATTTATAATTCGAGAATGACCCGAAAAATCGAGCCCGAAAACGTAGGAGGACAGAAGTCCGAAAGAGAGGAGAAAAGGCCCGACGGAACGCACGGCCCGGCACGGACCGCAGCCCAGCTAGGGCTCGCGCGCTGTCCGCGCGGTTTTCTCCCTTTAACCGCGCCACCACCGCGCCAATGCAGCAGCAGCTGCCAATTGCGCGATTTCGGGGATTTCTTGCCATATTTCGACCCCCCGACTTTGGAAACTCAATCTCAGACGAAGGGAAGACATTTAGGACGAGGTTGGATGAACCCTAGCCTCATTCCTCAGTCTTGCAACCACTCCTCCATCCAAAACTCTCCCAAAAACCGAAAAACACAAGTTCTTCACTTTCCGACGACTTTCCGGCGACTTCCCGACGATGAAAATCGACGAAGGAGACGTGGAGGACAACATCTTTAGTACTCCAGATTGTGGTAAGTTGTCCATAGGCTTTCGTTTAAGTTTTTGAGTCCGAAAATCCGATCTAACCCTAGATTTTTACTTTCGATTTCGTTTCAGGGCCAACGGAGAGGAGACGGAGTAATTGGGACATGTTCGTAGAAAGCGTAAGCGCCCCCATCGACCCATAGACGTCCTAGACATCATCCCCACTGTAATTTAATGCTTACTCGGTTTTGGGTGACTTAAAATGCAACCAAACATAGGGATTTAATAACTCTAAAATCTGTCAACACGAAAAACCCCCGGCGCAGCGATTTTGTGCGAATTTTTCGAACCCTTAAAACTGCTCAAACAGAAAAACTCAAAACATGAAAACTGTTCCTAAGACATAGATCTAGTTCGTGTAAAATTTTCTTAATTTTTCATCGCGTTTTGATATTCGAAAACGGCCTCCAACGAACCTGCCATAGAAGTCGAACTTGAAACTGTGACAGATTTGAAATCGGACCAAAACCCCTATTTCGAGAGTTCAAACCAAAAAACTTACAACTAGACCTTTAATCCTAACACATTAATCTAGATTTTGTAAAAATTTCAGACATTTTCGTCGAGGTTTGCTATTTCAAATCGCATCGAAAAGAAACTGCTTTGACAAGACATTTTCGAAATCTGCCTGTGAACATGTCCGAATTTGATGCGCCTGTTTCTATATTTTCTAGCCCGATTTGATCTTTGCAATCTAAATGAAAATTTTAGATAATCATGTCTAGTATGTGCATATAAAAGTTCAGAATTTTTGGAGCCCATTTGATATGTCAAAAAGTCAATTTTCTAAACTGTGTCAAATCTGCCACTGGGCAGTGAACTATTTTTGTATTAAACTCGATTTTTGACATGATTCCTCAACTTATTTCGAAATTGTTAAATCACAAAAGTTGTTCGTTAGGGTGTTTTGGATAAACTGTGAAAATTTCAGATTTTTCGGACTTGAAATGAATTTTTCAATTAAAAAGGCGTAAACTGTGATGCCAAACGATTTTTAAATCGAGAAAATTTTGAAATTTCGAAACAAACGGTCAAAGACTTGAAATACGATACATCTATACTTTTGAAAAACCCCGATACATTAAATCTAAACGATATATGAGATACTTGGCTATGTAGGGGGTGAGTGCTCGATAGAGTACCCCTCTAGCTTTTCGCATCGTGCCTAGACGGACGAGTGTGACCTATGTAGCGGGGTGAGTGCTCGATGGAGTGCCCCTCTAGCTTTTCGCTTCGTGCCAAAACGGCCGAGAGTAACCGACGTAGGGGGGAAATGCTCAATAGAACGCCCCCTAGCTTTTCGCTTCATGCCAAAACGGCCGAGGGTGAATGTTATGAGAAACCGTGCCGAAACGGCCAATGAAATACTTGAAATACGACACGGCTGCGGCCGCCGGATCACCGGCTATACAAGATACTTACGACACGGCTGCGGCCGCCGGATCACCGGCTATACAAAATATTGAGAAATGGTTACGTAACGGGGAAATAAAAGATTTAATATTTTTAAGTGTTTATTTATTTATGCATGTCTTTAAATTTTGCATTTAAATTATGTCTTTAAATTTCATATCATGACTAGATTGTTATTATGGATTAAATGCATGCTCAAGTACACAATTAAATTATTAATTTTAAATTGATAGATGAATTGTTGTATGCATGCCTCGGAGTAAAAAAAAATTTAACTATTGAATTAAACCTCTTTATACGTGTGTTAAATTATGCTCTTGTGCAAATCCTTGTCTTTTCAAATATGTAATTAAATTATTATTAGATGAATAAAATTTAAATCATGTCTTGTATGCATATACTTTTCTTAAATTTAATTAAAGGCTTTGAAACCCCTTGATCATATTAAGTGTTAACTTACTCAGCACGTTTTTGCTGACCAAACCATATTTTCCCTTTTTGTTTCAGAGTTGAGGATTATGCATCATCATATGCATACATGGGAATTTTGGGAAGATACATTATTTTAGAACTTGCATGGACGGGCCTGTTTAACCCGTGTTTTGGCCATGTTGGCCCAGTATTTAAATTTCCGCTGCATTACAATTATATATATATGTAAATATTACATTCCGCTGCAACTTTGATATTATGATTTTTAAATTATATTACAAATGGGCTGTTTGAATGTTTTAAATTCTGAAAAACCATAGCCTTGCATCTCTTTAGCAAGCTCGGAGAAACCGTGTCTTGCTAGGGAGGTGTGGCGGTGACATCCCGGTCTGGGTTATCAAATCCGGGGTGTTACAAAGTGGTATCAGAGCCCGGACTATTTTTAAAACTAGTATTATTATTTTTAAACTATTACGAGTATTATTTTTAAACTAGTATTATATTTAAAAATCCATTATTATTTTTAAACTAACATTTTTTAGCCCAAATTTTTTTTTCTAAGCCCTAACTTTTAGCCCAAATTTATTATTTTAAATCCCAAACATTTTGAGCCCAAAATTTATTTTTCCCAGCCCAAATCTTTAGCCCAATATTTAATACTATGTTGGCCCAATTATTTTGGCCCAATAACCTTGTTTTTACTTAAAGCCCAAATAATTTATTTCCTTCGGCCCAATATAGTGGCCCAAACCTTTTATCCTTATTTTACTCTACCCATGGAATAAATTTATTTTTAAAACCCATGGATAAATAAATGCATGCATTAAATTTTTATTGGGGGGATCACATATCCATATGCATACGTAAATGTCTGTACTAACCTCTTATGTGAATCATATGTGATACCTAAACTTCTCACTCCAGTGTTCGACATGACCTTGAGACTTGACTTAGAAGCGTTAACTTGAGACTAACTTTGCCTTAGTCCTAGATCTTGATCACTTAGAAACTCATCTTCGCGTGCTCAATAACAGAAAATGGCACCTAGGAGAAAGCCGAGGAAAGTAAGTCCAAACGGCACTGACTCTGACCTCCCAAGCGCACCTAACAACAATGAGATTCCTCCGAACATAGGAAATCGAGCGCCTCATCTTCCCAACAACATGGATAAACGTTTAAGGATGGTAGAAGAAGTACTTGTAGTATTAGGAAACGCCAAGGTGCATAGGGCACAAGCGGCAATACCTCCGCCAGTAGCTCGAGACAACTATCTAGCTTTGGTAAATCCTTATCAACCGCCACACTATGATGGGGAGGAAGATCCCGCCAAACTAGAGGAGTGGATCCGTACGTTCGATAGACTCTTAAACGCTATCAAATGCCCTAATGAGGAAAAGATACGTGTAGCGACTTACTACTTAGGAGGTGAAGCCGATGAGTGGTGGCAAAACCTCCAGAGGAAATTAGTGGAAGACGAGAAAGCCTACACTTGGGAAGAGTTTAAGGAAGCTCTGAGGGAGAGGTTCTACCCATTAAGCACCAAAGCGATGAAGTACGAGGAATTCATTAACCTAAGGCAAGGCGCACAGACAGTGCAAGAGTACTACACCAAATTCAAGGAGCTAGTACGATTTGCTACGAGGCTAGTACCAACTGACTCCGACAAGGCTCAGAAATTTGAGATGGGGTTAAACCTGGCCATTAGGGAAGTAATCACGGGGGTACACTACTCTGACGCACAAGCTGTTTATGATCGTGCGGTAGCGGTTGCACGAGTTCAGGGACTGAAGCGGAAGGCGATAGATGAGTCTAGCCAAGGTCCCCAACCACAAGACAAGAGAGGTAAGGACCGCGGAGCTGATAAAGACTCGGATAGGAATAACCTTCGCAAAGGCCCAAATGGACCAGCCCAAGGCGACGATGGAGGCAATAATAGAAGAATTTTCACCCGTAAAGGCTACGTGCCCCGATGCCTAAGCTGTAACCAACCTCATCTGGTGAGGGGATGCCCTCAACCCGACACATGCTTCCGATGTGGTCGACGTGGACATTGGATGAAAGAATGTCGAACCCAGATTAAGAATATAACCAAAAGAGATGATCTGGTCGCTGGACCTAACTAGCCACAAATAACCAAGGGGGACTCATGGGACGTTAAATGTGGTAAAAGAAGCGGACATACATGTGCTAGGCGACGATACTCGAACCTTCGTGGGAATAATGTGCAGGCAGTTATGGGGACATAACTGTAATCTTAAGAGGGAGAGGATGTAATACCCCGTAATAATGCATAAGCATTTATTTTTGAAACCCGAATATTTTGTATCCCGAATAAACAAATTCAAAATTGTTTTGAACTACGTCATGGCTTGATCCCTTCACAGGGTACGTAGGCAACTCGGAAATTTCAATTCTGGGTTCAGTCAAACAATAATCAAACAACAAACAATCAACAATCGAACAATAATTCAATAACACAATATCGCAAAATAATAAGATAAACAAAAGGACCCTAACTCTTAGCACGAGAAAAGCCGAAACACAACTTCGAGGACGAAGTTGATTCTTAAGGGGGGTAGACTGTAATACCCCAGATTTTTATCAACGTCCAAAGGAATAAAATTTATTCCGATCAATGTCAAAATATCTCCGAGAAGAAGAAAATAATTTATCACAATAAATTATTGCTCGGAAATGAAACGCCGATAGATTCAAAATTCAAAATGGAACAAAAGAGGGAAAGGAAGCCCGAAGACAATCCATGAATTGAGTCAAAATAAATGGAATTAAATTTAAGAAGGAAAAGAATTTTAATTCCAAGAACTCGTGAAGTCGGAAGAAATTTAATTACACAAGTTATTGCACGGGAGTCAAAAGACGACGAATTGGAAGCCGACGAACCCGAGACCAACAGACTTAAGATTTCAAACATGAATTCATTTGAGTCGAGATAAATTTAAGATAAGAATTTATAATCCGAGAATGACCCGAAAAATCGAGACCGAAAACGTAGGAGGACAGAAGTCCGAAAGAGAGGAGAAAAGGCCCGACGGAACGCACGGCCCGGCACGGACCGCAGCCCAGCCGGGGCTCGCGCGCTGTCCGCGCGGTTTTCTCCCTTTAACCGCGCCACCACCGCGCCAATGCAGCAGCAGCTGCCAATTGCGCGATTTCGGGGATTTCTTTCTATATTTCGACCCCCCGACTTTGGAAACTCAATCTCAGACGAAGGGAAGACATTTAGGACGAGGTTGGATGAACCCTAGCCTCATTCCTCAGTCTTGCAACCACTCCTCCATCCAAAACTCTCCCAAAAACCGAAAAACACAAGTTCTTCACTTTCCGACGACTTTCCGGCGACTTCCCGACGACGAAAATCGACGAAGGAGACGTGGAGGACAACATCTTTAGTACTCCAGATTGTGGTAAGTTGTCCATAGGCTTTCGTTTAAGTTTTCGAGTCCGAAAATCCGATCTAACCCTAGATTTTTACTTTCGATTTCGTTTCGGGGCCAACGGAGAGGAGACGGAGTAATTGGGACATGTTCGTAGAAAGCGTAAGCGCCCCCATCGACCCAGAGACGTCCTAGACATCATCCCCACTGTAAGTTAATGCTTACTCGGTTTTGGGTGACTTAAAATGCAACCAAACATAGGGATTTAATAACTCTAAAATCTGTCAACACGAAAAACCCCCGGCGCAGCGATTTTGTGCGAATTTTTCGAACCCTTAAAACGGCTCAAACAGAAAAACTCTAAACATTAAAACTGTTCCTACGACATAGATCTAGTTCGTGTAAAATTTTCATAATTTTTCATCGCGTTTTGATATCCGAAAACGGCCTCCAACGAACCTGCCATAGAAGTCGAACTTGAAACTGTGACAGATTTGAAATCGGACCAAAACCCCTATTTCGAGAGTTCAAACCAAAAAACTTACAACTAGACTTTTAATCCTAACACATTAATCTATGTTGTGTAAAAATTTCAGATATTTTCATCGAGGTTTGCTATTTCAAATTGCATCGAAAAGAAACTGCTTTGACAAGACATTTTCGAAATCTGCCTGTGAACATGTCCGAATTTGATGCGCCTGTTTCTATATTTTCTAGCCCGATTTGATCTTTGCAATCTAAATAAAAGTTGTAGATAATCATGTCTAGTATGTGCATATAAAAGTTCAGAATTTTTGGAGCCCATTTGATATGTCAAAAAGTCAATTTTCTAAACTGTGTCAAATCTGCCACTGGGCAGTGAACTATTTTTGTATTAAACTCGATTTTTGACATGATTCCTCAACTTATTTCGAAATTGTTAAATCACAAAAGTTGTTCGTTAGGGTGTTTTGGATAAACTGTGAAAATTTCAGATTTTTCGGACTTGAAATGAATTTTTCAATTAAAAAGGCGTAAACTGTGATGCCAAACGATTTTTAAATCGAGAAAATTTTGAAATTTCGAAACAAACGGTCAAAGACTTGAAATACGATACATCTATACTTTTGAAAAACCCCGATACATTAAATCTAAACGATATATGAGATACTTGGCTATGTAGGGGGTGAGTGCTCGATAGAGTGCCCCTCTAGCTTTTCGCATCGTGCCTAGACGGACGAGTGTGACCTATGTAGCGGGGTGAGTGCTCGATGGAGTGCCCC
Organism: Hygrophila difformis; assembly: GCA_030278955.1. Lineage (NCBI taxonomy): Eukaryota > Viridiplantae > Streptophyta > Magnoliopsida > Lamiales > Acanthaceae > Hygrophila > Hygrophila difformis. Next base: position 30,464,315 of record JAOANR010000004.1, on the reverse strand, counting down.
TCTAGCTTTTCGCTTCGTGCCAAAACGGCCGAGAGTGACCGACGTAGGGGGGAAATGCTCAATAGAACGCCCCCTAGCTTTTCGCTTCGTGCCAAAACGGCCGAGGGTGAATGTTATGAGAAACCGTGCCGAAACGGCCAATGAAATACTTGAAATACGACACGGCTGCGGCCGCCGGATCACCGGCTATACAAGATACTTACGACATGGTTGCGGCCGCCGGATCACCGGCTATACAAAATATTGAGAAATGGTTACGTAACGGGGAAATAAAAGATTTAATATTTTTAAGTGTTTATTTATTTATGCATGTCTTTAAATTTTGCATTTAAATTATGTCTTTAAATTTCATATCATGACTAGATTGTTATTATGGATTAAATGCATGCTCAAGTACACAATTAAATTATTAATTTTAAATTGATAGATGAATTGTTGTATGCATGCCTCGGAGTAAAAAAAAAATTTAACTATTTAATTAAACCTCTTTATACGTGTGTTAAATTATGCTCTTGTGGAAATCCTTGTCTTTTCAAATATGTAATTAAATTATTATTAGATGAATAAAATTTAAATCATGTCTTGTATGCATATACTTTTCTTAAATTTAATTAAAGGCTTTGAAACCCATTGATCATATTAAGTGTTAACTTACTCAGCACGTTTTTGACCAAACCATATTTTCCCTTTTTGTTTCAGAGTTGAGGATTATGCATCATCATATGCATACATGGGAATTTTGGGAAGATACATTATTTTAGAACTTGCATGGACGGGCCTGTTTAACCCGTGTTTTGGCCATGTTGGCCCAGTATTTAAATTTCCACTGCATTACAATTATATATATATGTAAATATTACATTCCGCTGCAACTTTGATATTATGATTTTTAAAGTATATTACAATGGGATGTTTGAATGTTTTAAATTCTGAAAAACCATAGCCTTGCATCTCTTTAGCAAGCTCGGAGAAACCGTGTCTTGCTAGGGAGGTGTGGCGGTGACATCCCGGCCTGGGTTATCAAATCCGGGGTGTTACAGTCTTCCTCTTGGTGCCATTTCCTGTTATCAAGCACGCGAAGATGGTTTTCTAATCAAGGGCACGTTAGAGTCAAGAAGTTCTAAAAGATAGGATTGGCAAGAGGTGATAATGTATGGGGCATGCTAAGCTTAGGTGATCAAGTTCTAGGACTAGTGCAAAATTAGTCTTAAGCAAGCGCTCCTAAATAAAAGTCATGTCGGAGTCTAAGATAAGAGTATTATTTAGCATTGATAATTCAAAAAGAAAAAAAAAATCAGCGCAAATATTCATGGATGTATGCAATGCAGTGCAATGTTATCCCAACCCCGAAAAATGTTTTCGTGAATTTAAAAATTTGTTGGGAAAATTTTCTATGCATATGTGAATATTTTCCATGGGTTTAAAATAAATTTTTGTTCCATGGAAATAAAACTTAAAATTTTAAAAATAATAATCATAGTAGTTAAAAATTTAAAAATAATATTAATATTTGTTTTAAAAATCCTTGGGCCCCTATATTGGCCGAAAATAATAATAATAATTTAAAAATACTTCCGGGCTCTGATACCACTTTGTAACACCCCGAATTTGATAACCCAGGCCGAGGTGTCACCGCCGCACCTCCCTAGCAAGACACGGTTTCTCCGAGCTTGCTAAAGAGATGCAAGGCTATAGGTGTTGGAAAAAGTCTTAAAAGTAAGTCCGGAATTACTTAAAAATAATAATGTAGTATTATCCATACATGATAAAAATAATAAGTTGCAGCGGAAATTTAAATATGGGCCGACATGGCGAAAACTCGGGTCAACAAGCCCGTAAGCAAGTCATGTAAAATAAACAACTAAATGTCCAAAGTAATCTCCCGATGCATGATCATGCTCCGTACTCTGTAATGGAAAAATAAACAACAAGTTTTATCAGTATATAAAATACTGAGTAAGTTACTTCCTAACGTAACGATAAAGGGGTTTTAAAAAGATTATTTAGTTAATTTAAAACTTATACTTTTACTCAGGCTTAAATTTAAATATTAAAAATTCGTAATCTTACTTGCCGCGGAAAACATGATTTATTTATTCAAGACGAGAACACATAATTTAGAGACATAATTTAAAAGCGTAATTTAAAAGCGTAATTTAAATGCATAATTTAGAAACATGGTAAATAGGATTTAAGCATAATTAAACGCTCACACAAGTCTTTTATATTTTTATCCCGTAAACTAAGAAGAGGACACCACACAAGGGAGATCACTAACGAGGCAATCTCAATAGTCGTAACCAGATAGCCGGTGAACCGGCGGCCGCAGCCCTATCAGTATTGACTGTCGTTTTGGCGAGCCATGTATATCTACCGTCAATTTGACAGGCATGTATATAAATTGTCATTTGACAGGCCTTTCAACCAGTTTCACTGCCACTCGGGCAGGCCGTGTATTTCCCACTGCCGATTTGGCAGGCCATGTGCACAACTGCCGTTTTGGCATAGTAAGGAGATCACTAACGAGGAAATCTCAATAATCGTAGGACCACTAACGAGGCAGTCCAAATAAAGCGCAGCGCGCGAGATCACTAACGAGGCAATCTCAGATAGTAAGGAGACCACTAACGAGGCAGTCTCAAAGATAATGATAGCATGAAGATCGGCTCAGCCTAGTGAACGAGATTTTTCGAAAGTTCGTATTTATTTTTTTTTTCAATGTTATCAAATGATCGATATCGCGTTTCTTAGTTCGAGTTCTCTCAAGTTCGAAGAACCCGATTCGAGGCAGTTTACGCCTTTCTTAATTAAAAATTCATTTTCACCAAAATTTCTGAAATTTGTACAGTGGCTCAAAAACACACACACGAACAACTTTCATGTTTTAAGTTTTTGGAAATAAGGTTCGGAAGTGTATCAAATTTCGATCTCTTTACAAAAGATAATTTCTGTCTCAAAACTGATTTCGTCACAGGTTCGTGCGACGCTGATTAAAAATTTATTTCAAAGCCGATTGATCCAAAATTTTTACAGGAGCTACAAAACACATTAAGGAACAAATTTCATGTTTTAAGAATTTGGAAATAATGAATTTTAGATGCTCAAAGATCGACCACAACACGCTGTACACGCGCGGACTCCGAAGGGGTTTTAAAACAGTTCTGAAATTTGGCCATTTTGACATATCAAATGAACTCCAAAATTCATGAAATTTTATACACATAATCTAGACATAATTTCCTACAACCTTTGTTTAGAAATGCAAAGTTGAATCATTCTTTAAACGGGTGAAAAATATGCATCAAGTCGGGTCATAAAAACTGTCAGGATTCCAGATTTGGCGATTCAACTTTTGACGACTTTTTGGCATATCAAACGTGGTTCAAAAATTATGAAATTTTTCAGAGATAAACTAGACACCATCATCTACAACTTTTATGTTTTTATCCAAGATTATTTTTGACCATAAAGGATCGAAAAACGCACAACAAGTTCGACTACGTAATCTGTCCAGTTTACCGTTAAATCACAGTCCGCTTCCGAGGGTTTTCGAGTATGCAAATGTTAACGAAAATGCGTGAAATTTTACGGACGCGATGTTTAGACAGTTAGCTACAACTTTTGTTTTTACATAAAAGTTTAGTTTTGAAGGATTCAATTAGAAAAATGCCAAGGAACTCGAACACGAAAATCTGTCAGTTTTCTTCGGTTTTGAAAACAACTCAGAAAATACCAGACGCGTTTTCGGGGGCCAAATGTTGATGAAAACTCTTGAAATTTTGACACAATCTAGATTATGGTCTTAGGAACAAAGTTCATGTTTTGGCCAATCCGTTTTAAACACTCGAAAGGGTCGAACTCATGAGATTTCCGAAACTGCGCGGATTGGGGTTTTTAAGTTCCGATTTTTACGTTTTTGTTTAGATCCATTCATTTGTTCGATTTTAGTCACCCAAAATTGAAACGCAAGGAACCAACTTACAGTGTTGGAGTTTAGGATCGTCACCGGGCTCTCTCGGGTTGTCTAGGATTGCGACGAGCGGGTGTCTTCCACCGATCTCCTTCTTCTTCGCCCCCGAAGTGAACTCGTAAGAAAGTTTCGATGGTTAGGTTCGAATTTACTACATTATGGACGAATACAAAACTGCACAACACCTTACCAACGTCCTAGAAGGCAGGGGGCTTCGTTTTGATCGTTCTTATGGCCGGAATCCTCGCCGGAAAGTCGTCGGGAGGTCGGAACTTTTTGGCTTTGGTTTTGGTGGAGGTTTAGGGATGAAGAATGGCTTGAATGACTGAGAATGGAGTGAGAGGCTGGTCAAATTCGACCTAATAGCCTTCCATTCGACTGAGATCGACTTACCATAATCGGGGTCGAAATTTTTGGCAAGAAATCGCGTTGATCGCGATCTTCCCGCAGCTGCCGCAGGTGGCGCAGTCTTGGCGCGGGGGCGCACGAGGAGCACGCGGCTGGTCTGGGCCGTTGCGCCCGGGCTGGCCGTGCAATCCCGTCGGGTCGTTTCTCCTCCCTTTCGGACTTCCGACCTCCTACATTCTCGGCTCGATTTTTCGGGTCATCTCGGGTTATGATTCCTATCTTGAATTTATTTCGACTCCAATGAATTTCATATTCGAAATCTTGAACCTGTCGAGTTTGAATCCGTCGGCTTGAGTTCGTCGTCTTTCGACTCCCGTGTAATAATTTATCCGATTAAATTATTTCCGACTTCACGGGTTTGTGGAATTAAAATTCTTTTCCTTCTTGAATTTAATTCCAATTCTTTTAACTCGATTCATGGAATTTCTTCGGGCTTCCTTTCCCTCTTTTATTCCATCTGAATTTTTGAATCTATCGGTTCATTTCCGAGCAATAATTTATTGTAATAAATTATTTTCTTTTCGGAAATAAATTTTATTTTGCTGTAAAAATCCCGGGTATTACATTGTTCATGCCGGCTAGAGCACACACTCTGGTCACTACTATTGTTTTGTTCGAACATCAAGTGGAATGTGGTATTCCTTGGATGACAATCAGGTGTATTACCCTTTTTTGCAGCCAATTCAGGAAGTGCCCCAGTATCCCCTCTTATTTATGTTTTATTTTGTCTGTTCCAGATCTTTCTATTAGGATGAAATCCTTGATGAGTTTCTTTTCATGTGACATTTTAACAGGTTGTCCAAGTTAATGAGAGAAAAGTTCTTGAGCAGAAGGCGTATATGTTGTTTTACGCTCGGGCCAGGAAGAGCTTTTGTAAGGAAGAAATTCGCTTGTCTCGATTTTGTCTGGTCTTTTCAGTATCTGTCATGAAGTTTCCACTTAGATATGGTATTTTTGATTCTGTTGATTTCTGAGTCTGGTTTTCTGTAAGTTCTAAAAAGGCTAGGTTTGTTGGATTGTGTTGATTCTAAATACATGCACCCCAGCAGTACTTGACTTGTGTTTCTCGAAACATTTATCACTAATTGACAATGTTATGTCATTTGTTTTAGGAATTTATAGAGCTTGTAATTAAATCCAAGTATGGCTAATGCGGTTGCTGTTACGGAGAGGCCTACCAGTGATATGCTGATTGGTCCAAACTGGGCAATAAACACAACTATGCTATCCCCGATAACTGATACCTAATGAAATCAAATATTAACGATAAGTCCAAATAGTTAGAATCTAGGTTGAGCTTGATGGGGAAGCTATTCGGCGTTGGTTGGAATGGCTAAAAGGCATTAATAACAATTGGTTGGAATGGCTAAAACGCATTAATAACAAATAAATGCTATAACTTGTTGAAGGTTATTCTTATATTAGGAAAAATGGGTTAAATTGAATTTACTTCTTTCAATAGCCCATAAGTTGTAACATGGGCAATGCTTTTCAGTTTTCACTACTCTCAATTGAATATTATAGGTAAATGCTTGGCTTGGCTTATTTTGTTGAACTTTAATTTAGGGGATGTTCTTGTTTATATCTTACAGTAATATGAGTGATTCCTTTGGTTTTTGATTCAAGCAAGCAAGTTTTGAGGCAGCTAGGCGGCAGTTGAAAAAAGCTTATTCGCTTAGGTATGTCTTGTTAGTTCATCTTCAAGTGAAATCTAATGAGAACATGTAGTTCTGTTACAATATTCTTGTATGCTTTATTGTTTGGCCTCAGTTAGTTCATTTTGTATGAAGGATGCCAATGGTAATGTTGCTGGTGATGAAGAAAAGTACATGAATATGAATGAGATATATGTTATTGGTGAATCCTATGGAAAAAAATCGTTGTAGATGGGAACCCACGTACACTTACCTATGCTTCTTGTGGTATAGTTTGATTTTTCAATTAGTAGTTATGTGATGATAGGATATCGGATTAGATTAATTTTGCAAAGTGGTCTGATATTTGACATCTTTCTTTGAGCTGGTGTAACCAGACCACTGATTGTACCTGCATTGTTCATACTGTAAGAATAATGACCTCGGTAAGTATAGCTGTTGCATCTGGTGTTGGTGACCCCGGTCGAAAGCCTGGTGGCTTGGATAGGTTCGAGATGGGACGAATCAGATCAAACTTAGGGATGACAAGGTGAGGGATCTTTTTTGAATTTTTTTAATCTTGCGTTCCAACGAATTGTTTTAACGCAGCAACTATAGAAAATGTGCCAATTGTAGAAATTATCTTAGGATATGGAACCAGCTGTTGTAGATGGAAATAGAACTGAAACAGGTCATAAAATTGTGACAACAATTGGTGGCAGAAATGGCCAGCAGGTGAATTTTGCTTTTAGATGTGACTGCTAAATTGTTTTGGTAATGCATATCTTGTTAAGTCTCTCGGTTTTTCAGACACTCAGCTACATGGCTGAGCGCATTGTCGGCCAGGGATCTTTCAGAGTAGTTTTCCAGGTAAGCTGTTATGTGGCATCTAAGTGGCTGAGTCTATTATGGCTACAGAAACAAACGTAGTCTTTAGCAGCTCGCAGTTGGCATTTTTCTAACCTCCTAACATTATCTTGTGCAGGCAAAATGCCTGGAAAGAGGCAAAACAGCTGCCATGAAAAAGGTTCTTCAATATAAGCAATGCGGCTACTGGACCACCCTAACGCAGACTAGAAAGTGTCTTTAAAGCATAGTTTCTTTTCTCCAACCGAGAAGGATGAGCTTTTCCGTAATTTGTTATTGGAGTATGTTTCTGAGACTGTTCATTGGGTGATCAAGCATAATAACAAGATGAGCCAGAGATGCCAATTATATGTGTGAAACTTTTTCATTATCAGATAAGCTCAGCTATTCAATATATGAATGAGTTAAACTAATGATTTCAAGCCATGCCATTTATTTAGCATTTTGTGCAAGTAATTTTTCACTATTAAATTTGTTTGGTTGAACAATATTCTAATCGTATCTGCAATTATTTTATTTATTTATTTTCTGCGGATTGAAAATTTTGAGTAAACTTTTAGGAATTTGTTAAAAATGAATAATTCTCTTGCACGGTCTTCATTTATCCCATTCTTGTCCAATTATGCTTTCATGTTGTTCTCCATTTAATCTCACCGTTACATGTTAATTATAGATTGTGATGCAGTGGATAACGATTGTTGCTTACCAATGTGGATTCCCAAAGAGTTATATTAGGGAGCCCTATGCTAGAGTCCACTTTTTTTGGCAACATGGTTGAACCATGAATGGCGTTTGTTGATTCAGAAGATGGCATGGCTTATGCAAATGCCTATCTCCCGTATGTAGTATGTTAGTTCATTTATGTTGTTAAATTCTGTTATATTAATCATTGAAACGACCTTAGTTGTTCCCGTATTTACTGTATTGTGATTCCTTCTTTAATTTTTTGGGCCTTTTTGATTTCATTTTCTAAATTTTGTTCTGCAAGCCCCTTTTCCACAAATTTGACCTTTGAGGTTATTCATATTTCGTACTTTGCTGAAATTTTGTGGTTCTGCAATCTCCTTTTCCACAAATTTCATTTACTGTTATTGTTTACTATCTATTGTGGAAACCCTCTGTTAGAAGTTATTCTGTCTTTCCTTGCCTTGTTCATTTTAAAACGATTAGGCATTTGATTGATATGGTTAAGCCTTTTATTGTTAGGATTAAATCTATTGGTATGCTCTTTCTTGCATCCTATCTTTTTGGCTTTTGGTGTATCTATATTAGATTTTGTTTTCATTGATTTACTTGGATTGATTAAATGTTGTTGGTCCGTTGTGATAGTTTATACTTAATGAATATGAATCACTTCTATGTGATATCTGAGTTGATGCTTGATATATGACCATGCCTTTACAGCTCCAAGGTATTACTTTTCTGTTGCGCCAATAGTTTTCTTCGCATACCTTGCTCATTTGGTGATTATTCATTTCAAAATTTTATGATTTCTATCCTGTGCAGAAAACATGGACCTTCGGAATGACAATAGCTTGATTGGTCAATTTGGTGTGGGATTCTATTCTTCTTTCTTGGTTCTTGACATGGTATTATTAGAATATAAATTTTGTATTCTTGTGTATTGATAATGCATTTTATGATTTTCTTTCGTATTCTTTATTAATATTTATTTGTTCTGGCCATTGTTCTTGCATGATTGTAGGTGGTGGTAGTGGATTTTTCTTCTTCTGTAAGATTTTTCTTCTTGTCCCAAGATCTGTCAGTTTCTCATTTCCCTTCTAACATTTTTCCTCTTTCTAAGTTTCTGAAAATGATTTCTCATTTGCACTATTTGTCGTGTGCTTATATATTTCTTTGCAACTAAGGAGGAGCATCACTTCAACAACAAATTTTTTACCAGTCCTACGCTTGTGACAATGTTAAGTAATAACTAAACTTCTTTGAACATAATAAGTATAATATAAGTAAACTATGTGCTCTCAACTAAAATTATTTCTTCTTTTTCCATGGGCAGTAGTACAACCAAAATAGGATGTGCATCGCACAGCGGAGAATTGCTAGTATATATATATATATATATATATATATATATTTTAAAAAAAATAGAAAAGTGTCGATTAGTGTGATATATGTAATGCGCTCGCATGGTGATTTCCAATTTATATTTGTTTTTACACAAATAATCGGGTGGTGAATTTTAATATTCGCTGTAATACCCGAAAATTTTGCAACATAAAATAAATAAATAAAATAAATAAATAAATAAATATAATAAACATGATAAATGGTTAAAGAATCATAAAAGATGAGAAATGGAATTTAAATTTAAAAGGAATCAAAATTCCGAGAACCCGGGAAGCCAAAGACAATTTAATCGAATAAATGGTTACACGGGTACCCGACACCGATAGACTCAATAACTCGAGTCCAAATATAGATTTAGGTCCGAGTAAAATTTAGATAGGAAATCAGAGCCCGAAGATAGCCCGGAAATCGGAATTCGGAAGCGTAGAGGGGTAGAAGTCCGAAAGAGGGGAGGAAAAGCACGACGGATCGCACGACCCGCCCGGACCGGAGTCCAGGCGTGTCCGACGTGCTGGCCGTGCGCTAATTGGGAGGAAACCGCGCCAACCCCGCGCCACTTGACAGATTCACCCGTTGCGCGAATCTCTCGCCCGAACGCGGATTTTTCGACTTGCGGTTGAACGTCGAGAAGACCCTTAGGGTCAGATTTTGGATGCCCTAGGTCTTAGATATCTATAAATAAACCTCCTTGGAAACCCCGAACATCTTTACAAAACCCACAACTCTCTCTATACATTCGAAACCCTAATTCCGGAGTCGTCGGAGGCACGAAACCAAGGCGAACACCGGTTGGACGAAAATTCTGAGATCCCCAGCGTCGTGGTAAGATCTTGGTCATTCCTTTCCATATACGATTCGAAAACGAATCCTAATTAAATATCTTTTCTATTCTAAACCCCCGGTCCGGATCGAGAGCGAAGAACCCGACAAACGGAGAGGATAAACGGAGGACTGGAAGCCACGCCTCCGAATCGACGATCCCGGACGCTCAACAATCTGTAAGTTAACTCTTACATGGTTTTGGGAAGAATTAAAACGTTCGAAACTAAAAGATTAACAAGAATCGAAAATCTGTCAACTTATGTTTTCTACCGACGCAACAGTTTTGATGAATTTTTCCGAACCTTAAAACGATTTCAAACGGAGAAACTTAAAACACGAAAAATGTTTCTAAGGCTTAGATCTATCTACTGTAAAAATTTCAGAATTTTTAGAGACGATTTGTTATGAGAAACCAACCGAAACCGAACTGCTTGAATCTAGATCTTGAAATTCTTGACAGAACTTAGGTCCGATCTTGATCGCATTTTTGACATAGGTTCCAGACCGATTTAGATCTTTGGCCGAACATAAAAGTTGTAGATAATTGTCTTAAGATGATCTCTGTAAAATTTCATTAAATTTGGAGTTGAATTGCTATGGTAGAATTCGAAATCTTTAAACTGAGTTATATGAAATTCGGACAGAACTGTACTTCTGTGAAAATTAGTGTTTTGACCTATTTCGGTATCTCGGATTGAAAAAGTTAAAACATGAAAGTTGTAGATCTCGACGTTTCGGAGTCAGGCATGAAATTTTGGAATTTTTGAAATTAAATCTGATTTTAGACGAATTTTAGAGTAAACGGTGGTTGACCGAGTCAAATCTTGATATCTTGTGGAAACGGAGAAAATTAGCCTTTAAGGTTGAAACGGATAGAAATTCTTTGAAATACGATATATGAGACGAGAAGATTAAAATATTGCGGGTTATGACTAAGCTAGATACTGTCAATGTTCTCTGCGGCTTGGGACATAAGAGCCCAAGTGTATGTCTAGGTTGACGTAAGAGCCCTAGCGAAACACTGATCGTATGGCTAGCGGACGGATTAACTCTAATTAAAAGATCGACCATGATACCTGTGGACATAAGAGCCCAGGCGTAAGGCTGGCAGACATAAGAGCCCTAGCGGTGGTGATCTGTAAAGGAATCGAAACGAGACATCGATAAGGGAATCCAATTAAATCCTTGATAATTTGTGTTTTTAAATTTATGGCAACTTATTTAATTACGTTGCAAGCTATATTTATGATCTTATGAATCCATGTCTTCTAAATTATGCGATTACATGAATTATTTAAGTTATGCACATGTTTTCATTAAATTTAAGTGAAGGCTTTGAAACCCCACAGTTATGTATTAGTTAACTTACTCAGCACGTAGTGCTGACCCAAACCATATTTTCTTTCCTTGTTCTACAGAGTGTGAAGAATATGCATCCTCATATGCATACGTGGGAATTTTGGGGAAATTACATTGTATTTTAAATTTTGTTTTAGACTAGATCTTGCATGAACGGGCCTGTTTAACCCGTGATTAGGCCATGTTGGCCCTATATTTAAATTCCGCTGCGATACATATAAGTAAATATTATTTTTCCGCTGCAACTTTGATGTATTATTTTTAAACTATATATGAATGGGCTGTTTGAATGTTTTAAATACTGAAAAACCATAGCCTTGCATCTCTTTAGCAAGCTCGGAGAAACCGTGTCTTGCTAGGGAGGTGTGGTGGTGACATCCCGACCTGGGTGACCAAAAACCGGGGTATTACAGAGTGGTATCAGAGCCCAGAATATTTTAAAGCTATTTATTTTGAAGAAAATATCTGATACCAGAGTGGTATCAGAGCCCAGAATATTTTAAAGCTATTTATTTTAAAGAAAATATCTGATACCAGAGTGGTATCAGAGCCCGCATATTTTTAAGCTAGTATTTTTAAACTATTATTTTTAGACCCTTATTATTTTTAAAGTACTATTAATATTTTGACTATTATTTTAAATTTTAAAGTATTATTTCCATGGAGAAATTTTTATTTTAAAACCCATGGGAAAAATATATATAATGCATAAATTATTTTTGGGGGGGAAATCATCATTCGCATTTGCATATTGCATCTCTTTTATGTAGAGAACTTAGAATCTTGGCGAATTTTAACTTAGAATCTTGGCGAATTTTAACTTAGAATCTTGGCGAATTTTAACTTAGAATCTTGGCGAAGTTAACCTAGAATCTTGGCGAATATTAACTTAGACCTTTTGCTTGCACTAGATGACTTAGACGCTTGACATCAAATTAGGAACGCTCACTAGAGACTGATCTTGCCTTAGTTCTAGATCGCGTTCATCTAAGCGCTCGCCTAAGCATAACAAATGTCGGCCTTAGCCATTCCTATCCTTGAACGAATTAGAAAATTTCCTTATGTGGAACAATAAAAATCAAGTTGTTATTAAAACATTCTTTATTCCAAAAATTTTGTTGGATTCCCAAACAACAAATCCATTTCAAATGCACGGCTCATTTAAATCTTGACTCGAACCTTCTTGAGAATAATGAATAGGAAGTTATGGGGACATAACTGAAGTCCTAAGGGGGAGAGGATGTGATACCCCGTAATAATTTATTTTTGGAGTTCGACTCGATACGGTGTATCCTTAATCATAAATAAACAAATTCAAATTGTTTTGAACTTCGTTATGGCTTGATCCCTTCATCGGGTACGTAGGCAGCTTAGAAGTCTTAATTCTAAGTTCAGTCAAAAAAAATGATAAAATAAACAAAAGACCTTAGCACGAGGAAAACCGAAACACAACTTTGAGGACGAAGTTGATTCTTAAGGAGGGTAGACTGTAATACCCGAGAATTTTGCAACATAAAATAAATAAATAAATATAATAAACATGATAAATGGTTAAAGAATCATAAAAGATGAGAAATGGAATTTAAATTTAAAAGGAATCAAAATTCCGAGAACCCGGGAAGCCAAAGACAATTTAATCGAATAAATGGTTACACGGGGACCCGACACCGATAGACTCAATAACTCGAGTCCAAATATAGATTTAGGTCCGAGTAAACTTTAGATAGGAAATCAGAGCCCGAAGATAGCCCGGAAATCGGAATTCGGAAGCGTAGAGGGGTAGAAGTCCGAAAGAGGGGAGGAAAAGCACGACGGATCGCACAACCCGCCCGGACCGGAGTCCAGGCGTGTCCGGCGCGCTGGCCGCGTACTAATTGGGAGGAAACCGCGCCAACCCCGCGCCACTTGACAGATTCGCCCGTTGCGCGAATCTCTCGCCCGAACACGGATTTTTCGACTTGCGGTTGAACGTCTCTCGACACAAGACCCTTAGGGTCAGATTTTGGACGCCCTAGGTCTTAGATATCTATAAATAAACCTCCTTGGAAGCCCCGAACATCTTTACAAAACCCACAACTCTCTCTATACATTCGAAACCCTAATTCCGGAGTCGTCGGAGGCACGAAACCAAGGCGAACACCGGTTGGACGAAAATTCTGAGATCCCCAGCGTCGTGGTAAGATCTTGGTCATTCCTTTCCATATACGATTCGAAAACGAATCCTAATTAAATCTCTTTTCTATTCTAAACCCCCGGTCCGGATCGAGAGCGAAGAACCCGACAAACGGAGAGGATAAACGGAGGACTGGAAGCCACGCCTCCGAATCGACGATCCCGGACGCTCAACAATCTGTAAGTTAACTCTTACATGGTTTTGGGAAGAATTAAAACGTTCGAAACTAAAAGATTAACAAGAAATCGAAAATCTGTCAATTTATGTTTTCTACCGACGCAACAGTTTTGATGAATTTTTCCGAACCTTAAAACCACTTCAAACGGAGAAACTTAAAACACAAAAAACATTCCTAAGGCTTAGATCTATCTACTGTAAAATTTTCAGAATTTTTAGAGACGATTTGTTATGAGAAAACCAACCGAAACCGAACTGCTTGAATCTAGATCTTGAAATTCTTGACAGAACTTAGGTCCGATCTTGATCGCATTTTTGACATAGGTTCCAGACCGATTTAGATCTTTGGCCGAACATGAAAGTTGTAGATAATTGTCTTAAGATGATCTCTGTAAAATTTCATTAAATTTGGAGTTGAATTGCTATGGTAGAATTCGAAATCTTTAAACTGAGTTATATGAAATTCGGACAGAACTGTACTTCTGTGAAAATTAGTGTTTTGACCTATTTCGGTATCTCGGATTGAAAAAGTTAAAACACGAAAGTTATAGATCTCGATGTTTTGGAGTCAGGCGGGAAATTTCGGAATTTTTGAAATTAAATCTGATTTTAGACGAATTTTAGAGTAAACGGTGGTTGACCGAGTCAAATCTTGATATCTTGTGGAAACGGAGAAATTAGCCTTTAAGGTTGAAACGGATAGAAATTCTTTGAAATACGATATATGAGACGAGAAGATTAAAATATTGCGGGTTATGACTAAGCTAGATACTGTCAATGTTCTCTGCGGCTTGGGACATAAGAGCCCAAGTGTATGTCTAGGTTGACGTAAGAGCCCTAGCGAAACACTGATCGTATGGCTAGCGGACGGATTAACTCTAATTAAAAGATCGACCATGATACCTGTGGACATAAGAGCCCAGGCGTAAGGCTGGCAGACATAAGAGCCCTAGCGGTGGTGATCTGTAAAGGAATCGAAACGAGACATCGATAAGGGAATCCAATTAAATCCTTGATAATTTGTGTTTTTAAATTTATGGAAACTTATTTAATTACGTAGCAAGCTATATTTATGATCTTATGAATCCATGTCTTCTAAATTATGCGATTACATGAATTATTTAAGTTATGCACTTGTTTTCATTAAAATTAAGTGAAGGCTTTGAAACCCCACAGTTATGTATTAGTTAACTTACTCAGCACGTAGTGCTGACCCAAACCATATTTTCTTTCCTTGTTCTACAGAGTGTGAAGAAGATGCATCCTCATATGCATACGTGGGAATTTTGGGGAAATTACATTGTATTTTAAATTTTGTTTTAGACTAGATCTTGCATGAACGGGCCTGTTTAACCCGTGATTAGGCCATGTTGGCCCTATATTTAAATTCCGCTGCGATACATATATGTAAATATTATTTTTCCGCTGCAACTTTGATGTATTATTTTTAAATTATATATGAATGGGCTGTTTGAATGTTTTAAATACTGAAAAACCATAGCCTTGCATCTCTTTAGCAAGCTCGGAGAAACCGTGTCTTGCTAGGGAGGTGTGGCGGTGACATCCCGACCTGGGTGACCAAAAACCGGGGTATTACAGAGTGGTATCAGAGCCCAGAATATTTTAAAGCTATTTATTTTGAAGAAAATATCTGATACCAGAGTGGTATCAGAGCCCAGAATATTTTAAAGCTATTTATTTTAAAGAAAATATCTGATACCAGAGTGGTATCAGAGCCCGCATATTTTTAAGCTAGTATTTTTAAACTATTATTTTTAGACCCTTATTATTTTTAAAGTACTATTAATATTTTAACTATTATTTTAAATTTTTAAGTATTATTTCAATGGAGAAATTTTTATTTTAAAACCCATGGGAAAAATATATATAATGCATAAATTATTTTTGGGGGAGAAATCATCATTCGCATTTGCATATTGCATCTCTTTTATGTAGAGAACTTAGAATCTTGGCGAATTTTAACTTAGAATCTTGGCGAATTTTAACTTAGAATCTTGGCGAATTTTAACTTAGAATCTTGGCGAAGTTAACCTAGAATCTTGGCGAATATTAACTTAGACCTTTTGCTTGCACTAGATGACTTAGACGCTTGACATCAAATTAGGAACGCTCACTAGAGACTGATCTTGCCTTAGTTCTAGATCGCGTTCATCTAAGCGCTCGCCTAAGCATAACAAATGTCGGCCTTAGCCATTCCTATCCTTGAACGAATTAGAAAATTTCCTTATGTGGAACAATAAAAATCAAGTTGTTATTAAAACATTCTTTATTCCAAAAATTTTGTTGGATTCCCAAACAACAAATCCATTTCAAATGCACGGCTCATTTAAATCTTGACTCGAACCTTCTTGAGAATAATGAATAGGAAGTTATGGGGACATAACTGAAGTCCTAAGGGGGAGAGGATGTGATACCCCGTAATAATTTATTTTTGGAGTTCGACTCGATACGGTGTATCCTTAATCATAAATAAACAAATTCAAATTGTTTTGAACTTCGTTATGGCTTGATCCCTTCATCGGGTACGTAGGCAGCTTAGAAGTCTTAATTCTAAGTTCAGTCAAAAAAAATGATAAAATAAACAAAAGACCTTAGCACGAGGAAAACCGAAACACAACTTTGAGGACGAAGTTGATTCTTAAGGAGGGTAGACTGTAATACCCGAGAATTTTGCAACATAAAATAAATAAATAAAATAAATAAATAAATAAATAAATAAATAAATATAATAAACATGATAAATGGTTAAAGAATCATAAAAGATGAGAAATGGAATTTAAATTTAAAAGGAATCAAAATTCCGAGAACCCGGGAAGCCAAAGACAATTTAATCGAATAAATGGTTACACGGGGACCCGACACCGATAGACTCAATAACTCGAGTCCAAATATAGATTTAGGTCCGAGTAAACTTTAGATAGGAAATCAGAGCCCGAAGATAGCCCGGAAATCGGAATTCGGAAGCGTAGAGGGGTAGAAGTCCGAAAGAGGGGAGGAAAAGCACGACGGATCGCACGAACCCGCCCGGACCGGAGTCCAGGCGTGTCCGGCGCGCTGGCCGCGTACTAATTGGGAGGAAACCGCGCCAACCCCGCGCCACTTGACAGATTCGCCCGTTGCGCGAATCTCTCGCCCGAACACGGATTTTTCGACTTGCGGTTGAACGTCTCTCGACACAAGACCCTTAGGGTCAGATTTTGGACGCCCTAGGTCTTAGATATCTATAAATAAACCTCCTTGGAAGCCCCGAACATCTTTACAAAACCCACAACTCTCTCTATACATTCGAAACCCTAATTCCGGAGTCGTCGGAGGCACGAAACCAAGGCGAACACCGGTTGGACGAAAATTCTGAGATCCCCAGCGTCGTGGTAAGATCTTGGTCATTCCTTTCCATATACGATTCGAAAACGAATCCTAATTAAATCTCTTTTCTATTCTAAACCCCCGGTCCGGATCGAGAGCGAAGAACCCGACAAACGGAGAGGATAAACGGAGGACTGGAAGCCACGCCTCCGAATCGACGATCCCGGACGCTCAACAATCTGTAAGTTAACTCTTACATGGTTTTGGGAAGAATTAAAACGTTCGAAACTAAAAGATTAACAAGAAATCGAAAATCTGTCAATTTATGTTTTCTACCGACGCAACAGTTTTGATGAATTTTTCCGAACCTTAAAACCACTTCAAACGGAGAAACTTAAAACACAAAAAACATTCCTAAGGCTTAGATCTATCTACTGTAAAATTTTCAGAATTTTTAGAGACGATTTGTTATGAGAAAACCAACCGAAACCGAACTGCTTGAATCTAGATCTTGAAATTCTTGACAGAACTTAGGTCCGATCTTGATCGCATTTTTGACATAGGTTCCAGACCGATTTAGATCTTTGGCCGAACATGAAAGTTGTAGATAATTGTCTTAAGATGATCTCTGTAAAATTTCATTAAATTTGGAGTTGAATTGCTATGGTAGAATTCGAAATCTTTAAACTGAGTTATATGAAATTCGGACAGAACTGTACTTCTGTGAAAATTAGTGTTTTGACCTATTTCGGTATCTCGGATTGAAAAAGTTAAAACACGAAAGTTATAGATCTCGATGTTTTGGAGTCAGGCGGGAAATTTCGGAATTTTTGAAATTAAATCTGATTTTAGACGAATTTTAGAGTAAACGGTGGTTGACCGAGTCAAATCTTGATATCTTGTGGAAACGGAGAAATTAGCCTTTAAGGTTGAAACGGATAGAAATTCTTTGAAATACGATATATGAGACGAGAAGATTAAAATATTGCGGGTTATGACTAAGCTAGATACTGTCAATGTTCTCTGCGGCTTGGGACATAAGAGCCCAAGTGTATGTCTAGGTTGACGTAAGAGCCCTAGCGAAACACTGATCGTATGGCTAGCGGACGGATTAACTCTAATTAAAAGATCGACCATGATACCTGTGGACATAAGAGCCCAGGCGTAAGGCTGGCAGACATAAGAGCCCTAGCGGTGGTGATCTGTAAAGGAATCGAAACGAGACATCGATAAGGGAATCCAATTAAATCCTTGATAATTTGTGTTTTTAAATTTATGGAAACTTATTTAATTACGTAGCAAGCTATATTTATGATCTTATGAATCCATGTCTTCTAAATTATGCGATTACATGAATTATTTAAGTTATGCACTTGTTTTCATTAAAATTAAGTGAAGGCTTTGAAACCCCACAGTTATGTATTAGTTAACTTACTCAGCACGTAGTGCTGACCCAAACCATATTTTCTTTCCTTGTTCTACAGAGTGTGAAGAAGATGCATCCTCATATGCATACGTGGGAATTTTGGGGAAATTACATTGTATTTTAAATTTTGTTTTAGACTAGATCTTGCATGAACGGGCCTGTTTAACCCGTGATTAGGCCATGTTGGCCCTATATTTAAATTCCGCTGCGATACATATATGTAAATATTATTTTTCCGCTGCAACTTTGATGTATTATTTTTAAATTATATATGAATGGGCTGTTTGAATGTTTTAAATACTGAAAAACCATAGCCTTGCATCTCTTTAGCAAGCTCGGAGAAACCGTGTCTTGCTAGGGAGGTGTGGCGGTGACATCCCGACCTGGGTGACCAAAAACCGGGGTATTACAGAGTGGTATCAGAGCCCAGAATATTTTAAAGCTATTTATTTTGAAGAAAATATCTGATACCAGAGTGGTATCAGAGCCCAGAATATTTTAAAGCTATTTATTTTAAAGAAAATATCTGATACCAGAGTGGTATCAGAGCCCGCATATTTTTAAGCTAGTATTTTTAAACTATTATTTTTAGACCCTTATTATTTTTAAAGTACTATTAATATTTTAACTATTATTTTAAATTTTAAAGTATTATTTCAATGGAGAAATTTTTATTTTAAACCCCATGGGAAAAATATATATAATGCATAAATTATTTTTGGGGGGGGAAATCATCATTCGCATTTGCATATTGCATCTCATTTACGTAGAGAACTTAGAATCTTGGCGAATTTTAACTTAGAATCTTGGCGAATTTTAACTTAGAATCTTGGCGAATTTTAACTTAGAATCTTGGCGAATTTTAACTTAGAATCTTAGCGAATTTTAAGTTAGAATCTTGGCGAAGTTAACCTAGAATCTTGGCGAATATTAACTTAGACCTTTTGCTTGCACTAGATGACTTAGACGCTTGACATCAAATTAGGAACGCTCACTAGAGACTGATCTTGCCTTAGTTCTAGATCGCGTTCATCTAAGCGCTCGCCTAAGCATAACAAATGTCGGCCTTAGCCATTCCTATCCTTGAACGAATTAGAAAATTTCCTTATGTGGAACAATAAAAATCAAGTTGTTATTAAAACATTCTTTATTCCAAAAATTTTGTTGGATTCCCAAACAACAAATCCATTTCAAATGCACGGCTCATTTAAATCTTGACTCGAACCTTCTTGAGAATAATGAATAGGAAGTTATGGGGACATAACTGCAGTCCTAAGGGGGAGAGGATGTGATACCCCGTAATAATTTATTTTTGGAGTTCGACTCGATACGGTGTATCCTAAATCATAAATAAACAAATTCAAATTGTTTTGAACTACGTTATGGCTTGATCCCTTCACCGGGTACGTAGGCAGCTTAGAAGTCTTAATTCTAAGTTCAGTAAAAAAAAATGATAAAATAAACAAAAGACCTTAGCACGAGGAAAACCGAAACACAACTTTGAGGACGAAGTTGATTCTTAAGGAGGGTAGACTGTAATACCCTAGAATTTTGCAACATAAAATAAATAAATAAAATAAATAAATAAAATAAATAAATAAATAAATATAATAAACATGATAAATGGCTAAAGAATCATAAAAGATGAGAAATGGAATTTAAATTTAAAAGGAATCAAAATTCCGAGAACCCGGGAAGCCAAAGACAGTTTAATCGAATAAATGGTTACACGGGGACCCGACACCGATAGACTCAATAACTCGAGTCCAAATATAGATTTAGGTCCGAGTAAAATTTAGATAGGAAATCGGAGCCCGAAGATAGCCCGGAAATCGGAATTCGGAAGCGTAGAGGGGTAGAAGTCCGAAAGAGGGGAGGAAAAGCACGACGGATCGCACGACCCGCCCGGACCGGAGTCCAGGCGTGTCCGGCGCGCTGGCCGCGCGCTAATTGGGAGGAAACCGCGCCAACCCCGCGCCACTTGACAGATTCGCCCGTTGCGCGAATCTCTCGCCCGAACGCGGATTTTTCGACTTGCGGTTGAACGTCTCTCGACTCAAGACCCTTAGGGTCAGATTTTGGATGCCCTAGGTCTTAGACCTCCTTGGAAGCCCCGAACATCTTTACAAAACCCACAACTCTCTCTATACATTCGAAACCCTAATTGCGGAGTCGTCGGAGGCACGAAACCAAGGCGAACACCGGTTGGACGAAAATTCTGAGATCCCCAGCGTCGTGGTAAGATCTTGGTCATTCCTTTCCATATACGATTCGAAAACGAATCCTAATTAAATCTCTTTTCTATTCTAAACCCCCGGTTCGGATCGAGAGCGAAGAACCCGACAAACGGAGAGGATAAACGGAGGACTGGAAGCCACGCCTCCGAATCGACGATCCCGAATGCTCAACAATCTGTAAGTTAACTCTTGCATGGTTTTGGGAAGAATTAAAACGTTCGAAACTAAAAGATTAACAAGAAATCGAAAATCTGTCAATTTATGTTTTCTACCGACGCAACAGTTTTGATAAATTTTTCTGAACCTTAAAACTACTTCAAACGGAGAAACTTAAAACACGAAAAACGTTCCTAAGGCTCAGATCTATCTACTGTAAAATTTTCAGAATTTTTAGAGACGATTTGTTATGAGAAAACCAACCGAAACCGAACTGCTTGAATCTAGATCTTGAAATTCTTGACAGAACTTAGGTCCGATCTTGATCGCATTTTTGACATAGGTTCCAGACCGATTTAGATCTTTGGCCGAACATGAAAGTTGTAGATAATTGACTTAAGATGATCTCTGTAAAATTTCATTAAATTTGGAGTTGAATTGCTATGGTAGAATTCGAAATCTTTAAACTGAGTTATATGAAATTCGGACAGAACTGTACTTCTGTGAAAATTAGTGTTTTGACCTATTTTGGTATCTCGGATTGAAAAAGTTAAAACACGAAAGTTGTAGATCTCGACGTTTCGGAGTCAAGCGTGAAAGTTCGGAATTTTTGAAATTAAATCTGATTTTAGACGAATTTTAGAGTAAACGGTGGTTGACCGAGTCAAATCTTGATATCTTGTGGAAACGGAGAAATTAGCCTTTAAGGTTGAAACGGATAGAAATTCTTTGAAATACGATATATGAGACGAGAAGATTAAAATATTGCGGGTTATGACTAAGCTAGATACTGTCAATGTTCTCTGCGGCTTGGGACATAAGAGCCCAAGTGTATGTCTAAGTTGACGTAAGAGCCCTAGTGAAACACTGATCGTATGGCTAGCGGACGGATTAACTCTAATTAAATGATCGACCATGATACCTGTGGACATAAAGCCCAGGCGTAAGGCTGGCGGACATAAGAGCCCTAGCGGTGGTGATCTGTAAAGGAATCGAAACGAGACATCGATAAGGGAATCCAATTAAATCCTTGATAATTTGTGTTTTTAAGTTTATGGCAACTTATTTAATTACGTTGCAAGCTATATTTATGATCTTATGAATCCATGTCTTCTAAATTATGCGATTACATGAATTATTTAAGTTATGCACATGTTTTCATTAAATTTAAGTGAAGGCTTTGAAACCCCACAGTTATGTATTAGTTAACTTACTCAGCACGTAGTGCTGACCCAAACCATATTTTCTTTCCTTGTTCTACAGAGTGTGAAGAATATGCATCCTCATATGCATACGTGGGAATTTTAGGGGAAATTACATTGTATTTTAAATTTTGTTTTAGACTAGATCTTGCATGAACGGGCCTGTTTAACCCGTGATTAGGCCATGTTGGCCCTATATTTTAAATTCCGCTGCGATACATATATGTAAATATTATTTTTTCGCTGCAACTTTGATGTATTATTTTTAAATTATATATGAATGGGTTGTTTGAATGTTTTAAATACTGAAAAACCATAGCCTTGCATCTCTTTAGCAAGCTCGGAGAAACCGTGTCTTGCTAGGGAGGTGTGGCGGTGACATCCCGACCTGGGTGACCAAAAACCGGGTGTTACATTCGCGTATTATTTTTATTTTTTTATTTAATCGCCATGTATTATTATTTTTAGGAAATCTGATTTTATGTTATTTTGGGACAAAAAGCCCGCCGATGAGAAGTCTGCACAGAAAAAACCCCCGCAACGGAGAAGGCACCGGCCGAGAAAAAGCCTAAGGCTGGAAGAAGCTGCCGAAGGTGGCAGGGGTCGTCGGCAGAGAGAAAAAGAAGAAGAGGGCAAAGAAGAGTGTTGAAACCTACAAAATCTACATTTTTAAGGTGCTGAAGCAGGTTCATGCCGATATAGGTATCTCCTGCAAGGCCATGGGGATAATGAACAGCTTTATCAATGATATCTTCGAGAAATTGGGGCAGGAATCGTCGCGATTGGCGAGGTAAAATAAGAAAAAGCCGACCATTACTTCTCGCGAGATCCAGACTGTTGTGCGATTGGTGCTTTACAATTGGCGAAGCATGCTGTTTCTGAGGGTACCAAGGTTGTCACTACATTTACAAGTGCTTGAAGGGTGATAATTCGTAGGTTTCTTGTTTAATTGCATATGGATTTTGGTTTCATGGTGAAGGTTGAAATCTAGGGTTCGGCAGGGCTGTGTAAATCTGATTGTCTTATGACTTTTGAAGCTGAAAAATGATGCCTGCGATTATTAGTGATGAAAATGACTATGCAAAATTAGCTAAAATTTGCCTCTCGTTCGTTTTGATTGATTGTTTCAAATTCAGTTTACTTATTGTACAGCTAAATTCTTGAAAGAAATTCATCTCAATGCAGTTATAGGTGTTTCTTTATGTGAAATTTTGTGTATTATATTTTGATAGTCCATTTCATTTCAAGGACAAACTGGGCAGTCTTGTTTTCTTTCATTGGATTAGTTGTGTCATAAGTATAATCTTTCAATTCTATACTTGATGAATGCTTTTGCTCTATGTAAGCTGTTGTAAATGTAAAATGCTGAACATTGGAATCTCATAAAAGTTATTAGGGTGTAATGCGTGTCTATATGGCTGATGGTTCTGATACAACCATTAGGGGTACTCAAGAGGACGTGATCCAGCTCACATGGTTAACAACCTTACCTTAGGGTGGTTGTTAGAGGGGAGGTTGGGTGTTCAAATCCCACTCCCAACAACCCACCATGGGGTGAATGTGATTTCACACATGGGGAGGGGTTGGGGTGCATGGTCTGCAGGCCCAGCCCGGGGTAGGGTTGTTACATAAAAGTGCACTTTTATGTAACAACCCTACCCCGGGCTGGGCCTGCAGACCATGCACCCCAACCCCTCCCCATGTGTGCCTTCCAGGCCCCCAGTCAAGCACCCCATGGTGGGTTGTTGGAGGTGGGATTTGATCCCCAACCTCCCTTTAACAACCACCCAAAGGTAAGGTTGTTAACCATGTGGGCTGCCAACACAATTATTCCATTTCAAGTCTACACTTTTGAAGTTGATTTGTTGGGTTGATGTCGTTGAATTGTTGGAGGAGATGAGGAACCAATTGATCGTTGATGGTTTGTAGTTTATTTTGGTGAAATTGGTTTATTTCTATCATTATTGTTGAATTTAAATTCTTTATACAGGAATTGGACTTCAAATGGATTGACGTCGATTGGAACTTCGTGAAGGAGATCTAAGTCATGCTGACATGCAATAGAGGCATTGAAGATTTATAATAAAGGCAAGGTTTAGAATAGCAAATTAGATAGGGGTTAGGAACAGACTAGTATAGTCTATGTTGCCTTAGTATTGGGAACTCTCGTGTGTACGGATTCCCTGCGTATAATGAGGATGCCTTAGAATTAGGCTAGAACTGCTTGCGAATATCTCACTAATTATTATGCTCATAACCTGGAACTTAGTTTGCAATTAGAGAGATCTACCACGCCTTAGTTTAGGATGGAATCTTACGTTGATTCTATTTTGATGTTATGAGTTGAGTGCCGATACATGGGACTTGGCACACCCTTTATTATAATTAACTCGTAGTGAGTTGTCTATCTTGTTATGATGTGTTGATATTATTGTGAACTTAAATTATGCTTTTGAGGATATTGGATATCCTATGCTTACGAGTCGGTATCTGATTGGGCACAGTTAGTATCTTATCCTGGCATTGAGACTGATAAGGATTTTATATCTGTAGTCTGAAAATTTGGCTGATAAGGACTCATGATCTGTAGCCTGACCCGCTTGCCGTAAGCCACGTTCTCAGCTGTTAGTGTCCGCGGCGGGGGCGCTGTGGGTATGTCTTCCGACCATTAAGGGGAGTGGACCCTTATATGGGGGGGAATACCGACCATGGTACTTAGGATGCGCGCTAGACATTCTTATGTGTTGCATTTAGGGTAGATAGATATCATAGGTCATAACATTACATCTCATCATCCATCATTCATTTTATCTGCAGTGGTTGAAGCACCGGTATGGGACGGTGTGATGTTTACTTTCTGTATTTATTTTATGTTCTTAATTATTATTATTATTATTATTATTATTATTATTGTTATTGTTATTATTATTATTATTATTATTATTATTATTATTATTATTATTATTATTATAGTATAGTGTTATCATTATTGTGCCCCGTTTCCCCTGCTATATCTATTCCTTGCCAGTACGTTGTACTGACACCTTGTTGTTGTCTGTTTTTATAGATCTTCCTACAGATGGTGCAGAACACGATGTTGGGGAATTCGGGTTGAGTGGACTAGCTAGGTTGCATTCCTTATAATTGTTGTGTAGAACAAATATTACATGCTCTTGTCTGATCTTTGATGAGAATATTGGTTATTCTTTAAATGTGGTCGGTGTGTCACATATGATTTATTATTGGTTATTTCTGGTATTGGATGTGTGGCCATGTCATTATATTATTTCAGGGCTTGTCGCCCGGATATGCCATGTACTGTTCCTGGGGTTATGTACTGTTTTCGTTGGCATTTATTTGATTGTGATACAGGTTTGTGTTTATACCTCGCTTCGTATTGACTATCTAAGCTGAGTGATCAACAGTTTAGAATAGTTAATACGGCGGTGGCGTCACGAAAATGGTTTTAAATTTTCGGGGCGTTACAGTTTGCTCTCAGCCCACATGGTTAACAACCTTACCTTTGGGTGGTTGTTAAAGGGGAGGTTGGGTGTTCAAATCCCACTCCCAACAACCCACCATGGGGTGAATGTGATTTCAAACATGGGGAGGGGTTGGGGTGCATGGTCTGCAGGCCGCAGCTCGGGGTAGGGTTGTTACATAAAAGTGCACTTTTATGTAACAACCCTACCCCGAGCTGCGCCTGCAGACCATGCACTCCAACCCGTCCCCATGTGTGCGTCCAGGCCTCCCGCCAAGCACCCCATGGTGGGTTGTTGGAGGTGGGATTTGAACCCCCAACCTCCCTTTAACAACCACCCAAAGGTAAGGTTGTTAACCATGTGAGCTGCACCCAGCTCACATGGTTAACAACCTTACCTTTGGGTGGTTGTTAGAGGGAGGTTGGGGGTTCAAATCCCACCTCCAACAACCCACCATGGGGTGCTTGGCGGGAGGCCCGGACGCACACATGGGGACGGGTTGGAGTGCATGGTCTGCAGGCCCAGCCCGGGGGTAGGGTTGTTACATAAAGGCATCACAGCCTAATCACAGGCATAACAGCCAAATCACAGGCATCACAGCCTAATAATCACCCCGCAGGGCCATCGGGACTCAACAACACCGGCAAAGGCTGCCCGATCAGACATTTCCAATATGTCCATCCATTCATAATGCAATACCATGCATTATAATAACCAGCCCAAAAGGGCCAACAGGAATAACAACCAATAATCCACCCCGCAGGGTCATCGGGACTCAACAACACCGGTAAAGGCTGCCTGATCAGTCATAAACATCATAACAACCCATCGGGTTAATAACCGTCAATTCCAATGCAATAACATGCATATGATAATACAGTGATATTCAAGCACCTACACACTAGGTTCGCATGCTTCTCAACATATAAGGAATTCAATACATAGCCCCCTAGGCTAAGGCATTAATGATATAATCCAATAATCCACATATACTTAATGATATCATAATTCAACAGTTCTCATAAGCAATTCAACAACCCCACGGGCCAATTGATTAACCCACAGTTTACCAATAACATTTAGGGAAGTCATAACAATAATTGGTGCAAAGAAAACATCATTATAGAATCAAAATCGCACAAAAAGGGGGGCCAAACAGGGTCTTTCTGCGCTCACTGTGCACCCGCGCACGTAAAACATGTGACATATGCAACCCAGTACTGTAGCAATTACTGTAGCTAGTTACTGCGGTAACTACTGTAGCGAGTTACTGCAGTAACTACTGTACAAGTTACTGTGGTAGTTACTATTCAAATTACCGTGGTAATTACTGTTCAAATTACCGTGGTAATTACTGTGGCGAATTACTGCGGTAACTACGCGAGTTACCGTGGTAACTACAGTACAGGTACTGTAGCAGTACTGTAGCAGTTACTGTTCATCATCTTCTCCGATTTTCCAATCGGTTTTCCGGCGATTTCGCCGGAATCCGACCCCCAAATACCCCCCAAACACATAATTTAAGCAATATAATCCCTTGCCTGAAGTCTTCCAACAATGATCAACCTTCGATTCGTTGATTCCAAGCTTAGATTCAATCCGATTTACAAAAATCCAACCAAAATCATCCAAACCCGTCACCAACCAAACACCCACCAAAAACCACTTCAAACTTCATAAAAACATGAATTGGATGATGGAAATTACTTACCTCAAGTAATATATCAAGTTCCCCTACTTGATTTGAGCTCAAGGACACCAAAATCTCTCCACAAAACCACTTTTCTCCACCTTTGCTCTCAAAAACGGGATGAGCCCTAATTTTGAGTGTTGAGAGGCCAAAATGAAGTTATGGGGGCTGAATTGGGGGTTTTAAATGGGTATGGGTCAACCCGGGTCGGATCATGGGTCGGGTCGGAAGATGGATTAGTGAGTTGGTGCACTTGTCTTGAGCCATTTCTACCATAATGCACTCACTTGAGCACTTGAGCTCTTATTAACTTTTGGGTTTGAACCCACTTATTCTCCCACTTCATTAAAATTATATCTACAAAATATCCATATAATAAATCCTTTGTTAATTAACCATAATTAATTAAATTAATCATGTGTTAATTAAACCGGGGTGTTAAAATATATCTATAAAAATAAATAATCAATTTATTGAATCCTTTATCGCATCCCTTGGAGACGACCCTACTCACTACTACATTACTTATTGTGTTTTGTGGCGTAGGAAATAATATTTATTTTGCAGATTTACGACGAGCTAGCAATTTTTGGAGCCGTTGCCGGGGAACGCCAAAAGGATTTTCATTATTTTGGTTATTTCTATTATATTTACCAATTATATATTATTGTTTGTTTCTGCTTACTAGTTTATGCCTCGAACAGGACGTGGTAGTGAATTAAACTTTGACCCTGAAATTGAAAAAAACTGCACGCCGTTTGAGGAAGGAGCCAGGGAGAAGAGAAGAGCGGAGAAAGCAACCGTTCTATCACCATTGCGTAACGTGGCTCTCCAAACTGGAAACAGTTCTAGTTCATCCCACTCCGAGGACAATCAAGAGCTAGAGGAAAAAGTTGAGATTCTTTTAGCACTAATGGCGCAACGAATGACTCTTAGGGAGCTGGCTGCTCCCGATTTAACTTAACAACCACTCTGCATAACTTTTCCAATGATTGAAGGTAATACTCAATTTGAACTTAAATCCGGACTAATCCATCTGTTGCCTTCTTTACATGGTTTGTCAGGTGAGGAGCCCCACAAACATTTGCAAGAGTTTGATGTGGTGTGCACAAGTATGAAACCACCAGGAATTACCGAAGACCAGATCAAGCTGAGAGCTTTTCCGTTTTCATTGAAAGATGCTGCGAAAGACTGGCTCTTCAATCTTCCAGCAGGGAGTGTCACCACTTGGACTGAGATGAAACGCAGGTTCTTAGAAAGATTTTATCCTGCATCTAGAGCTGCAACTCTGCGTAAGGAAATATGTGGTATTAAACAGGCAGCAGGGGAAACTCTTTATGAGTACTGGAATAGATTTAATAAACTGATTGCTAGATGCCCACAATATCAAATTCCTGAACAACTTTTAATTCAATATTTTTATGAAGGACTAACCTCTATCGATAAGAGAATTATTGATGCTGCTTGTGGAGGGGCCCTTATAAACAAGACACCTCGGGAAGCTTGGGAATTGCTCAATGACATGGCAATGAACTCCCAGGAATTCGGACCCAGAGATATTGTGGCAGTCAAGGAAGCAACTGAGGTAAATTCTTCTATACACCAACAATTGAATGAACTGACTGCTTTTGTTCGTAAACTTGTTGTAGGTACTGTTCCTGTGAAAGCATGTGGGATTTGCACAAGCAATGATCATCCTACTGACGCATGTCCCACATTATCTGAGGAAGTAGAGGTTAATGCAGCTGGTTTTGTGCAAAGAAAGAATTATGATCCTTTCTCCAACACGTACAATCCGGGATGGAGGGATCATCCCAATTTACGCTATGGAAATCAACAAGCTTCTGCACAACAACCACCAGGTTTCCAACCACCTCAGCAACCTCAACAACAAAGGCAAAATTATGTCCCTGCTCCAGGTAATTCATTGCAAGATATAATTAAATCTATTGCTTATAGTGTTTTGCAATTTCAGCAGGAGACTAGGACGAGTGTGAAGAATCTGGAGGATCAAATGGCTCAAGTCATGGCTGAACTTCGAGAGTCCAAAGAAAGAGAAAGGGGCAGACTACCAGCTCAGACAGATAACAACCCGAGGGGTGTTAATGCCATAACATTGCGAAGTGGGAAGGAATTGGCCGAACCTAAAGTTATTACCTCAAAGAGAAAGATGATAGGGAGATTGAAAAGGAAATAGAGAAAGAAGCTAAAAAGTCTACTGAACAGGTCATTTCTGATCCCCCTATTCAATCGAGTACTAAAATAGCTCCATTTCCTCACAGGTTGGCGAAGCCTAGCAAGAGCGACAAAGACAAGGAGATTATGGAGGTGTTCAAGAAAGTTGAACTGAGCATACCGTTGTTGGATGCCATCAAACACATTCCCCGTTATGCCAAGTTCCTCAAAGAGCTATGCACTAACAAACAAAAGCTGAGAGGGGATGAGAAAGTACTAGCTGGAGAGAACGTTTCCGCCATGCTTCAAAGAAAACTACCACAGAAATGCGGAGACCCAGGTATGTTTGTAATTCCTTGTAAGATAGGGAAGATTGAGCTTAAACGAGCTATGCTAGATTTAGGAGCCGCGATTAATGTTATGCCCAAGTCTATCTTCAATGCTCTTAATGTTGGTCCATTGAAAGAAACCGGGATAATTATTCAACTTGCGGATAGGACCAATGCTTACCCTGTGGGTATGATTGAGGATGTCCTAGTGCAAGTCAATGAATTAATATTCCCAGTTGATTTCTATGTTCGACATGCATGATGAGAATTCGCCTAATCCTTCACCTATTTTACTTGGGAGACCATTTATGTGGGAAAAATAACCCATATGGTCCCTTAACTTTGCCGGATTTCGCAATCAGTCCCACAACTTTTGAATTAACACAATCCGTCCACTAAGTTTCTTAATTTTAGCACTATCCGTCCCATATACTCAATTTTCCTCCATTTGTACTCGATTTGCCTCCATTTGTACTCCATTTTCCCATACCGTCCCATACAAATGGAGTACAAATGGAGGCAAATTGAGTACAAATGGAGGCAAATTGAGTATATGGGACGGATTGTGCTAAAATAAGAAACTTAGTGGACGGATTGTGTTAATTCAAAAGTTATGGGACTGATTGTGAAATCCGGCAAAGTTAAGGGACCATATGGGTTATTTTTCCCCATTTAAGTGTACTGCACAAACTAAAATTGATGTTAAAAGTGGAACTCTCACAGTGGAATTTAATGGGGCACAAGTTAAATTTAATATTTTTGATGCTATGAAGTACCCTGTTGAATCTAATGAATTGTACAGAGTAGATGTTATTGATAATAGTGTGCAGGAAGATTTTGAGTTCTATGGACAGGATGAGCTAGAAATTGCATTGACAAAGAGCTTAGACATTAAGTCCTTGGATGATATGCCATTGAATGAAGCGGTTAGAGATATGGTTCAAGCTCTACAATCTTTGGAACCTCAACCACCAAGGTACATGGCTGTAAATTCAATTCTAACTAAGACTGACAAAGGATTATTGTCTTCTGTTTCGCAGACACCAGTTGTAGAATTGAAGCCACTGCCGTCAAACTTGAAGTATGCTTTTCTGGGAGAACGAAAAACACTACCTGTGATCATAGTTGCTGCTCTATCTTCCGTGCAAGAAGAAGAGCTACTCCGTGTTTTGAGAGAACACAGGGAAGCCATTGGGTGGACCTTAGCAGACATCAAGGGCATTAGCCCGTTCCTATGCACCCACAAAATTGTGCTAGAAGAAGAGGCTAAACCCGTAAGGCAAGCACAAAGAAGACTCAACCCTGCCATGATGGAGGTAGTAAAGAAAGAAATTTTGAAGCTACTAGATGCAGATATTATCTATCCCATCTCGGATAGTAAATGGGTAAGTCCTATTCACGTTGTCCCAAAGAAAGCAGGAGTTACTGTCGAGGTTGATCGTGATGGTAAGCTAATCCCTGTGCGTAAGCAAACTGGTTGGCGCCAATGTATTGATTACCATAAGCTAAACACCGTAACTAAGAAAGATCATTTTCCATTGCCATTTATTGTCGCCCGGAGCTCTCGCGAACCCTACCCCGTCTCCTCTTCCATTTGTTTCTGCGCACAGTCTCCTCTTCCGTTTCTCTCACGCTGATTTGCAGGAATCGCGTGCTTCCCGGAGGTTCTTCGCCGCTCCTGTTTCTTTTGGTGGATCCTGGGTTGGATTCTGGAGTGTCTCCGTCACTTTGCACAGGCAGGAGAAAATTAGGGTACACAAGAAAATCGCGATGAAGAGAGGGATGGAGCAGCGAGTTGGACGAGGGAGAGTCAAATGGCTTTGGAAGCCTCGATGGACGAGAGGGAGGGCACACAAGCCTTCGTCTTCCGGGCGGGAGAGGCTACGTCGTCGGCGATGGGGCGGATGCCATAAGGCAGCGCCGCCCCTCCTTCTTCTCTGCCTCCGTTTCATTTTCTTTTCTTTTTCTTTTTTTGGTTTTTGGTTTCTGACTTTTGATTTGTGGGTGCTTCCGAGTACTTAGATGATGATGTGAGGGATGGTGACGGGAAAGGAAAAGTGCCGCGGTGGTGGAGGTGTCGGATTTTGGGCCGGCGAGCGCCGTCGCCACCGTCTCCATCTCTTACCACCACCACACTACGCGCTGCAATGGAGCAGCGGAGCCGCCGACAGGTGAGCGGTGACTCGGCTGTGGGCCAGTTTTCTTGTTCTGCTTTAATTCCATTCTGTGTTTGAAGATTGCGACATTGGAATTTAGTGTTTTTTTTTTTTTGAAATTTCAAATTCTTTTGCAGGTACAAAGACAGTTTATTACCATATGGAGTGGGGAAGGAAGAATATATTTGGCTTCTTGGGTATTTATCTTTAATTTTCCAAAACTTGGATAAATTAGAATTCAGTACTCATCAGAAAATTTTATACCAGCTTTATGTCGTAAAAGTATATCTCTTCTTTAAAGATTTTCATTAAGAGAAGCAGCAAAAGCAAGAACATGATTTTTTACTGACTTGGGAAATGGGCAAGAAAGTGGAAATTAGTTCGTCCACCTTCCGAAACAAACATAAGAGGTAACCGAAGCAGGCACAAAAGATTAAATTTTCAACTAATGAAAGAGATGAGTTGTATGGTGTTGGTTCAACAAAAGATGTAGACTTGGAATGGGAAATTAAAATGGCAAATGACCTCTATATGGCTCCTAATTTTGTTCACAATACATAATGCAATTACTATAACCCACTTACTTGAATGGTCTGTCTGTGCTGCTTGTTGATGTTGATCTGAACTGTTGCTCTCTTGAATTCAAGATTTTTGCTTTGCACAACATCATAATCCAAGTGATTCTTGTAGTCAAGCATATCCAATCCCTTGCATATGAATTCAAAGAGAGTTTTCAGATTTTCTGGGCTAGGTGCACTCACAAAAATATTGGAATAACCTGCAGCAACATCATAATTTAGTGTATTTTTGTTGATCTTGTTTTGGGTCGAATAATTTGGGGATTGTGTTTTTAATCGTTTAATTTCACATTTAGAAGTTGGATATATTAGATTGTTCAATAAATTTGGTGTTTGTAGAGTCTTTTTGATTGTTAGATTAATTTTTCCTCCAAGAAGCCCAAAGGTTTGACTGATCTTATGTTTGCCCTTTGTTTACTTCTGACCAAAATATGAACTGTAGATCCCCTTTCTGACTCCTGGCTGTGAATCTCTGTATGCTTTCTCTGTATCCCCTTTTCGATGCATTAATGACTTATAATGATTTGTTCTTTTTACATCGGTTTGTAATGTTGAGTAGGCATTGTGAAGTTCTTTTTAATAGGGTTAGTGGAGTGTAGTTTTTGTTCAGTTTGAGTTGGCCTAGAATTTATTCATGATTGAAAACTGACTGTCAGTGCTGGGTTGCAAAAGTGGCATTGTGAAGTTTGATGATGCTACTGGAAATGAGAATGAGCTCGGATTTTTGCAGCATCTTTTATTAAAAGTTTCTTATTCGATTGTGCAGAAAGATAATGCTGTGTGCTTTTATTAGCTTTTTTTTTCTTTATTTTTTTGCGTTTAATTATGTTTTGATGAATTCCTTTTAAGTGACAATTTGACATTAAGCTGCATTTCACACTTATGCTTTCATTGTATGTCACTTATTCCCTTATATCTTAATTGGGTTTTGAGTGGTTCAGGTTTCATGATACTTATGTATATATTCGAGACTTATCTTGATCTGCGACAGCACACTGCCCATGAGTTGCCCACTCTTCCAAAGCCTTTAATAGGTGTAATCAGTGAAGAAAAGTTTGAAAACTCTCGTGCATATAGTCTTGACAAAAGGTTTGAGCAATTAATTTTATTTTTTCCCTTGAAGACTATCGGATCTCTTCTTATTGCTTGTTTTGTAGCTAGCCAATTGTGTTTTGGCCTTTTATTGCTACCAGCAATTTCCATTTTCTTCATGAATTTGTTACCATCGTTATGGACTCTGGAATAATATGGATTTTCCGGACAATAAGAATCCAAATTGATCTAAATATTCAATTTATGATTAAGCTGAAATGGTGGGTGGCTTGGAGCATTACAATGAAATAACTTTGTTACTAGATGGTTTAGTTATGCACAGGGGATTGACGTTTAAAATTTACTTATCAAAGAATTGCTTCTTTTCTTGGGCATGAATGCTGCCCCAATTACATTGAATAGTCTTATTGTGGCTTCTGTAATTTTCGCTGTTAGTATTATGACTTATATGTTGTCTGATTAATTCTTCAGGTTAGAGGTTCTCATGTGGGAACTTATTTCCCGAGCTCCGGCAATTTGGCAGCACACTCAACGTTATCTTAAAAGAGGTGCTTCAAACCTGAAGACTGTTCATCACTTGGATTTTGATGCTCCAACTCGTGAACATTGCCAGCAACTGCCTGATGATAAAGTATTCACAATGAATTTCTAAATCATGGTTGCTATGTTGCTTGCATTCCTGCATTCACCAAATAATTATAACTAATATGGTTTCCTCCTTTTGGTTTTATAATGTTCATTGCATATGCGATGCTCATTTCTGTGTACTTGTTCCTTTAATTTCTGGTGTGATGACTAATATGGTTCCTCCTTTTGGCCAGACGTGTAAATGTTTTAAAATTATTTCAAGGTTGGTTTGATAGATTTGGATTTGGAAGATAAATTTAAGGAATAAACTTGGCGCCTATTTAGTGTTAAATTCATCCTTGAAATCCATTCATCTGTCAAATCCAATATAATAGCTTTTAGGAGGTCATTGCTTGTGAAGGGTTGGTTTCAAATGGTAAATAAAATGGCATTAATATTCAATAATTGCAAAATGACATATGCTGATTGATGATAACATATAAAGAGAATAATGATTTGTTCTTTTTACATCGGTTTGTAATGTTGAGTAGGCATTGTGAAGTTCTTTTTAATAGGGTTAGTGGAGTGTAGTTTTTGTTCAGTTTGAGTTGGCCTAGAATCTATTCATGATTGAAAACTGACTGTTAGTGATGGGTTGCAAAAGTGGCATTGTGAAGTTTGACGTGCTACTGGAAATGAGAAGAGCTCGGATTTTTGCAGCATCTTATGTTAAAAGTTTTTTATTCGATTGTGCAGAAAGATAATGCTGTGTGCTTTTATTAGCTTTTTTTTCTTTATTTTTTGCGTTTAATTATGTTTTGATGAATTCCTTTTAAGTGACAATTTGACATTAAGCTGCATTTCACACTTATGCTTTCATTATATGTCACTTATTCCCTTATATCTTAATTGGGTTTTGAGTGGTTCAGGTTTCACGATACTTATGTATATATTCGAGACTTATCTTGATCTGCGACAGCACACTGCCCATGAGTTGCCCACTCTTCCAAAGCGTTTAATAGGTGTAATCAGTGAAGAAAAGTTTGAAAAGTCTCGTGCATATAGTCTTGACAAAAGGTTTGAGCAATTAATTTTATTTTTTCCCTTGAAGACTATCGGATCTCTTCTTATTGCTTGTTTTGTAGCTAACCAATTGTGTTTTGGCCTTTTATTGCTACCAGCAATTTCCATTTTCTTCATGAATTTGTTACCATCGTTATGGACTCTGGAATCATGTATTTTAGAGTGCTACCCTGGTTTTCGAAGGTAATCCCTTTATAACAAGCGTCTTCTTTTTGGTCCTTCAAAGATGCCTTTCACTTATTATTACTATTTCGTTTCTTTTAACTGCAGAAATCGGGAGAGTTTTAGGTATATGCTGGCCTCAGTGCAGACGATGAGATATTTCACACTCTTGCATTTTTAGATGGTGTTATGTTTTGGTCACAGGTGCATACTGAAAACAGGGGACATCGTCGCATAACTTCTTCCTCACCAAATTCCATGATTCCCTGTTCCTCTACAGCCCTTCCCGTTGTCGTCGTGGTTTTTCATCCATAGCCACACTCCATCGGCAGGCAGTGGCCAATTCGATCACCAAACATAACATTAAACTCACCTACAATTGCCTTGAATTCTCTATCTTCTTTCTTACCGACTACGCATTTGCCATTTCCCAATCGTTTCGGCTCTGCTTCGGTATTTGTTGCTTCGCTTATTTCGCTCTACACCGCGATGCTTGAAGCCCCAATTGCCGCATTCTCCCTTCTTCCTGTCCGTCGTCCCGCCAATGGCTCTTTGAGGCAAGGATTATAAGAGAGGTTTGCGTTCTTTTTGGACAGTGCTTAATTCGACAGTGCAAGACGCGTTTTGATTTATGGTTTTTTGTTCTTTTTGTTTCAATCAATAGCAAAGGGAATTTTTGGTACTCGGGGATTCGGATTCAGGGCAACCGATTTCAGGTAAGAGTTAACACGTCTCATATTCGGTGTTTTTGTTTTCCATTTTTTGGGTTTGTGTTGATTATTGTATCCAAGGTTCAATTTTTATGCCCTAGCCCGTAGGATTTTTGCTCTTTCGTTTGAAATTGAAGTTGGATCTTTGGTTTAGAAAAACAATGTGTATAATATTTGGCTTTTGGTTTCTAGATTTGACAGTGCTGGGTGAAGAATCTCTTTGCTAACTATTTACATACAACTGTGAATTCCATTTGACAGATTTGGGATTTGAGCTTCAAATCTGTGGATGAATGAGCAGACATTTTCTTTCACACAATTTTACTCTTCCCGTTTTGTTTTTTATTTATCCGATGTTTCAAGTTGAAAAATATGCTCGAGAGTCTGGATACTTTAATTTTGGTAATTTTTGCGGTTTGGCCAATGTTCTACGATTTTGACAACACTATGTTTTTCCTGCGGTTAATTTTGAGATTCATATGCCACTTGATGAATTACGGTTTGCGGTGAAAACTGAAAACCCCGTGATTTTACTTTTGATTCCCCTTTCTACCTGCATGTATATTGCTACAATTGAGGAGGATGAGGATGACGGAGAAGGAGGATGAATGACGGAGGTGCCGGAGAAGGAGAACGTCGACGTGTTGAAGGTGAAGACGAAGAGAGGGACGGAGATCGTGGCGGTGTACGTGAGGAATCCGGCGGCTAAGCTGACATTGCTGTAATCGCACGGCAACGCTGCTGATCTAGGGCAAATGTACGATCTGTTCGGTGAACTCAGCCATCATCTCAGAGTCAATCTGTTGGGGTACGATTTCTAAAATTATGATTGATTTCCGCTTTTCTTTCATATTTAAGGGGATTTGATGTGGCAAATTTGAGGGTTTTATGACTAGATATTTTAAGTATCTTTATTTGTTTAGCAATCTGAAAGTTCTTCGCCGAAAGTGGATAGACCTTTTGATTGAGCTGTAAATTGTTGTTCTATAGATGATTGTGGCTGCTAAATCTTACAGTAATAACTTAAACCTGACAGATTGATGCTATGTGCAATATGAATTTATAGATTATCGTATAGGCAGGTCCAATGACGAAAAAGCCAAACTGTTTAGATTTCAATTTCTTTTTGGACAGGTATGATTATTCAGTTTATGGGCAGTCAACTGGCAAGGTATGAGCGAAGGAAGAACATAATTCAGTTCAGAAAATTTAATATATTTATTTAATAATTGAAAAAAATCGGTGAATTAAACATAAATCCTAAAACTATGACCTTAAACTCCCACCTAAATACCTTTTTCCGATTCAATCGCAGGCACTTCCAATCGCTTCCAATACATTTCTGAATTGTTATCCACCCTTTGGGCCAGCGGCGGGAGGAGGAATTCAGGTGGTACCTGGTGTTTCTTGCTTCCTGAAAATTTGCCATTTTGTTTTTAAACTTCATTATTGGTAGAATTACAGACTTAGGCCGTTTCAGTGTCAGTGCTTCTTGTTTCATTGTTGTTTCATGTTTCATTTTTTGTTTCTTGTTCCACCGGTCCAGTTTGTTCAGTATTTCCTTGCTCATTTTTTCTCAATTCTAAATATCTTACCCGAATTTGTTTGAAGCGCTTCTGTTTAATCTTCTATTGTATTCTCCTTTGGCTATCAGTGTTACGGATACGTTGTTCTCCTGAAATACATTTCAAGACGAAATTCTGGTCGTATAATGATATGAATTGACCAAAAGGTTGTTTTATTGCATATTCTTTATCTTATTTGCGCGAAATAGTACATTATAAAACTATTTTGTGGTCACAATGATTTTGTGTTCTGTCGTTGTTTATATGCTCCATTTTTTTTTCAATTGAAACTTCATCTGAGTTATTGTAATCGATACTGAACTTAGTTTGTGTATTTTTGCATCAGAATTTGGCTGAAATGGATTTCTTTTCGGAATATGGTGATGCAAGCAAGTATAAACTCCAGGAGATCATAGGGAAAGGCAGCCATGGTGTTGTTTGCTCAGCAACCGACACTCACACTGGTGTTAAAGTGGCAATTAAGAAAATAAGAAACATCTTCGAACACATTTCTGATGCTGCTCGAATTCTTCGAGAGATAAAGCTTCTAAGGCTTTTGCGACACCCAGATATTGTTGAAATTAAACACATCATGCTTCCATCTTCAAGGAAAGAATTCAAAGATATTTATGTTGTTTTTGAGTTAATGGAATCAGACCTCCATCAAGTCATTAAGGCTAATGATGACTTAACGCGAGAACATCATCAATTTTTCCTTTATCAATTACTACGTGCTCTCAAATACATTCACATAGGTAATTCCTTTTGCTTATGTCCTTTTCACACCTCCCTTAGTTTCTCTGTTTATCCCAAAACGTAATAAAAGAGATGCCTATGACCACGGACCAGACCTTGCTTTGTGGTGGTTTTGTCTCTGGCTTTTCATTCATTTGATTATTGGGCTGTTTTAGGGCGCATTCATTAAAACATCTGACATTGATGTTTCTTACTGCAGCAAATGTGTATCATCGAGATTTAAAACCGAAGAATATATTGGCAAATGCAAACTGTAAACTCAAGATTTGTGATTTTGGATTGGCTAGAGTTGCTTTTGATGATTCACCAACAAATATATTCTGGACGGTATGGAATTTGACCCCTAGATGTTAGATTCTGTTCCCTATTTGCCTGTTTCTGAAAATAACATTTTTTTTTGTTATAAAATACAGGATTATGTTGCCACAAGATGGTATAGAGCTCCAGAATTGTGTGGCTCATTTTTCTCAAAGGTTTGTTATTCTAATCTGTTGCTTTTTGATGATTATTGAAACCTTCAGTGTCTTTTGTTATCTGATTGTTTCTTCGCACCTGTTGATATTGGTTTCATTTGTTTTAACAATTTATGACTTGGGATTCAGCTCCGGGTCATTGAGGATTATTGGCAGATTCTAAACACTAATTTTATGAAATAGTTTGAACATAGAATAATTTGTTAAAAAGAAAGCATAGTTTTATGGTTCAAAGTTCAAACTATAAAGGGTTTCATGAACATGTCAAGATAGTAGAAACTCGTGTACCTCAACAAACTGCTTAATATTCTCTTTTGCAGTGTAACCAACAAATGTGTACTCAATAAAATTTGTTTCTTCTGGATAAAAGAGGGAAAATATTGATATATGTGGTTTACATGGTTTATGATTTGTTTATAATTTTCTGTTTTTATCAGATATGTTGAAGGACTAGCAGCTTAGTTTTGACACATTGCATTTTTTCTTCACCCTTGATTCATAGTTAAAATTGAAATAGACTTCTTATTACTGACAGAATGTAACCCTTTTTTGGTGTCTTGTGGTTTTTATTGATTAGGTTTCTGCTATGCCAATTCAAGAGAACAAGAACCATGAAGAGATCCCAATCTCGATCCAACCACAACCTATTTCCAGTCGTCTGAAGCCAATGGATTCCCAGT
This sequence comes from Hygrophila difformis, assembly GCA_030278955.1. Taxonomy (NCBI): domain Eukaryota; kingdom Viridiplantae; phylum Streptophyta; class Magnoliopsida; order Lamiales; family Acanthaceae; genus Hygrophila; species Hygrophila difformis. The sequence continues at coordinate 30,425,010 of JAOANR010000004.1, read as the reverse complement.
TATGCCTTTCCTTGTGTCTGCCGGCCCTGTTTTAGTCTCAATGCATGCTGCGAATTCAGTCGAAATCAACAACAATACATCATCCTCAATGCAGGTCATTCTCTCCATTCCCGTTCTTCCATGCCCACATCCTCAAGGATGGTGGATCTCAAGTCAAACCAGCACCTCTTCAACGAGCCATCATTGGATCTATCCCTTGCATCCAGCCAGGATCAGCCGACGGGCTCGAATTTCCTATGCTTGAAAAATGGAGGTAACACTGTAAGTGTTGCTTGATTGAGATCCCTTCATAATTTAATTTATCTCCCAAAAAAACAAGCAAAAAAGTAAACTTAAGTAGTATCTATGGTAATTAAAAGAAGTCTGATCATGTAATAGTAGAGAACTTGAATGAATCAAGATGTTTAGATTAGACAATTAGTACTAGTTTTTGCTAGAAAAACTCGATCATTTTGGACAGACCTGAGAGAACCCTCCTGCTGTGTGGCACCTTTGCTTGTTTCTTTTATCCTAATATTTTTAAAAGATTTTCTTGCTGTGTGGTAAGACTGCTTATATTTGATTGCTTGAATAAAACAATGTTATATATGTGTGTGTGTCTTGTGTATATGCTCTTCGCTTCAGGCACCGGGATTCAATTTTGTTTGATAGTACTATCTGGTGTGCACAGTGAAGCTGTATTATATTTTTAAGCTGGTTTTACTTGCTGTGTTTTCTTCATCTGACATCATTCCATAGTACAAGCTTACATGACTAAATGTCTAAACTCATGACGTGCTCGATGAAATGTCTGCATGCAAGATAGTGGGGGTGCTGGTTACAAAATAACTAGCAAGGAAGACCAACAGACTGCCCTGGAGATTGTTTTCATCTCTGCTTCCACCCCCCGTATGTACAACTAAGATTGCTGCTTTCAAACTCCGTTATCAACTTTGCTTTTTCTTTCAACAAATATAACTCTCTACCTGTGTTATCCACAGCACCTAGAAGTGAGGGAGAAGCAATATGACAAGAAGGTTTGCGTTGATTTTTTCACCGTAAGCAAACTTTCACATTCCAGAATATTTTTTCGGTTATGTTTGTTGCATCAAATGAATACACAGAGAGTCATTAAACCTGTTTCAGGAATCCAATTCTTCTACACCAGCTGTATCCAATGTTCTGGTGTATGTTAGTTACTGATGTTTAAACTCTTTGCATCTTTTTGACATCATGTCAAATTGCCAACAAGTTATGTCTCTCTGTATCAGATACATAGGGTCTGCAGACAAGAAGCATAATGTGAACTATTTGGGACCTGCTCCCCTTAAAGACATCGCCATGTCTGAGGCCCTGCCCTTGAACCCTGTTCAAGTTAAAATAATTAAAAACCTCTTTTACTCATTAATTTTCTTTCGGTTTTAAGCAAGATTGGAGATTTCCTATGATCAAGTTAAAATCTGCATTGCTTCATTGTTTTACATCTTGGATCTCTCAATGCAATTCCTTCAGTAGTTGCCCCAAAAATCTACAAAAATAGAAACTAAAAAATTTCACCATATAATTTAAACAAATGTATCTTATATTTCCTTAATTTTGGAAAGACAGTGTGTGCTCTTCACTGCAACTTCGATATCAAAATCGTGGCCTCTTTATGTGCATTGTTTTCAGGAGCTGATGATAGTATGAAGATTGCTGATGATATGATCCGATCTGATCCAATACACAGTGTAAGGCTGATCGCCTTACACTATTCGATCATATAATTTCTCCATGGTCGTGCAAATACGTTGGCTTTGTTTAATGTGGCTGAAACAGTTTGTGCATCGTACAACTACAAAGCTACAGTCTCCCTCATCCGTTCCTACAGTTGTCCTTCGTTTCTGCACGGGTTTAAGGTTCCGATTTAGGTATCTGTTCTTGCTATTTAATTTGTGCCCTAACAATTAATTTGTTGAAGTTCCTTACTGTTTCTTACTCTTTCATTTTGGTCATGATTTGTATTGAACGGTGATGTCACGATAAGTAAGCTCTGCATTTTCCCTTCCTTGGTTTGATTTTCCGAGGAAACTGCTTGAATATGTTGGGATCGTTGCTACTTATGGTTGGACTTATACTTATGAAGCAAGATGACTATACTGTTTATTCCATGGCCAGCGCTAATTGGAAAAGTTTCCCTTACTGACTGGCATTCATTTAAACGTTTGGGCATTGGAGTTTAGAGTTCTCATTCGGTATTGATTGAGCAATGCCAACACAATGTTTTTAAATCATATCTAGGTTACTTGATTATTTGTGTTTAGAAAATTAGGGGTGATATTGATACTGTGGAAAAGTTTCAGACTTTACGTGAGCAAGAGCAAAAGTACTTCGATGTATGGTCCAGAAGTGCAAGGTAATCTGTTTGTTTTGGATAATGATTAGTCTTACAAGTACTTTGCTTGAACTGCTTTCTTACTGCTTTAGCTTAGCATGGTTGCAAATGAAAGGGATCACTTAAAAAATTTGGTCAAGGAATTAAAAAAGTACTCTCATTTTAAAGGTGCAATTGAATTAGTTTGTGGGAATCTTTCATAGGTTGGGCTACCATTTTTCGTATAATCCATATTTTGCATAACCATTTCCATGTGGTGGTTATTAATCTTTTGTCACCAGGAGCTTGAAGCTTGTCTTGAATAACAGATTTTGTCATGATGAACTTGTAGACCCAATGAGTTTTGACATTTGATCTTTAGTTTTCAAATAATGGAGGTGAGGCCATATTTACTGATCTCTTATTTTCATGCCTATCCTGGTTCCCAGTTGGAGCAAAATCCTTTATCCATACAACTTTATACCCGAATTCTGAAACACTTTAAGTGTCTATTCTTTGATCAGGTCTGGATCGTTTCACTTATATAGGGCTTAGTTTCAAACTTTCAGTTGTCATATATTGTTTTTTACAAATATCTTCTTATATCATCTTTTGGTTCGCTTTTGTATTACTTTGTAGTGTTCAGTATGAACGTGATTATGTGAAAAGAATGCATTTCATCCTTCTCATGATTGCTTATTTGGCTATTCAAATCTAACAAGGTGTTATCTGAATGGAAGGTTCATTGCTTCTGATTCATTTTGATGAATTTTATTTTGTAGTTGTGAATGTGTGCGGGATTTTTGGAAAGCATGATGAACCTGGTATGTGAATTTATTTCCAGTTCTCATTTTTTATGTTGTCTGGATATATCTATTCCTTGATTATAAGGTGACATCTTAATTTTGGTATTGTGGTTGATTTACAGACTCAAAAGGCACTCTGATTATTGTTGCTTGAAAAGTTAACTGCCACTATTCAATCATCTCTGAAAAATCCCTCCTGGTGATTCTATTTTCCATCTCTACATTACGACTAATATGTGATAGATTCATTTGCTTTGCCATCTTCAGATATTTATGTTCCTATGTATGAATAGGGAAAATAGCACTGTTGGTCTTCTTTCCTCCATTCTGTTGCCAAGGATGTGATGGTGTGTAAAATTGGTATGAGTTGGAGCTTTTACATATATCCCTTTTTATAGGAACGATTGATTAGATTTGAAAACACACTTATGCTTTCGGTTATAGATTATCTCAAAAAACAAGTAGAATTATAAACATTCAATAAGAATCAATTGTTTAATTTGAACCGCACTTGAATGCATTGATTGCGGACATATTACTCTTCTACAATACTTGCTGCTTAGTTTTGTACTAATAAAAGACTACAAGTTTTGAACAGCATGAGAACAGATTGTTATGTACGTGACTTTTTGTTGTTTGTATGTCAATGTGTTCCAATGCCTTTCTATTAATGAGATTATAACTAGCTAAAAATTGATATTGGCAAGTAGTTAAAAAATTGATAAGAAAATTGCATTTAGTCTGACCTTGGGCTTGAAACGTTTTGTCAGTGGCACACCTATGTAGGCTTAAGTCTACTTCGAATGTATTTTTTCTGGTTATGGGGTCCTTCATTTGAAATTATGGTGCCAGCATTATTCCTTTGTAGGCTGCGAATTCTATAATAGCAATATTTTGCTCTTTTCTGCTTCTTATTAAAACAATTATTATCAGCATCAATTACCCTTCGCTATCTTGGTACCATCAACCAGTATTATTGTACCTGTGCCTAGAGTATTAAAATTTTTACTTAATCTGTATCATAATTTGCAGGAGGGGGATTTGAATTACACCCTTTTGGTGTTCTTGTTCATGCCGGCTGGAGCACACACTCTGGTCACTACTATTGTTTTGTTCGAACATCAAGTGGAATGTGGTATTCCTTGGATGACAATCAGGTGTAGTACCCTTTTTTGCAGCCAATTCAGGAAGTGCCCCAGTATCCCCTCTTATTTATGTTTTATTTTGTCTGTTCCAGATCTTTCTATTAGGATGAAATCCTTGATGAGTTTCTTTTCATGTGACATTTTAACAGGTTGTCCAAGTTAATGAGAGAAAAGTTCTTGAGCAGAAGGCGTATATGTTGTTTTACGCTCGGGCCAGGAAGAGCTTTTGTTAGGAAGAAATTCGCTTGTCTCAATTTTGTCTGGTCTTTTCAGTATCTGTCATGAAGTTTCCACTTAGATATGGTATTTTTGATTCTATTGATTTCTGAGTCTGGTTTTCTGTAAGTTCTAAAAAGGCTAGGTCTGTTGGATTGTGTTGATTCTAAATACATGCACCCCAGCAGTACTTGACTTGTGTTTCTCGAAACATTTATCACTAATTGACAATGTTATATCATTTGTTTTAGGAATTTATAGAGCTTATAATTAAATCCAAGTATGGCTAATGCGGTTGCTGTTACGGAGAGGCCTACCAGTGATACGCTGATTGGTCCAAACTGGGCAATAAACACAACTATGCTATCCCCGATAACTGATACTTAATGAATTCAAATATTAACGATAAGTCCAAATAGTTAGAATCTAGGTTGAGCTTGATGGGGAAGCTATTCGGCGTTGGTTGGAATGGCTAAAAGGCATTAATAACAATTGGTTGGAATGGCTAAAAGGCATTAATAACAAATAAACGCTATAACTTGTTGAAGGTTATTCTTATATTAGGAAAAATGGGTTAAATTGAATTTACTTCTTTCAATAGCCCATAAGTTGTAACATGGGCAATGCTTTTCAGTTTTCACTACTCTCAATTGAATATTATAGGTAAATGGTTGGCTTGGCTTATTTTGTTGAACTTTAATTTAGGGGATGTTCTTGTTTATATCTTACAGTAATATGAGTGATTCCTTTGGTTTTTGATTCAAGCAAGCAAGTTTTGAGGCAGCTAGGCGGCAGTTGAAAACAGCTTATTCGCTTAGGTATGTCTTGTTAGTTCATCTTCAAGTGAAATCTAATGAGAACATGTAGTTCTGTTACAATATTCTTGTATGCTTTATTGTTTGGCCTCAGTTAGTTCATTTTGTATGAAGGATGCCAATGGTAATGTTGCTGGTGATGAAGAAAAGTACATGAATATGAATGAGCTATATGTTATTGGTGAATCCTATGGAAAAAAATCGTTGTAGATGGGAACCCACGTACACTTACCTATGCTTCTTGTGGTATAGTTTGATTTTTCAATTAGTAGTTATGTGATGATAGGATATCGGATTAGATTAATTTTGCAAAGTGGTCTGATATTTGACATCTTTCTTTGAGCTAGTGTAACCAGACCACTGATTGTACCTGCATTGTTCATACTGTAAGAATAATGACCTCGGTAAGTATAGCTGTTGCATCTGGTGTTGGTGACCCCGGTCGAAAGCCTGGTGGCTTGGATAGGTTCGAGATGAGACGAATCAGATCAAACTTAGGGATGACAAGGTGAGGGATCTTTTTTGAATTTTTTTAATCTTGCGTTCCAACGAATTGTTTTAACGCAGCAACTATAGAAAATGTGCCAATTGTAGAAATTATCTTAGGATATGGAACCAGCTGTTGTAGATGGAAATAGAACTGAAACAGGTCATAAAATTGTGACAACAATTGGTGGCAGAAATGGCCAGCAGGTGAATTTTGCTTTTAGATGTGACTGCTAAATTGTTTTGCTAATGCATATCTTGTTAAGTCTCTCGGTTTTTCAGACACTCAGCTACATGGCTGAGCGCATTGTCGGCCAGGGATCTTTCAGAGTAGTTTTCCAAGTAAGCTGTTATGTGGCATCTAAGTGGCTGAGTCTATTATGGCTACAGAAACAAACTTAGTCTTTAGCAGCTCGCAGTTGGCATTTTTCTAACCTCCTAACATTATCTTGTGCAGGCAAAATGCCTGGAAAGAGGCAAAACAGTTGCCATTAAAAAGGTTCTGCAATATAAGCATTGCGGCTACTGGACCACCCTAACGCAGTCTAGAAAGTGTCTTTAAAGCATAGTTTCTTTTCTCCAACCGAGAAGGATGAGCTTTTCCGTAATTTGTTATTGGAGTATGTTTCTGAGACTGTTCATTGGGTGATCAAGCATAATAACAAGATGAGCCAGAGATGCCAATTATATGTGTGAAACTTTTTCATTATCAGATAAGCTCAGCTATTCAATATATAAATGAGTTAAACTCATGATTTCAAGCCATGCCATTTATTTAGCATTTTGTGCAAGTAATTTTTCACCATTAAATTTGTTTGGTTGAACAATATTCTAATCGTATCTGCAATTATTTTTTGTTTTATTTATTTATTTTTTTATTTTCTGCGGATTGAAAATTTTGAGTAAACTTTTAGGAATTTTAAAAAATGAATAATTCTCTTGCACGGTCTTCATTTATCCCATTCTTGTCCAATTATGCTTTCATGTTGTTCTCCATTTAATCTCACCGTTACATGTTAATTATAGATTGTGATGCAGTGGATAACGATTGTTGCTTACCAATGTGGATTCCCAAAGAGTTATATTAGGGAGCCCTATGCTAGAGTCCACTTTTTTTGGCAACATGGTTGAACCATGAATGGCGTTTGTTGATTCAGAAGATGGCATGGCTTATGCAACTGCCTATCTCCCGTATGTAGTATGTTAGTTCATTTATGTTGTTAAATTCTGTTATATTAATCATTGAAACGACCTTAGTTGTTCTCGTATTTACTGTATTGTGATTCCTTCTTTAATTTTTTGGGCCTTTTTGATATCATTTTCTAAATTTTGTTCTGCAAGCCCCTTTTCCACAAATTTGACCTTTGAGGTTATTCATATTTCGTACTTTGCTGAAATTTTGTGGTTCTGCAATCTCCTTTTCCACAAATTTCATTTACTGTTATTGTTTACTATCTATTGTGGAAACCCTCTGTTAGAAGTTATTCTGTCTTTCCTTGCCTTGTTCATTTTAAAACGATTAGGCATTTGATTGATATGGTTAAGCCTTTTATTGTTAGGATTAAATCTATTGGTATGCTCTTTCTTGCATCCTATCTTTTGGCTTTTGGTGTATCTATATTAGATTTTGTTTTCATTGATTTACTTGGATTGATTAAATGTTGTTGGTCCGTTGTGATAGTTTATACTTAATGAATATGAATCACTTCTATGTGATATCTGAGTTGATGCTTGATATATGACCATGCCTTTACAGCTCCAAGGTATTACTTTTCTGTTGCGCCAATAGTTTTCTTCGCATACCTTGTAAATCCTTGCTCATTTGGTGATTATTCATTTCAAAATTTTATGATTTCTATCCTGTGCAGAAAACATGGACCTTCGGAATGACAATAGCTTGATTGGTCAATTTGGTGTGGGATTCTATTCTTCTTTCTTGGTTCTTGACATGGTATTATTAGAATATAAATTTTGTATTCTTGTGTATTGATAATGCATTTTATGATTTTCTATCGTATTCTTTATTAATATTTATTTGTTCTGGCCATTGTTCTTGCATGATTGCAGGTGGTGGTAGTGGATTTTTCTTCTTCTGTAAGATTTTTCTTGTCCCAAGATCTGTCAGTTTCTCATTTCCCTTCTAACATTTTTCCTCTTTCTAAGTTTCTGAAAATGATTTCTCATTTGCACTATTTGTCGTGTGCTTATATATTTCTTCGCAACTAAGGAGGAGCATCACTTCAACAACAAATTTTTTACCAGTCCTACGCTTGTGACAATGTTAAGTAATAACTAAACTTCTTTGAACATAATAAGTATAATATAAGTAAACTATGTGCTCTCAACTAAAATTATTTCTTCTTTTTCCATGGGCAGTAGTACAACCAATAGGCTGTGCATCGCACAACGGAGAATTGCTAGTATATATATATATATTTTTTTTAAAAAAAATAGAAAAGTGTCGATTAGTGTGATATACGTAATGCGCTCGCATGGTGATTTCCAATTTATATTTGTTTTTACACAAATAATCGGGTGGCGAATTTTAATATTCGCGTATTATTTTTATTTTTTTATTTAATCGCCATGTATTATTATTTTTAGGAAATCTGATTTTATGTTATTTTGGGACAAAAAGCCCGCCGAGGAGAAGTCCGCGCAGAAAAAACCCCGCAGCGGAGAAGGCACCGGCCGAGAAAAAGCCTAAGGCTGGAAGAAGCTGCCGAAGGTGGCAGGGGTCGTCGGCAGAGAGAAAAAGAAGAAGAGGGCAAAGAAGAGTGTTGAAACCTACAAAATCTACATTTTTAAGGTGCTGAAGCAGGTTCATGCCGATATAGGTATCTCCTGCAAGGCCATGGGGATAATGAACAGCTTTATCAATGATATCTTCGAGAAATTGGGGCAGGAATCGTCGCGATTGGCGAGGTATAATAAGAAAAAGCCGACCATTACTTCTCGCGAGATCCAGACTGCTGTGCGATTGGTGCTTTACAATTGGCGAAGCATGCTGTTTCTGAGGGTACCAAGGCTGTCACTACATTTACAAGTGCTTGAAGGGTGATAATTCGTAGGTTTCTTGTTTAATTGCATATGGATTTTGGTTTCATGGTGAAGGTTGAAATCTAGGGTTCGGCAGGGCTGTGTAAATCTGATTGTCTTATGACTTTTGAAGCTGAAAAATGATGCCTGCGATTATAATTTTAGTGATGAAAATGACTATGCAAAATTAGCTAAAATTTGCCTCTCGTTCGTTTTGATTGATTGTTTCAAATTCAGTTTACTTATTGTTTAGCTAAATTCTTGAAAGAAATTCATCTCAATGCAGTTATAGGTGTTTCTTTATGTGAAATTTTGTGTATTATATTTTGATAGTCCATTTCATTTCAAGGACAAACTGGGCAGTCTTGTTTTCTTTCATTGGATTAGTTGTGTCATAAGTATAATCTTTCAATTCTATACTTGATGAATGCTTTTGCTCTATGTAAGCTGTTGTAAATGTAAAATGCTGAACATTGGAATCTCATAAAAGTTATTAGGGTGTAATGCGTGTCTATATGGTTGATGGTTCTGATACAACCATTAGGGGTACTCAAGAGGACGTGATCCGAAGGAGCTCCAGAACTTCACGCAAGCCTACTTACTTAGGGGATTATGTTTGATTACCTTTAATTAATTACTCTTTGCTTGAGGATAATATTGTTGGCTGTTATGAGAGGGTAGATGAGTCATTTGTGGCTAAAGGGATTAGGGCATTTATACTGGTCGGTTGGTAGATTGAGGAATACACAGAGAGAAATATTTTCCTTATCGCATATTTACATTCTTCCGTAATATTTGGTGCTTTCATTGAGAGAGATGGCCGAGGGCACTCGGCTCAAAACCATGGATGATCGACTCGCCAAGGTAGAAGAACGCGTCGGGGAATTGGGCACCCAGATTTCGGATCAACTGACTACAGATCATAGGGAACAAGACCAAAAATTGGCTGCCTTGCAATCCGCCATTGATAACCTGCAACTCCGATTCTTTCCCTTCCCAGGCTCCACTACTCCGCTCCCCACCTCAAGGGCAAAATCATCGACCGCCCAATCAATTCCGCCACTGACTTGCCCTTTTTCCGACATCCCCTCTGCCGCCGCCAACAATTCCTCAATTTGGGACCTTCGCAGCGACAACGGGCGTCGCAACCACAGGGGCATTCGTGCCGCCATCCCCCCTGGGCATTCCGCCATATGCCTCATTCCCGATGTTAGTCTCCAACTCACCGCCGCCCCTATCACCCAACTCATGGCCGAGTGGGGATGCTGCCCTACGCACTGCAAGAGTGGATTTTCCTCGTTTCGATGGGACCAACCCCTTGGATTGGATTTATAAGGCAGAGAGATATTTTGATTTCTATGCCACTCCGCTATCCCACCGGCTAACGCTATCTGCTATTCACATGGACGGTCCTGCTCTGCCGTGGTTTCAGTGGCACCAGCGCTCTGGGGCATTTCGGACCTGGGAGGAATTTACCCGTCAATTGGAAAGCACGTTTGGGCCTTCTGAGTTTGAAGATCATCAGGAGGTGCTTGCAAAACTAACTCAAACAACTACCGTGGATGCATATCGGCAACGCTTTGATGAACTCGCCAACCGAGTAACAGGAGTGTCGTCCTCATTCTTGCTCAGTTGCTTTATTTCGGGGCTTCGGGATGACATCCGTCATGAAGTAAAAGCATTCCGTCCCAACTCCCTAGCTCAGGCTATTGGGCTTGCTCGGTTACAGGAGGAAAAATTTGTTGCTAAAGGGGTAGGAATGGTGTCGAAAGGGGCAGTAAGCCCCTCTTACCGGTACTCACTGTAACACCCCGGATTTGATAACCCAGGCCGGGATGTCACCGCCACACCTCCCAAGCAAGACACGACTTCATTCGAGCTCACTTGAAAGATGCAAGGCTAAGGGTATAAAATAATTTTAAACAACCAAGTCCGGAAATACTTATATTTAAAAATAATAATCATCCATACACGCAGCGGAAATATAAGTTGTGCAGCGGAAATAAAGTATAAGGGCCGACATGGCCAAAACACGGGTTAAACAGGCTCGTTCATACTATAGTCTAATGCAAATTTAAAATAAAGTGTTCCCAAAAATTCCCATGCATGTACGTGCTCAGTATAATCCATATGCTCTGTAGGAAAAAGAAGGAAATGGTGTGGGTCAGCAAAACGTGCTGAGTAAGTTAACACCTAGCATGACTTAGGGGTTTCAAAGCCTTTAATTAAATTTAATAAAAACATGCTTGTAGGTAATACACGATTTAAGTTAATCATCCACTAATAATTAAATGGCATAATTTAAAACAAAGAAAATATTCAATTCTCTTAATTCTCTCATGATTTCAGGATTTGGTATTTCAAGGATTTCACTCTTTCACTTTTATTCGATATGATCTAGTATAATATGTTCTCGGGAAAATGGACCCGCAAGAATTTAAACGCATCCTAGGGAATCAAACCCGTAGGATCAACACATGTCCTGGGGAATCGAACCCGCAGGGAATCAAACGATCGCCCTAGGGGAATCGAACCCGCAAGAACTCAAATACATCCTAGGGAATTGAACCCATAGGAATCAACATACATCCTGGGGAATCGAACCCGCAGGAAAACAAACAATCGCCCTTTGGGAATCGAACCCGCAAGAACTCAAATACATCCTAGGGAATTGAACCCATAGGAATCAACACACATCCTGGGGAATCGAACCCGCAGGAAAACAAACGATCGCCCTTGGGGAATCGAACCCGCAAGGTAAGAACACATTTCGCAAGTTTCACAAAATTCTCAAATATAACTTACACAAGTCGCTGTCTTACTCCATAATTAATTAAAAATTCATTTTAAGTCCAAAAATTCTGAAATTTCACCGGTAACTCGAAAACACAGAGGCGAACAAGTTTTGTGTTTTACGTTTCTCGATCCGGGTTAAGGAAATGAGTCAAAAATCAAGTCGTTCCCATAAGTAGTATGCTGTCAGGTTTCAGATTCGACACCATTCAAAGATTCGACTTTTTAACATATCAAATGGACTCCAAAAATTCTGAAATTTTATATGCACACACTAGACATAATTATCTACAACTTTCATTTAGATTGCAAGGATCAATTCGGACTCGAAGATATTGAAACAGGCTCATCAAGTTCGGACATCAACACCTTCAGATTTCCAAAGGGGTTTTTCAAGGCAGTTTGTGTTCGGATCGTTTTGGGATAGCAAACGTTGATGAAAATGGCTGAAATTTTTACACAACTTAGATTAATGTGTTAGGATCAAAAGTCTAGTTTTGAGTTTTTCGGTTTGAATTCTTGAAGTAGGGGTTTTGGTCCAATTTCAAATCTGTCACAGTTTCAAGTTCGACTTTTAGGGCAGGTTCATTGGAGGCCATTTTCGGATATCAAAACACAATGGAAAATTATGAAAATTTTACACAAACTAGATCTATGTCTTAGGAATGTTTCTCATGTTTTGAGTTTTTCTGTTTGAGCAGTTTTAAGTGTTCGAAAAATTCGCACCAATACGCTGCGCCGGGGGTTTTTCGCGTTGACAGATTTTTGAGTTTCTAAATCTCTATGTTTGGTTGCATTTTAAGTCACTCAAAACCAAGTAAGCATTAACATACAGCGGGGATGATGTCTAGGAGGTCACGGGGTCGTCCGGAATCCACGGGATGTCACGAACGAATCTCCTCAAGTCGGTTTCCTCTTCCAACGTCCACGAACCGAATCCGCAAGTAAAAATCCTTAGTTAGATTCGATTTTCGGATTCAAAAAGGTGTAGATAAACTCAAAAACTACTTACCAACGTCCTAGGGGTCTGTCTTCTCCTTCTCAAGTCCTTCTTGTTCGGATTTCGTCGTTGGAACTTCAAGAACACAAGGGATTTCACGGTTTTCGACTTTGGGAGGAGTTTGAGAGGATGTGAGGAGAAGGGGGCTGCTCTAGGGTTGTTTGTGTCGAATTTAGGGCTAGGGAGCAGTCTAAGGTCGTCCCCTATATCATTCCATAGCCCGGGATTGAGTTTCCATCGTCGGGGGTCGAAAATATGGCAAGAAAATCGTCGGGACGCGTTGTTGCCGTTTTCTGGGGAGGTCACGCGCTCTTGGCGCGCTCATAGGCTAAACGTCGCGCGGCCAGCGCGCGGCCTCCGCCTGGACCTCGGTCCGGGCGGGTTCGTGCGATCCGATCGGGCCTTTTCTCCTCTCTTTCGGACTTCTGTGCTCCTACGTTTTCGGGCTTGATTTTTCGGGTCATTCTCGGATTATAAATTCTTATCTTAAATTTATCTCGTCTCGAATTAACCCCATATTCGAAATCTTGAGTCCGTTGCGTTTGGATTCGTCGGCTTCTAATTCGTCGTCTTTTGACTCCCGTGCAACAATTTATCTAATTAAATTATTTCCGACTTCACGGGTTCCTGGAATTAAAATTCTTTTCTTTCTTGAATTTAGTTCCAATTCTTTTGACTCGATTCATGGAATGTCTCCGGGCTTCCTTTCCCTCCTTTATTCCATTTTGAATTTTTGAATCTATCGGCGTTTCATTTCCGAGCAATAATTTATTGTGGTAAATTATTTTCTTCTTCTCGGAGATATTTCAACCTTGATTTGATTAAGAACTAAATTTTATTCCTTTGGACGCCGATAAAAATCCCGGGTATTACAGTCTACCCCCCTTAAGAATCAACTTCGTCCCCGAAGTTGCGTGTTAGCTTCTCGCGAGCTTGGAACTAAGGTCCTTTCTACTTTGTGCTATTGTTTGATTGCGTGATTGTATCATTATGTGTTGTCGTTCTTGATGTTGTTGGTATTATTTTATTATATCGTTTGACTGAACCCAGAATTGAAATTTCCAAGTTGCCTACGTACCCTGTGAAGGGATCAAGTCATTACGTAGTTCAAAACAATTTGAATTTGCTTATTCGAAATACAAAATATTCGGAATACAATATTCGGGTCGTTACATCCTCCCCCCCTTAAGATTACAGTTATGTCCCCATAACTGCCTATGTATTATTCGCAACCAGGTTCGGGCATCGTTGCCCATGATCCTTCCTCATTGAGCTGGCAGGTCAGCTTGATCGATGTCGTTCAATCGTCCTATGGCTCCTCTGGTTGGGGGTTTACCAAATCTAGCCTCTTCTCAATCCTCTCCTCACGAACATTGCATTCTCTAATCATGTGGTCTTCCCCACCACATCTATAACAAGTCCCGCGCCTTGGGCATTCGCGCACCAGATGGGCTTGGTGGCACTGCGGGCAACGTGGTATGACTGTATGACGTATATCGTTTCTCCCATAATTGAAATCATTATTCTTATTCTCCTTAAAATTGTCATTGCTAATGTTTTGATTCTTTTCCTCAAACTCTTGCGAGTCCTTGCTCGACTCACCATTTTCTTTACGCTTCAGTTGCTGGACTCGATCAATTGCTACAGCTCGATCGTAAACTGTCTGCAGGTTTGTGAATTGTCCTACTGCAAGTATCTCCCGGATACTAAGGTTCAGACCCATCTCGAATTTCTGAGCCTTGTCAGAGTCAGTTGGTACTATCCTTGTAGCAAATCGCACCAATTCCTTGAATTTGGTGTAGTACTCTTGTATTGTTTGCGCTCCTTGTCTGAGGTTGATAAATTCCTCGTACTTCGCGGTCTTGGTGCTCAGTGGGTAAAATCTTTCCCTCAAGGCTTCCTTAAGTTCTTCCTAGGTGTAGGCTTCTTCGTCTTCCTCTGAATTCGTTCGAAAGTTTTGCCACCACTCATCGGCTTCTTCGTCTTCCTCTGAATTCTTCGTCTTCCACGTATATCTTCTCCTCATCAGGGCATTTGATAGCATTCAAGAGCTTATCAAAGGTACGGATCCAACCTTCCAACTTGGCCGGATCCTCTTGGCCGTCATAATGGGGCGGGTTGTAGGGGTTCACCAATGCCAAGTAGTTGACTTGGGCTACTGGCGGGGGTACTGCTGCTTGTGCCCTATGCACCTCGGCATTTCCTAATGCTACGAGTACTTCTTCTACCGTCCTTAAACGTTCATCCATGTTGTTGGGATTAGGAGGCGCTCGATCTCCTATGTTCGGAGGAATCTCATTGTTGTTAGGTGCGTTTGGGAGGTCAGTGTCAGTGCAGTTTGGGCTTACCTTCCTCAGTTTTCTTCTAGGTGCCATTTTCTATTATAAAAGCACGCGAAGATGAGTTTCTAAGTGATCAAGATCTAGGACTAAGGCAAAGTTAGTCTTTAGCAAGCGCTTCTAAGTCAAGGTCATGTCGAATACTAATTTAAGAGTGTTTTCTTAGAGTAGTTGATTCACATAAAGAAGAGTTAGTGCAATTATGTGTGTATGCATATGCAATCCCCCCCAATAAAATTTAATTTATGCATGCATTTTTTTTTTCTACCCATGGGTTTAAAAATAAGTTTATTTCATGGATAGATTTTTAAAGAATAAGGTAAAAAGGTTTGGGCCACTATATTGGGCCAAAAGAAATAAATTATTTGGACTTAAGTAAAAACAAGGGTATTGGGCTAAAAATAATTTCTTGGGCTTCAAAAAAAAATATTTGGGCTTCTAAAAAAAATTTTTTTTTGGGTTAAAAATTTGGGCTTTAACTTCAAAATAATAATTGGGCTCTTTAAAATATATTACTAGTTTAGAAATAATAACTTTAAAAATAATAATACCTAAAACTAATAGTTTAAAAATATTCCGGGCTTTGACACCACTTTGTAACACCCCGGATTTGATAACCCAGGCCGGGATGTCACCGCCACACCTCCCAAGCAAGACACGACTTCATTCGAGCTCACTTGAAAGATGCAAGGCTAAGGGTATAAAATAATTTTAAACAACCAAGTCCGGAAATACTTATATTTAAAAATAATAATCATCCATACACGCAGCGGAAATATAAGTTGTGCAGCGGAAATAAAGTATAAGGGCCGACATGGCCAAAACACGGGTTAAACAGGCCCGTTCATACTATAGTCTAATGCAAATTTAAAATAAAGTGTTCCCAAAAATTCCCATGCATGTACGTGCTCAGTATAATCCATATGCTCTGTAGGAAAAAGAAGGAAATGGTTTGGGTCAGCAAAACGTGCTGAGTAAGTTAACACCTAGCATGACTTAGGGGTTTCAAAGCCTTTAATTAAATTTAATAAAAACATGCTTGTAGGTAATACACGATTTAAGTTAATCATCCACTAATAATTAAATGGCATAATTAAAAACAAAGAAAATATTCAATTCTCTTAATTCTCTCATGATTTCAGGATTTGGTATTTCAAGGATTTCACTCTTTCACTTTTATTCGATATGATCTAGTATAATATGTTCTCGGGAAAATGGACCCGCAAGAATTTAAACGCATCCTAGGGAATCAAACCCGTAGGATCAACACACGTCCTGGGGAATCGAACCCGCAGGGAATAAAACGATCGCCCTTGGGGAATCGAACCCGCAAGAACTCAAATACATCCTAGGGAATTGAACCCATAGGAATCAACATACATCCTGGGGAATCGAACCCGCAGGAAAACAAACAATCGCCCTTGGGGAATCGAACCCGCAAGAACTCAAATACATCCTAGGGAATTGAACCCATAGGAATCAACACACATCCTGGGGAATCGAACCCGCAGGAAAACAAACGATCGCCCTTGGGGAATCGAACCCGCAAGGTAAGAACACATTTCGCAAGTTTCACAAAATTCTCAAATATAACTTACACAAGTCGCTGTCTTACTCCATAATTAATTAAAAATTCATTTTAAGTCCGAAAATTCTGAAATTTCACCGGTAACTCGAAAACACAGAGGCGAACAAGTTTCGTGTTTTACGTTTCTCGATCCGGGTTAAGGAAATGAGTCAAAAATCAAGTCGTTCCCATAAGTAGTATGCTGTCAGGTTTCAGATTCGACACCATTCAAAGATTCGACTTTTTAACATATCAAATGGACTCCAAAAATTCTGAAATTTTATATGCACACACTAGACATAATTATCTACAACTTTCATTTAGATTGCAAGGATCAATTCGGACTCGAAGATATAGAAACAGGCTCATCAAGTTCGGACATCAACACCTTCAGATTTCCAAAGGGGGTTTTTCAAGGCAGTTTGTGTTCGGATCGTTTTGGGATAGCAAACGTTGATGAAAATGGCTGAAATTTTTACACAACTTAGATTAATGTGTTAGGATCAAAAGTCTAGTTTTGAGTTTTCGGGTTTGAATTCTTGAAGTAGGGGTTTTGGTCCAATTTTAAATCTGTCACAGTTTCAAGTTCGACTTTTAGGGCAGGTTCATTGGAGGCCATTTTCGGATATCAAAACACAATGGAAAATTATGAAAATTTTACACAAACTAGATCTATGTCTTAGGAACGTTTCTCATGTTTTGAGTTTTTCCGTTTGAGCTGTTTTATGTGTTCGAAAAATTCGCACCAATACGCTGCGCCGGGGGTTTTTCGCGTTGACAGATTTTTGAGTTTTTAAATCTCTATGTTTGGTTGCATTTTAAGTCACCCAAAACCAAGTAAGCATTAAATTACAGCGGGGATGATGTCTAGGAGGTCACGGGGTCGTCCGGAATCCACGGGATGTCACGAACGAATTTCCTCAAGTCGGTTTCCTCTTCCAACGTCCACGAACCGAATCCGCAAGTAAAAATCCTTAGTTAGATTCGATTTTCGGATTAAAAAAGGTGTAGATAAACTCAAAAACAACTTACCAACGTCCTAGGGGTCTGTCTTCTCCTTCTCAAGTCCTTCTTGTTCGGATTTCGTCGTTGGAACTTCAAGAACACAAGGGATTTTGGGGTTTTCGACTTTGGGAGGAGTTTGAGAGGATGTGAGGAGAAGGGGGCTGCTCTAGGGTTGTTTGTGTCGAATTTAGGGCTAGGGAGCAGTCTAAGGTCGTCCCCTATATCCTTCCATAGCCCGGGATTGAGTTTTCATCGTCGGGGGTCGAAAATATGGCAAGAAAATCGTCGGGACGCGTTGTTGCCGTTTTCTGAGGAGGTCACGCGCTCTTGGCGCGCTCATAGGCTAAACGCGGCGCGGCCAGCGCGCGGCCTCCGCCCGGACCTCGGTCCGGGCGGGTCCGTGCGATCCGATCGGGCCTTTCCTCCTCTCTTTCAGACTTCTGTGCTCATACGTTTTCGGGCTCGATTTTTCGGGTCATTCTCGGATTATAAATTCTTATCTTAAATTTATCTCGTCTCGAATTAACCCCGTATTTGAAATCTTGAGTCCGTTGCGTTTGGATTCGTCGGCTTCTAATTCGTCGTCTTTTGACTCCCGTGCAACAATTTATCTAATTAAATTATTTCCGACTTCACGGGTTCCTGGAATTAAAATTCTTTTCTTTCTTGAATTTAGTTCCAATTCTTTTGACTCGATTCATGGAATGTCTCCGGGCTTCCTTTCCCTCCTTTATTCCATTTTGAATTTTTGAATCTATCGGCGTTTCATTTCCGAGCAATAATTTATTGTGGTAAATTATTTTCTTCTTCTCGGAGATATTTCAACCTTGATTTGATTAAGAACTAAATTTTATTCCTTTGGACGCCGATAAAAATCCCGGGTATTACACTCACAGCAGACAAGGGGAATATCTTCACCAGTAGACCCCAAGCCGAGTCCGCCGCAAGCACCACCAGGGGTTCGGCGGTTGACAGCTAGGGAAATGCAAGAGCGTCGACAAAAGAACCTATGTTACAATTGCGATGAGAAGTGGAGTGCGAATCATCGTTGTAAGAATCGACCTCAGTTGTTAATGGTAGAATTCGAGATGGAGACCACCAATGAAGAAATATGCCCACCGGAAGGAGCAACAATTGAACTGGAAGAGGCAGCCGTGTTTCTCCATGCCTTAGCAGGTACCCCTTCATACACCACCTTTCGTTTTACCGGATATATTGGAGCAACTCAAGTGCAGGTGTTGATTGATGGGGGCAGCACGCATTCATTTGTTCGGACCTCCATTGCACACCATCTGAGGTTGCCAATAGAAGCTACTACACCATTTGGGGTGGCCGTGGGTAATGGAGGACGACTATCGACCGAGGGCCGTGTTACAAATACATCTGTGATGATACAGGGGCACTGTTTTCAACCTGAATTATTTGTTTTGGCCATCCATGGTGCAGACATTATATTGGGTGCATCATGGTTATCCACACTTGGATGGGTGAGACAACACTTTGGAAAGTTGGTGCTGGAATTTGAACTGGAGGGAAAATTAATTAAATTGGTGGGGGAGCCGCGTACAATACCACAGGCAGCCCAGCTTCACTATTTGGAAAAGTTGGTGCGGGCAGAGGAAATTGCCGCCTGCTACCAGGTTGTGATACAGCCAGTAACGCCTTTTATACCAGTGGAACAGATCCCAGACGACTTATCTGAGTTGTTAAAGGAATTTAGCCAAGTCCTTCGATCTTCCAATTCATTCCCCGTGGTCCCAATGTCTAACGTGTCAACAGGTGAAGTACTCCACCTCTCCCCCAGCGGGTCTCCTCCAACCGCTCCCTATTCCACAACGTATCTGGGAAGATATCTCCCTAGACTTCGTAATCGGCTTACCTCCGTCTAGGGGGAAAACGGTGGTCCTTGTGGTGGTAGACCGGCTTTCAAAGTATGCGCATTTCATGGGATGCCACGTACAATTGTAAGTGATCGGGACCGGGTTTTCACACGACAATTCTGGCGCGAACTTTTCCGGCTCCAGGGCACTAAATTAGCCATGAGCTCACCATATCACCCTGAGACAGATGGGCAGACAGAGGTTACTAATCATTCCTTGGAGATGTACCTTCGTTGCTTTGTCTCGGATCAGCCGCGTCGCTGGGTAGACTTCCTACCTTGGGCTGAATACTCCTACAACACGGCCACACACTCCTCCACCGCCATGACTCCTTTCCAAGTGGTGTATGGCCGACCTCCCCCAACCTTGTTACGGTATTTTCCGGGGGATACGGCAACCGCAGCTGTGGAAGAGGACTGTTTACAACGGGATATATTGTTGGATACCTTGAGGGCAAACCTGGCTCGGGCGCAGCAACGCATGAAGGTGGTAGCGGACCGCCACCGTTCTGAGGTGGAGTTTCAAGTGGGAGATTGGGTTTGGGTCCGTCTTCATCTGTATCGACAAAGAACCCTGCGTAGAGTGCTATTTCACAAACTAAGCAGGCGTTTCTATGGTCCCTTTCAGATTGAAGCTAAGATTGGAGCCGTGGCTTATCATCTTCAGCTGCCACCACATTCTCGGGTTCACCAGGTCTTCCATGTCTCGCAACTTCGCCGTTTCACAGGGACTGTTACACAGGTCCTCGCTCCCTTACCCATCACTGATAATGAAGGCCGTTCCTCTTTACAACCAGCAGCTGTGCTTTCAAGTCGTTGGGTCCGTCGTCGCAATCAGGTGTCTCGCCAACTCTTGGTGCAATGGCTGGGATTGCCCCCAAGTGAGGCTACATGGGAAGATGAAACTGTTCTTCGCCAGGAGTACCCAGAAATGGACCTTGAGGACAAGGTCCCTCTTGTGGAGGGGAGGCAAAATGATACAACCAGTAGGGGTACTCAAGAGGACGTGATCCGAAGGAGCTCCAGAACTTCACGCAAGCCTACTTACTTAGGGGATTATGTTTGATTACCTTTAATTAATTACTCTTTGCTTGAGGATAATATTGTTGGCTGTTATGAGAGGGTAGATGAGTCATTTGTGGCTAAAGGGATTAGGGCATTTATACGGGTCGGTTGGTAGATTGAGGAATACAAAGAGAGAAATATTTTCCTTATCGCATATTTACATTCTTCCGTAATGTAAGCTGTTGTAAATGTAAAATGCTGAACATTGGAATCTCATAAAAGTTATTAGGGTGTAATGCGTGTCTATATGGCTGATGGTTCATAGTCATAGATGAAAGTGCCTTAATGGATGTTAATTCATTGCCGTGTATTAACAACTCTTGATTGTATGCAGATCTTTCTCATCTACTAGTTGAATGCTTCCATGAAATGAGGCTTTATTTTTAATTGTGTCATCAGGAGTGAAAACGGGACGGATACGGGCCGATTACTCGTCCCGTATCCTATCACATATTCTTTTGTCGGAATCGAATACGTATTGGTCGGATACAAATATGAATTCGAATATTTCGGGATTCAGATACGAGACGGATTCAGATTTTAACTCGGATAACTTACAATTTTAAAATTAATTTTTCTTTATAATTTTTTTAAGAAAAATCGGAATATACTTTGTAAGCTAAAATGATTTTTAGAATTTTCCAAGTCTAAATAGCATCACTAAAAAAATGTTATGTACTATAATTTAGATGTAAAAAACATAATGATGTAGTCTAGTTGATTAATATTATTTGATTTAATTAATTATATATTGCTTTCAGACTTTTGATAATATTTATACATATATTACTAATTTATTTTATAGTTAATATAATATATTATAATATACATATATAAATATATTTATATATAAATTTTCGGATATTCGGATAGAACACAAGGATAATATCCACATGATATTCTGATTTTTTTTTGGAAGGGGCAGATATTTACAATCCATATCAGGTCCCGTATCCACCAAATATCGGCAGGATATTAAGGTTCAAGTTCGGATTCGAATATAATCGAATACGGCAACAGATCGGGCGGGAAGTATCCGTCCAGCTCTCACCCCTATGTGTCATGAAGACTTTCAACTCTATACATGAATGGTTTTGCTCTATGTAAACATGCAGTCTTAAATGCTGCACTTGGAGTCTTGAATGAAGTTGTGAGGGTTTCATGTCCGTGTATGTGGCTCACATATAGATGGAACTGGTCACCATGCCTTAATTATGCCTAGACTAGATAATTTGAAAAAAATTTTCTTTTTTACCTCTGCTTGTATCCTTTTGTTCACATAACATGGGAAACTGTTCGCTTCTCTATACAGTATACACACCAGGTCTAAAGAAAATGTTGCAATTATAGACTACTACATTTACAGTCTTCAAGATAGTTAGAACTAAAGCTGCAGTGTGTTGTTCAAGCTCCGTTTTTCCAAAGAATAGAAGTTCGGTCTCATGGTTTGTGTATAATTATGCATCACTCATCAAGTTGTATCTATATAATACACAATTAAAAGAAAACAAAAGCATATCAGAGCAATCAACTAACCAAAAACATCCACAATATAGAACCAGATTCAAAAATTAAAATCCTGGCAAAAGAAGAATACTTGATCCGATGTTTGTAGAAGATGGAAACCCCAAAAATCTACGATAATAATGAAAAATGTCAAAGAAGTATAAGCAGAAAACAACATTATATAATTCAGAAAACTTAGACACTTGTAATTTACTCACTGAGGTGAGCTAATCCATCCACAACAATCACAGAACGTTGAGTTCTAGTTGTGTGTGTTTAGCTGAGGAGTAACGCCAAACAAGTTGGTAGAATTAAAAATCCTGGAAAAAGAAGAATACCTGTTTCGATATTGGTGGACGATGGAAACCCCAAAAATCTGCAATAATAATGAAAAAATTTAGACACTGAGGTAACTAATCCATCCACACAATAATCACATAACGTTGAATTCTAATTGTGCGTGTTTAGCTGAGAGGTGACGTCAAACAAGTTGGAAATTTGCAAATTTTGAGACACCAAATTATAAAAAATAAAAATAAAAAATAAATACCAAATATTGGGTTTTGACAAACCCCAATGGCCAATTCTCACACATGAGATATGAAAGAATGAATAAGCCACCAGTTCAATTATTAGAGTCATCAAATATAGTCATGTAGAGAAATATGTCACAATAAACAGAAAATCAAATAAACATACATGAACTGATAATTCAGGAAGCATGAAGTGCTAGAACTTCATCTCCCTTAAATTGAGGCATGTGCAAATCCATGCAGATTAGATTAAACACAGGCTGCACTAATTGTTCTTACTCAACTCTAAAATGCCAGAGTTCACATGGTTACACAAGATTATTTTGGCAGTTTTTTTTGGCCTAACATATTAAGCAATCTGAGATGAACCAAATATATACGATGAAACAATCTATCTAGACTTTCCTGGTTACAGGAGACAATTCATGTTTCATGTCTATTTCTGATCTGTATATAGATAGACTCACAAATGTAATAGACGAAGACAAGAGCCCTATCTGAGTAATTTCCTTCCCCTTGGAAAACTCAACATTACCAACATGAAGAATGGCAGCAACAACCCTAAACATGGCCTGCTGAAACGATCCGTCAAAATATATTAACTTTGTGTAGGGAACATATAATGCAAATTCTAACAGTCAAGTGACAAAACACATAGATACAGACTACAAAAACCTTTTATTCAGAGATTAACCTGTCCTCCTCACTTATTCCAGCTACATTCATAGCCCTTGTGGTTATAAGGTATTCTTTAGACTCCTGAAATAATTTTGGTTTCCTGCAATTAAAAATATTCTCAAATGAGCTAACATTTGAAAGAAGCTCAAGAAGCTCTATCATGTTCCACCTTAAGAAGTTGATGTTTAGCTATACAGCTATACCCTGAACCAGTCAAGTAATTAACCCTTAACATAGAAGGGTAATACTCCAACAGCCAGCAATCTACTGTTATCACCCACATTCAAACCAACCTGAAATACAATGTTTTATTACACCAATTTCCACTCTCTTGTGCTTGTTGTATACAATGTTGTTACTGTATTGTCTTTATGGCACCACTTTCAGAATGAATCTTACATGGATCCCATCACAGCCATGCAATAGACATCGAATTCAACTAATCAAGGTGGGCCAGAGCATTGAAATTTCCCAGTTTCACAATAGCTAAATCTTGCAAAATCTAGCTCGCATATGTTTTAAGGTTGGACCGCCAACCAAAGTGCTTTATGGTTGCATATCCGTCACCCACATATTTCAATGTAACAATGTTTTTACCAAACATGAACTCACAATTCACATGCTGACATATACTTCCTCCTCCTCAGTGTAATTGTTTCATTCCCCTCCGACATGCATGCCGATGCACATTTTTTACGGTTAATAACTTAAATTGTGTACAAAGAAAAATTATAAAAAGTTGATATTCTAAAACTACAAGATTAGACGAATCTAACGAGATCTCACTTGACTATATTTTTTCTTAAATAATTATGATAAAAAAAAATTGAATCAAAGAGAAACAGTCAATAGTGCAAAAAGTGATCCGTAACATTTATACGAAGACAGAGGCAGTATATGATAGGGACATTAAATAACTTGTGAAATAAATTTGAATTGGATACAAAATTCACCTCGTCTGAAGTATGATCCATTTGTTGTATGTGATCCCACAGAGTTTCCTTTAGTGCATGAACATCAACTTGTTTAGATGTTTTGTCGTACTGAACCTCAATCTTGTTTACATTTATAAAAAAACAAGCATAACAATCCAGTCATTGACCACAACATATTAACTCGGCATATATATTGCTTGATTCAAAGATTTAATAGGTAATAGTTTAAAGACTCTAAAAAGTGATTTATATTTACCTGTGAAAAACAAAAGATGCAAAAAATTACTCCCTCTGTCCCACCTCACTTGTCCTGTTTGACTTTTTGGCACTGTTCATTGTTTAACTTTGACTCAACGTTATTGTAATTATATATATGAAAAAAAAATAGTCGTGTTGGGTCTTGTTAAAATCGTATAATTATATAGTTTTAGAATATATATTTTAAATAAGTTTTTGTTGTACTTATTTTGAGATATTAACAGTTGAGAAAGTGCATTGGACTGTGTGCAGAAATGAAATAGGACAAGTTAAATGGGACAGAGGAAGTAGAACATATACAACAGTTTAGCATCAATTCCAACATCAACTATTTGTAGTTTCAGAAATTTCAGCTTTATTACTGATCCATATAATTGATGAACAGCCTTTCAACATAAGGCTATAGAATCCAAAAAAAAAAAAAAAAAAAAGCGGTTCACTTGCACCACTAGCAAATGCATTCAATAGGTGAAAGGGAAGTTCAGCCTGAAAAAAATCAAAACAAACAACCTGCCGGGGTTGAGACACAAGTGTCCTTGATTCTTCATTATCACTATAAGCATGTCCATCATAAAATGCGGCACCAAAAGCTCCACCATCATCATCATCCCAAGATGTTGTTGCTCCATATCCATCTCCTTCATGATATTCTTCATCTAACCAAATGTTCAACATCTCATCATTAAATAGAGGGTAAATTTTCTCTGATCTTTATCATAGATTTTTCTGAAACAACCAATTATCTCAAATTTATGTGAATTAAAGACTGATTGTGTAGTCAAAACACATTCTATAGAAATATACTGAACTCCACAGTCAAATACAGAGAAAAACCCAGGAGGACAGACGGAAGAGCAGGATGGGGCAAATCTTAGCAAGCATGATGCAAGCAAAATCATCGCCCATCAATCTAAGAAGGCACGAATAATAGCACAAGTTTAATTTTAACCAATGAAAAGAAAGAAGCTGTTGGTGGTTGAGGAGGAAGGAATTGGTGGAAATTGTCTCCATCTCATTGCATCTCAATGAAAAATGGTGTTGAGGTTTTAAACATTTCATTATGCCCAGACTTACCAATTGCAAATTAGACCCAGATATTTGTACTTTTCGATTAGATAGGAAGCAGAACACATAAAGAATTATTATGATCCTCACCAGTTCTCTTCTTTCCACTTTTTCCAAGGCACTGCAATAAGAAGTATAGAAAACAATAATTGGAAGGCACCAACGTCAAAGATGACAGACTAATGAACTAAGTAAAGCAGGAAAAACATAGACCAGCAGCGCAAAAATGAGTGAAGATATGTTGATAACTACTTACCCACATAAACTAAAGGGAGCTGTTCATACTTACCAAATCATTAGGTAACAAAAACAGCTTCACAAGATCCTCCGGTTGGTAATGACAATCTTCCGGAAGTTTAGTGCTGCAAGGTGTTCTATCTGCTGGCAATAACAAAGACGGGATTCTTTGAAGGAGCAAAAATATCTAAATGTCACTGTCAATGGCATTCGAAAAATCTATGTCCAACTCCGCTTTCTTGGTTTTCGTTCTCTTGGGCTTTGGTGATCCATTTTGCTCTGCTGGACCTTCAGGATCTATAAAAGAAGTCTGCATTCAATGTCAAAGAAAAAGGAATAGTGCAAATGAGGAAAGAAATGAAGTTGCATCTTGCTTCATCCTGTTTGAGCAGACCTTGAACTTTTCGATATTTCCAATGATCAGGCCAGCCCATGCATTTTGCTTGGAAGAAAATCCCAAACTCAAGAACAAATAGATATCAACTTCTTCAAATCTATTGCCATCATCAGGGTGATCATGAAAATTTAATTGCTCATTAGCCTGCAAGTAAACAGTTACAAAGTATATTATTGGACAACATTCATTTTTTGCATAACACTGAAGGAACATGAAACAGGTATTCGGGTAGAAAATCTAGAGGAAAAAATAAAATAAAATAATCTACCAAATCAGTGGTTTCTTGATGACTTGGGAAACTGGCATCATGATCATAAGGATCCTCATCTGCCACACTTGCTCCGTCATCATGATCAAATTCCCAAGTTCCAGAATTCTCAAATGCATCGCCACCTGAGTCAACATTCCTGTCAGGAATCCCATTAGCTTGCCAAGATGAATTGTGATCTACCGTCTATGACTCTGTAGGCCTTCGGTCATCTTTCTCAAAGTGATTTACGATATCCCTGAGGCTAGGAGATATTTCATTACTGTTAAGCATGCCAATCACCATCTGTTGAATGCAATCTGAGTATAAAAAAATATATATAAAATCATTATGACCAAAATATAATGCCTACACTGCAAGACAAAACCTAAAAGCTGGCCATGGAAATCCATTGCATGCTGCAAAAGTGCATACCACTAGCAAAAGACAAATCAATTGTCTCTAAGCCGTCAGATTGTGCGGCAGGAGATGCACACTTTCCAGGTACTTCCAAAGAATCAAAAAGGACCCGGCAGTTACCATAAACTCCAAGATTTTTCAACAGCAGGCCTTTGCCCCACCTTCATCAAATTGTGCAGATGTCTGGTGGTATAAAGGATCTACCGCAAAGGCAACTACCAGCAAAGTGAAAGTATTGAGAAATGTTTCAATTCGGAAACAAAGTATCAACATATTCTTATAAGCAAAGGAGATCCAAATTGTATCCATGTTCTGCCAAGAAATTTGAAGTTGCAATGTATAGAAACAAAGAATCTAATGCACAAATAACACAAGCAAGATGGATATAACGAAAACATTACCATGTAAACCTCAACTGGAGATGATGGGCTTATGTTGGAAACATTAAGAATTTCAGCTTTTGTAAGATGAAACCTTTTACCATCGTCAACTAAATCTAGATGATTTCTCTTCTCTGTTTGAGAGCAACAATTTGCTCGAAATAATCAATCACGTGCAAAAGTATTCAAATGCATTATTGACATGCAAATTACTTGATCCTAGTTTTTTGGTAATGGAAAAAAAAGTTTAAAAGAACTCAACAAACCTAAATCTCAGATGCCGACACAGAAGCAGTAACATGCGTGGGATTTTTTTTAGCTCTACTTGACCTCAAAAGATGAAGCACTTCAAAATAAATGAGGCACCAGCACCAGATTCCAATTGTCAATAAAACAAACAAAAGAAAGAATTAATGCAATAGAAGCCTATGATCAAAGGATGAATTTCCATCAATGCAACTATACATATATCTATCATCCCCAAGCTTCAACAATATAAGTAAGCTCATGTATAGATATCATCATCTACATCCGCATGCTTTTGAAGAAGCTGGTATATTTTAAGGCGTTTTGATTGATTAAAACGAATGTGCACTTCTTTCTTAATGAAAATACCTGGAAAACATAATTTTAAGAAAAAATCAAAAGTGAAATAAATGAATAAATAAAGAGCTAAATATTTTTTTAGTCCATCAAAAAGCAGATAATTCACTTTTGGGCCATCAATAATTGAATTTCAGAATTTAGGCCACCAAAGGAATTCGGGCTGGATTTTAAGGCCAAAATGACCATACCCAGACAAAACCGTGTTGCGTGCAATTCAATCGCCACCAGAATGTAGAAATTTGAAATATTGAAACGAAAAAACCATTCCCCAGCTCCAAAATGTATACTACTTCCTCCGTCTCACTATTTTTGTTACAGACCCACCCAGCACGTATGCCAATACACATTTTTAACGGTTAATAACTTAAATTGTGTACAATGAAAAGTTATAAAAAAGTTAATTGTCTAAAACTATAAGATTATACGAATCTAACAAGATCCCACTTGACTATGTTTTTTCTTACATAGCTATGATAAAAATTCGAATCAAAGTTAAACAGCGAATAGTGCCAAAAAACCATTCGTAACAAATATATTGAGACGGAGGTAGTACATCTTTACACATCAACCCCAAGAACATTTCCAAAATATCTCCAGTTCAAACCTCCCATACACTTAAAGCCAAACCCATCGTTTGGACCTGATTAAATCAGAGACACCATCCAAACACTACAAATAATTTCTTCATTTAAGTAATGGATTCCTTCAAACAATACAATTCAAAGATGTCATCCAACCAAATCAATAAAAAAGCATAAAAGAATCATAAACACGATGGAACAAATCACCTACCTCATCATCACCATCCAGTTTCTTCTGGAACCAATTAATGTTCAAAACCTAAAACCCAACAACAAAAAATAAAATTAAACCCATCCGTGCTCTAAATTCACCCAATCAACCAAACACAAAAGCAAATTCAAATACGGAAATGATAACTCACTTCGAATTTGGAGGTGGGAATGGGAGAATTGAAGTTGTCGGAGAAAGGGGCGATGGCGCACAAGAGGACCAGAATGGTGATGGAAAACGTGAGCAAGGCGTTAGCCCTGTACCCAAAACAATGCATTGTTTCAAAGTGAAGGGTGCTGTTGTTCCCAGATCAAGGAAATTGGAAGAAAACCTAGTAAGAAGAATCATAAACACGATGGAATGTTCATACCAGGAGAGTTCCCGCTGCCCCACCACCGCCTTGCTGCCTGAATGCCGCCCAACTCCACCGTCGTCCGCTGGTCCCTCCCTGCCAAGGGGACTTGATTGCCGATGCCTTCAAATCGTCACCCCGCCGCTTGCTTGTCCTTCCGAGCCTCTCCATTAGATCTGCATGAACGCCGACATCGTTGCCCCCTCTCCAGGTGTGGCTCGCCTCCGTCGTGGACCTTCCATCTCTGGCGCCCATCTCCAACAACTTCGAACTCCCGCCGGCGTAGCATCCTCGAACCTTCATAAGAATGCGCCACCCTCCATTTGGTCGACGATGGTCCCTATACCGCCGTTGTCGAAGGGGGATTAAAGGGGATTCAAGGTGATGGTGGCACTGGTGTTGGATTGAAGGGGATTCAAGGGTGTGGCGGCGGCGGTGGTGTTCGGATCGAAAGGGATTGAAGAGGATTAATTAGGTAAAATCCTTTTCACCGGTCTGAATGCGAAATCGGGTCAAATCCAGTCCAATTTCATTAACTACATTAACTTAGCCCGCGCGTAGTTGCATCCGGCGATTGAACATCACGCAGCCCGTTCTTGGTCAATTTGGCTTAGAAATTCAGCCTGAATTCCTTATGATGGCTTAAATTTCGAAATTCGATCATTGATGGCCCAAAAATGAATTAGCTACCTATTGATGGCCTAAAAAAATATTTAGCTCATAAATAAACCACTGTTTATTCTAATAAAACAAAGGCATATCAAAAGTCCTGGCTAATGGATAAAGCGGCAATGATTCAAAGCAGAACAAATTGATTTCAAATTTGTGATTAAATCATAGATATAAAAAGATGTATCATTGCAATGGGAAACAACTTCAACTATGCAAGTTCATAATCATTTTCCACACAAACAAGAGTCCAACCATTCCACTATCTTGTTACATGTTGGAAACAGTTACGTATTGAAAACGATTCTAAAGTAGCATATACAAAGTCACAAGACAAGTTGTAACCCTTACAAGACGAAAGGTTAATGCAGCATTTGGGTGATTATATGCATATTTAAGAACAAAAGAAATTACTAAAGTTCAATTCTAAAAACAGCGACTGACCTAAAACAAATAATAGTAACAGGAAAAAATTTCTAAAGCAAACAATAAGAATCCTTGGGTGAAAAGAAAAGTAAATTGAAATCAACTTCTAAAATGAAGGAACCACACCATTAGCTACAAACTCCACCACATCAATGAGGCAAATAAATTAAGATTTAAGAAAACCTTACTTTGGCGAGCGAAGATTTATCGTCGGGAACAATGAATCTGCTGCATGTTAAGACTTTAATAGTGGAAATTTTCTTAGAGTTCCCATGATAATCACAAAAATAATAACCTTTAGCTTCTATAGAAGCTTCTTATTCCATTGATCAACTAAATTAAAAAAATACTATAAACTTAAGAAAAAGATGTAATAAAAAGGGAGATAGATGGTTCTAGAAAGAAACAAAGAACACTTTAATTTCATGAAGATTATAATTTAGAAATCTCAATTCCCACATCCAACTTTTTTGGGACAACCAATGCCAATGAATAAGGGAAGAGAGGAATGAAAGGAAAAAAGTTTGAAATTTAAACTCCAAAAGGAACATAGAACCTGAAGAACAATCTTTGTAAGATTTAGATAGGTCCAACCTTCATTGTTTCAAAGATATTTGAAATTTCCATGAAAATTTCGAAAATATTTTGACAATTTAAAGAAATAATGGAAATTAGTACAAGAAATTTTTAACTGAAATTTTGATATAATTTTCAAACATTATTTTAGATATCGACCGAAATTTTCAAATGAAAATGGGGTTAGCTCAAAATTCCAAATACTTACACTCCACTCCCAATATCCATACTTGTCTTCCATCGTCCTTCATAGATTTCTTCAAAATTAGCAACAAAAACACCAACACATTTCTTCACGTGAGTAATACGTCAGCACAGAACAGAGGTCAAAAATTGCAATCATGGCCTCCATGGAGCTGGAGTTGGATACATGGGCGGCACCGCTGAGAAAATTGTGTTCTTATCAATCCCAACATCTTTATCCCCAGGTAGAGCTGAGAAAATTGTGTTCTTATCAATCCCAACATCTTCATCCTGCCCAGATAGAGCGACAAGAGCAGCGACTAAACCAGCATTGCCAGCAAGCATCGGCTCAGTGTAGTTGTAGTTCGTACGAACATCATTGAAACCATCGTCCTTGTCTGGCCGGCAACCATTGCTCCTACAAGAGTGTTGGGATTTGGCTTCTCCGAGTCCCTAAATCTCCACCCACACGTGCAGTTGTATTTCATCTTGTCCTTTGGAATTGATGCGCCTCGATGGTGGACATGCTTTGGGTAATTGTTACCGAAGCCCACGACGAAACTCATCTTCCTTGGATTATCACCCAGGATGTACTTGATCAGACAAAAGAATCCATTTTTTGTCACAAATGACGAACAATAATAAGTCAAGCAATGCAATGCCATTCAAGATTGGTAATAATACATTACCTGAGTTTGTGCGAATTCTCTGAGGACATCAATCGAGTGGAACTTCGGTCCGCAGTACCATCCAGGAGTATCGTCAGCTATCATGTAGTCGCTGAACACAATAGCTAGAAAAGCTGCATTCACTACATACTGAAGAGGCCGAGGATCACCGTAGTTCAGCTGGATCATGCCTCCTGCTCGGATTC
The DNA here is from genome assembly GCA_030278955.1 of Hygrophila difformis. Taxonomy (NCBI): domain Eukaryota; kingdom Viridiplantae; phylum Streptophyta; class Magnoliopsida; order Lamiales; family Acanthaceae; genus Hygrophila; species Hygrophila difformis. The sequence continues at coordinate 30,393,389 of JAOANR010000004.1, read as the reverse complement.
CAATTCAACCGTAAGACAAACAAAACAGATCATTTCGTCATATATCAGTATTTTACTATTCCTCAAACACACTCACCAAAAGGAAAAAAGATGTTACCTTCTGTTCAGTTGAAGGAAGTGTAGTAAGGAAGAAATGAACACATGACAATCCGAGTTTGGTTGTGGAACGCGCTCAAGATCTCTTCGTATGGGTATCCGGGACTCGAGAAGATTCGCAAACGACTCAAAAGTACCTGCAGTATTCATAAACAAATTAAACAATCATTTCATGTTAAGAACTGATCAAAGCTACAACAAATCACTTAGAAGAATCAGAAATCGACAATATCCTGACCTGAACTCCAGCAAGCTTATTGTCCCAACTAAAAACGATGTAATACTTCCCTCCCCTGAAAGCACCGGCGTCCGTAGCAAGTCCCGCAGTCGTAGCAAGCTGAAGATACGTTGTGTTCCCCGTAGCGTAATACAGCCACGCCGCGCCCCAAATGAATTCGTCCCAGTAACTAGTCGAATTATAAAAAATAGATGCCTCATTGCCATCGCTATACCTGCCGCGCTGTTGCCTGGAAAATTTAAACAGAGTCGTGGCACCGTGCACGAGCTTCTGTGAGTAGGATTTGTTGTCCTTGAAAAGCATGGATGCGGAAGCCAGGGCCGCCGCCATCTCCGCTGCCAGATCGGAGCAGGAGCTGCACTCTGTCACAGGCCCGCTGTAATCTATGTCCTCCGGACGCATCCAGCAGTAATGATCATTGGCCTCCGTCGAATTGCCTGAGGAAGTATCGCCTTTCCCGACCTGCATTACCATCCGATCGATTGTGTCGGCCGTGTGGTTGAACGTTTTGAGGAAGTAGTTCGACCCCCATTTGATGATTTCCAGGACATGGTTTAGCTCCCCTGCTGCTTCATAATTGGCGCGGTATTCGATCACGCTCCAGCTCAGCAAAGTCATCGCGAAGGATTGCGGGAAATTAAACTTGATGGTGTCGCCGGCGTCGTAGTAGCCGCCGGAGAGATCGCTGAACAAGTTGGAAGAATCGCCTTTTCCGTCGTTCAAGCAGGAGTTCCCCCTCCAGGGGACATTGTTATGCTTCGGTAATCTCCCAGCTGAAGGGAAAATCACAAAATTAGGGTTTCGATTTGGATAAAAACGGCGAAATAAGTTAATAAATTACTTACAGCGCTGAGCATCAAAGAACATGAGTGCCTTTTGGAGCGCCAGCATGTAGTTATCCGGGCGAGGAGGACGGCGGTGGTCGGACGCCGCCATCTTCAGTATCAGTGTCACACATCCGGCGATCATGCCGACATAGTAGAGACAACGCATCGTGCAAATGAAAAGTTTCCTGCCGTTATTGATATGGCCCAAAACCATATATGGTTTCTTCTTCTGCTCGCCGGAGCCCAGTGGTGAAGCCATGGAAGAACATAATCGAGAGAAAAGAGATGAAAAGGACTGGGTTTGGCTATGGATTAAGTATCGATCAGCTGCATGAATATATATGCTGAATCGGTTAATATATGGCTATGGATTTATTGTTTGTTTAATATATGGCGTGATTTGGGGATATATCATAGAAAAGTGGATCTCTTTTGCCCCTAGTATTAACACCCCGTAAAAATTTTAAATAGAAATTTAAATTTTAATAAATAAATATTCAAAATTTCTCATAAATAAAATTTTTAGAATATGAAAGGAGATGATATTTATTTTTAAGGTGCGAATTTATTAAAATCAGTCTTAGCTGATAATTAAATTTAAGGAATCCGAGACTATTAGATTAGCATGATAAGTATTAATTTATAAACTAGATTTTCACACGCGCTTTGCGCACGTGTATTAATTTTTTTAATAAAAACTTATTAACTCAATTAATTTAAAATTATATATTATTATTTTTGTATATTTATGAAAAACGAATTAATTAAGCTGATGCGAATAATGAGCTGATGGAGTTATGAGAAAACATCCGATTTTATTATAAAAGGGGTAGCTTACTAAATCTTTAAAATACCAACTTGAATTAATTTAGTATGCACCCTAGTAAGTTGCAAACTATTTGATAAAAATACCCACTATCATGCAATTTTTAATAATGCCCGTAGGGTGGCTTGTCAGCAAAAAATGCCCATCGGGTGGTATGTCGGTGAATTGGTGCCCATCGGGTGGCCCGTCGATAAAACGGTGCCCATCGGGTGGCCTTTCGGTAAAATCGTGCCCGTCGGGGATATTTCGGTAAAACGTTTCCCGTCGGGTGGCTTGTCGGCAAAAGATGCCCATCGAGTGGCCTGTCAGTAAAATGGTGCCCTTCGGGTGGCCTGTCAGCAAAACAGTGCCCGACGGGTGGTATGTCGTAAAACAGTGCCCGTCGGATGGCCTGTCGGCAAAACAGTGCCAGCCGGGTGGTATGTCGGTAAAACGATGCCCGTCGGGTGGCCCGTCGATAAAACGGTGACCGTCGGGTGGCCTGTCGATAAAACGGTGCCCATCGGGTGGACTGTCGGTAAAACAGTGCCAACAGGGTGGCCTGTCGGTAAAACGGTGACCGTCGGGTGGCCTGTCGGTAAAATGGTGCCCGTCGGTGGCCTGTCGGTAAAACGGTGCTCGTCGGGTGGCCTTTCGGTAAAACAGGTCCCGTCGGGGGGGAGGGGGCATTTCGGTAAAACGGTGCCCGTCGGGTAGCCTGCTAAAAATACAGTGCCATCGGGCGGCCTGTCGGTAAAACTTTTCCCGTCGGGTGGCCTGTCGGTAAAACGGTGCCCATCGGGCGGCCTGTCGGTAAAACGGTGTCCGTCGAGTGGCGTGTCTATAAAACGTTGTTCGTCAGGTGGCCTTTCGGTAAAATGTTGCCGTCGGGCATATCGGTAAAACGGTGCCCGTCGGGTGGCTTGTCGGCAAAATAGTGCCCGTCGGGTGGTATGTCGGTAAAACGGTGCCCGTTGGGTTGCCCGTCGATAAAACGATGCCCGTCGGTGGCCTGTCGGTAAAACGATGCCCGTCAGGGGCATATCGGTAAAACGGTGCCCGTCGGGGGGCCTGTCTGTGAAATGGTGCCCGTCGGGTCGCCTGTCGGTAAAACGGTGCCCGTCGGGCGTAATTCGGTAAAACGGTGCCCGTCGGGAGGCCTGTCAGTAAAATGGTGCCCGTCGGGTGGCCTGTCGGTCAAACGGTGCCCGTCGGCGGTATTTGGCCTGATCGGTAAAACGGTGCCCGTCGGATGGCCTGTCCGTAAAACGGTGCCCTTCGGGTGGCCTGTCGGCAAAATAGTGCCCGACGGGTGGTATGTCGGTAAAACGATGCCCGGTGGGGGGGCATTTCGGTAAAACGGTGCCCGTCGGGTGGCCTGTCAGTAAAACGGTGCTCGTCGGGTGGCCTGTCGGTAAAACAGTGGCCGTTAGGTGGCCTGTCAGTAAAACGGTGCCCGTTGGGTCGCCTGTTAGTAAAATGGTGGCCGTCGCATGGCCTGTCAGTAAAACGGTACCCGTCGGCATTTTTTCGGTAAAACGGTGGCCCGTCGGGTGGCCTGTCTGTAAAACGGTGCCCGTCGTGTGGCCTGTCGGCAAAACAATGCCCGTCGGGTGGCCCGTCGATAAAATGGTGCCCGTCGGGTGGCCTGTCGGTAAAACGGTGCACGTCGGATGGCCTGTTGGTAATACGGTGCCCGTCGGGTGGCTTGTTGGTAAAACGGTGTCCGTAGGGTGGCCACTCGGTAAAATGGTGTTCGTCGCACATGTCGGTAAAACAGTCCCGTCGGGTGGCCTGTCGGCAAAACAGTGCCCGTCGGGTGGCCTGTCGGCAAAACGGTGCCCGTCGGGTGTATTTCGGTAAAACGGTGCCCATCGGGTGTATTTCAGTAAAACGGTGCACGTCGGGTGGTATATCGGTAATACGGTGCCCGTCTGGTGGCCTGTCGATAAAACGGTGCCCGTCGGTGGCCTGTCGGTAAAATGGTGACCGTCGGGGGCATTTCCGTAAAACGGTGCCCGTCGGGTGGCCTGTCGGTATAACGGTGCCCGTCGGTGGCCTGTCGGTGAAACGGTGCCCGTCGGGTGGCCTGTCAGTACAACAGTGCCCTTCGGGTGGCCTGTCGGTAAAACGGTGCCCGTCGTGGGTATTTCGGGAAAACGATGCCCGTCGAGTGGCCTGTAGGCAAAACGGTGCCCATCGGGGGCATTTCGGTAAAACGGTGCCCGTAGGGTGGCTTGTCGGCAAAACAATGCCCGTCGGGTGGTATGTCGGGGAATTGGTGCCCATCGGGTGGCCCGTCGATAAAACGGTGCCCATCGGGTGGCCTTTCGGTAAAATGGTGCCCGTCGGGGATATTTCGGTAAAACGTTGCCCGTCGGGTGGCTTGTCGGCAAAAAGATGCCCGTGGGGTGGCCTGTCAGTAAAATGGTGCCCGTCAGATGGCCGATCGGCAAAACAGTGCCAGCCGGGTGGTATGTTGGTAAAACGATGCCGGTCGGGTGGCCCGTCGATAAAACGGTGACTGTCGGGTGGCCTGTCGATAAAACGGTACCCATCGGGTGGCCTGTCGGTAAAACAGTGCCAATCGGGTGGCCTGTCAGTAAAACGGTGCCCGTCGGGTGGCCTGTCGGAAAAACGGTGCCCGTCGGGTGGCCTTTCGTTAAACGGGTCCCGTCAGGGGGCATTTCGGTAAAACGGTGCCCGTCGGGTAGCCTGCTAAAAATACGGTGCCATCAGGCGGCCTGTCGGTAAAACTGTTCCCGTCGGGTGGCCTGTCGGTAAAACGATGCCCGTCAGGGGCATTTCGGTAAAACGGTACCCGTCGGGTGGCCTGTCTGTAAAATGGTGCCCGTCGGGTGGCCTGTCGGTAAAACGGTGCCCGTCGGGCGTAATTCGGTAAAACGGTGGCCGTCGGGAGGCCTGTCAGTAAAATGGTGCCCGTCGGGTGGCCTGTCGGTCAAACGGTGCCTGTCGGTGGTATTTGGCCTGATCGGTAAAACGGTGCCTGTCGGATGGCCTGTCCGTAAAACGGTGCCCTTCGGGTGGCCTGTCGGCAAAACAGTGCCCGACGGGTGGTATGTCGGTAAAACAGTGCCCGTCGGGGGCATTTCGATAAACCGGTGCCCGTCGGGTGGCCTTTCAGTAAAACGGTGCTCGTCGGGTGGCCTGTCGGTAAAACGGTGGCCGTTAGGTGGCCTGTCAGTAAAACGGTACCCGTCGGGTCGCCTGTCAGTAAAACTGTGGCCGTCGCGTGGCCTGTCGGTAAAACGGTACCCGTCGGCATTTTTTCGGTAAAACGGTGGCCTGTCGGCTGGCCTGTCCGTAAAACGGTGCCCGTCGTGTGGCCTGTCGGCAAAACAATGCCCGTCGGGTGGCCCGTCGATAAAACGGTGCCCGTCGTGGGCATTTCGGTAAAACGGTGCTCATCGGGTGGCCTGTTAGTAAAACGGTGCCCGTCGGATGGCCTGTTGGTAATACGGTGCCCGTCGGGTGGCCTGTCGGTAAAACGGTGTCCGTAGGGTGGCCACTCGGTAAAATGGTGCCCTTCGGACAAGTTAGTAAAACGGTGCCCGTCGGGTGGCCTGTCGGCAAAACAGTGTCCGTCGGGTGGCCTGTCGATAAAACGGTGCCCGTCGGTGGCCTGTCGGTAAAACGGTGCCTGTCAGGGGCATTTCTGTAAAACGGTGCCTGTCGGGTGGTATATCGGTATAACGGTGTCCGTCGGTGGCCTGTCGGTAAAACGGTGCCCGTCGGGGGGCCTGTCAGTAAAACAGTGCCCTTCGGGTGGCCTGTCGGTAAAACGGTGCCCGTCGTAGGTATTTCGGTAAAACGCTGCCCGTCGAGTGGCCTATAGGCAAAACGGTGCCCATCGGGGGCATTTCGGTGAAACGGTGCCCGTAGGGTGGCTTGTCGGCAAAACAATGCCCGTCGGGTGGTATGTCGGTGAATTGGTGCCCATCGGGTGGCCCGTCGATAAAACGGTGCCCATCGGGTGGCCTTTCGGTAAAACGGTGCCCGTCAGGGATATTTCGGTAAAACGTTGCCCGTCGGGTGGCTTGTCGGCAAAAAGATGCCCGTGGGGTGGCCTGTCAGTAAAATGGTGCCCGTTGGATGGCCTATCGGCAAAGCAGTGCCAGCCGGGTGGTATGTTGGTAAAACGATTCCCGTCGGGTGGCCCGTCGATAAAACGGTGACCGTCGGGTGGCCTGTCGATAAAACGGTGCCCATCGGGTGGCCTGTCGGTAAAACCGTGCCGGTCGGGTGGCCTGTCGGTAAAACGGTGCCCGTCGGGTGGCCTTTCGTTAAACGGGTCCCGTCAGGGGGCATTTCGGTAAAACGGTGCCCGTCGGGTAGCCTGCTAAAAATACGGTGCCATGTGGCGGCCTGTCGTTAAAACTGTTCCCGTCGGGTGGCGTGTCTATAAAACGGTGCCCGTCGGGCGGCCTGTCGGTAAAATGTTGCCGTCGGGCAAATCGGTAAAACGGTGCCCGTCGGGTGGCTTGTCGGTAAAACAGTGCCCGTCGGGTGGTATTTCGGTAAAACGGTGCCCGTTGGGTGGCCCGTCGATAAAACGATGCCCGTCGGTGGCCTGTCGGTAAAACGATGCCCGTCAGGGGCATTTCGGTAAACCGGTGCCCGTCGGGTGGCCTGTCTGTGAAATGGTGCCCGTCGGGTGGCCTGTCGGTAAAACGGTGCCCGTCGGGCGTAATTCGGTAAAACGGTGGCCGAAGGGAGGCCTGTCAGTAAAATGGTGCCCGTCGGGTGGCCTGTCGGTCAAGCGGTGCCCGTCGGCGGTATTTGGCCTGATCGGTAAAACGGTGTCGGATGGCCTGTCCGTAAAACGGTGCCCTTCGGGTCGCCTGTCGGCAAAACAGTGCCCGACGGGTGGTATGTCGGTAAAACAGTGCCCGTCGGAGGCATTTCGATAAACCGGTGCCCGTCGGGTGGCCTTTCAGTAAAACGGTGCTCGTCGGGTGGCCTGTCGGTAAAACGGTGGCCGTTAGGTGGCCTGTCAGTAAAACGGTACCCGTCGGGTCACCTCTCAGTAAAACGGTGGCCGTCGCGTGGCCTGTCGGTAAAACGGTACCCATCGGCGTTTTTTCGGTAAAACGGTGGCCCGTCGGGTGGCCTGTCTGTAAAACGGTGCCCGTCGCGTGGCCTATCGGTAAAACAGTGCCCGTCGTGGGCATTTCGGTAAAACGGTGCTCATCGGGTGGCCTGTCAGTAAAACGGTGCCCGTCGGATGGCCTGTTGGTAATACGGTGCCCGTCGGGTGGCCTGCCGATAAAACGGTGTCCATAGAGTGGCCACTCGGTAAAATGGTGCCCGTCGGACATGTCGGTAAAACGGTGCCCTCGGGTGGCCTGTCGGCAAAACAGTGCCCGTCGGGTGTTCTGTCGGCAAAACGGTGCCCGTCGGTTGTATTTCGGTAAAACGGTGCCCGTCGGGTGGTATACCGGTAAAACGGTGCCCGTCTGGTGGCCTGTCGATAAAACGGTGCCCGTCGGTGGCCTTTCGGTAAAACGGTGCCCGTCGGGTGGCCTGTCGGTAAAACGCTGCTCGTCGGGGGTATTTCGGAAAAACGGTGCCCGTCGGGTCGCCGGTCAGTAAAACGATGGCCGTCGAGTGGTCTGTCGGTAAAACGGTACCCGTCGGGTTTATTTCAGTAAAACTGTGCCCGTCGGGTGGCCTATCGGTAAAACAATGCCCGTTGGGGGCATTTCGTTAAAACGATGCCCGTCGGGTGTCCTGTCAGTAAAACGGTGCCCGTCGGGGTGGTCTGTCGGCAAAACAGTGCCCGTCGGGTGGTATGTAGGTAAAACGGTGCTGGTCTGGTGGCCTCTCGATAAAACGGTGTCTGTCGGGTGGCCTGTCGGTAAAATGGTGCTCGTCGGGTGGCCTGTCAGTAAAACGGTGCCCGTAGGGTGGCCTGTCGATAAATGATGCCCGTCGGGCATGTCTGTAAAACGGTGCCCGTTGGGTGGCCTGTCGGCAAAACAGTGCCTGTCGGGAGACCTTTCGGTAAAACGGTGCCCGTCGGGCGGCATTTCGGTAAAACGGTGCCCGTCGGGTAGCCTGTCGGTAAAACGTTGCTTGTCGGTAAAACGATGCGCATCGGGTGGCCTGACGGTAAACCTGTGCCCGCCGGGTGGCCTGTCGGCAAAACAGTGCCCGTAGAGTGGCCTGTCGGTAAAATGGTGCCCGTCGGGTGGCGCGTCGCTAAAACAGTGTTCGTCGGTTGGCCGGTCGGTAAAATGGTGCCCGTCGGACATGTGGGTAAAACGGTGCCCGTTGGGTGGCCTGTCGGCAAAACAGTTCCCATCGGGTGGTATGTCGGTAAAACGGTTCCCGTCGGGTGGCCTGTCGATAAAACGGTGCCCGTCGGTGAAACGGTGCCCGTCGGGGGCATTTCAGTAAAACGGTGCCCGTCGGGTGGCCTATCAGTAATACGGTGCTCGTCGGGTGGCCTGTCGGTAAAATGGTGCCCATCGAAAACGTCAATAAAACGTTGTCCGTCGGGTGGCCTGTCGGCAAAACAGTGTCCGTCGGGTGGTATGTCGGTAAAACAGTGCCCGTCGGGTGGCCTGTCGATAAAACGGTGCTCGTCGGTGGCCTGTCGGTAAAACGGTGCCCGTCGGGGGCATTTCCGTAAAACGGTGCGCGTCGGTTGGCCTGTCGGTATAACGGTGCCCGTCGGTGGCCTGTCGGTAAAACGGTGCCCGTCGGGTGGCCTGTCAGTAAAACAGTGCCATTCGGGTGGCCTGTCGGTAAAACGGTGCCCGTCGCGGGTATTTCGGTAAAACGCTGCCCGTCGAGTGGTATGTCGGTGAAACGGTGCCCGTCGATAAAACGGTGCCCATCGGGGGCATTTCGGTAAAACGGTGCCCGTAGGGTGGCTTGTCGGCAAAACAATGCCCTTCGGGTGGTATGTCGGTGAAACGGTGCCCGTCGGGTGTTCCGTCGATAAAACGGTGCCCATCGGGTGGCCTGTCGGAAAAACGGTGCCCGTCGGGGATATTTCGGTAAAACGTAGCCCGTCGGGTGGCCTATCTGTGAAATGGTGCCCGTCGGGTGGCCTGTCGGTAAAATGGTTCCCGTCGGGCGTAATTCGGTAAAACGGTGGCCGTCGGGAGGCCTGTCAGTAAAATGGTGCCCGTCGGGTGGCCTGTCGGTCAAACGGCGCCCGTCGGTGGTATTTGGCCTGATCGGTAAAACGGTGCCTGTCGGATGGCCTGTCCGTAAAACGGTGCCCTTCGGGTGGCCTGTCAGCAAAACAGTGCCCGACGGGTGGTATGTCGGTAAAACAGTGCCGTCGGGGGCATTTCGGTAAACCGGTGCCCGTCGGGTGGCCTGTCAGTAAAACGGTGCTCGTCGGGTGGCCTGTCGGTAAAACGGTGTCCATAGGGTGGCCACTCGGTAAAATGGTGCCCGTCGGACATGTCGGTAAAACGGTGCCCGTCGTGTGGCCTGTCGGCAAAACAGTGCCCGTCGGGTGTTCTGTCGGCAAAACGGTTCCCGTCGGGTGGTATACCGGTAAAACGGTGCCCGTCTGGTGGCCTGTCGATAAAACGGTACCCGTCGGCATTTTTTCGGTAAAACGGTGGCCCGTCGGGTGGCCTGTCTGTAAAACGGTGCCCATCATGTAGCCTGTCGGCAAAACAATGCCCATCGGGTGGCCCATATTAAAACGGTGCCCGTCGGGTGGCCTGTCGGTAAAACGGTGGCCGTTAGGTGGCCTGTCCGTAAAACGGTGCCTGTCGGGTCGCCTTTCAGTAAAACGGTGACCGTCGTGTGGCCTGTCGGTAAAACGGTACCCTCGGCGTTTTTTCGGTAAAACGGTGGCCCGTCGGGTGGCCTGTCTGTAAAGCGGTGCCCATCGTGTGGCCTGTCGGCAAAACAACGCCCGTCGGGTGGCCCGTCGATAAAACGGTGCCCGTCGGGTGGCCTGTCGGTAAAACGGTGCCCGTCGTGGGCATTTCGGTAAAACGGTGCTCATCAGGTGGCCTCTCAGTTAAACGGTGCCCGTCGGATGGCCTGTTGGTAATACGGTGCCCGTCGGGTGGCCTGTCGGTAAAACGGTGTCCATAGGGTGGCCACTCGGTAAAATGGTGCCCGTCGGACATGTCGGTAAAACGGTGCCCGTCGGGTGGCCTGTCGGCAAAACAGTGCCCGTCGGGTCGTCTGTCGGCAAAACGGTGCCCGTCGGGTGTATTTCGGTAAAACGGTGCCCGTCGGATGGCATATCGGTAAAACGGTGCTCGTCTGATGGCCTATCTACAAAACGGTGCCCATCGGTGGCCTGTCGGTAAAACGGTGCCCGTCGGGTGGCCTGTCGGTAAAACGGTGCTCGTCGGGGGTATTTCGGTAAAACGGTGCCCGTCGGGTCGCCTGTCAGTAAAACGATGGCCGTCGGTATAACGGTGCCCGTCGGTGGCCTGTCGGTAAAACGGTGCCAGTCGGGTGGCCAGTCAGTAAAACAGTGCCATTCGGGTGGCCTGTCGGTAAAACGGTGTCCGTCGCGGGTATTTCGGTAAAACGCCGCCCGTCGAGTGGTATGTCGGTGAAACGGTGCCCGTCGATAAAACGGTGCCCATCGGGGGCATTTCGGTAAAACGGTGCCCGTAGGGTGGCTTGTCGGCAAAACAATGCCCTTCGGGTGGTATGTCGGTGAAACGGTGTCCGTCGGGTGGACCGTCGATAAAACGGTGCCCATTGGGTGGCCTGTCGGTAAAACGGTGCCCGTCGGGGATATTTCGGTAGAACGGTGCCCATCGGGAGGCCTGTCGGCAAAACAGTGCCCGTCGGGTGGTATGTCGTAAAACGGTGCCCGTCGGATGGCCTGTCGGAAAAACAGTGCCAGCCGGGTGGTATGTCGGTAAAATGGTGCCAGTCGGGTGGCCCGTCGATAAAACGGTGACCGTCGGGTGGCCTGTCGGTAAAACGGTGCTCGTCGGGTGGCCTGTCAATAAAACGGTGCCCGTCGGGTGGCCTGTTGGTAATACGGTGCCCGTCTTGTTGCCTGTCGATAAAACGGTGCCCATCGGGTGGCCTGTCGGTAAAACAGTGCCAATCGGGTGGTCTGTCAGTTAAACGGTGCCCGTCGGGTGGCCTTTCGGTAAAACGGTGCCCGTAAGGGGGGGCATTTCGGTAAAACGGTGCCCGTCGGGTAGCCTGCCAAAAATACGGTGCCATCGGGCGGCCTGTCGTTAAAACTGTACCCGTCGGGTGACCTGTCGGTAAAACGGTGCCCGTCGGGTGGCTTGTCAACAAAACAGTGCCCGTCGGGTGGTATGTTGGTAAAACCGTGCCCGTTGGGTGGCCCGTCGATAAAACGATGCCCGTCGGTGGCCTGTCGGTAAAACGATGCCCGTCGGGGGCATTTCTGTAAAACGGTGCCCGTCGGGTGGCCTGTCTGTGAAATGGTGCCCGTCGGGTGGCCTGTCGGTTAAACGGTGCCCGTCGGGCGTAATTCGATAAAACGGTGTCCGTCGGGTGGCCTGTCAGTAAAATGGTGCCCGTCGGGTGGCCTGTCGGAAAAACGGTGCCCGTCGGTGGCATTTCGGTAAAACGGTGCTCGTCGGGTGGCCCGTCGGCCAAACAGTGCACGTCGAGTGGTATGTCGGTACGGTGCCCGTCCGGTGGCCCGTCGATAATACGGTGCCCGTCGGTAAAACGGTGCCCGTCGGGGGTATCTCGGTAAAACGGTGCCCGTCGGGTGGTCTGTCGGTAAAACGGTGCCCGTCGGGTCGCCTGTCAGTAACACGGTGCCCTTCGGATGGCCTGTCGGTTAAACGGTGCCCATCGGGGGTATTTTGGTAAAACGATGCCCGTCGGGTGGCCTGATCGGTAAAACGGTGCCCGTCGGGTGGCATGTCCGTAAAACGGTGCCCTTCGGGTGGCCTTCGGCAAAACAGTGCCCGACGGGTGGTATGTCGGTAAAATAGTTCGGGGGCATTTCGGTAAACGGTGCCCGTCGGGTGGCCTGTCAGTAAAACAGTGCTCGTCGGGTGGCCTGTCGGTAAAACGGTGGCCGTTAGGTGGCCTGTCAGTAAAACGGTGCCCGTCGGGTCGCCTGTCAGTAAAACGGTTGCCGTCGAGTGGCCTGTTGGTAAAACAGTACCCGTCGGGTCGCCTGTCAGTAAAACGGTGCCCGTCGGGTGGCCTGTCTGTAAAACGGTGCCCGTCGAGTGGCCTGTCAGCAAAACAATGCCCGTCGGGTGGCCCGTCGATAAAACGGTGCCAGTCGTGTGGTCTGTCGGTAAAACGGTGCCCGTCGTAGGCATTTCGGTAAAACGGTGCTCATCTGTTGGCCTGTCAGTAAAAGGGTGTCCGTCGGATGGCCTGTTGGTAATACGGTGCCTGTCGGGTGGCCTGTCGGTAAATCGGTTCCCGTAGGGTGGCCACTCGGTAAAATGGTGCCCGTCGGACATGTCGGTAAAACGGTGCCCGTCGGGTGGCCTGTCGGCAAAACAGTGCCCGTCGGGTGGCCTGTCGGTAAAATGGTGCCCGTTGAAACTTTTGACAATTTCCGTCCCACGAGCTTTTGCTAAAATTATACCAGGTTAGATTTATTACAAGAAAAGAGTTATGATTCACGGGAAAGGGTTTAGGGATACATCAAGATTATTAGTCTTTTTATTACTCAAGTGTGGTGCTTTAATTTCAAATGGCGCTGTGGTCCTCCCTGTCATGAAATGTTGACAAATCTCATGGCACAGCCGGGATAGGTTGACCTTCAGCCTGTCACACTGAGGATCCCCGGCAGGTATGCCATGATACTTCTCATCAATTCTTGCCATGAGAGTTCCTGCCATGAAACTTTTGGCAAGTTCCCACTGCATGAGTATTTTCCGAAAAATCATGATCCTGGTTTAAGTTTTATTAATGAAACCAATTTATGATGGCGGAGTTGTGATTAGGGATATACTTATAAGTAGTCATGTTTTTATTGCTCGTGTTTAAGAAACTGTGGCCCGAAAGCGCACGGTGTCAAAAATTGCAGTAATTTATAGTAAGACCGGATCATTCACTGGAGGATGTGCGATAGAAGCAGGTCCCACGTCGTTTTACTAGATTTTCCATTCGTATTGCTCAATAGGTTTGAAAGGTGATTAATAACTACTGACATGAATGTAAATTAGATCTAGAAAGCAGTTAAATTAATCTACAAAGTAAATAAATCTACTCTAGAAAGCGGATAAGAATTATTCTAGGAATGCGGTAAACATTATCTACGAAAGCAGGGAAAAGGAGCATTGTGCCAACCGTGAAGTTGAGTCACAATGTGGACAGAAAGGACAGGAAGAAAAGAATGAAAATTGGACAAGAGTGAGATACAGCAATATTAAACTTCCATTTTTATACGCAAATCTTTGTTTGGGATAATTCTTTCAGATAGCTAATTCTCATGCTCTCAATAAGGCTTTCCCTTTAACAGACAGGTACTTGCAATATGAGTTTACATGTTCTTAAGACCGCAAATTCTAAGATACCACAGATTCGTAACTGCCCTGGCCTGGGTATGTTACTTCATCTGTGGTGGATAAGCAACACCCGACACATCATTTATTGAAATGCCAAGTACCACTATCATTCTCCCATGTCACACCCAAAGGTTTAAATCAAGCCCTAAACTATCCCTTAACTGTCAATCCTAGTAGCAGTTACACAACTCTCAATACAACCGAGTGACCTCTAATGAAAGCGGTCAAAAGAAAGCGGTAAAGAAAGCATTTAAAAACCTATCACTCGGAGGTTTTGAAAATCTGACCCTGGTAGTAAAAGACAGCTCCCCATCAGAATGAAGGAGTATGGATCAAGAATTCCCGGCTCCCAGTGGACCACTAGTGTGTTCACTTTCTTCCGGGTGATTATGAGATACAAACTAATGAAACGACCTAATAAATTAGTGCGTTCCGGATGCACTCATTCAGGACTCAAAAGCAGGCTTTGGCAGAAGAAGATAGCAGTTGAAAGAAAACTCAACCCTATCTTGGAAAATAACCAAGGCCTGGATGATGTTCCTCTAAGATTATTTACTACACTGTATTTGAATCCAAGTGGACCCCATCTCGGTGTAGCACCTAGTCTTACATTTCCATCAACCAGCAATTTTGGAAAATAATGGATTAGAAAATCATTCCCTGTCAGGTACTAGACTCTTAGTTAAAACACAGACCCTTTCAGTCTAGACGAGACCTAATCGCTGAATCTGCTTCTTAATTCCCAAAATATAACCCTTGATAGAATATGAATTAGTCATAACTGAAGAATTTATCCCTTACTCAGATCCGGATTTTATAAAGAGGTTTTTGTTGGGAGTTTATAAAGCCATATCTGTTTAAGATCTAGACTTCTATTGTCCAAGGGAAGGATCCCAAAATAATTACAGACCACAACAGTACATAATATTATCATGCATAAGGATATATGGAAGTGTAAAATTAATTGACCCAAAATATAGAAGCGGGTCTAGACAGAAGGTGAAACACAGAATGGAATGGTCAAGGTACCAAAGTAATGGCAGAATGATCAGGTGGACTGTAAACATCTACTGTCCAATTTCCCAATCACTCGGATGGAGCGAATTTAGACAGTTTAGACCCTGTAATGGTGGTGTCAACACCAGTTGGGCCTCCACTGTCTGTGAATTCGGATAAAAACCTACATGCTTCCTTTCTATAATGATCATCAGTTGGCATTGACTGATGCCAACTGACTCCCACTACAGAATGGAATTTGGGTTTGGAAATTAAGATAACAAAAATAAAACTGTATCTGGATGGAAGTCAGTCGAGCAGCTATTATAACCCCGGATGGGCGAACCGCCAAGGCTTCCACTGACAGCCCTTCAGACCATGCAAAATAACAATTAGTAACTAATACCCAGAATACGAGCTGGTTATCCATGAGGGAGTACCCGCCAACATTATTCTGATGTATTCTTTACTAATGGTTCCACACAACACACAAAGGCAAAATAAATAAAAAGCAAAAGAAGATCCATTGTATGAGAGACATTGGTTTCTCATGCAAGGTTGTGGGTTGGGTCCACACGTAATGGTCTTAAATAATCCTTCATACCATAATTAATTACAGTCCGGATTATCTGTTTAAGCCATCAGGATTTTGTTTATACAAGAATATTTTAAGGGCAATTGAACAAAGGTCCTTTAATCATGATGATTATTGAAGAGTGATTATTGCTAATCTCAATTTTTAATCATTAATGAGTCAAGGGTTCAATCAGTTAAGTGATGCAAATGGAGAATCAAAATTTGGGCAGCATAACACCCTATATTGCAATTCCAGAATGTTACATCCTAACCCGTGGGGCTATGATGTGAGTGTTGCAATATAAAATAGGGAGAGGATGAAATTTGTTTGAGATCAAATAGAGAGAGAGGAACCTTGTCGCTATATCATAAATGTTGTCGCGGACCGAGATCCGCGACATGGACATCCCGACAGGTTTTTAGAATTTTTGGCAGCATAACGCCTCTTTGTCGCTATGCAAGGTTTTGTCGCGGAACGTGGCTCCGCGACAAGGGTGACATCGCGACAAAGTGTTTTCAGAAAATTCTAAGGCATTTGAACCTTTGTCGCTATGCATGGAGATTTTGTCGCGGAACGTGGTTCCGCGACAAGGTGTTCCGCGACAAAGTGTTCAAAGATTAAGAAACATGGCATAATTTTTCTGTCTCGGAATGGGATTTTGTCGCGGAACGTGGCTCCGCGACAAGATGATTCCGCGACAAGAAGCCATGAAGACAAAATGCAAGAGTTTGGCTCCTTTGTCGCTATGCATGGACAGTTTTGTCGCGGAACGTGGCTCCGCGACAAGGTGTTCCGCGACAAAGGGTTTTAAATTATGGAGACAAGTGTCTTGAAACACCTTGGTCGCGGAACTGCCACTCTGTCGCGGAACGTGGTTCCGCGCCAGAAGGCGGTTGGCGCCCAAGGTGGTTCAGGACAAAAGTCAGAAAAAAGCAGAAATGAACAGTGGCATGCAAACAGCGTGATCTCACCCTATTTCAGATCAAAAAGCTATTCTAAGCTAAAAATAAGCAAGAAACATTCAAAATAAGGAAGAACATGCTTAAACAAAAATAACAAGTCTGGGCAGAACATAAAAATAAAGCAGGAATCCTAATCTAGGGTTTGATCACACATCCACACAACATTATCCATAATATGCTAACAGTAAACATGAAAATAACAAAATAGGGGTCAAATAACCCCAAAATGAAAAAGAAAGCATAAATCCATGGGGTGTGAGACCCATTTCATGATTTGGGACACAAATGATGAATGTTTTCCCATATTATTGAAAAGGTGCTGTTAATACCCATGATTTGGGTATTACAAACCCTAAAACAAGAGTTTAGAAAACAAAACATAGTATAAAAATGGCTATCTAAGCACTGTGAACAGTAAAACACTAATCTAGGCTAAACTAAGTGCAAAAATAAAATAATACATAAAAATAAACCTAAACTACTCTACCTAAGAGAGAACTCCTACTGCTTGCCTTCAAGAACTTCTAAAATTTCAAACTTCCAACCAACCCTTAGCTCATGGGAGACACCTCATATTTATAGAAGTGTAACCCTAAGCCCATGGGCCTTGATTCTAGCCCATTGTGTCTTAAGACATCACACACATCACAGCTTTGTCTCGGAACATCAAGTTGGTCGCGGAACACACTGCATGTGGCAAAGCTTCTCGACTGGGTCTTGTGTCTCTATTTGTGCATCTTGGTCGCGGAATGGACCTTTGTCGCGGAGCATGCCATCGCGACAAGGGTCATCGCGCCAGGGGCTTGGCTGGTCTCCTCTTCATTTGGGGCCAGTTGGTCGCGGAACATGCCTCTGTCGCGGAACACTGCATCGCGCCAAGGGCTTCCGCGACAAAGGTCTTCCTGGGCCTGCTGGATTGGGCCAGATGGGCCGAAAATATTCTTTTTGTGGGCTTTTCTATCTTTTTCCCATCTTTTTGTTTCCTTTTCTTTTTCTCATGTTTTTGGATTTTTCTAACATAAATATGTAATAAAATTACATATTTATGTCTTTTTCACACCAGCTTATTATTTTTACAATTATGCATAAATCAGTCCAATTCGACTGCTTTCTTACTTAATGTAAGACCGGAATGCGATCAAATGCCCGTTTAAGACACGGAAATGGATTGAAAATAATGGTCATTTTTGGCCATTATCACCCGTCGGGGGTATTCCGATAAAACGGTGCCCGTCGGGTGGCATGTCGGTAAACGATGCACGTCGGGGGTATTTCGGTAAAACGGTGCTCGTCGGGGGCATTTCGGTAAAACGGCGCCCGTCGGGTGGCCTGTCACTAAAACGGCGCACGTCAGGTGGCCTGTCGGTAAAACGGTGCCCGTCGGGTGGCCTGTCAATAAAACGGTGACCTTCGGGTGGCCTGTCGGTAAAATGGTGCCCGTCGGGTGGCCTGTCGGTTAAACAGTGCCCGTCGGGTGGCCTGTCGGTAAAACAGTGCCAATCGGATGGCCTGTCGGTAAAACGGTGCCCGTCGGGTGGCCTTTAGAAGAAGAACCGGGGATTTTATAATCAGTATAGGAGTTCATTCAACGAAAGCATCAAGGCAAGCACACAGGTAAACTTGGTTCGACGCCTGCTTTTTCCTGACAGTTAGGACAACAGATGATCCAAGTAATGTCAACATCTAATGCTTTGTGGCAATTGCTACACGCAACATACCAAAACTACTGGCTATAGTTAGGTAATTGAATTTTAGCACGGACCCAAGCAGCGTGCTACAGGGAAAGTGGAAAAAACCTTTGAGTTTAGATTACATAAAATGAGTGATATTAAGGTATAGAGCATAGAGAATAAGAAGGAAAAGGCACATAAAAATAAATGGAGATACATGGCATAAACTATTCTCAGTTTACAATGAAAAAGATTACCAAGCCCTTCGATTGGACTGTTTTTATATACACTCTAACATATTTTGCACTGAATCGTAAATAACAATACCCCAGGGTGCTTTTTTTGGATTCAAGACAAAGAGCAGGGATTTTTTTAATTGAACAAAAGGTGGGGAAATATTATGGTTTAGCTTATTTAGGAAATGGAAAACAATGGTACTATGTTACAAGTATCCTGGTATATTGAAGTTGGATTGTACTATGAGATAAGGCGTGAAATGTACATGAGGGAGTATGTCTAGAGCAGCAGAGATTGACATCACAAATTCATTTGGGGGTGGCGGAAGTAGGGATTTTTCATTCTTGTAGAGGCAAGCATCAATGAGTTTTTTCATATCGGATGAGTGCTTAGTATACCTAGTAAACACAATTCATTGTATTGTGTATTAGAAAAACAAGTTGGGTTGGGGTTGGGTGGTTGGTTTATATCAAGGGCGCATGTACCAGTCTTCCATGACGATGCCATCAACAGCTGGCGGATTAACCAGGATGCAACTATAAAACCGTGTTGTCAAGGAAAGTGCTACGAAAGAAGAACGCAAATAATGGTTATTATGATTGGAGGAATGATGTAAAAAAAAATAGGTTTTAATTATAAAAAAGAACGAGGAGGAAGCTTACTGTTAAATGTGGTTACTTTCATGTTCATGATAATTACATTTGGAGCAGATGTGACCTGGGCAGCAAGGGTGTCACCGTACTTTTGATTGAACTCGTTAGGCAAAGAGATAAGGTAGCAAGACTTCCTTCAAAGCAGAGAAAAAACGGGAAAACTGAATTAGCAGGATAGTACAATGTGTGAATGAAAAGTAAGGTAAATTTGTGAAAATCACATGTCAGTGACAGCCACGAAATCTCGAGCTGTTTGATTCCCATTATGAATGCGTGGTGGTAGAGCCTGAACAATGACTGCATTAACATTTGGCAAAACAGCAAAAGAAAGTAGGTAACCTCATCAGTAGTATAGTTATGAGAAGTTCAAAGAAAGTGTAGGGGATCGAAGGGCAAACTGATAGTCTGATCCGAGTCTGCGAGCAAATGGAATTCATGGAAATCTGTATACGGAATTGTGAAATGCATCTGGGGTGGAATAGTTTCTTCATATGGTTCGACAATTGTTCTATTACGAATTATCCATGAATATGCATATGGTCCCACCTGATATTTCTGGTTTTTTGCCTGGATACCGAAGCCAGATAGGAAGTACCGTTTATACGGGAGGAAATTGCTCACGTGCAGTTTGATGTCGGAGCCAAACATAACTGCATGTGCAAGGGTACCCTGGGCAACAGAAAGACAGAGCAAAGACCACATGAAGTATAGGTATAGAATTGTGTATCACAGTGAATGAAGTACAAGGATGGATACAAGGGGCGAAATAATAAGCAGTGCATAGGTATAGCCTGTCATAGATTTATTGAGCAGCTATTGTATAAAGGGATAGCTATATGAGGCTGATAACAAAGAGAATTTCGATACAGGGAACGTACCAGAGGGAATAATATAAGAAGGTACAGGTGGGGTGATTAAAGTGAAATTTTTCTTGTGAAGGTATAGTTTATTTGATAGTAAGCACATTCAATCCTAATAAGGAGAAATTAAACGTTGTATTTGGATAGTAAGTACCGTAAATCTTTAACTCAAAAGTCAGTGGGAAAAAGAAGCAGTGAAACAATTCCTTTTACGAAGGTGGATGTGATGGAATTTTGGAAGTAGGAAGAAGATAAATATTCGAACAGCACCATAAATGGGTCAAAGGTTATGTTAGTTTTCGGGTTTTCGTGGGGAAGCAAAGGAAATAAAAATACACATCAAAGTAAATGAGAGCATGAACCATGAACTTACAGTAGAATCCGTTAGCAACAGCCGCTGGTAGGGAATACGGTCTGCTTGGATGTTTGACTGAAGAGTTGGCCCTTTGTCCACAGTCTGGATGAGCACCCAAAAAGACCGTGATGTCATATTAACCTGTTCAATCGGAATAGTCCGCCTCTCCATGAGTAGTGAGTGTTGAGGAGGCCAGATTAGTTTATTTTGTTGAAGAAGAAGGGTGGAGGGGACAAGGAGTGAGGCAGGAAATTGGAGATGAAGTGGAAGAAAAGTGGTGAAGTTGGAAGAGGTTATCCAATGATGCAAAGGTGGTTTGATGGGGAAAGGATAAGTCTGATTCATCTAGTTGATAGGTCATAATGACTAACAAAAGAATGCTAGAATAGGCATAATCATTCCGTGTTATCAATGTAACACCCCGGATTTGATCACCCAGGCCGGGACGCTACCGCCACACCTTTCTAAATAAGACGCGATCCAAATCGAGCTTATCTAGAAAGATGCTAACGCTAAGTTGTATCAAACTTTAAAATAATTCAAAACCATTCAATTGTGCCCGAAGTAAAAATCAGATTATCACATGCATGAACTAATAAAGTAGTGCGGAAGTAAAAACAAGGGCCAAAACAGACGGCCAAAACCAAAATCCAAAGTCTAAGTCCAGTGCGAAAAATAAAACTAAAAATAAATGCGACAAGTCTTTTATTTGCGAAATCCCATTCCATCGTGCCATGGCTTACTCTGCGAAAAATGGAAAACAACAATTTATCAGTACAAAAGGTACTGCGTAAGTTAATATATAGCATAACAAATTTTAGAGTTTTTAGAAGAGTGAATAAAGGATAGGAATTTAATTTTAAAATGGTAAACGAGTAAAAATATTTCCGAAGGTTCTTACACTTTGCCACACGAATAATTATCAATGTTCATTTTGATCGAGGACACCAATTAAGCTCTCGGGATTTACACCCACAAGAACCCGAATATATAATAACGATTCTAGGGACGTACCCTTGGAATCAACCCACCTCTGGGACGCGTACCCACGAGGGATGTGAAAGCAGTGACCCTATACAGACCGCTCCGGAGCCCTAGATAACCCATACGGATACACCTAGGAGTATAGACTCTTACAATCACGAAACCAAATTATCATATGCGCCGTTTTGGCCACAAAAGTGGGGGCGGCCCAACGAGCTCACGCCAAGTGCACTTACCCTCTAACACATTGGGCATCCCACTCGATCAAAACTTACAAAGTTTCAAAACATATTTTTAACACTTCACAATATCACACGTTTCCAGATTTCATACGTTTTCAAAAATGAGTATCATTCGGCTCGTAGATCATCAAAATACACAAGGTACGATTTACCGACAAAAATAGCTCTCTGGCAGTTTCGAAAATCACATCTGGAAACTTAGCAAAACATTTTCAAAAATTCTGAAATTTTTACAGGGGCTAGAACACACCCAAATGAGCATTTTCCTTAGAAAAAGCTTCTTCAAAATTGGACTCTAAGGGACCTAAAAAAAATAATTTCAGAACCAACTTTTCCAAGGAGTTTAAACTCTACTGTTCATCAGACCACAGTCCATTTAAAAATCCATATCAATTACAAACATGCTCCAAAAATTATGAAATTTTACATAGATGATCTAGACACATAATGGAACAACTTTCATGAAGACAACAACCATTGGAAACGATCATAGGCAAGAGTAAATCGGACAACAAAAACTGATTACACAATAGTACCAAAACTGACAGCGTAAAAACTTAGAATACCAGATTCGTTTTCGATGCCCAAATCATGTCCAAAAATTATGAAAATTTACAGAGAGTATATTTAAGATCTTAGGAACATTTTTCATTTACGAAGGATTGACAAAAACAAACGGATCTAAGTGAAAAACGTAGAACAACATAAACTATACGGACGAAAACCCTAGATGACAGATTTGGCATTGGACAGAAATCGTAGAAGAACTCGAAGGATTCTCTACCAAAACCTCTAAAACTTGAAATGCACAATACTAACTTACTTTTCAAGAGATTAGTGTCGAAATCCTCCTTCTTGATCGCTCCAAAATCGTCCGAATCAGTCCCACTCTTCCGCAATCTACCGAATGAATCCTATTTTGGGTTCCTTGGGAAAAACTTGGTGTTAGGGCCTGAGATATGAATCTAGAATCATGGGATTGAGTTGGAGTCCTTACCTAACCGAAGTAGAACATATATGAATGTTTGAACTCGACCAAGCCTCTGCCTAAGTGGAGAGAAACCACACAACTCACCAAACACTCACAATAACTACAATTTTCGGATGAATGGAATGGGTGAGGGTTGTGACTGATTTTAGGGGTGGGAATGGGTGTTTAATGGCTCCAATGACTGCCATAATGTCCCTAGGGAAGGGATGGACGAATTATGGCAGTCAAAACATGCATTTAGCCCCTCCAAACTTAATCCAATCCACCTAGTCCAACTTATCCAATGAATCCTCAATACTTCTAACTTGTATATGTTTAATACACTCAAAATCTATCCAAGAGTGTCCAAATACATCCGATCCCAAGACATCCCTTAACATCTGAGAATTGATTAAAAATCGATTGGGATTGTCAAACCTCGAAAAGTGGACCAAAAACGCACATGGCGTTTGGAACCGTCGCCTGACGCCGCCGCCGCGCATGTAACACCCCGGTTTTTGGTCACCCAGGTCGGGGTGTCACTACCACACCTCCCTAGCAAGACACGGTTTCTCCGAGCTTGCTAAAGAGATGCAAGGCTATGGTTTTTCAGAATTTAAAACATTCATACAGCCCATTATATATAATTTGAAAATAATGTCATTACAGTTGCAGCGGAAAATAATATTTACATATGTATAATGCAGTGGAATTTAAATATAGCCAACACGGGCAACATACGGGTTAAAACAGGCCCGTTCATGCAATTCATAACTAAGACTATAATAATAAAAGAAATTAATATTTCCCCGAGTATCCCATGCATGCATATGATGATGCATATTCTTCATGCTCTGTAGGAAAAAGAAAGTAATGGTTTTGGTCAGCACAACGTGTTGAGTAAGTTAACACATACAGGATTATGGGGTTTCAAAGCCATTAATTAAATTTAAGGAAAACATGTGCATAACACCCCATAACTTGATTCATTTATCAAATAATAATTTTAAAGGCATAATTCACAGGATATGGACTCCATAAAATCATAAATATAGCTTGCCAAGTAAAATAATTGTAGGACATAATTTTAAGAGCATAATTTAAATAAGGGAAAGAAAACATTCAAGTCTTTTAAATTTTCCCGTTAATCCCCATCCGAGTATCAAGATTTTATCTGTAGTCAAGTTTCTCTCGCCGTTTTGGCACAGTTTCTCATGTTCAACACCATCGTCCAATCAGGCACGATGTGCAAAGCTTGGAGGGCACCCTGCAGAGCACTCACCCCCTACGTAGATTACTCCCGTCCGTTTAGGCACGAAGCAAAAAGCTAGAGGGGCACCCGATGGAGCACTCACCCCCTACATAGGTCACTCTCGTCCGTTTAGGCACGAAGCAAAAAGCTAGAGGGGCACCCGATGGAGCACTCACCCTCTATGTAGAAAGCTCAAACTAGTCATAACGGGATTTCGAAAATGTTTGTTTATGTATTTCATTTCAAAGGAGTTTCCACTGTAACCGCTGTTTACTCTAAAATTTATTTAAAATCAGATTCAAGTGCAAAAATTCTGAAAATTTACCACCAACTCGGAAACACCGAGATGAACAACTTTCGTGTTTTAACTTTTTCAATCCGAGATACCAAAACAGGTCAAAAGCATCGATTTTCGTAGAAACGTTAATCTGTCCGAATTTATCTTACAGCAGTTCAAGATTTTCAAGATCTACCATAGCAAATCAACTCCAAACTTAACGAAATTTTACAGAGACCTTCTTAAGATATTTGTATACAACTTTCATGTACGGCTAAAGATCTAAATCAGCCTAGAACCCTAGTCAAAAACGTCATCAAGTTCAGACCTAAGTTCTGTCAAGAATTTCAAGATCCAAATCTTAGCAGTTCGGTTTCGGGTTGATTTCATATACCAAAATCATCATGAAAAATTCTGAAAATTTAACAGAAGATAGATATAAGCCTTAGGAACATTTTTCATGTTTTAAGTTTTCTCGTTTGAAGAATTTTAAGGGTTCGGAAAAATTGGACAAAATCACTGCGCCGGTAGAAATCACATGTTGACAGATTTTCGAAAGTTTTGATTAAGCTTTTAGGTTTAAGTGTTTTAATTACTCCTAAAACCATGTAAGTGTCAACTTACAGATCTTTGGTCGTCCGGGATCGTCGATTTTGGAGGCGTGGCTTCCAGTCCACCGTTTATCTCCTCGGTTCGTCGGGTTCTTCGTTCTCGATCCGATTCGGGGCGTAGAGAAGAAAAAGATGAAGTTAGGATTCGTTTTCGAATCGTATATGGAACAAGGTTCGGATCAGAACTTACCACAACGTTGGAGATCTTCCGAATTCGTCCACGACAGTCCTCGCCTTGGTTTCGTGCCTCCGACGACTCCGGAATTAGGGTTTTGTGTGTAGAGAGATTTCGTAGGTTTCGAAAGTGTTTGGGATTGATTTAGATGGATATTTATAGATGTGCAAGACCTAGGGGACATCCAAAGGCTGCCCCCAAGTGTCTTGAGCCGAAAGGAAAGTAACCGAAGTCGGAAAATCCGGATTCGGGCGAGCAAATCTCACAACGTCGCTGCTGTCTGCTCTGGCGCGCACTTGGCGCGGTGTTCCCCTTAGGGGCGAGCGGCCACCGCGCAGCCTTGGTCCAGGCTGCGGTCTGGGCCGGGTCGCGTGATCCGTCGGGTCTTTCCTCCTCTCTTTCGGACTTCTATCCCTCTATGTTCTCGGATTCGGATTCCCGGGATAATTTCGGGCTCCGATTTCCTATCTTAATATTATTCGGATCTAAATTTACATTTGGACTCGAGTTATTGAGTCCATCGGTGTTGGGTTTCCGTGTAACCATTTATTCGATTAAATTGTCTTCGGCTTCCCGGGTTCTCGGAATTTTGATTCCTTTTTAATTTAAATTACATTTCTCATCTTTTATGATTCTTTATCCATATATTTATTTATTTGCTGTATTTATTTATTTATTGTATTTATTTTATTTATTGTATTTATTTTATGTTGGAAAATTCTCGGGTGTTACAGTCTACCCTCCTTAAGAATCAACTTCGTCCTCGAAGTTGTGTTTCGGCTTTTTCTCGTGCTAAGGTCTTTTGTTTGTTTTATTATTTTGTGACTGAACTCAGAATTAAAACTTCTAAGCTGCCTACATACCCTGTGAAGGGATCAAGCCATAACATAGTTTAAAACAATTTGAATTTGTTTGCTTATTTATTTGGAATACATATTGTTGAATCAAACTCAAAAATAAATGCATCTACTTTATTACGGGGTATCACATCCTCTCCCCCTTAGGACTTCAGTTATGTCCCCATAACTGCCGATACGTTATTCTCAAGGGACTTCGGGTTTTGGGTCTTTATTCTGAGGGTATCGGTGCCCTTGGTTTTTGCCATTTTGACTGTCAAGGTTTCGTGGCGGGTCAGGTCCAGCGGCCAGGTCCTCTCTCTTGGTGATATTCTTAATATGGGTTCGGCACTCTTTCATCCGATGTCCACGTCGACCACACCGGAAGCATGTGTCGGGTTGCGGGCGTCCTCTCACCAGATGAGGTTGGTTACACTTTGGGCATCGGGGTACGTAGCCTTCACGGTTGAAAATCCTTCTATTGTTGCCTTCATCGTCGTCTTGGGCTAGCTCATTTGGTCCTTCACGATAATTATTCCTACCCAAGTCAATATCAGTTCTGCGGTCCTTATCTCTTTTGCCTTGTCCATGGGGACCTCGGCTAGTCTCACCTATCGCCTTACGCTTCAGTCCTTGAACTTGTGCAACCGCTACCGCACGATCATAAACAGCTTGTAGGTCGGGGTAGTGCACCCCTGTGATCACCTCGCGTACTGCCAGGTTCAGTCCCATCTCAAATTTTTGAGCCTTCTCCGCATCTGTGGGTACTAATCTTGGTGCGAACCTCACCAGCTCCTTGAATCGAGTGTAGTACTCTTGCACTGTCTGGCCCCCTTGTTTCAGCGACAGAAATTCTTCGTACATTGCTGCTTTGGTACTCAGGGGATAGAATCTATTCCTGAGCATCTCCATCATTTCCGCCCACGAGTAGGGCTCATCATCTTCTTGCAGTTTCTCTTGAGTCGCTTGCCACCAGTCGTCCGCTTCGCCTCCCAAGTAGTACGAAGCGATGTGCACTCTCTCTCCTTCCGGACACTTGACCGCCCCCAGAAGCTTGGCAAAAGTCCGGATCCATTCCTCCAGTTTTGCTGGATCCTCCTCACCAGCATAGTGGGGGTGGCTGGTAAGGATTCACCATGGCCAGATAGTTGGGACAAGCTTGGGGCGGAGGTACCGCCGCGGCTTGACCCTGATTGACTTGCGCGTTCCCTAGCGCAATCAAGACCTCTTCTATCGTCCGAAGACGATCGCCCACATTGTTCGGTGCGGGGGTGTCCTGCGCACCTTGAGGTTGTTCTTCTACCAGTTCCGTGACATTTGGTGGGACTTCAGTAGTAGTTTGGGGAGCCGGTTGGGTTCTCGGTCTACCTCTGGGTGCCATTCTGTTACAAACGGTGTGGATTAAGACATGTGAAGGTAATATATAGTCTAGACAATATTTATAAATGTGTTTGAAATTTCGCACGTAGTGCTCGATCGAGCTTAGAAGTGCTGCAAGAATTTTTTTTTTTTTGTTCGGACAAATCTGTCCAGATTTTTTTTTTCCACATGAGGAAATTTTCTAATTCGTACAAGGATAGGAATGGCTAAGGCCGAGATTTGCTATGCTTAGGCGTGCGCTTAGATGAACGCGATCTAGAACTACGACAAGATCAGTCTCTAGTGAGCGTTTCTAATTTGATGGCAAGCGTCTAAGTCATCTAGTGCAAGCAAAAGGTCTAAGTTAATATTCACCAAGATTCTAGGTTAACTTCGCCAAGATTCTAAGTTAAAATTCGTCAAGATTCTAAGTTAAAATTCGCCAAGATTCTAAGTTAAAATTCGCCAAGATTCCGATTTCTTTAACTAAAGGAGATGCAATATGCAAATGCAAATGATGATTTCCCCCCAAAAATAATTCATGCACTATATATATTTTTTTCCATGGGTTTTAAAATAAAAATTCATTTCCATGGAAATAATGATTAGAAATTTAAAATAATATTTAAAATCCTTGGACCTCTATATTGGGTCAAATAATTATAATTTGGGCTAAAAATAATTTGGGCTAGGAACTCTAAAAATAAAGATAATAATTTGGGCTTCTATAATAATTTAAAAATATTATGGTTTAAAAATAATAGTTTAAAAATAATAATCTAATAATTTAAAAATAATAATACTAATTTAAAAATAAGCCGGGCTCTGATACCACTTTGTAACACCCCGGTTTTTGGTCACCCAGGTCGGGGTGTCACCGCCACACCTCCCTAGCAAGACACGGTTTCTCCGAGCTTGCTAAGAGATGCAAGGCTATGGTTTTTCAGAATTTAAAACATTCAAACAACCCATT
Source organism: Hygrophila difformis (assembly GCA_030278955.1). Lineage (NCBI taxonomy): Eukaryota > Viridiplantae > Streptophyta > Magnoliopsida > Lamiales > Acanthaceae > Hygrophila > Hygrophila difformis. The sequence goes on along the minus strand of JAOANR010000004.1, from coordinate 30,365,948 downwards.
ATATATAATTTAAAAATAATGTCATTACAGTTGCAGCGGAAAATAATATTTACATATGTATAATGCAGCGGAATTTAAATATAGCCAACACGGCCAATATACGGGTTAAAACAGGTCCGTTCATGCAATTCATAACTAAGACTAGAATAATAAAAGAAATTAATATTTCCCCGAGTATCCCATGCATGCATATGATGATGCATATTCTTCATGCTCTGTAGGAAAAAGAAAGTAATGGTTTTGGTCAGCACAACGTGCTGAGTAAGTTAACACATACAGGATTATGGGGGTTCAAAGCCATTAATTAAATTTAAAGAAAACATGTGCATAACACCCCATAACTTGATTCATTTATCAAATAATAATTTTAAAGGCATAATTCACAGGATATGGACTCCATAAAATCATAATTATAGCTTGCCAAGTAAAATAATTGTAGGACATAATTTTAAGAGCATAATTTAAATAAGGGAAAGAAAACATTCAAGTCTTTTAAATTTTCCCGTTAATCCCCAGCCGAGTATCAAGATTTTATTTGTAGTCAAGTTTCTCTCGCCGTTTTGGCACAGTTTCTCATGTTCAACACCATCGTCCAATCAGGCACGATGTGCAAAGCTTGGAAGGCACCCTACAGAGCACTCACCCCCTACGTAGATTACTCCGGTCCGTTTAGGCACGAAGCAAAAAGCTAGAGGGGCACCCGATGGAGCACTCACCCCCTACATAGGTCACTCTCGTCCGTTTAGGCACAAAGTAAAAAGCTAGAGGGGCACCCGATGGAGCACTCACCCTCTACGTAGAAAGCTCAAACTAGTCATAACGGGATTTCGAAAATGTTTGTTTATGTATTTCATTTCGAAGGAGTTTCCACTGTAACCGCTGTTTACTCTAAAATCTATTTAAAATCAGATTCAAGTCCAAAAATTCTGAATATTTACCACCGACTCTGAAACACCGAGATGAACAACCTTCGTGTTTTAACTTTTTCAATCCGAGACACCGAAACAGGTAAAAAACATCGATTTTCGTAGAAACGTTAATCTGTCCGAATTTATCTTACAGCAGTTCAATATTTTCAAGATCTACCATAGCAAATCAACTCCAAACTTAACGAAATTTTACAGAGACCTTCTTAAGACATTTGTCTACAACTTTGATGTTCGGCTAAAGATCTAAATCAGCCTAGAACCCTAGTCAAAAACGTCATCAAGTTCAGACCTAAGTTCTGTCAAGAATTTCAAGATCCAAATCTTAGCAGTTCGGTTTCGGGTTGATTTCATATACAAATCATTATGAAAAATTCTGAAACTTTTACAGGAGATCGATCTAAGCCTTAGGAACGTTTTTTGTGTTTCAAGTTTTCTCGTTTGAAGACTTTTAAGGGTTCGGAAAAATTGGACAAAATCACTGCGCCGGTAGAAATCACATGTTGACAGATTTTTGAAAGTTTTGATTAAGCTTTTAGGTTTAAGTGTTTTAATTACTCCCAAAACCATGTAAGTGTCAACTTACAGATCTTTGGTCGTCCGGGATCGTCGATTTCGGAGGCGTGGCTTCCAGTCCACCGTTTATCTCCTCGGTTCGTCGGGTTCTTCGTTCTCGATCCGATTCGGGGCGTAGAGAAGAAAAAGACGAAGTTAGGATTCGTTTTCGAATCGTATATGGAACAAGGTTCGGATCAGAACATACCACAACGTTGGAGATCTTCCGAATTCGTCCACGACAGTCCTTGCCTTGGTTTCGTGCCTCCGACGACTCCGGAATTAGGGTTTTGTGTGTAGAGAGATTTCGTAGGGTTTCCAAAGTGTTTGGGATTGATTTAGATGGATATTTATAGATGTTCAAGACCTAGGGGACGTCCAAAGGCTGCCCCCAAGTGTCTTGAGCCGAAAGGAAAGTAACCGAAGTCGGAAAATCCGGATTCGGGCGAGCAAATCTCGCAACGTCGCTGCTGTCTGCTCTGGCGCGCACTTGGCGCGGTGTTCCCCTTAGGCGCGCACGGCCACCGCGCGGCCTTGGTCCAGGCTGCGGTCTGGGCCGGGTCGCGTGATCCGTCGGGTCTTTCCTCCTCTCTTTCGGACTTCTATCCTTCTATGTTCTCGGATTTGGATTCCCGGGATAATTTCGGGCTCGATTTCCTGTCTTAATTTTATTCGGATCTAAATTTACATTTGGACTCGAGTTATTGAGTCCATCGGTGTTGGGTTTCCGTGTAACCATTTATTCGATTAAATTGTCTTCGGCTTCCCGAGTTCTCGGAATTTTGATTCCTTTTTAATTTAAATTTTATTTCACATATTTTATGATTCTTTATCCATTTATTTATTTGTTGTATTTATTTATTTATTGTATTTATTTTATTTATTTATTTTTTTATGTTGGAAAATTCTCGGGTATTACAGCGCAGCCTCCTGCTGCGCGGGTTTTCTTTTTTTTTTTTTAATATTATTATGATTTTTAATTCTTAATAATCATAATATGAATTATCCGAGATTGTTGGATAATCCGATAACTCTCTTCGAGTTGCTATCGTCCGAAAATATTTAATTCCGCTCTCTCGGAATTATTTCGGTTGCGATAATTAAATCCGATTCTTAAATTTTTGGATTTAATATTCGATGTCGATTTCTCGGGTATTACAGTCTACCCTTCTTAGAAATCAACTTCGTCCTCGAAGTTGGGTCGCACTTCGGAAAATAATTGGCACGTAGAAATTATTGAGGCTTGCAAATTTAAATTCTTACCTCGGTACGCGACGACTCTGTGCGGGGTGTCACATCCTCTCCCCCTTAGGACTGCAGTTATGCCCCCATAACTGCTCCCGAGTCGCTTCGGAAAAGGTTGGGATATCTCTGCTTCATATCCGCTTCCAATTCCCACTTCCTCCGTGCCATGATTTGACCATAGAATCTTCACCATTCTCACGGTCTTGTTCCTTGTGACCCTTTCTTTGATATCGAGTACCTCGATCAGATACTCCTCATATGTCTGGTCGTCACCCAGTTCGATCACGTCGGGTTGTAAGATGTGAGTTGGATCGTGCACATATTTCTTCAATTGAGAAACGTGGAACACGTTGTGCACTCGCGATAATTCCGGTGGAAAAGCCAAACGGTATGCCAAGGTACCCACACGATCCAAAATCTCGTATGGACCGATATAGCGAGGACTCAACTTTCCTCGTTTTCCAAATCGCATCACCCCCCTTCATCGGTGACACTTTTAGCATAACTCTGTCCCCCACTTGGAATTCCAACTCTTGCCGTCTTGTGTCGGCATAACTCGTTTCCCGGTCTTGTGCGGCCTTCATCTTTTGTTGAATGACCTTGATTTGCTTGCTCGTGTCTTCAACAAGCTGAGGTCCAACAACCACAGAGTTATCATCCTTTGCCCAGCACAACAGACTGCGACACTTGCGTCTGTAAAGAGCTTCGAACGGTGCCATGCCAATGCTAGCATGGTAACTGTTGTTATACGAGAATTCAATTAGTGGTAAGTGGTTTTCCCAACTTCCCTTGAATTCAAGTACACACGCTCTAAGTATGTCCTCGAGCGTCTGAATTGTTCGCTCAGTTTGACCATCAGTCATTGGATGAAAAGTCGTGCTCATCTTAATTTGGGTTCCCAAGGCTACTTGCAATTTGGTCCAGAAATTCGAGACAAATCTATTGTCTCGGTCCGAGATGATGTCGTGAGGCACTTGATGAGTGATTTTCACTACTCATATTTTTCCACAAGCGGATGGTTGTCATCAAGTAATAAAAACCGGTGAATACCGGGTCGAACCCAAGGGAATTCAGAATATTATTTCATTCTGGAGAAAACTTAGTCAGTTTAAGTTCATTAATAATATATATTATATTTTGAAAAGAGTTTGTTTAATTCTAATGGTGATTAAATTAAAATGATAGCATTAAATTTAAAAATAAAGCAAGTTAAAAATTTAAAATAATAAAAATAAAGATAAGATATATGCTTGTAATGATTTAGAACATGCCATCTTTATATAAAAGTGACATTGCATAATGATTAGCATTTCCCAATGTTTAAAAACATCAATTTCAGCGGAATTAATAATTTTATAAAGATTAAAAATATAACAATTTCCTAATTTTCATAATTTGTAAAAACAGCCTTCATGGAAGCAAATTAAATTATCTAACATTCTGCAATCATCAGTCTAGGCGTAAATTTGAGTCTTTCCCAAGCATACAAATTTTCCTATTGTGATCATACGACACATTTCATTTCCCAAATCAGCGTGTACATGTCAGAATCTATTTTAATATGATTTATTCCCAAGACCGGTACTAAAATATAATTTCCACTTTTTATCTCCCGATTTAGCAAAGCAGAAATCATACAGATTAGATTCTAACATTTAATTATGCAGAATAGTGTAAATAATCTAATAAACATGGTAAAATATTGATGAAACTTGGTAAAATGGATTTTAATACTAAATTTAGAATGTGAACAGATTAATATTATGCCAGATTAAACTTAAACAGATTAATACTGTAATACCCGAGAAATCAACATCGAGTATTAAATCCGAAAAAATTAATTGGATTTAACTATCGCAATCGAAATAATTCCGGGAGAGCGGAATTAAATACTTTCGCACGATAGCAACTCGAAGAGAGTTATCGGAGTATCCAACAATCGGATAATCCAATATGATTTTTTTTAAGAGATCAAAAATCATATATTTTTTTAAAAAAAAAAAAAAAAAAAAGGGTGGAGAAACCCGCTACCTGGGGTGGCGCGGTGGCCGCGCGGTGGCGCGCCACCAGCGCGCCACCACCCCAGGGCAGCAGTTCGAACGCTGCAACGCGTTTTTGGCTTGGTTTTGCATTAAGTTCGATTTTGGATGCTTTGAATCTATCCCAATCCCTTTCCCAGATGTTGGTGGATGTATGGAGACACTAATGGACGAACCTAGAAGCTTCTAGAAGCCCTACATTGCTGGATATGATGAGTTATGCATGAACTTTTGGATAAGTTGTATTAGGTGAATGGATTGAGTTTGGAAGGGGTGTTGGATGCATAATTTCGAGGTAAACTGCTAGTAACTCATTCCCCACTTTCCCTAGGTCCATTATGAACTCTTTGGAAGTAGGAGCACAGCCCCAATTAACCTCATTCAACCCCCAAATCCCCCCATTTGCACCAATCCGAAAATTCAGATTCTAGAGAGAGTTGGTGAGAGTTTGAGTGTTCTTCCTTGTTCCAGGAGGTGGTGAGCGAGATCAAGCATTCCAATCCCTTCTCCTACGTCTAGGTAAGGATTCTAATCCAATTCCTTGTTCTTTAATTCGAATTCTAGGCCCTAACATCAAGTTTCTATCCAAACACCTCAAAATAGGATTCGTTCGGTAGATCTTGGAGGTTGGAGTCTGTTCCGGTCGAGTTTGAGGATTCAATCATAGAGGATTTCGACACTACACCCTTGAGAAGTAAGTTAATGATGTGCATGTCAATTTTTAGAGTGTTTGGTTGAGTATTCTTCGAGATATGGTTCGAATTCCATCTTGTGCCAAATCTGTATTTTAGGGTTTCTTCCGAGTAGGTTTTCTTGTTGTGCTTTTCTCGCCTAGATCCGTTCATTTTTGGAAGAACTTGTCTAAATGAAAAATGTTCCTAATGCTTTAAAGATGATGTCTGTAAATTTTCATAATTTTTGGAATTGATTTGGTCGACGAAAACGAATCTGGTATTTTCTGCTATAGTTGATGACAGATTTAAATTCCGAGCATGTTCAGTTTTGTGGTTCCTATTTCTCCTAGCTATGGTCGTTTTTGATGGTCGACTTCTTCATGAAAATTGTTCATCTATGTGTCTAGTTCACTCCTGTTAAATTTCAGAATTTTTGGATCAATATTCTAATTGATATGGATTTTTGAGTAAGCTGTGGTCGGATGCACAGTGGTACTTACACCCTTTTGAAAACAAGTTTCTGAAATGAATTTTTTTTGAGCGACTTAGAGTCCGAATTTGCTAAGGCCTATTTCTGAGAAAAATGTTTATTTTGATGTCGCCTAGCACCTGTAAAATTTTCAGAATTTTTCACAAAGTTTTACTACATTTCCTAATTCGATTTTGAAAACTGCCACAGTGTAGTCTTACCGGTGAAATTGGTTTCGTACGTTTCGGTCGTTTTTGAGTCGATTGCTACTCTTTTATGAATCCTATGAATTCTGGAAATGTAGATATATGTGGTAATGATTAAAATGTGGTTTTGAAACTTTGTGAGTTTTGATCGAGTTAGATGTTCAATTTGGAGGGTAAGTGCACTTGGCGTGGGCTCGTTGGGCCGCCCCCTCTTTTTGGTGGCCAAAACGGCGCCAATGAAATATTATTATGTTGCGTGATTGTATGAGTCTATACTCCTAGGTGTATCCGTAGGGGTTACCTAGGGCTCCGGAGTGTGTCTGTATAGGGTCCGCTGCTCTCACATTGTGGATACCGTCGGCTTGTGGACATAAGTGCCCAAGCGGGTAATTGATCCCAAAACGGCTAAGGCCCTGGATCGTTGATACCGGCAGCTTGTGGACATAAGCGCCCAAGCGGGTAATGGTTTAGATTAAATTCCTAACTTTTTATTACTCTTCTAAATCTTTAAATTTTGTTATGCTATCCGTTAACTTACTCAGTACCGTTTGTACTGATAAATTGTTATTTCCTATTTTTCGCAGATTAAGTGTTGGCGCATTGGGATGGGACTTTCCAAGAATAAAGACTTGTCGCATTTTACAATTATTTTAAATTTCTGCACTTTGGACTTTACTATTGGACTTTGGACTTTGGTTTTTGGCCGCCTGTTTGGCCCCGTTTTTATTTGTTTAGCTTCCGCACTGATTATTACTGTGATGCATGAGATACTCTGATTTTAATTCGGGCATGATTGAATAGTTTTTAAATTGTTTTGAAAAATTGATACAACTTAGCCTTAGCATTTTTCTAGATGAGCTCGACTTGGGTCGGGTCTTGTTTAGAAAAGTGTGGCGGTAATGCCCTGGCCTGGGAAATCAAATCCGGGGTGTTACAAAGTGGTATCAGAGCCCGAAAATTTTAAAGCTATTATTTTTTTCGGCCCACTATAGAGGCCCAAATTATTTAATATTATTTTTAAGCATTTTAAGTATTATTTCCATGGAAAAAGGGAATTTTATTTTTAAAACCCATGGAAAAGTATATCTTGCAAATTCGACAAGTCTTAAAAACTTAGTACTATTTTTGGGGGGTAGCATGTGCATTAACAAATTATTTTCATGTGTGGCATATCGCTTAATGTAAAATTTGCATGATTAGATGGCCGATCCGAGGTTACAAGATTCCATCATGCGTTTATTGTGCTCCATGTCGGATATCACGCACGAACTTCGCCATATCTCTAGGGATGCCGCAAACGATAGAAATAGGATTGTGGCTATAGAGGAGAGGATGGAGGCTATGACCATTAGGAGTACCCAGATGGCTGCACGCCACGATGCTCTTGCGGCCGAGTTCGAGGATTGCCGACACCACGTGCATATGCTACAGGGACGCATCTTTGCGTTGGAGGAAGTCATTGTTGGGCTGCAAAACCAGCTTAACCCCGAACCCGAGATGGAAGAGGAGGAGGAGTTTGACCCCGATGAGTTCATCAACGTTGAGGAGGAAGAGGAGGACCCCGAGGAGGTTGTGGAGAACCCTCCGCTACCTCTTGATACCGACGAGGAGATCGAGGCTGATCGCCGGATGCTTGGCTATTCTCCCGACTACTTGATCTAGACTTTATCATGCGTTCTATCTTGTTGGACTTTTACCGCTTTTCGCTACTAGTTTCTTATCATTTTCCGTACCTATTATTACCGCATATTGATTATCTTGATGGTACCACATTTTATGTAGTGGTGACCTAGTAGTATTTGATGTAGTAGCCTTGTTATTAAATCGTTATCATCTAGTGGAATTTCGTATTTAGCATTCTCTTTCCTTTCTTGCCCATTTCAGTGGTCTTTAACACTTAGAGCCTATGAGATTGAGTTCTAACCATAGCCTAACTTGACTATTAACTTTCATCTAACTGCGAATCTAACCTCTGCGTGCTTGATCATCAGAATGCCGCCCAGAGGGAGACCTAGAGCTGAGATCCCAGTGCATGAGAACGTTAATGCTCCAGCGGATGCGAACCCGCCGAATCCGGGAGTTCAAGCTAACCCCGTTCCCAACGCACTTGATGAGAGGTTGAGGACAGTTGAGCAAGTCCTCGTTGCTCTAGGAAACGCTGAAGTCAACCGAGCTCAAGCAGCAGTACCACCCCCAGCAGCTCGCATAAATTATCTGGCGATGGTGAACCCTTACCAGCCGCCTCATTACGAGGGACAGGAGGACCCCGCGAAGTTGGAGGATTGGCTGAGGACTTTTGACAAACTGCTTACCGCCATCAGGTGTCCCGCGAATGAAAAGGTTGGCGTGGCTGTGTACTACCTGAGAGGAGAGGCTGACGAATGGTGGCAAAACCACCAAGAAGGACTTGCTGATGGTGAACATGCCTACTTCTGGGAAGAGTTTAAGGAGATGATGAGGGAAAGGTTCTATCCCCTCAGCATAAAGACTGCTAAATATGAGGAATTCATAAATCTCCGACAAGGCACCCAGACAGTTCAAGAATACTATGCGAAGTTTAAAGAGCTCGTCCGATTCGCTCCAAGGCTGGTACCAACCGATGCTGATAAAGCCCAGAAATTCGAAATGGGGCTGAATCTCAGCATCAGAGAGATCTTGGTTGGCGGACAGCACACTACTCTGCAAGCTGTTTACGATCGTGCAGTGGCAATTGCACGAGTACAGCAGCTGAAACGCAAGGATCACGGAGAGGCGAGCAAGGGCCTAAACACTTTCGATAAGAGGAACCGGAACAACAACTCTGGAAATCACTTCAGAAGGGGGAATGACCAAGGAAGGAATGATGGTCAAAGGAAGCCGGACAACAGAGAACTCAACCGAGGAGGCCAAGGAGGTTGGAGGCCGGATAACCAGGGCGCCTTCATACCCAGATGCCGGGAATGCAACCTTCCGCACTTGGTGCGTGAATGCCCAAGGCCGGGCCATTGCTACCGGTGTGGCCGAGAAGGTCACATGAAGAAGGAATGCCGGACGAGAGAGGACCGCATTGAAAAGAGGTTGGACCTGATAAACCGTCCTCAGGGCAACAGGCCAGCCGGGCCAAACCAGCAGGACAACCAAGGGCAGAGATTCCCGCAGGCACAGAGGCCACCTCAGAATCCAAACCAGCATGGAAATCAAGGGAGGCCAGTAGGACGCCTGAACGTGATAAATCAAGCGGACCTAGCTGCTCAAGGCGACGTGATCGAAGGTACGTTTACTGCTTTAAACGTACCTGTCAAGGTCTTATTTGACTCAGGAGCAAGTTGCTCTTTGATTTCCACGAGAACTATATCTGCGTTAGATCTACCAGCGCCGAATAACATTAACTTAGGAATCCAATTACCATCGGGTAAGGTAGTATCGTGTTCCAAACGATACGACGGGATCCCGATAGTAATCAAGAACACTGAATTCTTTGCGAATCTCATAGAATTTGACCTTAAGGATTTCGATATCATTTTGGGAATGGACTGGTTGACGAGGTACAAGGCTATCATCGAATGCCAGAAGCAGAAGATCTCGTTGGCGAAGAGTCGCGGAAAGAAGGTCATTTTCTATATGCAGCCTCAGAAGAAGGGTGCCAAGATAGTAAATGCAATAAAGTTCTGCAATCTCATGCAGAAGGGATACCAACTGTACGCGTGCTACGTGCATAATCTGGAAGGCGAGGAGAACAAGATCGACAATATCCCCGTCGTGAACGAATACCCAGATGTCTTTCCGGAGGAGATCCCAGGAATGCCTCCTGAGCGAGAAGTGGAGTTCACGATCGATCTCGTGCCCGGAATCGAACCGGTGTCGAAGGCACCATATCGCATGGCGCCTGCTGAGATGAAGGAGCTGAAAGAACAACTAGAGGAGTTGTTATCTAAGGGATATATTCGGCCGAGCACATCACCATGGGGAGCTCCAGTCCTGTTCGTGAAAAAGAAGGACGGCGGACTCCGATTGTGCATCGACTACCGAGGTCTTAATCAAGTGACGATTAAGAACAAGTACCCGCTACCTAGGATCGAAGATCTCTTCGATCAACTGAAAGGAGCGTCGGTATTTTCAAAAGTTGATCTAAGGTCGGGATACCACCAATTGCGTATCGCCGAGAACGATATACCCAAGACAGCTTTCCGAACAAGATATGGACACTACGAATTCACCGTAATGTCTTTCGGTCTGACTAATGCTCCCGCAGTATTCATGAACCTCATGAATAGCATTTTCCGAGAGTTACTAGACACATGTGTAGTCGTATTCATCGACGACATCCTAGTTTACTCGAGGAATGAGGAAGAGCATAGTAGTCATTTGCACCAAGTACTCGGACTTTTGAGGGAGAATCAACTCTACGCGAAGCTGTCGAAGTGCGAGTTTTGGAAGAATGAAGTCGCTTTTCTAGGTCATATAGTATCGGCTAAAGGAGTATCAGTCGACCCGGCGAAGATATCAGCAGTGTCTGAATGGCCGGCACCAACAAACCAGACCGAGGTAAGAAGTTTCCTAGGTCTAGCCGGATACTACCGAAGATTCGTGAAGGACTTTTCCAAAATTGCGAGACCGATGACGCAACTGCTGAAGAAAGGATTGAAGTTTGATTGGACAGCTGAGTGTGAACAGTCATTCCGTGAGCTTAAGGGGAGACTCACATCAGCACCGGTTTTAGCGTTGCCATCAGAGACTGAGGATTATGAGGTGTATAGCGACGCCTCGAAGGAAGGTCTTGGTTGCGTGCTAATGCAAAACCATAGAGTGATTGCTTATGCATCTAGGCAACTCAAGCCGCACGAGGTAAACTACCCGACACATGATCTGGAACTGGCAGCGGTAGTGTTCGCTCTTAAGATCTGGCGACACTATCTATATGGACGAACTTGTCGGATGTTTACAGATCACAAAAGCCTCAAGTATATATTTACTCAGAAAGAGTTAAATATGAGGCAGAGGAGATGGCTCGAGCTGATCAAAGACTACGATCTGGATATAGCCTACCATGAAGGCAAGGCGAACGTCGTGGCAGATGCGTTGAGTCGCAAGACGAGGCACACGGCGAACACACTCATTCTACCTTCGGGACTGTATATGGACCTAGCTAAGTTGGATACTGAACTAGTCCATTACGGAACCGTGGTGGAGACAGTGAACGCCATAACAGTTGAATCTACCGTTTTTGACGAGATTCGAGAAGCCCAACCGGACGACGAGAATCTCCAGAGGATCAAAGGAAGAATAAGTGAAGGTAAAGCGGTAGGATTCACGATCCATGAAGACGGAAGTGTTCGTTTTAAAGGAAGATGGTGCGTTCCTCATAAGTGCGAGGAATTGAAGAGGAAACTTATGGAAGAAGGCCACAGTACACCTTATTCAGTCCACCCTGGTGGGGATAAGTTGTACAAAGACTTAAAGAAAATCTATTGGTGGCCGCGGATGAAGAAGGATGTTGCCGACTTTGTGGCTAAATGCATAACCTGCCAGAAGGTGAAGGCAGTGAGGCAAAAACCGCTAGGATTGGTAAAGCCATTGGAGATCCCAAGCTGGAAGTGGGACAGCATCTCCATGGATTTTGTTTCAGGGTTGCCAAGATCTCCCCGAGGAATGAATAAGATTTGGGTAATAGTTGACCGGTTAACAAAGACCGCCATTTTCATACCAATGAAGGAAAATTGGTCGATGGATCAACTAGCTAAGGCATACATCGAGAATGTGGTCCGAAGGCACGGAGTACCGCATGATATTATCTCAGACCGAGATAGTAGATTCGTCTCCAACTTCTGGACTAAACTACAAGAAGCCTTAGGAACCCAAATCAAGATGAGCACAGCTTTTCATCCAATGACGGACGGTCAGACTGAGCGCACGATTCAGACGCTCGAAGACATGCTAAGGGCGTGTGTACTCGAATTCAAAGGAAGTTGGGAAGACCACTTGCCGTTGATCGAATTCTCGTACAACAACAGTTATCACGCTAGCATAGGCATGGCACCGTTCGAAGTGCTTTACGGACGGAAGTGTCGTAGTCCGTTGTGCTGGACGAAGGATGACGATTCGGTAGTTGTTGGACCGCAGCTCATCGAGGATATGAATAGCAAGATCAAGGTGGTTCAACAGAAAATGAAAGCCGCGCAAGATAGGCAGAAGAGCTACGCCGACACTAGGCGGCAAGAGTTAGAATTTGAGGTGGGAGACAAGGTTATGCTGAAAGTATCGCCCATGAAGGGGGTGATGCGATTCGGTAAACGAGGGAAGCTAAGTCCTCGCTACATTGGTCCGTACGAGATTTTGGATCGTGTAGGTACCTTGGCTTATCGTTTGGCACTTCCACCAGAGTTGTCGCGAGTGCACAACGTATTCCATGTTTCTCAACTGAAGAAATATGTGCACGACCCAACTCACGTGTTGCAACCCGACGTGATTGAGCTAGATGATGACTTGACATACGAGGAGTATCCGATCGAGGTACTTGACGTCAAGGAAAGGGTCACAAGGAACAAGACTGTGAGGATGGTGAAGATCCTATGGTCGAATCATGGCACCGAGGAAGCGACGTGGGAATTGGAAGCGGATATGAAGCAAAGATATCCCAACCTTTTCCAAAGCGAATCAGGAGCAGTTATGGGGACATAACTGCAGTCCTAAGGGGGAGAGGATGTGATACCCCGCGCAAAGTCGTCGCGAGCTGAGGTAAGAATTTTAAATTGCAAGCCTCAATAATTTCTTTGTGCCAATTATTTTTTTTTTCCGAAGTGCGACCCAACTTCGAGGACGAAGTTGATTTCTAAGGAGGGTAGACTGTAATACCCGAGAAATCAACATCGAGTATTAAATCCGAAAAAATTAATTGGATTTAACTATCGCAATCGAAATAATTCCGGGAGAGCGGAATTAAATACTTTCGCACGATAGCAACTCGAAGAGAGTTATCGGAGTATCCAACAATCGGATAATCCAATATGATTTTTTTTAAGAGATCAAAAATCATATATTTTTTTTAAAAAAAAAAAAAAAAAGGGTGGAGAAACCCGCTACCTGGGGTGGCGCGGTGGCCGCGCGGTGGCGCGCCACCAGCGCGCCACCACCCCAGGGCAGCAGTTCGAACGCTGCAACGCGTTTTTGGCTTGGTTTTGCATTAAGTTCGATTTTGGATGCTTTGAATCTATCCCAATCCCTTTCCCAGATGTTGGTGGATGTATGGAGACACTAATGGACGAACCTAGAAGCTTCTAGAAGCCCTACATTGCTGGATATGATGAGTTATGCATGAACTTTTGGATAAGTTGTATTAGGTGAATGGATTGAGTTTGGAAGGGGTGTTGGATGCATAATTTCGAGGTAAACTGCTAGTAACTCATTCCCCACTTTCCCTAGGTCCATTATGAACTCTTTGGAAGTAGGAGCACAGCCCCAATTAACCTCATTCAACCCCCAAATCCCCCCATTTGCACCAATCCGAAAATTCAGATTCTAGAGAGAGTTGGTGAGAGTTTGAGTGTTCTTCCTTGTTCCAGGAGGTGGTGAGCGAGATCAAGCATTCCAATCCCTTCTCCTACGTCTAGGTAAGGATTCTAATCCAATTCCTTGTTCTTTAATTCGAATTCTAGGCCCTAACATCAAGTTTCTATCCAAACACCTCAAAATAGGATTCGTTCGGTAGATCTTGGAGGTTGGAGTCTGTTCCGGTCGAGTTTGAGGATTCAATCATAGAGGATTTCGACACTACACCCTTGAGAAGTAAGTTAATGATGTGCATGTCAATTTTTAGAGTGTTTGGTTGAGTATTCTTCGAGATATGGTTCGAATTCCATCTTGTGCCAAATCTGTATTTTAGGGTTTCTTCCGAGTAGGTTTTCTTGTTGTGCTTTTCTCGCCTAGATCCGTTCATTTTTGGAAGAACTTGTCTAAATGAAAAATGTTCCTAATGCTTTAAAGATGATGTCTGTAAATTTTCATAATTTTTGGAATTGATTTGGTCGACGAAAACGAATCTGGTATTTTCTGCTATAGTTGATGACAGATTTAAATTCCGAGCATGTTCAGTTTTGTGGTTCCTATTTCTCCTAGCTATGGTCGTTTTTGATGGTCGACTTCTTCATGAAAATTGTTCATCTATGTGTCTAGTTCACTCCTGTTAAATTTCAGAATTTTTGGATCAATATTCTAATTGATATGGATTTTTGAGTAAGCTGTGGTCGGATGCACAGTGGTACTTACACCCTTTTGAAAACAAGTTTCTGAAATGAATTTTTTTTGAGCGACTTAGAGTCCGAATTTGCTAAGGCCTATTTCTGAGAAAAATGTTTATTTTAATGTCGCCTAGCACCTGTAAAATTTTCAGAATTTTTCACAAAGTTTTACTACATTTCCTAATTCGATTTTGAAAACTGCCACAGTGTAGTCTTACCGGTGAAATTGGTTTCGTACGTTTCGGTCGTTTTTGAGTCGATTGCTACTCTTTTATGAATCCTATGAATTCTGGAAATGTAGATATATGTGGTAATGATTAAAATGTGGTTTTGAAACTTTGTGAGTTTTGATCGAGTTAGATGTTCAATTTGGAGGGTAAGTGCACTTGGCGTGGGCTCGTTGGGCCGCCCCCTCTTTTTGGTGGCCAAAACGGCGCCAATGAAATATTATTATGTTGCGTGATTGTATGAGTCTATACTCCTAGGTGTATCCGTAGGGGTTACCTAGGGCTCCGGAGTGTGTCTGTATAGGGTCCGCTGCTCTCACATTGTGGATACCGTCGGCTTGTGGACATAAGTGCCCAAGCGGGTAATTGATCCCAAAACGGCTAAGGCCCTGGATCGTTGATACCGGCAGCTTGTGGACATAAGCGCCCAAGCGGGTAATGGTTTGGATGTCCTCGATCAAAATGAACATTGGTGTGGTAAAGTATAAAAAGGAATCCCCGTAAATTATTTTTACTCGTCCGTTAGATTAAATTCCTAACTTTTTATTACTCTTCTAAATCTTTAAATTTTGTTATGCTATCCGTTAACTTACTCAGTACCGTTTGTACTGATAAATTGTTATTTCCTATTTTTCGCAGAGTAAGTGTTGGCGCATTGGGATGGGACTTTCCAAGAATAAAGACTTGTCGCATTTTACAATTATTTTAAATTTCTGCACTTTGGACTTTACTATTGGACTTTGGACTTTGGTTTTTGGCCGCCTGTTTGGCCCCGTTTTTATTTGTTTAGCTTCCGCACTGATTATTACTGTGATGCATGAGATACTCTGATTTTAATTCGGGCATGATTGAATAGTTTTTAAATTGTTTTGAAAAATTGATACAACTTAGCCTTAGCATTTTTCTAGATGAGCTCGACTTGGGTCGGGTCTTGTTTAGAAAAGTGTGGCGGTAATGCCCTGGCCTGGGAAATCAAATCCGGGGTGTTACAAATACAGATTGATCGCTCATATCAGATTAGCAGATTAAAAATGCAGATTTCAGAATTTTTGCCAAAACATAATCATCGATCAATTGCAGGCATCCAATACATAATCCCAATTCAAATTCTAACATCATTACAGATTTATCCAGATTTAACATATAAACATCGATCATTATTATTGCTTCCATAAAAACATAGATTCGTACTTCAAAGTAATTCCGAACTCCCGTTCTAGAACACTTCTAACACAAACAACATAGAAATCCATTTACAAACATGAAAACAGTAGGAAATTATGTTTAAAAGCAAATCCTAAACATTACAAAGCGAGAAAAAGGAAAACAACACCTAGAATGCGAAGAACACAGTCAGAAAGACATTCCGATCGCTTCCTCCGGCATGGTTCGGTGTTATCGCCTTCTTCTCCAAAGTTGCAGAGCGTTTCCAGAGAGTTTCTAATGATAAAATGAGTCTGGATTGAGTCTGGAATGAAGAGAATGACGAAAAACGGGCTTTAAAACCGTGTTCGGGAGGTTAGAAAACCTCCAAACCGCGACTGTGGTGCATAAAATGGCGCTCGGAAGAGGTTTTCGGCGCCACCAAGGAGCTGCGGCGCATCCTGACATTTTCCAAAAATTCTGCTGCGGTGCAAAAAGTGGCGCTTGGAAGGGGTTTTATGCACCGCCAAGAGGGTGCAGTGCATTCTGACAATTTCATAAAATTTGTCCGCGGTGCATTTTGTGGCGCCTGAAGGGTGTTTTATGCACCGCCAAGAAGGTGCGGAGCATTCTGAAGCTTTTTCACCTCTGAAATTTTTCTAAGTGTTGAAGCGGTGCCTGGTGCGGTGCTCGGAAGGCAGTTTAGGCTCCGCCATGCCTGTGCGGAGCATTCTGGGAAGGTTTCAACTGAATTTTTTTCTAAGTCTGAATCTTGGCACATATCACATTAAATATTCCTTATTTTCCAAAATAAAACTTCCGAACATCGCTTTTCATCATTTAAATGCCTGAAACAACATTGCCATGCATTAGGTTTGCCAAAAGTCTTATTAAAAACATATAAAAACATGATAAATTTAACCTAAATAAGCCAAATCTAACCATGATCACTTGAAAAATAAAAACACATGAAATACACCTAAAAGTGCAATGAATTAAGGTAAAATGCACTCATTTTGGACATATTTTAGTACAATTTAAGCTCTTTTATATGTGGTTTCACAGGGTGCATCAACATCCTCACACTTAAATATTGCTCGTCCCTTGAGCAATGAAGTCAATTAACACAGCAACTTGCCAATCAAGATAATAAAGATGAAGTCTCTACAGTTCTGTCAAATCATAGATTTCAACAACGCAATGAGCTAAAAGGGTTCAAATGTTTAATGTGCTAGAACAAGGTAAATTGTCATGCATCAGTTATCAAAACCAGGTGTCCAAAGCACTTACAGTACAAAAAGCAGATTAATCACACATAGCAACTCAAAATGGGAGAGTGAATAATGTAAATATGCTTTTCTATTCCTGTCTTCAAATTTGCTCAATTAATGACTCGGTTTCACAATTATTCTAGACACTTTGGCTGAATTGTAGACGGTTGAATTCCAAAAGCTACTCATGTCTAAGAATACGTGCCAGTCATGTAGCCAAGAGTATAAATATTCTGTTTAATACCCCTTTATTCGGATTTTTTTTTTTACTCTTGCATTTTCTAATTTGTCCTTTTCTTTTCTTTTTGAAAGATATAATTACTGTTTTTCTTCATTTCATTTTGTTTGTTTTTTTTTTTATAAATAGGGGTTTTACTATGACTTTATGTGTAATTAAGCATCTAGGAAGACTTGGAACGAGCATATTCATATATAAATAATGATAACTCTCCACATGACAAGTAAACCAGTCTAATTAATCAAAAAGCTTTCTGCAAAGTAAATAGAATTGTCACCCATGTTCGAACAACTAGCATGACAATTTAACAAAGTCTAGGACTTTAAACTAAGAATCATAATGCTCATTAAGTTGTAAAATCGGATCTAAGCATAACAGTTAGACTTATTCGGATTTTCTTAAGATTGGTTGTGATGTGGTAATTCAAATAATAGCACACTGTGAAAACACAATTTATATCTAAAATAATTTATATATCCATATAATGCATGTACCAATTTTATTCAAAGGATAATAAAACATTAAAATATAACTAAGCTCTTACCAAATTACTTCATGCAGATTGACAAATATAAAACATGAAAAGATCACACCTAGAATGTTTGCGACTCTGAATTTCACTTCATCATCACGGCTGTCATCTTGCTCCTTTGTTGGCATATCCTGCTTTTAATATATTTATATAGCAATCACTCAAGCAAAATAGCTGTTAATGTAGATGAGAAATTCCAAAATAATCCAATTTATAAAATACCATCCATAACTCATTTTACAGCAGATAATAATAATAATTTTCAGCAACTTGAAGAAATATGGACAGATTTATTAATGATAATTCCATAATTTCACCAAAAGCAAAAACAACATACGTTCCAAAACGGAATTTACAGTAAAGTGCCAACCACTATAATAAATAGTTCCTTGATTTTTCATGATGACCCAACCCTGAGTATGGTGTTAAATAGATAGTTCATGCACTGAATAAACTAGATATATCAATTGATGAAGAGCTTCCAAGTTTGTGATCATAAAAAAATCCCCCTCCATCCTCACACTTAAACTGAACTAGTAGTTTAGTTTAAGTGCATGATAAAAGGATTATTGTGGGATTTCAACTTTTCAATCTCTAACTCAAAATATAGCAAGCATTTAAAAATTCAGATTGAGTTAAATTATGTCTTAAGTTTTTTTTAGCTTTTTAATATGATCTATACATCTTAATTTATTGATTTTAATGCCTGCATTGTGTAAAATAATAGAGATTTGATGAAATTACATCCCACATTATAAACAGATCTCAATTTAGAGGAAGCATTACCTGCCAAGCATTGTTGTGGCGCTTGGGACACGATTTGGGCACCACTCAGTTGGAGTGGCGCCTCCTAGACATGAAAGCAGCACCTCTTTTGCTCCTAACTCATCCTAATTCACATCTGATACCTCCAAACTGCTCAACAACACTAGTTCAACTTCTTTTACCAATTAACCATGAATATCTAGTCTCTTCTATTATCAAATCAACAGCTCGCAAAATTCTAATTTAACATGATTTAAGTAAGAGCTATTTTATTAGAATTAAAAACATGCATAAACATAATCTAAACATAAATATAAAGTTAACCACATGCTCACCATATTCACTATAAATAAAACACCTAAGTAGTGCATAACAGAGCAAGCCAATATTCATAACAAAAACATCCAACCAAGTAGCAAGGTATTTCTTATACACTATTTGTGGAACATGGTTACACAAAAACTTTGGGTTAGTGTTAAATATATGCATTACTCCCCATCCTCACACTTAAGTTTAAACCAAAAGTTTAACTTAAGTGCAATATATAAAGCAAACATATATCAACCTAGAATGTGGGATCTAAACAACACCAATATATTTTATTTTAAAAGCTATAAGTTCTAAGTCTCTTACAAAATTAAGAAAATCACTTTTTAGAACTTAAAACTTATTATTAAAAAGAACACGTTTTTAAGTTATAAAAGCTCCCTTTTTGTTAAAAATTTCAGATTTTAATGCTTAAAGCTCACCAAATTAGCAAACTAGTTCTTAATAATGATTCGAAATAATGATCAAAAACTTTTAGTTTATTGTTTTAAATAACATAAGTTTGCCTTTTTAGTTAAAAATTCGTAGAATGAGTTTTTATAATAGAAATGTTTCTTTTTTTTTTCATAAATTAGAAACACATGAAGTTTCAAGCTTTAATGTTACCAAAATTTATTAATGTAGATTAAAACAACATGGTTAACAATATTCATAGATCAATTTAAAAGAATAAACATATTATTTTAATCCATTTTTATAAGAAAATTTCAGATTTCAGATACTGTAATACCATTTTCAAAGAGCTGTAATCTGAAATTTTACAAACACTATAAATGTTGGCATAGGGCTTGAAAATATGTTCTAATACTCATATTGTGCATTTTAATTAAGGATTTATACACTTAAACCAATTCTAATCCCACATTCTTCATAACCAAAATTTAATTAACAACACAAATACTAACATAACACATACCAAATCACAAAATTGGACGAATTATTGAACTAGGATAGTTATTCTTACCCCAAATTGAAGCTTTGAAGCACTTTGACAAGAAATCCCCAAATCTGAGAAGCTAGGGTTCTTGAGCCTCAATTTCAGCTTCAATTATCGAGTACATTTCAGCTTCTACTTTCACCAAATAACATGCACTACTTAATTATTAAATTAGAAATATGGTGGGCATATTTTATTAACAGAATTAAAAACTTAAACAAATAAGCATAACGTGACATGAAATGAAAATAAAAACATGCATAAACCATAAATATGATAATAAAGAGAAACAAAAACAGATTATTATTATTATTATTATTATTATTATTTATTTATATATATATATATTTTTTTAAAGAAACTGTGGTGGAAGGGAAATTGAGGATGATGACTGCGGTTGTGAGATTGAATAGAGAGAGGAATGTGAAAGAGAGAACAGGAAGAAGCCCAATTAGAAGATCTATGATTAAATTTGAGCTAATTGGAGATGAATTAGAATGGACTTTTGTAAAAATTCAAGTTTGGCACAAACCCAACGATTCCATTTAATACTACATGTGGTGCTCAAACAAGTTTTTACGCATTATTAGTATGAATGAAACCCAAAATGCCTTGTTTGTGCTACTTTCGGTGCTTAACTGAGTTTTTGAAAACCATTTACGAAGAGTGGCATCTAAAATTCAGTTTTGTGCAAATTTTGTAGCAAAAATAGGGTGTGATTTGCTTAGTCGAAACATAATATTCCATCCATTTTCCTATTCATCTTAAGAAAAATTACCCTAATTAGTTCTAATCATCCCTTATAAATATCTATGAAATTCTGTTCATTTCATCAATCCCTCTATCAATTTATTTCAGCCTTTCTTCTATTCTACTTAAATCACCACAAAAATTCTTTCAGTTATTGATCACTCTAATTCGTAAGAGTCACTCCAAAATTACATATAATGAAAATCATGCAAGAATCATTTTTTATATTTTTTTTTAGTTGTAAGTAAAATATATAAACTAAAATAAAAGAAAATCAAACATATTAAGCAAAAGACATAAATAACTATTGCTAAGCATGCAAAGGCAGTATGCGAATTCCCTTTCCTAATTAGCTTTCAAAGACAAATGCACCATTTTCTAAATTAAAGGTCTAAATGGTGGGTGCACTTCCATGATCCTGTCATTCATGAGTTATAAGGTCAAATTGCACATCTTTATACAACAATTTAAATAAAGGTAATGCAATCATAAGAAAATTATTGATTAACATTCTAATATATCAGCATTCCCTCAAAAAAACTCATTAAAGTTGTAATGTTGTCAAGATGTGGAATTTAATCTCAAACTTTAGCTCTAGCATCCGTTCTCAACACTTGATGTAATGCAATTAATTAAAAGTAATCTAATTTATTATTAAGTAATACGAACCTGAAGTGTGTTGGTAATACCTTTAAATAACGTGTAGGTGGTTTTTCAATCGAGGGTATCCATTTGAAATCCTCAATTATATATGTTGTATACAACGTGCCGCCATCCTCACACTTGTTCTCTTGCAAATCTTCCTCTTTGTCTGATGAGAACTCAATATTCTTTCAACTTTCAGGATCACACACTGATTTAGCTTGATGCCTTTGCACGGCATAGAATAGCAAAAATTTATAACAATATTTAAAAAGTAGAAATAATATAAATATATTTAAATGAACTCAAAACAACATAATTTTCACAACAATTCCCCGGCAACGGCGCCAAAAACTTGATGAGTGATTTTCACTACTCATATTTTTCCACAAGCGGATGGTTGTCATCAAGTAATAAAAACCGGTGAATACCGGGTCGAACCCAAGGGAATTTAGAATATTATTTCATTCTGGAGAAAACTTAGTCATTTTAAGTTCATTAATAATATATATTATATTTTGAAAAGAGTTTGTTTAATTCTAATGGTGATTAAATTAAAATGATAGCATTAAATTTAAAAATAAAGCAAGTTAAAAATTTAAAATAATAAAAATAAAGATAAGATATATGCTTGTAATGATTTAGAACATGCCATCTTTATATAAAAGTGAAATTGCATAATAATTTAGCATTTCTCAATGTCTAAAAACATCAATTTCAGCGGAATTAATAATTTTATAAAGATTAAAAATATAACAATTTCCTAATTTTCATAATTTGTAAAAACAGCCTTCATGGAAGCAAATTAAATTATCTAACATTCTGCAATCATCAGTCTAGGTGTAAATTTGAGTCTTTCCCAAGCATACAAATTTTCCTATTGTGATCATACGACACATTTCATTTCCCAAATCAGCGTGTACATGTCAGAATCTATTTTAATATGATTTATTCCCAAGACCGGTACTAAAATCTAATTTCCACTTTTTATCTCCCGATTTAGCAAAGCAGAAATCATACAGATTAGATTCTAACATTTAATTATGCAGAATAGTGTAAATAATCTAATAAACATGGTAAAATATTGATGAAACTTGGTAAAATGGATTTTAATACTAAATTTTGAATGTGAACAGATTAATATTATGCCAGATTAAACTTAAACAGATTAATACAGATTGATCGCTGTAACACCCCGGTTTTTGGTCACCCAGGTCGGGATGTCACCGCCACATCTC
This sequence comes from Hygrophila difformis, assembly GCA_030278955.1. NCBI lineage: Eukaryota > Viridiplantae > Streptophyta > Magnoliopsida > Lamiales > Acanthaceae > Hygrophila > Hygrophila difformis. Next base: position 30,343,551 of record JAOANR010000004.1, on the reverse strand, counting down.
CCTAGTAAGACACGGTTTCTCCGAGCTTACTAAAGAGATGCAAGGCTAGGTATTGCAGTATTTAAAACATTTAAATCATTCAAAATAGCCCATACAATATAATTCGAAAATAATAATATCATAGCGCAACGGAAATAATTGTTTTAGTATAGTATCGCAGCGGAAAATATAAATAGGGCCGACATGGCCAAAACACGGGTTAAACAGGCCCGTTCATAATATAGTCTAAAGTACGAATTTAAAAGCAAAATAATGTTTCCCAAAATCCCATGCATGAATCGTGCTCACACATGCTCAATCCACATATTCTGTAAGAAAAGGAATAAAAACGGTTTTGGTCAGCAAACTTGCTGAGTAAGTTAACACATGCATGATCGTAGGGTTTAAAAGCCATTAATTTAATACTTAAATAAAAACATGATAATAACATAATATTCAATTTATTCTAATCAACTATCCAATTGCATAATTTATTCCAGGGCTCTATTTAACAACACATTTCGCATGGTTTAAGATAATAGCCATAATTTAAATAAAGCATTTAAATAATTTAATTGGACAACATAATTTAATCTAATTTAGTTAAATTTAATATCCCCATTACATCCCCGATTTGGTATCTCAAAGTTTCACGATAGTATCGCAATGTCAACAAGTTTAGCCGGTAGCCCGGCGGCCGCAACCGTATCAGCCATACCCAGTACCACTCCGGAGCCTCGGGAAACCCATGTGGATATTCTCGAGAGTGTAGGCTCTATATTTCGCCATTTTGGCAATATCATATCTCAAGTTTAGCGAGCGGGGTCACCATCGTCCACTAAGGCACGAAGTGAATCGTTAGGGGGCACCCTGCAGAGCACTCACCCCTAATTTTAATTTATCAAGTTTGTAAGGGGATTTAAATTTTAAAATTCTGACTTCAATTATCCTTATTTAAAAATAGTATCTCAACTCATTTCAACCCTAAAGGTTAATTCCATGTTTCAACAAGATTTCAAGATTTGGTTTCCGATAAACCACAGTTTACTCTAAAACTCGTCTAAAATCAGATTTAATTCCAAAAATTCCAAACTTTCACAACTGACTCAGAAACGTCGAGATCTACAACTTTCGTGTTTTAACTTTTTCAATCCGAGATACCTAAACAGGTCAAAATCACCAATTTTCGTAGAAGAACAATTCTGTCCGAATTTAATGTATCACAGTTTAAAGTTTTCGAATTCTACCATAGCAATTCAATTCCAAATTTGATGAAATTTTACAGAGATCATCTTAAGACAATTATCTACGACTTTCATGTTCGGCCAAAGATCTAAAACGGTCTGGAACCTATGTCAAAAACGTGATCAAGATGATTCCTAAGTTCTGTCAAGAATTTCAAGATCTAGATTCAAGCAGTTCGGTTTCGGTTGGTTTTCACCTATCAAATCGTCTCTAAAAATTCTCAAACATTTACAGTAGATAGAACTAAGCCTTAGGAACGTTTTTCGTGTTTTAAGTTTTTCCGTTTGAAGTCGTTTTATGGTTCGGAAAAATTCATCAAAACTGTTGCGTCGGTAGAAAACAAAAGTTGACAGATTTACGAGTTCTTGTTAAATCTTTTAGTTTCGAACGTTTTAAAACCTCCCAAAACCATGTAAGAGTTAACTTACTGATTTGTTGAACGTCCAGGATGTCTATTTCGGAGGCGTGGCTTCCAGATCACAGTTTCCCCTTTCCGTTCGTCGGGTTCTCGTTCTAGATTCGATTCGGGGTGTAAAGAGAAAAGAAACGAGGTTAGAATCCGTTTTCGGATTGAAACGTGAAAGGATCTATTGGACTAGAGCTTACCACAACGTCGAAGATCCTTGGATTTTCGTCCAAAGCTGCTGCCTTGGTGTTCGATGCCTCCGTAGACTCCGGGATTTCGACTTGTGTGTGTAGAGAGTATCGTAAGGTTTTGAAAAAGAGTTTAGGCTTCCGAGGGGGTTTATTTATAGATGTCTAGGTCCTAGGGCGTCCAAAATCTGACCCCAAGGGTCTTGGGTCGAGAGACGTTCAACCGAAAGTCGAAAAATCCGCGTTCGGGCGAGAGATTCGCGCAACGGGCGAATCTGTCAAGTGGCGCGGGGTTGGCGCGCCTTTTGCCTAAAAACCGCGCGGCCAGCGCGCCGATTTCGCCTGGACTTCGGTCCGGGTGGGTCGTGCGATCCGTCGTGCTTTTCCGCCTCTCTTTCGGGTTTCTATCCCCCTATGCTCCCGGTTTCCAATTTCCGGATCTCTTCGGGTTTCTAATCGTGTCGTTATTTCTTTCGGATCTAATTTTACGTTTTGGCTCGAATTCTCGAGTTCATTTATATCGGATACCCGTGTAACGACTTATTTAACTTTATTTAATTCTTTTGTTTAAACAAATCTCTTTTAATTAATTTCATTTCTCATTTCTTCTATATTTATTTATTTAATGTATTTACTGATTTATTTGTTTATTTATTTATTGTATTTATTTATTTATTTATGTTGTAAAATTCTCGGGTATTACAGTCTACCCTCCTTAAGAATCAACTTCGTCCTCGAAGTTGTGTTTCGGCTTTTCTGGTGCTAAGGTCTTTTGTTTATTTTATTATTTCGTGACTGAACTTAGAATTAAGACTTCTAAGCTGCCTACGTACCCGGTAAAGGGATCAAGCCATAACGTAGTTCAAAAGTTTACAAAAATGCACGAAAAATAGGTGGTATGACATCCTCTCCCCCTTAAGATTGCAGTTATGTCCCCATAACTGTGTCGGTATCGGTTTGGAACAATGTCGGGTAGCGTTCTCTCATGTCGGATTCTACTTCCCAAGTTGCCGTCTCACTTTCGTGGTTTGACCAAAGAACCTTGATCATTTTGACGGTTTTGTTCCTCGTTACTCGTTCCTTAGTGTCAAGAATACGCACTGGGACTTCTTCATAAGTCAAATCTTCATCGAGCTCAATTATCTCCGGTTGAAGTACATGTGTCGGGTCCGGCACATACTTCTTTAGTTGTGAGACATGGAAGACATTATGAACTCGATCTAATTGTGGCGGTAAAGCCAATCGGTAAGCTAGAGTTCCGACTCGTTCTAGAATTTCGTAAGGTCCTATATATCGAGGACTCAACTTTCCTCGCTTGCCAAAGCGCATCACCCCCTTCATGGGTGATATCCTTAGCATGACCCTATCTCCCACTTGAAATTCTAGGTCTCGTCGTCTCACGTCGGCATAACTCTTTTGACGGTCTTGTGCGGCTTTCATCTTCCCTTGAATCACTTTGATTTGTTGAGTCATGTCTTCGATAAGTTGTGGTCCCACTACCACGGACTTATCGTTTTCTTCCCAGCTCAACGGGCTTCGGCACTTTCGTCCATACAACGCCTCGAAAGGTGCCATGCCGATGCTAGCATGGTAGCTATTATTATAAGAGAATTCGATTAAGGGTAAATGGGATTCCCAATTTCCCTTAAATTCCAACACGCATGCTCTCAGCATGTCTTCTAGTGTTTGGATTGTTCTCTCGGTTTGACCATCCGTCATTGGGTGGAATGCGGTGCTCATTTTGATTTGAGTACCGAGAGCTTTTTGTAACTCCGTCCAGAAGTGAGAGACAAATCTACTGTCTCTATCGGAAATGATATTGTGTGGTACCCCATGTCGTCGTACCACATTATCAATGTAGGCTCGGGCCAATTGGTCCATAGTCCACGTGTCCTTAATCGGGATAAATATGGCTTTCGTTAGCCTATCCACAATCACCCAAATCTTTTTCATGCCTTTAGGTGATCGGGGTAATCCCGAGACAAAGTCCATTGAGATGCTATCCCACTTCCAACTTGGAATCTCTAGTGGTTGCATCAGTCCTAAGGGTTTATGTCGCACTGCCTTGACCTTTTGGCAGGTGAGACATTTCGCCACAAAGTCTGCGACTTCCTTCTTCATTCCCGGCCACCAATAGATCTTCTTCAGATCTTTGTATAGCTTGTCACCTCCGGGATGTACGGAATATGGCGTGTTGTGCCCTTCCTCCATCAACTTTTGCTTCAACTCGGCACATTTAAGGGGCACACACCATCTCCCTTTAAAACGGATGCTTCCATCCTCGTGGACAGCAAATCCTATTGTCTTTCCTTCGGCAATATACCATTTTATCTTTTCGAGTTTCGGGTCGCCCGGTTGGGCGAGTCGTATCTCGTCCAGTATTGGAGTTTCTACGACCATGGCATTGATCGTTTCTCTCACTGTGCCAGGATGCACAAGTTCTAACTCCAATCTTGCCAATTCCATGTACAATGCCGGCGGAATTACCAACGAGTTCGTCACGTGTTGGGTTTTCCGACTTAGGGCATCGGCTACCACATTCGCCTTCCCCTCGTGGTAGGCTATCTCTAAATCGTAGTCTTTAATAAGTTCCAACCACCTTCGCTGTCTCAAATTCAACTCCTTCTGAGTGAATATATATTTCAAGCTCTTGTGGTCGGTGAACATTCGACACTTCCGCCCATAAAGATAATGTCTCCATATCTTTAGAGCGAAAATGACCGCTGCCAACTTCAGGTCGTGTGTCGGATAATTCTCCTCGTGGGGTTTTAGTTGGCGTGATGCATACGCTACGACTCTCGAGTCTTGCATCAAAACACAACCCAAACCTTCCTTCGAAGCATCGCTGTAAACTTCGAAGTCACCATTCTCGGATGGTAGTGTTAATACGGGTGTGGTTGTGAGTCGTTTCTTCAGCTCTTGAAACGCAGTCTCGCACGCTTCGGTCCACTCGTATTTTGCTCCTTTCTTCAGTAGCTGGGTCAAAGGACGTGCAATCCTTGAAAAGTCCTTCACAAATCGTCTATAATACCCAGCTAATCCAAGGAAACTCCTTATCTCAGTTTGGCTCTTTGGGGTTGCCCATTCAGTTACGGCAGAGACCTTTGCCGGATCCACTGATACTCCATCAGCGGATACTATGTGTCCGAGAAATGCCACTTCTTTCAACCAGAAATCGCATTTCGACAGCTTGCCGTACAGCTGATTTCTTCGCAAGATTCCTAACACTTGATGTAAGTGTTGGGCATGCTCTTCCTCGCTCTTTGAGTAGATCAGGATGTCGTCGATGAACACTACGACACACTGATCTAGCAATTCTCGGAACACGTTGTTCATGAGATTCATGAACATGGCCAGAGCATTTGTTAACCCGAAGGATAACACTGTGAACTCGTAATGGCCATATCGCGTTCGAAACGCCGTCTTCGGAATGTCCTTCTCGGCGATCCTCAATTGATGATATCCAGATCACAAATCGATCTTCGAGAATACTGAAGCTCCCTTCAGTTGATCAAACAGATCCTCTATTCTCGGTAGGGGGTATTTATTCTTGATGGTCACTTGGTTTAGTCCTCGGTAATCTATGCAAAGACGTAGTCCTCCGTCTTTCTTCTTGACAAATAAAACCGGTGCTCCCCAAGGGGACGTACTCGGTCTTATATAACCTTTTCCTAACAGTTCCTCGAGTTGTTCCTTTAACTCCTTCATTTCCAGTGGTGCCATCCGGTACGGAGCTTTTGAGACAGGCTCTATGCCCGGAATGAGATCTATAGTAAACTCAAGATCTCTCTCAGGTGGCACTCCCGGGATGTCTTCAGGAAACACATCCGGGTACTCTCTTACCACTGGTATGCTATCAACCTTGTTCTCTTCCGCCTCAAGGTTGTGCACATAGCACGCATATAGTTCATACCCCTTACGCATCAAGTTACTTAGTTTAAGTGCACTAACGATTTTGTTACTCTTCTTAGGGGGCTGAGAGTAAAAGATAACTCTCTTTCCCCTACTTTTTGACAAGGTGATCTTTTGCTTTTGGCATTCGATCACCGCCTTATACTGGGATAACCAATCCATTTCCAGTATGATGTCAAAGTCTCTTAAGTTAAATTCTACTAAGTTCGCGAAGAATTCTACGTTCTTTATCACTATAGGAATTCCATTATATCGTTTAGAGCAAGGTACTACTTCTCCAGAAGGCAATTGAATTCCTAAGCTAATTCTCTCGCACTTAGGTAGATCTAACTCAGGCACTATCCTTGATGCTATAATTGAGCAACTAGCTCCAGAATTGAATAAAACTCTAAGGGGCGTATTCAAAACATGAAATGTACCTGCCATCACTTCTCCTTGAGCAGGCACGTCCGCTTGATTCACCACGTTAAGCCTCCCCATAGGGCATCCCTGATTGCCCTGCTGATTCGCATTCGGCTGCTGATTTTGTTGCTGGTTTTGATTCTGAGGGGGCGTAGGTCGTTGGTTCTGATTCTGGTTCTGTGGCCTATTTTGAGGGGGTCTGTACCCTTGGTTATTCCCGTTTCGCCCGTTTTGATTTTGAGGCGGTTCTTGCCCCGTGACCAAATCGTCCCTTTTTGTTATGTTCTCGATCCTGGTTCGGCAATCCCGTCGAACGTGACCCATTCGACCACATCGGTAACAGGCGCCCTGCTGCGGGCATCCCCTTGCCAGATGGGGTCGTCCACATCTCGAGCAAGGTGGTACCAGATCTTCTTGGTTGAACCTCCTCCCAGTGTTGTTTTGTTGGGGCCTATTCGACCCTCTGCGCTGTTCGTTCCTTCCAGTGTTGTTCTCGTTCCTTGAGTCTCAGCTTCTCTTGTCTTGGGGACCCCTGCTGGACTCCCCACTCACCCTTCTCTTCAATTGCTGTACACGTGCTACTGCCACAGCGCGATCATACACAGCTTGCAAATCGGGGTAGTGTACCCCAACGATCACCTCGCGCACAGACAGGTTCAGTCCCATCTCGAACTTCTGTGCCTTTTCCGCATCAGTAGGCACTAGCCTTGGTGCGAACCTCACCAGCTTCTTGAAGTGTGTGTAGTATTCCTGCACCGTTTGGCCTCATTGCTTCAGCGACAGGAACTCTTCGTACATGGCAGCTTTAGTACTCAAGGGATAGAATCGATCCCTGAGTAGTTCCATCATCTCCATCCACGAGTAGGGCTCGTCATCTTCAGTCAGTTTGGCTTGCGTCGCCTCCCACCAGTCGTCAGCTTCGCCTCCCAAGTAGTATGAGGCGACATGCACTCTTTCTCCCTCCGGACATTAACTGCTCCCAGCAGCTTGTCGAAGGTCCGGATCCACTCTTCCAGTTTAGCTGGATCCTCCTCACCAGCATAGTGGGGCGGCTGGTAAGGATTCACCATCGCCAGGTAGTTAGGGCGAGCTTGGGGCGGAGGTACCGCCGCAGCTTGACCCTGGTTGACTTGCGCGTTTCCGAGCGCAATCAACACTTCCTCTATCGTCCTAAGACGATCGCCCACATTGTTCGGTGCGGGGGCGTCCTGCGCACCTTGGGGTTGTTCCATCTCAGGTTGAATCGGTTCAGTGACGTTTGGTAGTGTCTCAGTAGGAGTTTCAGTAGTGGTTTGGGGAGCGGGTTGGGTTCTCCCTCTTCCTCTTCCTCTGGGTGCCATTCTGGTACAAATAGGATAGATTAGGACTGGTGAATTTAGCATATAGTCTAAGCAATGTATATGTGGTTTGTGATTTAGCACGTGGTGCTCGATTGAATTAAGAAGCGTCGTACGCTTCGGGGTTTTTATTATTATTATTATTATTATTATTATTATTATTATTATTATTATTTTCCGATTTATTATAAATAAATCGGGCATTTTATTTCCTCAAAAGAGATTTTAGTACAAAAGTAGAAATATTTTCCTAGCAAAATAGTATCTAACAATAGAATCCCTAGCGTCTCATGACGTCCTCCGGTGGGGTAGCAGGATCTTCCTCCTCCGAACTCGGCGGCAGTAGCTCGTCAAAGATAGTGTTCAAGTCTTGCCCGTGGGCATCGATGTATTCCTTTAGTATTAAGTTTTGTGTAGTGAGGGTTTGGACTTGGCGCTCGAGTTGGTTTATGCGGTGATGATCCGCCTCTCTCAAGTTGCCCATGTGATGTAAATTGGCCTCCAATTGAGCCATACAGTACTTCATTTGCTCTATGGTTTGGTGGGAATCAAGATGAACGCTCATCATCCTGACCATCAACTGCATCATGTCTTGACTAGTCATCTAGCGAAAGCAAGAGATCTAAGTTAATATTCGCCAAGATTCTAAGTTCAATTCGCCAAGATTCTAGGTTCAATTCGCCAAGATTCTAAATTCTCTACATAAAAGAGATGCAATATGCAAATGTGAATGATGATTCCCCCCCCCCCCCCAAAATAATTTATGCACTATATATATATGTAACACCCCGGATTTGATAACCCAGGCCGAGGTGTCACCGCCGCACCTCCCTAGCAAGACACGGTTTCTCCGAGCTTGCTAAAGAGATGCAAGGCTATAGGTGTTGGAAAAAGTTTTAAAAGCAAGACCGGAATTACTTAAAAATAATAGTGTATCGTCATCCATACATGAATAAGAATAATATGTTGCAGCGGAAATTTAAATATGGGCCGACAAGGCAAAAACTCGGGTCAACAAGCCCGCATGCAAGTCATGTAAATAAATAGCTAAATGTCCAAAGTGATCCCCCCGATGCATGATCATGCTCCGTACTCTGTAATGGAAAAAAAATGAACAACGGGCTTTATCAGTATATAAAATACTGAGTAAGTTAATTCCTAACGTAACGATAAAGGGGTTTTAAAAAAGATTATTTAATTAATTTAAAACTTATACTTTTACTCAGGCTTAAATTGAAATATTAAAAATTCGTAATCTTACTTGCAGCGGAAAACATGATTTATTTAATCAAGACGAAAACACAAAAATTAAAGGACTTAATTTAAAAGCGTAATTTAAAAGCATAATTTACTAATATTATTTAAATGCATAATTTAAAAACATGGTAAATAGGATTTAAGCATAATTAAACGCTCACACAAGTCTTTTATATTTTTATCCTGTAAACTAAGAAGAGAACACCACACAAGGGAGATTACTAACGAGGCAATTTCAATAGTCGTAACCAGATAGCCGGTGAACCGGCGGCCGCAGCCCTATCAGTATTGACTGCCGTTTTGGCGAGCCATGTATATCTACCGTCAATTTGACAGGCGTGTATATCAACTGTCATTTGACAGGCCTTTCAAGCGGTTTCACTGCCACTCGGGCAGGCCGTGTATTTCCCACTGCCGATTTGGCAGGCCATGTGCACAACTGCCGTTTTGGCATAGTAAGGAGATCACTAAAGAGGCAATCTCAACATAGGACCACTAACGAGGCAGTCCAAACAATGGGAGACCACTAACGAGGCAGTCTCAAAGATAATGATAGCATGAAGATCGGCTCAGCCTAGTGAACGAGATTTTTCGAAAGTTCGTATTTCAATGTTATCAAATGATCGATATCGCGTTTTCATAGTTCGAGTTTTCTCAAGTTCGAAAAATCCTATTCGAGGCAGTTTACGCCTTTCTTAATTAAAAATTCGTCTTTTCACCAAAAATTCTGAAATTTTTATAGTAGTTCGAAAGCACACACACGAACAACTTTCATGTTTTAAGTTTTTGGAAATAGGGTTCCGAAGTGAGTCGAAATTCGAGTTCATTGCAAAGAATGATTTCTGTCTTAAAAACTGGTTTCGTCACAGGTTCGTGCAACACCGATTAAAAATTCATTTCAAAACCAATTGATGCGAAATTTTTACAGTAACTACAAAACACGTTAAGGAACAACTTTCATGTTTTAAGAATTTTGAAATAATGAATTCTTGGTACTCAAAAATCGACCACAACCCACTGTATACTCGCGGGCTCCGAATAGGTTTTAAAACAGTTCTGAAAATTTGACCGATTGACATATCAAATGACACCAAAATCCGTGAAATTTTATATGCATAATCTACACACAATTATCTACAACTTTTGTTTAGGAATGCAAAGTTGAATCATTCGAAAAATGGGTGAAAAACATGCATCAAGTCGGGTAATAAAAACTGTCAGGATTCCAGATTTGGCGATTCAACTTTTGATGACTTTTTGGCATATCAAACGTGGTTCAAAAATTATGAAATTTTTCAGGGATAAACTAGACACCATCATCCACAACTTTTATGTTTTCACCCAAGATTAGTTTTGAACATAAAGGATCGAAAAATGCACAACAAGTTCGACTATGTAATCTGTCCAGTTTACCGTTAAATCATAGTCCGCTTCCGAGGGTTTTCGAGTATGCAAACTTTAACGAAAATGCATGAAATTTTACGGACGAGATGTTTAGACAGTTAGCTACAACTTTTGTTTTTACATAAAAGTTTAGTTTTGAAGGATTCAATTAGAAAAACGCCAAGGAACTCGAACACGAAAATCTGTCAGTTTTCTTCGGTTTTGAAAACAACTCAGAAAATACCAGACGCGTTTTCGGGGGTCAAATGTTGATGAAAACTCTTAAAATTTTGACACAATCTAGATTATGGTCTTAAAAACAAAGTTCATGTTTTGGCCAATCCGTTTTAAACACTCGAAAGGGTCGAACTCATGAGGTTTCCGAAACTGCGCGGATTGGGGTTTTTAAGTTCCGATTTTTACGTTTTTGTTTAGATCCATTGATTTGTTCGATTTTAGTCACCCAAAATTGAAACGCAAGGAACCAACTTACCGTATTAGAGTTTAAGATCATCACAGGGCTCTCTCGGGTTGTCTAGGGTCGCGACGAGCGGGTATCTTTCACCGATCTCCTTCTTCTTCGCCCCCGAAGTGAACTCGTAAGAAAGTTTCGATGTTAGATTTGAAATTGCTGCATTATGGACGAATATTAGAGCTGTAATATACCTTACCAATGATCTAAGGACTGTGATCCTTAATCTATACGTCTCTACGGTCGTCTTTGGTTGCCGGAAACTCGTCGGAAGGTCGCCGGAGAGTCGTCGGGTAGGTGTTTGGCTTTGGGAGAGTTTAGGGAGAATGTGGGAGGTAATAAGGGGTTTCTTGGGGTAACTTAGGATTGTGTAGCTGATATTAGGGTGTTAAGATCACCCAATCTCGACCAAAGTCTGCTCCCCCCCGAATTAGGCCAAGTTTCCTTCGTCGGGTCTTGAAATATGGTAAGAAAATCGCCTTGATCGCGCACGGAGGCACTGCTGCTGCTCTGGCGCGGTGGTGGCACGGTCTATGGCTTATGACCGAGCGGAGACCGCGCGGATCCGGCCTGGGCTGCGGCCTGGGCCGGGTCGTGCGATCCGTCGGGCCTTTTCTCCTCTCTTTCGGACTTCTGTGCTTCTACGTTTTCGGGCTCGACTTTTTGGATCGTTCTCGGATTATAAATTATATCTTAAATCTATTTTGACTTAACTTGATTTCGTGTTTGAAATCTTAAATCCGTCGGTTTCGGATTGGTCGGCTTCTAATTCGTCGTCTTTTGGCTCCCGTGCAATAATTTATCTAATTAAATTATTTCCGACTTCACGGGTTTTTGGAATTAAAATTCTTTTCTTTCTTGAATTTAATTCCGATTCTTCATGGAATTTCTTCGGGCTTCCTTTCACTCTTTTATTCCATGTTGAATTTTTGAATCTATCGGCGTTTCATTTCCGAGCAATAATTTATTGTAATAAATTATTTTATTCTCGGAAATAAATTTTTATTTTGCTGTAAAAATCTCGGGTATTACAGTCTACCCCCCTTAAGAACCAACTTCGTCCTCGAAGTTGCGCCCTCACTTTAACTTTTGGCTCAATTTAATGTTGAGGTATTTCCATCTACTTCCTGTAAGGATAAACGTCTTCCACCAGAAATTACTTCCATTCCTTTGAACGTGAATTAAATTTTTCGGGTGTTACATCCTTTCCCCCTTAGGAATCAACTTCGTCCTCGAAGTTGGGCGTTAGCTCCTCGCGAGCTCGGACATTGTTTGGTTGCGTGATTGTATTAATGTGTGTTGTTGTTTGTTGTTATTTGACTGAACCTAGAATTGAAATTTCCAAGTTGCCTACGTACCCTGTGAAGGGATCAAGTCATGACGTAGTTCAAATCTGAATTTGTTTATTTTTCATTGGATACAATTCGTCGAATCGAACTCAAAATAAACACAGTTATCGATGCTTGGAAACTTCTTACGGTTGCTTGGGCCGAGTGGTCACGTCCTCTCTCCTGTTTATGTTTTCTATTCGCGTCCGGCAGTCACGCAGCCGATGACCTTGTCGACCGCACCGAAGGCATGATCCAGGCTGAGGGCATCCTCTCGCATAGTGTGGTTTACCACACTTCGGACATGGTGGCGCATAGTCACCATGGTTGAAGACTATCCCCTTGTTTCGTCCATTTTCGTTTTGATGTGGTCGGTTCGAGTTTCTACGGAAATGATCCTCATTCCTCTTGTATCGTCCTTGTGGTTCTTGGTTAATCCCATCTACCGGTTTCCGTTTCAGTCCTTGAACTCGTGCAACCGCTACTGCACGGTCATACACAGCTTGTAGGTTAGGGTAGTGCTCACCCGTGATCACCTCTCTAACAGATAGGTTCAGTCCTGTCTCGAACTTCTGTGCCTTCTGTAACACCCCGGATTTGGTAACCCAGGCCGGGGTGTCACCGCCGCATCACCCTGGCAAGACACGGATTCCCGAGCTCGCTAAGGAGGTGCAAGGCTTATGGGTATGCAAAGTTTTAAAACATTCAACAATGAATCCGGAATCCAATAATACTTTAATCAAGTACGGTAGTAAAAATCATCATGCATGGATAAGGTAAATGCAGCGGAAATGTAATCACGGCCAACACGGCCAAAACCTCGGGTTAAACAGACCCGGTAAACAGTAATACGATGCAGAAAGCGAAAATGTTCATAAATAATTCCCCCCAAGTGTATGCGTATGCGTCACTCGACATACTCTGTAGAAGAAAAATGACAACGGTTGTCAGTATAAAAATATATTGAGTAAGTTAATCCCTAACTAACAAATAAAAGGGGTTACATGTGTTTAAACTAAAGATTTCGCTTACCACACGTAATGTTAAAATACATAGTTTATTTGCAGCGGAAAACATGATTAAAGGACTAAATTTTAAAAGCGTAATTTAAGCATAATTTAAGAGGCATGATTTAAATACATAATTAAAGACATGGTAAATACGATTTAAGCATAAAGAAACACTCACACAAGTCTTTTACATTTATCCCGTAGACTAAGAAGAGGACACCATACCGGGAGATCACTAACGAGGCAATCTCAACATAGGACCACTAACGAGGCAGTCCAAACAATGTGAGACCACTAACGAGGCAGTCTCAAAGATAGTAGGACCACTAACGAGGCGATCCAAAAAGATAGTAGGACCACTAACGAGGCGATCCAAAAATACAGCGCGCGAGATCACTAACGAGGCAATCTCAGATAGTAAGGAGACCACTAACGAGGCAGTCTCAAAGATAATGATAGTATGAAGATCGGCTCAGCCTAGTGAACGGGATTTTTCGAAAGTTCGTATTTCAAAGTTATCAAATGATCGATATCGCGTTTTCATAGTTCGAGTTTTCTCAAGTTCGAAAAATCCTATTCGAGGTAGTTTACGCCTTTCTTAATTAAAAATTCGTCTTTTCACCAAAAATTCTGAAATTTTTACAGTAATTCAAAAACACACACACGAACAACTTTCATGTTTTAAGTTTTTGAAAATAAGGTTCCGAAGTGAGTCGAAATTCGAGTTCATTGCAAGGAATAATTTCTGTCTTAAAAACTGTTTTCGTCACAGGTTCGTGCAACGCCGATTAAAATTCATTTCAAAACCAATCGATGCGAAATTTTTTTACAGTAACTACAAAACACGTTAAGGAACAACTTTTATATTTTAAGAATTTGGAAATAATGAATTCTTGGTACTCAAAAATCGACCACAACTCACTGCATACTCGCGGGTTCCGAATAGGGTTTAAAACAGTTCTGAAAATTCGACCGATTGACATATCAAATGAACACCAAAATCCGTGAAATTTTACATGCATAATCTAGACTCAATTATCTACAACTTTTGTTTAGGAATGCAAAGTTAAATCATTCGAAAAAGGGGTGAAAAACACGCATCAAGTTGAATATAGAAATCTGTCACAGTTTTAAAACGTTCGGGTCGACACAGAAAGTTTACGGCGTGATTTGGGATAGCAAAACTTGATGCGTGTTAGGAACAACTTTTATGTTGAAAAGTTTTCGGTTTGAATTCCCGAAGGTCGAGTTTTAGGCGAGTCTTTGAAATTGGACGAAAATAGGGTTTTTGAAAACCGATTTTTGTTACAAGCCTATATCTCGAGATTTAAACAACAAACAACCACGAAAATTTGTGAGTAAGGTTTTAACTTACTTAGAATGAGGATAGGGTCACTGGATTGGGTTTCCGGGTGTCCTAGGGTCACGACGAACGGCCAACTTCTCCGATTGCTTTTTGTTCGTTTTCCGACGGGAAATCGTAGTAAGGAAAAAGGGTTAGAATATGAGTTTCTGAGATATATGGACGAATTAAAACTTTGTACACTAACTTACCAAGAGTCTAGAGGGTAGGGCTTGGTTCCTTTCGCCTTGGTGTCGCCGGAATACTTGCCGGAAAGTGAGTTCGGAGAGGTTTCGACTTGGAGAGGAATATTGGAGGTGGCTAGGGTTTGTTTGCTGGAAATTACGGGGGAGGGGCGGCCACACAGCCTCTATAACCTTCCCCCATTGCCTTGATCCGTTTCCCCTTGATAGGGGACGGATTTTTGGCAAGAAAATCACCATGGAAGGAAAGTTTACACCTCCTGCACCTCTGGCGCGCTGGTGACGCGCACATAGGCCTTTGTCCGCGCGGAGCACGCGTGGTCTGCCCTGGAGTCGCGACTCCTCCGTCCGCGCGGTGGCCGCGCGGCGGCGCGCGGAGAGCGCGGGCCGGCCGGACCGGCCGGTTCGGCGGTCCGCGTGTTCCGTCGGGTCTTTCCTTGCTTCCCCCTATCGGTTTTCTACGTGTTAGCTCGATTCCTTGGGTCGTCTCCGGTTCGAAATCTTTTCCTTAAACTTTTTACGAGTCCGGCTTATCGCTCGCAACCTTTCCGTGTCCTAATTAGCCTAGTCTAAATTGGTTCCAACTCCTCCTATCGTCCTTGTGATCTATTTCGTGATTTATTTTGTGATTTATTTCGTGACTGAACTTAGAAATTAGTTCCAAGCTGCCTACGTACCCTGTGAAGGGATCAAGTCATGACGTAGTTCCAAAGTTTTTCCTCGGGTGTTACATCCTCCCCCCCCTTAAGAATACAGTTATGTCCCCATAACTGTGATCGGGTCATCTTGGAAGAGGGTAGGGTAACGTTGCCTCATGTCGGCTTCTAATTCCCAGGTTGCCGTTTCTGTCTTGTGGTTGGACCACAGGACCTTGACCATCTTTACAGATTTATTCCTTGTCACCCTTTCCTTGTAGTCGAGTATTTGCACCGGGGTTTCTTCATAGGTCAAGTCATCGTCCAATTCGATTACGTCCGGTTGGAGTACATGCGACGTGTCGGGCACATACTTCTTCAGTTGGGGGTCGTGGAGCTCGTTATGGATACGAGCAAACTGTGGTGGGGACGTTAGTTAATAAGCAGTTTTCTATTCCCTACGGAATTTCTTATGGTCCCTATGTATTTACGTCCCGAGGGTTTCCTGTAGTCCTGCGAAAGGAGGACGTGAGGCAATTCTGCTGTCCTTGCCCGGAATAATGCCAGGTGATGCTCCATGTCGTCGTATTTCACTGTCAATGTATGCCCGGGTTCAGTGAGGAGCGTATAGCAAAAGAGATTGAGCAGAACAGGAAAAATAAAACTCCCTCCGGGTCCCGCGCGGTAATGAGCCCCAGCGCGCGGAGAGCGCGCGGCTCCCTCTGTTCGAGAAAATAGGGCTCGCGCTCCGCGCGAGCCACTTCCCCCATTTTCCATTCAAGAACACACCCCCAATTCTCTCTAAATCCGGCGAGTTACCTTCCTGTCTGCTTGATTTCGACTTCAATTTCACTCATCGAGGTACGATTCTACTAAACCCACTTACTAGTTTCAACTTTTATGTTTTGTATGACTTGATTTGTGAGGAGATTTAGGAAATTAGGGTTTGTGTACAAAAATTGGGGGTTTTTGACTTTTAGGCTTGATTTGTGCAAATTAGCAAGTGTACGTGGCAATTGTTGTTACTCTTGTTGCCTTGTCTATGTTTATGTTATAATGTGTTTATGTTTTTGGCAAATTCTTGTTGAATTCGAATCCTTAGAAAGGCTATGAAGTTTTTGATGTTTGGTTGTTATTGGGGTGTGGTTATTAGTTCGTTCCCCTGTTGTTTGGTGCTGTAGGATATGCTGTGTTGTTATTAGAATGGTTGTTTCATTCTGTGGGCAATTTCCGTGTGTTGTTAGTAACTTCGGTTTTGGTTTATTGCGCATATAACGTGTTCGACGAAATGCCCCAAAGGGTTTGGGCACTAGTTTGAGCATATCCTTTGTCTAGATTACCTCCTTGTTGGTCTTAGCAAGCGGTAGGGTTTGTTGTTCTTACGGTATATTCGCGTTGGAAGTGTATATTAATGCCCTTTTTCGTATTTTCGCTTGACTTCTGTGTGGGACTTAGCCTTATAATCGGTATTTGGTAACTTGCAGGATGTTGCTCTTTTTGTGGGTCGTTTTGGCGTCTCTCATGTGTCCTCCGAGGACTAGGAGACGAGTTGCTGATGAGGCTGGCCCCAGTCATGCCGCTCCGGCGATGCCTGATTTCGACGAGAGCGAGTCAGAGGAGAACGAGGAGCAGCGGGGCCCGCGACTCAGGGGTCTCCCGGACGAGGTGCGTCCTCACTGGCACGACAGGTTCCGGTTTAGGACGAGGGCCGCCCAGGACTTTTATTTCGACGAGCTTCGTCGAAACAGGGCCTACGTCCCTGAGAGAGGCATATATCCCCTTCATATGGGCGATGACAGGGTCAGTGCAGTCTTGGAGTATCTGCAGTGGACCGGACTGGCACGTCACCCCGAGGGCGTCGCCTCCGGTTATTTGGCTATGGAGGTTATTGCCAACATTGGCGGTCTCGGGGAGGGTGACGATCTATCCCGGGTATGGGTCCGTGGTCGCTATCTCGACTTCAGTGCTCGGGCGATCAATGTCTATTTTGGCTTGCCCGACGATGGCGTATTCCGGCCACAGCCTGAGGGACGTGTTCTTGCTCCTGCGTGGAACACCTTATGCACCATAGTGCCTCCTCAGCTCGAGCACAGTCATGAGCTTCGTTTGACAACGATGGACTCCCCTTGGCGAGAGCTTGCTCAGCTGTGGTTAGGGCGCGTCCGACCGATCACTCGGAGCCACATTGTCCTGGATCACGTCTACGAGACCATTTGCTTCATCGTGCGAGACGGTAGGGTGAATGTAGGAGCTTGCATCGAGGACAACTTGCGGGGTATGCGGAGAGGACGAGGGAGTAGAGTGATTACCCACGTTCACCTCATCTGTGGGTTGTGCGCGGCGCAGGGGATTCGCACTACACCGGAGACAGACCCGTACGACCTAGCACCGGGCCGTTGCTACCGTATCCCGACTTATGCTGACCGGCGTAGCGCCTTACGTCGTGGGGCTCCCCGTGCTGTACTTCGCCCGTAGCCTGATGACGGCGGCCTGATCCTTGTTGTACCACCGGAGCAGCCACCCCCTCCTCCAGTAGTTCCACCTCCTGTTGTGGCACCTCAGGGGCAGGAGATGACTCAGATGCTGCAGATGATGCAGGAGATGCGGGTCAGTATGGAAGCCGGGTTTGCAGCTGGGCAGGCTCGTTATGACGCCCTCGACGCTAGGTTGGACTTCTATCAGACCCGTATGGACTCGTTTGCTACAAGGCAGGCTCAGCAGCAGGCCACCATGTCCGACATGTACGCCTATGTGCGGCAGATGGACGACTACATGCGCCGGCAGTTCCCGCCTCCCGATCAGTGATGTCCCCTTTTGTTTCGTGTTTTTGTTCAGGTTTGGCATTAGACGTACTTTGTTTCGTTTCCTCCTTATGAGGTCGTTGCTGTTGTCTGGAATTTGTGTCTTATATTTTCGTCATGTTATTGCTTAGTTAGGTGTTTGACATGTGTTAGTGGTTTACTGTTGTTTTAGAAGTATGGTTGAACTGTCCCACTTTAGTTATGATTTATGGTACTACGGCTTCATCGTTACCTCTTCACTGCATTTTCATGAGTGGAGGCTGCCCACTCGTTATTGCGCATTTACGTGGTTGAGTTTCTCCCGGGTACGTGGATATGATACGCGAATAAGTATAAAGGATAATTGAAATAACTGCTGGGAATTCCTTTTATTGCTCCAAAAGAAACCTTTTGGGTTATACGCAGTAGGATGAACGTAGTAGTGCTGACAATAGTCAAAGAAGGTACAAGTAGTAATGCATCGATAACTATATCCCTAATCTAGAGGGGGCAGGTAGGGGCATCCTCGATGGGGTCGTCCTCATCGCTGGATACGTCAATGGGGACAGCGACGTCGGGGCCAGGGCCCAGGTTCTGGAGGATTGCCTCACCAACGTCTTGGGTTAGGTTGGTCAGGTCCCAGCCCAGGTTCTCCACTTGCTCTTCCAAGCCATCACTCTGGTCCTGGAGCTGGGCCACTTGGGCCTGAAGCTGCGCAACTTGCTCCTGCAGCTGGGTTATGTGGTGATGGTCTGCCTCCCTAAGATGACCCAGATGGGCCACGTTACCCTCCAACTGTAATACCCCAGATTTTTATCAACGTCCAAAGGAATAAAATTTATTCCGATCAATGTCGAAATATCTCCGAGAAGAAGAAAATAATTTATCACAATAAATTATTGCTCAGAAATAAAACGCCGATAGATTCAAATTCAAAATGGAATAAAAGAGGGAAAGGAAGCCCGAAGACATTCCATGAATTGAGTCAAGATAATTGGAATTAAATTCAAGAAGGAAAAGAATTTTAATTCCAAAAACCCGTGAAGTCGGAAGAAATTTAATGATACAATCGCAATCAATCAATCGATCAATAAGTCGCGCAACTTCGGGGACGAAGTTGATTCTTAAGGAGGGTAGATTGTAATACCCGAGAAATCGCCATCGAAAAATTTAAATCCAAAAATAAAGAATTGGATTTAAATTATTAAAACCGAAATAATTCCGAGAGAGCGGAATTTATTATTTATCGGAAGATAGCAACTCGAAACGAGTTTACCGAATTGTCCCAACGATCACGGATAATTCCCACATTATGATTTTTTATTTTTGAAAGATAAGAAATATTAAAATTTAAAAAAAAAAAATATTACTGTAGCACGTGGCTACTGTAGCACGTGGCTACTGTAGCAGTAGGCTACTGTAGCAGCCGCCTAATTGTCGGCCTAGGCCTCCAAATCCGGGATTCTTTGTCCCTTTAATGACCAAAACCCACCCCTAACACCCCATTTTCAGCCTCCACACCCATAATTCATCCCAAAAACTCTCCCAAACTCTCCCAAAGCCAAAACACCCTTCCGACGAATTTCCGGCGACTTTCCGGCGACTTTCCGGCAACCAAATCCGACCGAGGAAGTGTGTAGATCAATGATTGCAAGCTTTGGATTGTTGGTAAGATGTAAATCAAGTTTCCTTATTGTTTTAAGATCACAACCATCATCCTAACTTACGAATCTTCATATTCAAACACAAATCGGAGCCAAGGGAAGAATAAATCGGGTGGAAGAGATTCGTTCGTGACATCCCGTGACCTCCTAGACATCATCCCCACTGTAAGTTAACCTTACTATGGTTTTGGGTGACTTAAAATGCAACCAAACATAGAGATTTAGAAACTCTAAAATCTGTCAACAAGAGAAACCCTCGGCGCAGCGTTTTCGTATGAATTTTTCGAACCCCTAAAACTGCTCAAACGGGAAAACCCAAAACATAAAAAGTGTTCCTAAGACATTAATCTAGCTACTGTAAAAATTTCATAATTTTTCATATTGTTTTGAAACCTGATCCGACCCAAAACCGAACAGCATCAAATCTGGATCTTAGAATCCTTGACAGAATTTTCGTTCGAACTTGACGGTGATTTTTACCTTAGATCTAGACCGATCTAGGATTGGAGTTGAACATAAGAATTGTAGATCTATGAGTTTGGAATATTACTGTAAGTTTTTAGAATTTTTCGTTGAGATTTGAGCCTTCGAATCTGAGTCGATCCGATCTGCGTTAGCACCGAAGTCAGGAACCTTGACAGATTACCTTACCAAACTTGATGAGCATATTCCTATCATTTCTAGTCCGAACTAATCTTTGAGTTCTAAACAAACGCTGTATATAATCATGTCTAGTATGAGCATATAAAATTTCAGAATTTTTGGAGTTCATTTGATATGTTAAAAAGTCGAATCTTTTAACGTTGTCGAATCTGAATCCTGACAGCTTTTTGTTTGTGTAGAAAACTTGATTTTTGACATGCTTCCCATCATTTTTCCGGAAAACATAAAACATGAAACTTGTTCATTGGGATGTTTTTGAGTTACTGTGAAAATTTCTGTTCAATCGCCTAAGAAATAGATTTTTAAACTGAAAAGGCGCAAACTGTGACATCGATCGGTTTTAAACTTGAGAGATCTTGAAATCTTGTCGAAACATGAAATTAGCCTTTAAGGTTTAAATGATTGGGAATCCCTTTGAGATAAAATACAATTGAAATATCTTGCTTGCCGAAAGGCAATTGAAATATCTTGCTTGTCGAAAGGCAATTGAAATATCTCGCTTGCCGAAAGGCAATTGAAATATCTCGCTTGCCGAAAGGCAATTGAAATATCTTGCTTGCCGAAAGGCAATTGAAATATCTTGCTTGCCGAAAGGCAATTGAAATATCTTGCTTGCCGAAAGGCAATTGAAATATCTTGCTTGCCGAAAGACAATTGAAATATAATGCTTGCCGAAAGGCAATTGAAATATCTTGCTTGCCGAAAGGCAATTGAAATATCTTGCTTGCCGAAAGGCAATTGAAATATAATGCTTGCCGAATGGAGATTGAAATATAAACTTGAAACATGAGACATGAGAAACTGTGCCAAGACGGCCAATGAAGTACTTGAAATGCGATACGGCTGCGGCCGCCGGATCACCGGCTATACAAAATATTGAGAAATGGTTACGTAACGGGAAAATAAAAGATTTAATATTTTTAAGTATTTATTTAATTATGCCTTGCAAATCATTTTACTATGTACGTTGAATTATGATCACATGGAAAAACTATGTTTTAAATCATGCCATTTATTTATTAGTGGATGATTAACTTAAATTGCGTATTACCTACAAACATCTTTTTATTAAATTTTAATTAAAGGCTTTGAAACCCCTAAATCATGCTATGTGTTAACTTACTCAGCGCGTTTTTGCTGACCCAAACCATTTATCCCTTTTTTTCTTACAGAGTATGAAGATTATGCATCGTCATATGCATACATGGGAATATTTGGGGAAATCTCTATTTTAAATCCCTGCATTTAATTACGACTTGCATGAACGGGACTGTCTAACCCGTGTTTTGGCCATGTCGGCCCTTATACTTTATTTCCGCTGCACAATTTATATTTCTGCTGCAACTTTGATGTATTATTTTTAAATTATTTATGAATGGGCTGTTTGAATGTTTTAAATTCTGAAAAACCATAGCCTTGCATCTCTTTAGTGAGCTCGGAGGAACCGTGTCTTGCTAGGGAGGTGTGGCGGTGGCATCCCGGCCTGGGTTACCAAAACCGGGGTGTTACACCAACTGTCCTACCCGCGTTTTGAAGTAATTGATGTGCTGTTGGCCCTCAAGGTATGCGTTCATTAATTTCACCTTCAAATTGACCATGTTCGCGTTGGGCTCGGCCATCTAAAGTCAACAAGGGAGGTTAGAGTTAGACATTTTTCAGGCAAGGTTAAGATATGCACGAATTTAAATCTATATGCAACATGCAAGTGCAAGTCCCTTCCCCATTAAAATTTAGTTTATCCGTATGTTTAAAATAAATTGCTAAAGGTTGGGCCTCTATAGTGGGCCAAAATTTAATTTTTTCTTTGGCCAAGATTTTGGGCTTATGAAAAAGAGAAATAAACTTTCGGCTAAAAACAATACTAGTAGTCAAAATAAATAATTTTAAAAAATAATACTTGGGTTTTAAAAATAATGGTTTAAAAATAATAGTAATAGCTTTTAAAAATTTTCCGGGCTTTGATACCAACTTGTAACACCCCGGATTTGGTAACCCAGGCCGGGGTGTCACCGCCGCATCACCCTAGCAAGACACGGATTCCCGAGCTCGCTAAGGAGGTGCAAGGCTTATGGGTATGCAAAGTTTTAAAACATTCAACAATGAATCCGGAATCCAATAATACTTTAATCAAGTACGGTAGTAAAAATCATCATGCATGGATAAGGTAAATGCAGCGGAAATGTAATCACGGCCAACACGGCCAAAACCTCGGGTTAAACAGACCCGGTAAACAGTAATACGATGCAGAAAGCGAAAATGTTCATAAATAATTCCCCCCAAGTGTATGCGTATGCGTCACTCGACATACTCTGTAAAAGAAAAATGACAACGGTTGTCAGTATAAAAATATACTGAGTAAGTTAATCCCTAACTAACAAATAAAAGGGGTTACATGTGTTTAAACTAAAGATTTCGCTTACCACACGTAATGTTAAAATACATAGTTTATTTGCAGCGGAAAACATGATTAAAGGACTAAATTTTAAAAGCGTAATTTAAGCATAATTTAAGAGGCATGAATTTTAAATACATAATTAAAGAAATGGTAAATACGATTTAAGCATAAAGAAACACTCACACAAGTCTTTTACATTTATCCCGTAGACTAAGAAGAGGACACCATACCGGGAGATCACTAACGAGGCAATCTCAACATAGGACCACTAACGAGGCAGTCCAAACAATGGGAGACCACTAACGAGGCAGTCTCAAAGATAGTAGGACCACTAACGAGGCGATCAAAAAAGATAGTAGGACCACTAACGAGGCAATCCAAAAATACAGCGCGCGAGATCACTAACGAGGCAATCTCAGATAGTAAGGAGACCACTAACGAGGCAGTCTCAAATATAATGATAGTATGAAGATCGGCTCAGCCTAGTGAACTGGATTTTTCGAAAGTTCGTATTTCAAAGTTATCAAATGATCGATATCGCGTTTTCATAGTTCGAGTTTTCTCAAGTTCGAAAAATCCTATTCGAGGCAGTTTACGCCTTTCTTAATTAAAAATTCGTCTTTTCACCAAAAATTCTGAAATTTTTACAGTAATTAAAAAACACACACACGAACAACTTTCATGTTTTAAGTTTTTGGAAATAAGGTTCCGAAGTGAGTCGAAATTCGAGTTCATTGCAAGGAATAATTTCTGTCTTAAAAACTGTTTTCGTCACAGGTTCGTGCAACGCCGATTAAAAATTCATTTCAAAACCAATCGATGAGAATTTTTTTTACAGTCACTACAAAACACGTTAAGGAAAAACTTTCATGTTTTAGGAATTTGGAAATAATTAATTCTTGGTACTCAAAAATCAACCACAACTCACTGCATACTCGCGGGTTCCGAATAGGGTTTAAAACAGTTATGAAAATTCGACCGATTGACATATCAAATGAACACCAAAATCCGTGAAATGTTACATGCATAATCTAGACTCAATTATCTACAACTTTTGTTTAGGAATGCAAAGTTAAATCATTCGAAAAAGGGGTGAAAAACACACATCAAGTTGAATATAGAAATCTGTCACAGTTTTTAAAACGTTCGGGTCGACACAGAAAGTTTACGGCGTGATTTGGGATAGCAAAACTTAATGTCAACGGCTGAAATTTGGACACAGGATAGATAAAGGTGTTAGGAACACTTTTATGTTGAAAAGTTTTCGGTTTGAATTCCCGAAGGTCGAGTTTTAGGCGAGTCTTTGAAATTGGACGAAAATAGGGTTTTTGAAAACCGATTTTTGTTACAAGCCTATATCTCGAGATTTAAACAACAAACAATCACGAAAATTTGTGAGTAAGGTTTAAACTTACTTAGAATGAGGATAGGGTCGCTGGATTGGGTTTCCGGGTGTCCTAGGGTCACGACGAACGGCCAACTTCTCCGATCGCTTTTTGTTCGTTTTCCGACGGGAAATCGTAGTAAGGAAAAAGGGTTAGAATATGAGTTTCTGAGATATATGGACGAATTAAAACTTTGTACAATAACTTACCAAGAGTCTAGAGGGCAGGGCTTGGTTCCTTTCGCCTTGCCGTCGCCGGAATACTTACCGGAAAGTGAGTTAGGAGAGGTTTCGACTTGGAGAGGAATATTGGAGGTGGCTAGGGTTTGTTTGCTGGAAATTATGGGGGAGGGGCGGCCACACAGCCTCTATAACCTTCCCCCATTGCCTTGATCCATTTCCCCTTGATAGAGGACGGATTTTTGGCAAGAAAATCACCATGGAAGGAAAGTTTACACCTCCTGCACCTCTGGCGCACTGGTGATGCGCACATAGGCCTTTGTCCGCGCGGAGCACGCGTGGTCTGCCCTGGAGTCGCGACTCCTCCGTCCGCACGGTGGCCGCGCGGCGGCGCGCGGAGAGCGCGGGC
Source organism: Hygrophila difformis (assembly GCA_030278955.1). NCBI lineage: Eukaryota > Viridiplantae > Streptophyta > Magnoliopsida > Lamiales > Acanthaceae > Hygrophila > Hygrophila difformis. The sequence continues at coordinate 30,318,977 of JAOANR010000004.1, read as the reverse complement.
CGGCCGGACCGGCCGGTTCGGCGGTCCGCGTGTTCCGTCGGGTCTTTCCTTGCTTCCCCCTATCGGTTTTCTACGTGTTAGCTCGATTCCTTGGGTCGTCTCCGGTTCGGAATCTTTTCCTTAAACTTGTTACGAGTCCGGCTTATCGCTCGCAACATTTCCGTGTCCTAATTAGCCTAGTCTAAATTGGTTCCAACTCCTCCTATCGTCCTTGTGATCTATTTCGTGATTTATTTTGTGATTTATTTCGTGACTGAACTTAGAAATTAGTTCCAAGCTGCCTACGTACCCTGTGAAGGGATCAAGTCATGACGTAGTTCAAAAGTTTTTCCTCGGGTGTTACACCTTCTCTACATCAGTTGGCACCAGTCTCGGCGCGAACCGCACCAACTCCTTGAAACGGTTATAGTATTCTTGGACCATTTTTCCTCCTTGCCTCAGTGTCAGAAATTCCTCGTACATGGCAGCCTTCGTGCTCATTGGATAAAAATGATCCCTAAGCAGATCCGTGAATTTTGACCATGTGTAGGGCTCTTCGTACTCCGCCAGTTTCCCTTGGGTGGCTTGCCACCAATTGTCCGCCTCGCCTCCTAAGTAGTATGAGGCTACGTGAACCTTTTCCCCGTCGGGGCATCTTACGGCGTTCAACAGCTTATCGAACGTCCGTATCCATTCTTCTAGCCGAGCCGGGTCCTCCTCGCCGGCGTAGTGAGGTGGTTGGTAAGGGTTTACCAAGGCTAAATAGTTGACTCGGGTTACCGGTGGTGGTATACCCGCTTGTGCCCGTTGCACTTCAGCATTTCCTAATATCTTGCTTGCCGAAAGGCAATTGAAATATCTTGCTTGCCGAAAGGCAATTGAAATATCTTGCTTGCCGAAAGGCAATTGAAATATCTCGCTTGCCGAAAGACAATTGAAATATCTTGCTTGCCGAAAGGCAATTGAAATATCTTGCTTGCCGAAAGGCAATTGAAATATCTTGCTTGCCGAAAGGCAATTGAAATATCTTGCTTGCCGAAAGGCAATTGAAATATAATGCTTGCCGAAAGGCAATTGAAATATCTTGCTTGCCGAAAGGCAATTGAAATATCTTGCTTGCCGAAAGGCAATTGAAATATAATGCTTGCCGAATGGAGATTGAAATATAAACTTGAAACATGAGACATGAGAAACTGTGCCAAGACGGCCAATGAAGTACTTGAAATGCGATACGGCTGCGGCCGCCGGATCACCGGCTATACAAAATATTGAGAAATGGTTACGTAACGGGAAAATAAAAGATTTAATATTTTTAAGTATTTATTTAATTATGCCTTGCAAATCATTTTACTATGTACGTTGAATTATGATCACATGGAAAAACTATGTTTTAAATCATGCCATTTATTTATTAGTGGATGATTAACTTAAATTGCGTATTACCTACAAACATCTTTTTATTAAATTTTAATTAAAGGCTTTGAAACCCCTAAATCATGCTATGTGTTAACTTACTCAGCGCGTTTTTGCTGACCCAAACCATTTATCCCTTTTTTTCTTACAGAGTATGAAGATTATGCATCGTCATATGCATACATGGGAATATTTGGGGAAATCTCTATTTTAAATCCCTGCATTTAATTACGACTTGCATGAACGGGACTGTCTAACCCGTGTTTTGGCCATGTCGGCCCTTATACTTTATTTCCGCTGCACAATTTATATTTCCGCTGCAACTTTGATGTATTATTTTTAAATTATTTATGAATTGGCTGTTTGAATGTTTTAAATTCTGAAAAACCATAGCCTTGCATCTCTTTAGTGAGCTCGGAGAAACCGTGTCTTGCTAGGGAGGTGTGGCGGTGGCATCCCGGCCTGGGTTACCAAAACCGGGGTGTTACAGGTTGGTATCAGAGCCCGGAATATTTTAAAGCTATTATTTTAAAGAAAATATCTGATACCAAGGTTGGTATCAGAGACCGGAATATTTTTAAACTATTATTTTTAAGTATTATTATTTTTAAAGTTATTATTTCTAAACTAGTAATATATTTTAAAGAGCACAATTATTATTTTGAAGTTAAAGCCCAAATAATTTATTTCTTTCGGCCCAATATAGTGGCCCAAACCTTTTATCCTTATTTTAATCTATCCAGGAATAAATTTATTTTAAAACCCATGGATAAATAAATGCATGCATAAAATTTTTTTTATTGGGGGGATCACATATGCATATGCATACATAAATATCTGTACTAACATTTTTTGTGAATCGTATATGATACATAACCTTCTCACTCTAGTGTTCGACATGACCTTGAGTCTTGGCTTAGAAGCGCTAACTTAAGACTAACGTTGCCTTAGTCCTAGATCTTGATTCACTTAGGAACTCATCTTCGCGTGCTTAATAACAGAAATGGCACCTAGAAGAAAACTGAGGAAGGATCATATGCGATGATACCCGAACCTGGTTGTGAATAATACATAGGCAGTTATGGGGACATAACTGTAATCTTAAGGGGGGGGAGGATGTAATACCCCGTAAGAATGCATAAGCATATATTTTTGAAACCCGAATAGTTTGTATCCCAAATAAACAAAAGGACCCTAACTCTTAGCGCGAGAAAAGCCGAAACACAACTTCGAGGGCGAAGTTGATTCTTAAGGGGGGTAGACTGTAATACCCCAGATTTTTATCAACGTCCAAAGGAATAAAATTTATTCCGATCAATGTCGAAATATCTCCGAGAAGAAGAAAATAATTTATCACAATAAATTATTGCTCGGAAATAAAACGCCGATAGATTCAAATTCAAAATGGAATAAAAGAGGGAAAGGAAGCCCGAAGACATTCCATGAATTGAGTCAAGATAATTGGAATTAAATTCAAGAAGGAAAAGAATTTTAATTCCAAAAACCCGTGAAGTCGGAAGAAATTTAATGATACAATCGCAATCAATCAATCGATCAATAAGTCGCGCAACTTCGGGGACGAAGTTGATTCTTAAGGAGGGTAGATTGTAATACCCGAGAAATCGCCATCGAAAAATTTAAATCCAAAAATAAAGAATTGGATTTAAATTATTAAAACCGAAATAATTCCGAGAGAGCGGAATTTATTATTTATCGGAAGATAGCAACTCGAAACGAGTTTACCGAATTGTCCCAACGATCACGGATAATTCCCACATTATGATTTTTTATTTTTGAAAGATAAGAAATATTAAAATTTTAAAAAAAAAAATATTACTGTAGCACGTGGCTACTGTAGCAGTAGGCTACTGTAGCAACCGCCTAATTGTCGGCCTAGGCCTCCAAATCCGGGATTCTTTGTCCCTTTAATGACCAAAACCCACCCCTAACACCCCATTTTCAGCCTCCACACCCATAATTCATCCCAAAAACTCTCCCAAACTCTCCCAAAGCCAAAACACCCTTCCGACGAATTTCCGGCGACTTTCCGGCAACCAAATCCGACCGAGGAAGTGTGTAGATCAATGATTGCAAGCTTTGGATTGTTGGTAAGATGTAAATCAAGTTTCCTTATTGTTTTAAGATCACAACCATCATCCTAACTTACGAATCTTCATATTCAAACACAAATCGGAGCCAAGGGAAGAATAAATCGGGTGGAAGAGATTCGTTCGTGACATCCCGTGGATTCCGGACGACCCCGTGACCTCCTAGACATCATCCCCACTGTAAGTTAACCTTACTATGGTTTTGGGTGACTTAAAATGCAACCAAACATAGAGATTTAGAAACTCTAAAATCTGTCAACAAGAGAAACCCTCGGCGCAGCGTTTTCGTATGAATTTTTCGAACCCCTAAAACTGCTCAAACGGGAAAACCCAAAACATAAAAAGTGTTCCTAAGACATTAATCTAGCTACTGTAAAAATTTCATAATTTTTCATATTGTTTTGAAACCTGATCCGACCCAAAACCGAACAGCATCAAATCTGGATCTTAGAATCCTTGACAGAATTTTCGTTCGAACTTGACGGTGATTTTTACCTTAGATCTAGACCGATCTAGGATTGGAGTTGAACATAAGAATTGTAGATCTATGAGTTTGGAATATTACTGTAAGTTTTTAGAATTTTTCGTTGAGATTTGAGCCTTCGAATCTGAGTCGATCCGATCTGCGTTAGCACCGAAGTCAGGAACCTTGACAGATTACCTTACCAAACTTGATGAGCATATTCCTATCATTTCTAGTCCGAACTAATCTTTGAGTTCTAAACAAACGTTGTATATAATCATGTCTAGTATGAGCATATAAAATTTCAGAATTTTTGGAGTTCATTTGATATGTTAAAAAGTCGAATATTTTAACATTGTCGAATCTGAATCCTGACAGCTTTTTGTTTGTGTAGAAAACTTGATTTTTGACATGCTTCCCATCATTTTTCCGGAAAACTTAAAACATGAAACTTGTTCATTGGGATGTTTTTTAGTTACTGTGAAAATTTCAGTTCAATCGCCTAAGAAATAGATTTTTAAACTGAAAAGGCGCAAACTGTGACATCGATCGGTTTTAAACTTGAGAGATCTTGAAATCTTGTCGAAACATGAAATTAGCCTTTAAGGTTTAAATGATTGGGAATCCCTTTGAGATAAAATACAATTGAAATATCTTGCTTGCCGAAAGGCAATTGAAATATCTTGCTTGCCGAAAGGCAATTGAAATATCTTGCTTGCCGAAAGGCAATTAAAATATCTCGCTTGCCGAAAGGCAATTGAAATATCTTGCTTGCCGAAAGGCAATTGAAATATAATGCTTGCCGAAAGGCAATTGAAATATCTTGCTTGCCGAAAGGCAATTGAAATATCTTGCTTGCCGAAAGGCAATTGAAATATCTTGCTTGCCGAAAGGCAATTGAAATATAATGCTTGCCGAATGGAGATTGAAATATAAACTTGAAACATGAGACATGAGAAACTGTGCCAAGACGGCCAATGAAGTACTTGAAATGCGATACGGCTGCGGCCGCCGGATCACCGGCTATACAAAATATTGAGAAATGGTTACGTAACGGGAAAATAAAAGATTTAATATTTTTAAGTATTTATTTAATTATGCCTTGCAAATCATTTTACTATGTACGTTGAATTATGATCACATGGAAAAACTATGTTTTAAATCATGCCATTTATTTATTAGTGGATGATTAACTTAAATTGCGTATTACCTACAAACATCTTTTTATTAAATTTTAATTAAAGGCTTTGAAACCCCTAAATCATGCTATGTGTTAACTTACTCAGCGCGTTTTTGCTGACCCAAACCATTTATCCCTTTTTTTCTTACAGAGTATGAAGATTATGCATCGTCATATGCATACATGGGAATATTTGGGGAAATCTCTATTTTAAATCCCTGCATTTAATTACGACTTGCATGAACGGGACTGTCTAACCCGTGTTTTGGCCATGTCGGCCCTTATACTTTATTTCCGCTGCACAATTTATATTTCTGCTGCAACTTTGATGTATTATTTTTAAATTATTTATGAATGGGCTGTTTGAATGTTTTAAATTCTGAAAAACCATAGCCTTGCATCTCTTTAGTGAGCTCGGAGGAACCGTGTCTTGCTAGGGAGGTGTGGCGGTGGCATCCCGGCCTGGGTTACCAAAACCGGGGTGTTACACCAACTGTCCTACCCGCGTTTTGAAGTAATTGATGTGCTGTTGGCCCTCAAGGTATGCGTTCATTAATTTCACCTTCAAATTGACCATGTTCGCGTTGGGCTCGGCCATCTAATGTCAACAAGGGAGGTTAGAGTTAGACATTTTTCAGGCAAGGTTAAGATATGCACGAATTTAAATCTATATGCAACATGCAAGTGCAAGTCCCTTCCCCATTAAAATTTAGTTTATCCGTATGTTTAAAATAAATTGCTAAAGGTTGGGCCTCTATAGTGGGCCAAAATTTAATTTTTTCTTTGGCCAAGATTTTGGGCTTATGAAAAAGAGAAATAAACTTTCGGCTAAAAACAATACTAGTAGTCAAAATAAATAATTTTAAAAAATAATACTTGGGTTTTAAAAATAATGGTTTAAAAATAATAGTAATAGCTTTTAAAAATTTTCCGGGCTTTGATACCAACTTGTAACACCCCGGATTTGGTAACCCAGGCCGGGGTGTCACCGCCGCATCACCCTAGCAAGACGGATTCCCGAGCTCGCTATGGAGGTGCAAGGCTTATGGGTATGCAAAGTTTTAAAACATTCAACAATGAATCCGGAATCCAATAATACTTTAATCAAGTACGGTAGTAAAAATCATCATGCATGGATAAGGTAAATGCAGCGGAAATGTAATCACGGCCAACACGGCCAAAACCTCGGGTTAAACAGACCCGGTAAACAGTAATACGATGCAGAAAGCGAAAATGTTCATAAATAATTCCCCCCAAGTGTATGCGTATGCGTCACTCGACATACTCTGTAAAAGAAAAATGACAACGGTTGTCAGTATAAAAATATACTGAGTAAGTTAATCCCTAACTAACAAATAAAAGGGGTTACATGTGTTTAAACTAAAGATTTCGCTTACCACACGTAATGTTAAAATACATAGTTTATTTGCAGCGGAAAACATGATTAAAGGACTAAATTTTAAAAGCGTAATTTAAGCATAATTTAAGAGGCATGAATTTTAAATACATAATTAAAGAAATGGTAAATACGATTTAAGCATAAAGAAACACTCACACAAGTCTTTTACATTTATCCCGTAGACTAAGAAGAGGACACCATACCGGGAGATCACTAACGAGGCAATCTCAACATAGGACCACTAACGAGGCAGTCCAAACAATGGGAGACCACTAACGAGGCAGTCTCAAAGATAGTAGGACCACTAACGAGGCGATCAAAAAAGATAGTAGGACCACTAACGAGGCAATCCAAAAATACAGCGCGCGAGATCACTAACGAGGCAATCTCAGATAGTAAGGAGACCACTAACGAGGCAGTCTCAAATATAATGATAGTATGAAGATCGGCTCAGCCTAGTGAACTGGATTTTTCGAAAGTTCGTATTTCAAAGTTATCAAATGATCGATATCGCGTTTTCATAGTTCGAGTTTTCTCAAGTTCGAAAAATCCTATTCGAGGCAGTTTACGCCTTTCTTAATTAAAAATTCGTCTTTTCACCAAAAATTCTGAAATTTTTACAGTAATTAAAAAACACACACACGAACAACTTTCATGTTTTAAGTTTTTGGAAATAAGGTTCCGAAGTGAGTCGAAATTCGAGTTCATTGCAAGGAATAATTTCTGTCTTAAAAACTGTTTTCGTCACAGGTTCGTGCAACGCCGATTAAAAATTCATTTCAAAACCAATCGATGAGAAATTTTTTTACAGTCACTACAAAACACGTTAAGGAAAAACTTTCATGTTTTAGGAATTTGGAAATAAATAATTCTTGGTACTCAAAAATCAACCACAACTCACTGCATACTCGCGGGTTCCGAATAGGGTTTAAAACAGTTATGAAAATTTGACCGATTGACATATCAAATGAACACCAAAATCCGTGAAATGTTACATGCATAATCTAGACTCAATTATCTACAACTTTTGTTTAGGAATGCAAAGTTAAATCATTCGAAAAAGGGGTGAAAAACACACATCAAGTTGAATATAGAAATCTGTCACAGTTTTTAAAACGTTCGGGTCGACACAGAAAGTTTACGGCGTGATTTGGGATAGCAAAACTTAATGTCAACGGTTGAAATTTGGACACAGGATAGATAAAGGTGTTAGGAACACTTTTATGTTGAAAAGTTTTCGGTTTGAATTCCCGAAGGTCGAGTTTTAGGCGAGTCTTTGAAATTGGACGAAAATAGGGTTTTTGAAAACCGATTTTTGTTACAAGCCTATATCTCGAGATTTAAACAACAAACAACCACGAAAATTTGTGAGTAAGGTTTAAACTTACTTAGAATGAGGATAGGGTCGCTGGATTGGGTTTCCGGGTGTCCTAGGGTCACGACGAACGGCCAACTTCTCCGATCGCTTTTTGTTCTCTTTCCGACGGGAAATCGTAGTAAGGAAAAAGGGTTAGAATATGAGTTTCTGAGATATATGGACGAATTAAAACTTTGTACAATAACTTACCAAGAGTCTAGAGGGCAGGGCTTGGTTCCTTTCGCCTTGCCGTCGCCGGAATACTTACCGGAAAGTGAGTTAGGAGAGGTTTCGACTTGGAGAGGAATATTGGAGGTGGCTAGGGTTTGTTTGCTGGAAATTATGGGGGAGGGGTGGCCACACAGCCTCTATAACCTTCCCCCATTGCCTTGATCCATTTCCCCTTGATAGAGGACGGATTTTTGGCAAGAAAATCACCATGGAAGGAAAGTTTACACCTCCTGCACCTCTGGCGCACTGGTGATGCGCACATAGGCCTTTGTCCGCGCGGAGCACGCGTGGTCTGCCCTGGAGTCGCGACTCCTCCGTCCGCACGGTGGCCGCGCGGCGGCGCGCGGAGAGCGCGGGCCGGCCGGACCGGCCGGTTCGGCGGTCCGCGTGTTCCGTCGGGTCTTTCCTTGCTTCCCCCTATCGGTTTTCTACGTGTTAGCTCGATTCCTTGGGTCGTCTCCGGTTCGGAATCTTTTCCTTAAACTTGTTACGAGTCCGGCTTATCGCTCGCAACATTTCCGTGTCCTAATTAGCCTAGTCTAAATTGGTTCCAACTCCTCCTATCGTCCTTGTGATCTATTTCGTGATTTATTTTGTGATTTATTTCGTGACTGAACTTAGAAATTAGTTCCAAGCTGCCTACGTACCCTGTGAAGAGATCAAGTCATGACGTAGTTCAAAAGTTTTTCCTCGGGTGTTACACCTTCTCTACATCAGTTGGCACCAGTCTCGGCGCGAACCGCACCAACTCCTTGAAACGGTTATAGTATTCTTGGACCATTTTTCCTCCTTGCCTCAGTGTCAGAAATTCCTCGTACATGGCAGCCTTCGTGCTCATTGGATAAAAATGATCCCTAAGCAGATCCGTGAATTTTGACCATGTGTAGGGCTCTTCGTACTCCGCCAGTTTCCCTTGGGTGGCTTGCCACCAATTGTCCGCCTCGCCTCCTAAGTAGTATGAGGCTACGTGAACCTTTTCCCCGTCGGGGCATCTTACGGCGTTCAACAGCTTATCGAACGTCCGTATCCATTCTTCTAGCCGAGCCGGGTCCTCCTCGCCGGCGTAGTGAGGTGGTTGGTAAGGGTTTACCAAGGCTAAATAGTTGACTCGGGTTACCGGTGGTGGTATACCCGCTTGTGCCCGTTGCACTTCAGCATTTCCTAATATTATGAGAACTTCCTCGACAGTCCTTAGACGCTCATCCATTTTGTTGGGAACATGTGGCACTCGCCCTCCTACGTTCTGAGGGATCTCATTATTGTTCGGTGAGTTGGGGAGGTCAGCGTTAGTGTTGTTTGGTATTTCCTTTCTCGACTTTCCCTTAGGTGCCATTCTCTGTTATCAACGCACGTGAAAGTAAGCTTCTAATCTAAGGCACGTTAGCGTTCAAGAAAATCTGTAAGATAGGATTGGCAAGAGGTAATGTATGGAAGAATGCTAAAGTTAGGTGATCAAATTCTAGGATTAGGGCACAATTAGTCTTAAGCAAGCGCTCCTAAATAAAGGTCATGTCGGATTCTAAGATAAGAGTATTATTTAATACTGATAATTCACATAAAAAAAAATTAGCGCAAATATTCATGGATGTATGCAATGCAATGCAATGTTATCCCAACCCCGAAAAATATTTTCATGACTTTAAAAACTTGTTGGAAAAATTTCTATGCATACGTTAATATTTTCCATGTGTTTAAAATAAATTTTGCTCCATGGAAATAAAACTTAAAATTTAAAGATAATAATGATGGTACTTAAAGACTTAAAAATAATATTAATATTTGTTTAAAAATCCTTGGGCCTCTATATTGGCCAAAAATAATAATAATTTAAAAATATTTCCGGGCTCTGATACCACTTTGTAACACCCCGGATTTGATAACCCAGGCCGAGGTGTCACCGCCGCACCTCCCTAGCAAGACACGGTTTCTCCGAGCTTGCTAAAGAGATGCAAGGCTATAGGTAAAGTTTTAAAAGCAAGACCGGAATTACTTAAAAATAATAGTGTATCGTCATCCATACATGAATAAGAATAATATGTTGCAGCGGAAATTTAAATATGGGCCGATAAGGCAAAAACTCGGGTCAACAAGCCCGCATGCAAGTCATGTAAATAAATAGCTAAATGTCCAAAGTGATCCCCCCGATGCATGATCATGCTCCGTACTCTGTAATGGAAAAAAAAATGAACTACGGGTTTTATCAGTATATAAAATACTGAGTAAGTTAATTCCTAACGTAACGATAAAGGGGTTTTAAAAAAGATTATTTAATTAATTTAAAACTTATACTTTTACTCAGGCTTAAATTGAAATATTAAAAATTCGTAATCTCACTTGCAGCGGAAAACATGATTTATTTTATCAAGACGAAAATACAAAAATTAAAGGACTTAATTTAAAAGCGTAATTTAAAAGCATAATTTACTAATATTATTTAAATGCATAATTTAAAAACATGGTAAATAGGATTTAAGCATAATTAAACGCTCACACAAGTCTTTTATATTTTTTTCCCGTAAACTAAGAAGAGGACACCACACAAGGGAGATCACTAATGAGGCAATCTCAATAGTCGTAACCAGATAGCCGGTGAACCGGCGGCCGCAGCCCTATCAGTATTGACTGCCGTTTTGGCGAGCCATGTATATCTACCGTCAATTTGACAGGCGTGTATATCAACTGTCATTTGACAGGCCTTTCAAGCGGTTTCACTGCCACTCGGGCAGGCCGTGTATTTCCCACTGCCGATTTGGCAGGCCATGTGCACAACTGCCGTTTTGGCATAGTAAGGAGATCACTAACGAGGCAATCTCAACATAGGACCACTAACGAGGCAGTCCAAACAATGGGAGACCACTAACGAGGCAGTCTCAAAGATAATGATAGCATGAAGATCGGCTCAGCCTAGTGAACGGGATTTTTCGAAAGTTCGTATTTCAATGTTATCAAATGATCGATATCGCGTTTTCATAGTTCGAGTTTTCTCAAGTTCGAAAAATCCTATTCGAGGCAGTTTACGCCTTTCATAATTAAAAATTCGTCTTTTCACCAAAAATTCTGAAATTTTTACAGTAGTTTGAAAGCACACACACGAACAACTTTCATGTTTTAAGTTTTCGGAAATAGGGTTCCGAAGTGAGTCGAAATTCGAGTTCATTGCAAAGAATGATTTCTGTCTTAAAAACTGGTTTCGTCACAGGTTCGTGCAACACCGATTAAAAATTCATTTCAAAACCAATTGATGCGAAATTTTTATAGTAACTACAAAACACGTTAAGGAAAAACTTTCATGTTTTAAGAATTTGGAAATAATGAATTCTTGGTACTCAAAAATCGACCACAACCCACTGTATACTCGCGGGCTCCGAATAGGTTTTAAAATAGTTCTGAAAATTCGACCGATTGACATATCAAATGAACACCAAAATCCGTGAAATTTTATATGCATAATCTAGACACAATTATATACAACTTTTGTTTAGGAATGCAAAGTTGAATCATTCGAAAAATGGGTGAAAAACATGCATCAAGTCGGGTAATAAAAACTGTCAGGATTCCAGATTTGGCGATTCAACTTTTGACGACTTTTTGGCATATCAAACGTGGTTCAAAAATTATGAAATTTTTCAGGAATAAACTAGACACCATCATCTACAACTTTTATGTTTTCACCCAAGATTAGTTTTGACCATAAAGGATCGAAAAACGCACAACAAGTTCGACTACGTAATCTGTCCAGTTTACCGTTAAATCACAGTCCGCTTCCGAGGATTTTCGAGTATGCAAACGTTAACAAAAATGCATGAAATTTTACGGACGCGATGTTTAGACAGTTAGCTACAACTTTTGTTTTTACATAAAAGTTTAGTTTTGAAGGATTCAATTAGAAAAACGCCAAGGAACTCGAACACGAAAATCTGTCAGTTTTCTTCGGTTTTGAAAACAACTCAGAAAATACCAGACGCGTTTTCGGGGGTCAAATGTTGATGAAAACTCTTGAAATTTTGACACAATCTAGATTATGTCTTAGAAACAAAGTTCATGTTTTGGCCAATCCGTTTTAAACACTCGAAAGGGTCGAACTCATGAGGTTTCCGAAACTGCGCGGATTGGGGTTTTTAAGTTCCGATTTTTACGTTTTTGTTTAGATCCATTGATTTGTTCGATTTTAGTCACCCAAAATTGAAACGCAAGGAACCAACTTACCGTATTAGAGTTTAAGATCATCACAGGGCTCTCTCGGGTTGTCTAGGGTCGCGACGAGCGGGTATCTTTCACCGATCTCCTTCTTCTTCGCCCCCGAAGTGAACTCGTAAGAAAGTTTCGATGTTAGATTTGAAATTGCTGCATTATGGACGAATATTAGAGCTGTAATATACCTTACCAATGATCTAAGGACTGTGATCCTTAATCTATACATCTCTACGGTCATCGTTGGTTGCTGGAAACTCGTCGGAAGGTCGCCGGAGAGTCGTCGGGTAGGTGTTTGGCTTTGGGAGAGTTTAGGGAGAATGTGGGAGGTAATAGAGGGTTTCTTGGGGTAACTTAGGATTGTGTAGCTGATATTAGGGTGTTAAGATCACCCAATCTCGACCAAAGTCTGCTCCCCCCCGAATTAGGCCAAGTTTCCTTCGTCGGGTCTTGAAATATGGTAAGAAAATCGCCTTGATCGCGCACGGAGGCAGCTGCTGCTGCTCTGGCGCGGTCTATGGCTTAAGACCGCGCGGAGACCGCGCGGCTCCGGCCTGGGCTGCGGCCTGGGCCGGGTCGTGCGATCCGTCGGGCCTTTTCTCCTCTATTTCGGACTTCTGTGCTTCTACGTTTTCGGGCTCGACTTTTCGGATCGTTCTCGGATTATAAATTCTATCTTAAATCTATTTGACTTAACTTGATTTCGTGTTTGAAATCTTAAGTCCGTCGGTTTCGGATTGGTCGGCTTCTAATTCGTCATCTTTTGGCTCCCGTGCAATAATTTATCTAATTAAATTATTTCCGACTTCACGGGTTTTTGGAATCAAAATTCTTTTCTTTCTTGAATTTAATTCCGATTCTTCATGGAATTTCTTCGGGCTTCCTTTCCCTCTTTTATTCCATGTTGAATTTTTGAATCTATCGGCGTTTCATTTCCGAGCAATAATTTATTGTAATAAATTATTTTATTGTCGGAAATAAATTTTTATTTTGCTGTAAAAATCTCGGGTATTACAGTCTACCCCCCTTAAGAACCAACTTCGTCCTCGAAGTTGCGCCCTCACTTTAACTTTTGGCTCAATTTAATGTTGAGGTATTTCCATCTACTTCCTGTAAGGATAAACGTCTTCCACCAGAAATTACTTCCATTCCTTTGAACGTGAATTAAATTTTTCGGGTGTTACATCCTCTCCCCCTTAGGAATCAACTTCGTCCTCGAAGTTGGGCGTTAGCTCCTCGCGAGCTCGGACATTGTTTGGTTGCGTGATTGTATTAATGTGTGTTGTTGTTTGTTGTTATTTGACTGAACCTAGAATTGAAATTTCCAAGTTGCCTACGTACCCTGTGAAGGGATCAAGTCATGACGTAGTTCAAAACAATCTGAATTTGTTTATTTTTGATTGGATACAATTCGTCGAATCGAACTCAAAATAAACACAGTTATCGATGCTTGGAAACTTCTTACGGTTGCTTGGGCCGAGTGGTCACGTTCTCTCTCCTGTTTATGTTTTCTATTCGCGTCCGGCAGTCACGCAGCCGATGACCTTGTCGACCGCACCGAAGGCATGATCCAGGCTGAGGGCATCCTCTCGCATAGTGTGGTTTACCACACTTCGGACATGGTGGCGCATAGTCACCATGGTTGAAGACTATCCCCTTGTTTCGTCCATTTTCGTTTTGATGTGGTCGGTTCGAGTTTCTACGGAAATGATCCTCATTCCTCTTGTATCGTCCTTGTGGTTCTTGGTTAATCCCATCTACCGGTTTCCGTTTCAGTCCTTGAACTCGTGCAACCGCTACTGCACGGTCATACACAGCTTGTAGGTTAGGGTAGTGCTCACCCGTGATCACCTCTCTAATAGATAGGTTCAGTCCTGTCTCGAACTTCTGTGCCTTCTCTACATCAGTTGGCACCAGTCTCGGCGCGAACCGCACCAACTCCTTGAAACGGTTATAGTATTCTTGGACCGTTTTTCCTCCTTGCCTCCGTGTCAGAAATTCCTCGTACATGGCAGCCTTCGTGCTCATGGGATAAAAATGATCCCTAAGCAGATCCGTGAATTTTGACCATGTGTAGGGCTCGTCGTACCAGTTTCCCTTGGGTGGCTTGCCACCAATCGTCCGCCTCGCCTCCTAAGTAGTATGAGGCTACGTGAACCTTTTCCCCGTCGGGGCATCTTACGGCGTTCAACAGCTTATCGAACGTCCGTATCCATTCTTCTAGCCGAGCCGGGTCCTCCTCGCCGGCGTAGTGAGGTGGTTGGTAAGGGTTTACCAAGGCTAAATAGTTGACTCGGGTTACCGGTGGTGGTATACCCGCTTGTGCCCGTTGCACTTCAGCATTTCCTAATATTACGAGAACTTCCTCGACAGTCCTTAGACGCTCATCCATTTTGTTGGGAACATGTGGCACTCGCCCTCCTACGTTCTGAGGGATCTCATTATTGTTCGGTGCGTTGGGGAGGGCAGCGTTACTGTTGTTTGGTATTTCCTTTCTCGACTTTCCCTTAGGTGCCATTCTCTGTTATCAACGCACGTGAAAGTAAGCTTCTAATCTAAGGCACGTTAGTGTTCAAGAAAATCTGTAAGATAGGATTGGCAAGAGGTAATGTATGGAAGAATGCTAAAGTTAGGTGATCAAATTCTAGGATTAGGGCACAATTAGTCTTAAGCAAGCGCTCCTAAATAAAGGTCATGTCGGATTCTAAGATAGGAGTATTATTTAATACTGATAATTCACATAAAAAAAAAATTAGCGCAAATATTCATGGATGTATGCAATGCAATGCAATGTTATCCCAACCCCGAAAAATATTTTCATGACTTTAAAAACTTGTTGGAAAAATTTCTATGCATACGTTAATATTTTCCATGTGTTTAAAATAAATTTTGCTCCATGGAAATAAAACTTAAAATTTAAAGATAATAATGATGGTACTTAAAGACTTAAAAATAATATTAATATTTGTTTAAAAATCCTTGGGCCTCTATATTGGCCAAAAATAATAATAATTTAAAAATATTTCCGGGCTCTGATACCACTTTGTAACACCCCGGATTTGATAACCCAGGCCGAGGTGTCACCGCCGCACCTCCCTTGCAAGACACGGTTTCTCCGAGCTTGCTAAAGAGATGCAAGGCTATAGGTGTTGGAAAAAGTTTTAAAAATAATAGTGTATCGTCATCCATACATGAATAAGAATAATATGTTGCAGCGGAAATTTAAATATGGGCCGACAAGACAAAAACTCGGGTCAACAAGCCCGCATGCAAGTCATGTAAATAAATAGCTAAACGTCCAAAGTGATCCCCCCGATGCATGATCATGCTCCGTACTCTGTAATGGAAAAAAAATTGAACAACGGGTTTTATCAGTATATAAAATATTGAGTAAGTTAATTCCTAACGTAACGATAAAGGGGTTTTAAAAAAGATTATTTAATTAATTTAAAACTTATACTTTTACTCAGGCTTAAATTGAAATATTAAAAATTCGTAATCTTACTTGCAGCGGAAATAGGGCCGACATGGCCAAAACACGGGTTAAACAGGCCCGTTCATAATATAGTCTAAAGTACGAATTTAAAAGCAAAATAATGTTTCCCAAAATCCCATGCATGAATCGTGCTCACACATGCTCAATCCACATATTCTGTAAGAAAATGAATAAAAACGGTTTTGGTCAGTAAACTTGCTGAGTAAGTTAACACATGCATGATCGTAGGGTTTAAAAGCCATTAATTTAATACTTAAATAAAAACATGATAATAACATAATATTCAATTTATTCTAATCAACTATCCAATTGCATAATTTATTCCAGGGCTCTATTTAACAACACATTTCGCATGGTTTAAGATAATAGCCATAATTTAAATAAAGCATTTAAATAATTTAATTGGACAACATAATTTAATCTAATTTAGTTAAATTTAATATCCCCATTACATCCCCGATTTGGTATCTCAAAGTTTCACGATAGTATCGCGATGTCAACAAGTTTAGCCGGTAGCCCGGCGGCCGCAACCGTATCAGCCATACCCAGTACCACTCCGGAGCCTCGGGAAACCCATGTGGATATTCTCGAGAGTGTAGGCTCTATATTTCGCCATTTTGGCAATATCATATCTCAAGTTTAGCGCGCGGGGTCACCATCGTCCACTAAGGTACGAAGTGAATCGTTAGGGGGCACCCTGCAGAGCACTCACCCCTAATTTTAATTTATCAAGTTTGTAAGGGGATTTAAATTTTAAAATTCTGACTTCAATTATCCTTATTTAAAAATAGTATCTCAACTCATTTCAACCCTAAAGGTTAATTCCATGTTTCAACAAGATTTCAAGATTTGGTTTCCGGTAAACCACAGTTTACTCTAAAATTCGTCTAAAATCAGATTTAATTCAAAAATTCCAAAATTTCATGAAAGACTCAGAAACGTCGAGATCTACAACTTTCGTGTTTTAACTTTTTCAATCCGAGATACCTAAACAGGTCAAAATCACCAATTTTCGTAGAAGAACAATTCTGTCCGAATTTAATGTATCACAGTTTAAAGTTTTCGAATTCTACCATAGCAATTCAACTCCAAATTTGATGAAATTTTACAGATATCATCTTAAGACAATGATCTATGACTTTCATGTTCGGCCAAAGATCTAAAACGGTCTGGAACCTATGTCAAAAACGTGATCAAGATCATTCCTAAGTTCTGTCAAGAATTTCAAGATCTAGATTCAAGCAGTTCGGTTTCGGTTGGTTTTCTCCTATCAAATCGTCTCTAAAAATTCTCAAAAATTTACAGTAGATAGATCTAAGCCTTAGAAACTTTTCATGTTTTAAGTTTTTCCGTTTGAAGTCGTTTTAAGGTTCGGAAAAATTCATCAAAACTGTTGCATCGGTAGAAAACAAAAGTTGACAGATTTACGAGTTCTTGTGAAATCTTTTAGTTTCGAACGTTTTAAAACCTCCCAAAACCATGTAAGAGTTAACTTACTGATTTGTTGAACGTCCGGGATGTCTATTTCGGAGGCGTGGCTTCCAGATCACCGTTTCCCCTTTCCGTTCGTCGGGTTCTCGTTCTAGATTCAATTCGGGGTGTAAAGAGAAAAGAAACGAGGTTAGAATCCGTTTTCGGATTGAAACGTGAAAGGATCTATTAGACTAGAGCTTACCACAACGTCGAAGATCCTTGGATTTTCGTCCAAAGCTGCTGCCTCGGTGTTCGATGCCTCCGTAGACTCCGGGATTTCGACTTGTGTGTGTAGAGAGTATCGTAAGGTTTTGAAAAAGAGTTTAGGCTTCCGAGGGAGTTTATTTATAGATGTCTAGGTCCTAGGGCATCCAAAATCTGACCCCAAGGGTCTTGGGTCGAGAGACGTTCAACCGAAAGTCGAAAAATCCGCATTCGGGCGAGAGATTCGCGCAACAGGCGAATCTGTCAAGTGGCGCGGGGTTGGCGCGCCTTTTGCCTAAAAACCGCGCGGCCAGCGCGCCGACTTCGCCTGGACTTCGGTCCGGGCGGGTCGTGCGATCCGTCGTGCTTTTCCGCCTCTCTTTCGGGTTTCTATCCCCCTATGCTCCCGGTTTCCAATTTCCGGACTCTCTTCGGGTTTCTAATCGTGTCGTTATTTCTTTCGGACCTAATTTTACATTTTGGCTCGAATTCTCGAGTTCATTTATATCGGATACCCGTGTAACGACTTATTTAACTTTATTTAATTCTTTTGTTTAAACAAATCTCTTTTAATTAATTTCATGTAACACCCCGGTTTTTGGTCACCCAGGTCGGGATGTCACCGCCACATCCCCCTAGTAAGACACGGTTTCTCCGAGCTTACTAAAGAGATGCAAGGCTAGGTATTGCAGTATTTAAAAGTATTTAAACCATTCAAGATAGCCCATACAATATAATTGGAAAATAATAATAGTATAGCGCAGTGGAAATAATTGTTTTAGTACAGTATCGCAGCGGAAAATTTAAATAGGGCCGACATGGCCGAAACACGGGTTAAACAGGCCCGTTCATAATATAGTCTAAAGTACGAATTTAAAAGCAAAATAACAATCCCCAAAATCCCATGCATGATTCGTGCTCACACATGCTCATTCCACATATTCTGTAAGAAAAGGAATAAAAACGGTTTTGGTCAGCAAATTTGCTGAGTAAGCTAACGCATGCATGATCGTAGGGTTTAAAAGCCATTAATTTAATAAATAATCCAAAAGCATGATAATAACATGATATTTAATTTAATCTAATCAACTGTTCAATAGCATAATTTATTTCAGGGCTCTATTTAATAACACATATCGCATGGTTTAGAATAATAGCCATAAGTTAAAGAAAGCATTTAAATAATTTACTTGGACAACAACATAATTTAATCTAACTTAATTTAATTTAAAATCCCCATTACATCCCCGATTTGGTATCTCAAGTTTCACGATAGTATCGCGATGTCAACAAGTTTAGCCGGTAGCCCGGCGGCCGCAACCGTATCAGCCATACCCAGTACCACTCCGGAGCCTCGGGAAACCCATACGGATATTCACGAGAGTGTAGGCTCTATATTTCGCCGTTTTGGCAATATCACATTTCAAGTATAGCGCGCGGGGTCACCATCGTCCATTACGGCACGAAGTGAATCGTTAGGGGGAACCCTGCAGAGCACTCACCCCTAATTTTAATTTATCAAGTTTGTAAGGGGATTTATTTTTTTTTTTAAAATCTGACTTCAATTGTATTTATTTAGAAATAATATCTCAACTCGTTTCAACCCTAAAGGTTAATTCATGTTTCAACAAGATTTCAAGATTTTGTTCCCGGTAAACCACAGTTTACTCTAAAATTCGTCTAAAATCAGATTTAATTCCAAAAATTCCAAAATTTCATCTCTGACTCAGAAACGTCAAGATCTACAACTTTTGTGTTTTAACTTTTTCAATCCGTGATACCTAAGTAGGTCAAAATCACCAATTTTCGCAGAAGAGCAAATCAGTCCGAGTTTAATGTGTCACAGTTTAAAGATTTCGATTTCTACCATAACAATTCAACTCCAAATTTAATGAAATTTGACAGAGATCATCTTAAGACAATTATCTACAACTTTCATGTTCGGCCAAAGATCTAAAACAGTCTAGATCCTATGTCAAAAACGTGATCAAGATCATTCCTAAGTTCTGTCCAAGATTTCAAGATCTAGATTCCAACAGTTCGGTTTCGGTGGGTTTTCACATATCAAATCAGTTCCAAAAATCCTCAAAAATTTACAGTAGCTAGATCTAAATCTTAGGAACGTTTTTCATGTTTTAAGTTTTTCCGTTTGAGTTCGTTTTAAGGTTCGGAAAAATTCATCAAATCTGTTTTGCCGGTAGAAAGTTTAGATTGACAGATTTTCGGTTTCTTGTTAATCTTTTAGTTTTGAATGTTTTAATTCATCCCAAAACCATGTAAGAGTTAACTTACGGAGTTTATGAACGTCCGGGAGCGTCTATTCGAAGGCGTGGCTTCCAGTCCACCGTTTCTCCTCTCCGTTCATCGGGTTCTACGATCTAGATCCAATACGGGGTGTAGAAAGAAAAAGGAGATGATTAGGATTCGTTTACGAATCGTTTATTGACTAAAGATTGGATCGAGACTTACCACGACTATGGAGATCTGTAGAGAAACTCGTCCAACAGCGTTCGTCTTGGTTTCGTGCCTCCGACGACTCCAGATTTAGGGTTTCGAATGTATGGAATGTTGTAGGGTTTTGTAAACTTGTTCGGGGCTCCCAAGGGGTTTATTTATAGATTTCCCAAGCCCTAGGGCGTCCAACATCTGACCTAAGGGTCTTGGGTCGAGAGATGTTCAACCGAAAGTCGAAAAATCCGCGTTCGGGCGAGAGATTCACGCAACGGGCGAATCTGTCATGTGGCGCGGTCGTGGCGCGCTTTTCCCCCTTCACCGCGCGGCCACCGCGCGACACTCGCCTGGACTTCGGTCCGGGCGGGTCGTGCGATCCGTCGTGCCTTTCCGCCTCTCTTTCGGGTTTCTATCCCTCTATGCTCCCGAATTCCGGTTTCCGGGGTATCTTCGGGTTTCTACTTTCTCTCTAAATTTTCACTCGGGTCTAATTGGATGTTTTGGACTCGAATCCACGAGTTCATTAGCTCGGGTTTTGGTGCACCATTTATTTACCTTTAATAATTCTTTTTTATTTAATTAAATTCCTTTTTTTAAGTTAAAATCTCATTTCTCATTACCTTATCTTTATTTATTTATTTATTTGCTGGATTCATTTATTTATTTATGGTATTTATTTTATTTATTATTTATTTATTTAATTATTGTTTTATTTTATGATGGAAAATTCACGGGTATTACATTTCATTTCTCATTTCTTCTATATTTATTTATTTAATGTATTACTGATTTATTTGTTTATTTATTTATTTATTATATTTGTTTATTTATTTATTGTGTTTATTTATTTATTTATGTTGTAAAATTCTCGGGTATTACAATCGCTCTTATCAGATTAGTAGATTAAAAATGCAGATTTCACAATTTTTGCCAAAACATAATCATCGATCAATTGCAGGCATCCAATACATAATCCTAATTCAAATTCTAACATCATTACAGATTTATCCAGATTTAACATATAAACATCGATCATTATTATTGCTTCCATAAAGACATAGATTCGTACTTCAAAGTAATTCCGAACTCCCGTTCTAGAACACTTCTAACACGAACAACATAGAAATTCATTTACAAACATGAAAACAGTAGGAAATTATGTTTAAAAGCAAATCCTAAACATTACAAAGCGAGAAAAAGGAAAACAACACCTAGAATGCGAAGAACACAGTCAGAAAGACATTCCGATCGCTTTCTCCGGCATGGTTCGGTGTTATCGCCTTCTTCTCCAAAGTTGCAGAGCGTTTCCAGAGAGTTTCTAATGATAAAATGAGTTTGGATTGAGTCTGGAATGAAGAGAATGACGAAAAACGGGCTTTAAAACCGTGTTCGGTAGGTTAGAAAACCTCCAAACCGCGACTGTGGTGCATAAAATGGCGCTCGGAAGAGGTTTTCGGCGCCACTAAGGAGTTGCAGCGCATCCTGACATTTTCCAAAAATTCTGCTGCGGTGCAAAAAGTGGCGCTTGGAAGGGGTTTTATGCACCGCGAAGAAGGTGCGGTGCATTCTGACAATTTCCTAAAATTTTGTCCGCGGTGCATTTTGTGGCGCCTGAAGGGTGTTTTATGCACCGCCAAGAAGGTGCGGAGCATTCTGAAGTTTTTTAACCTCTGAAATTTTTCTAAGTGTTGAAGCGGTGCCTGGTGCGGTGCTCGGAAGGCAGTTTAGGCTCCGCCATGCCTGTGCGGAGCATTCTGGGAAGGTTTCAACTGAATTTTTTTCTAAGTCTGAATCTTGGCACATATCACATTAAATATTCCTTATTTTCCAAAATAAAACTTCCGAACATCGCTTTTCATCATTTAAATGCCTGAAACAACATTGCCATGCATTAGGTTTGCCAAAAGTCTTATTAAAAACACATAAAAACATGATAAATTTAACCTAAATAAGCCAAATCTAATCATGATCACTTGAAAAATAAAAACACATGAAATACACCTAAAAGTGCAATGAATTAAGGTAAAATGCACTCATTTTGGACATATTTTAGTACAATTTAAGCTCTTTTATATGTGGCTTCACAGGGTGCATCAGCACTCCATGCCTTCCGACTACATTCTCGATGTACGCCTTGGCTAGTTGATCCATCGACCAATTGTCCTTCATTGGTATGAAGATGGCGGTTTTCGTCAACCGATCAACTATTACCCAAATTTTGTTCATGCCTCTGGGAGATCTTGGTAACCCTGAGACGAAATCCATGGAGATGCTGTCCCATTTCCAATTTGGGATCTCCAAGGGCTTCACCAATCCCAATGGCTTTTGCCGCACTGCCTTCACTTTTTGGCAAGTTAGGCACTTAGCCACGAAGTCAGCAACATCTTGTTTCATTCGCGGCCACCAGTAAATTTTCTTCAGATCCTTATACAGCTTATCACCTCTTGGGTGCACTGAATAAGGTGTACTATGGGCTTCTTCCATCAATTTCCGCTTCAAGTCCTCGCACTTGTGAGGAACGCACCATCTTCCTTTGAAGCGGATACTTCCGTCTGTGTGGATCATAAATCCTACCGCTTTACCTTCACCAATTTTCTCCCTGATTTTCTGAAGGTTCTCATCATCGGGTTGAGCTGTTCGAATCTCATCGAACACGATAGGCTCAATTGCTATGGCATTCACCATTTCCTCCACGGTTCCATAATGGACTAGTTCGGTATCCAACTTTGCTAGGTCCATATACAGTCCCGAAGGTAAGATAAGGGTGTTTGCTGTATGCCTCGTCTTGCGACTTAATGCATCTGCCACGACGTTTGACTTGCCCTCATGATAGGCTATGTCCAAGTCACAGTCCTTGATCAGCTCGAGCCATCTCCTCTGTCTCATATTTAACTCCTTCTGAGTAAATATATACTTGAGGCTCTTGTGGTCTGTGAACATCCGACATGTTCGTCCATATAGGTAGTGTCGCCAGATCTTGAGAGCGAACACCACTGCCGCTAATTCCAGATCATGTGTCGGATAGTTTTCCTTATGCGGTTTAAGTTGGCGCGATGCGTAAGCGATAACCCTTTGGTTCTGCATAAGCACGCAACTGTAACACCCCAGTTTTTGGTCACCCAGGTCGGGGTGTCACCGCCACACCTCCCTAGCAAGACACGGTTTCTCCGAGCTCACTAAAGAGATGCAAGGCTATGGTTTTTCAGAATTTAAAATATTCAGACAGCCCATTCATATATAATTTAAAAATAATACATCGAAGTTGCAGCAGAAAATAATAATTACATATGTATAATGCAGCGGAATTTAAATATAGCCAACACGGCCAGAATACGGGGTTAAACATGCCCGTTCATGCAAGATCTAGTCTAATACAATAATTCAAAATGATATATCTTCCCAAAATTCCCATGTATGCATATGACGATGGATAATTCTTAACTCTGAAAGAAAAAGGAAAAATATGGTTTGGTCAGCAAAAACTTGTTGAGTAAGTTAACACGAACATGTTTATGAGGTTTCAAAGCCTTTAATTAAATTTAAAGGAAACATGTGCATAATGTAATCTATTCATTTAATAATAATTTAATCGCATAATTTAAAAGTCATGGATTCCCTACGATCTTAAATATAGCTTGCAAAGTAATTAAATAAATTGCCATAATTTAAAAACACAATTTAATACGGATTTAGGTTTGGAATTCTCATAAACTTCTCGTTTCATATCTTTTAAAGATCACCATCGCTAGGGCTCTTATGTCCGCCAGCCTTACGCCTGGGCTCTTATGTCCACAAGTATCATGGTCGATCTTTTAGTTAGAGTTAATCCATCCGCTAGCCATACGATCAGTGTTTCGCTAGGGCTCTTACGTCAACCTAGACATACACTTGGGCTCTTATGTCCCAAGCCGCAGAGAACATTGACAGTATCTAGCTTAGTCATAACCCGCCATATTTTAATCTTCTCGTTTCGTGTATCTTATTTCAAAGAATTTCTACTCGTTTCAACCTTAAAGGCTAATTTCACCGTTTCAACAAGATTTCAAGATTTGACTCGGTCAACCACAGTTTACTCTAAAATTCATTAAAAATTGAGTTTAATTTCAAAAATTCTGAAATTTTACCACTGACTCAGAAACATTGAGATGAACAACTTTCGTGTTTTAACTTTTTCAATCCAAGATACCGAAACAGGTCAAAAACGTCAATTTTCGTCATATCATTAATCTGTCCGAATTTCGTGTACAACAGTTCAAGATTATCAAAATCTACCATAGCAAATCAACTCCAAACTTAATGAACTTTTACAGAGACCTTCTTAAGACATTTATCTACAACTTTCATGTTCGGCTAAAGATCTAAATCTGCTTATAACTAATGTCAAAAACGTCATCAAGATCGGACCTAAGTTCTGTCAAGAAATTCAAGATCCAAGTTTCAGCAGTTCGGTTTCGGGTGGATTTCACATATCAAATCATCATGAAAAATTCTAAAAATTTTACAGTAGATAGATCTAAGCCATAGTAACGTTTTTCGTGTTTTAAGTTTTTCCGTTCGAAGACGTTTAAAAGTTCGTAAAAATTCGACAAAACTCTTGCGCCGGTAGAAAACGTATGTTGACAGATTTACGAAAGATTTGATGAAGCTTTTAGTTTTACGTGTTTTAATTACTCCCAAAACCATGTAAGCGTTAACTTACAGATCTATGGACATCTCGGCTCGATGATTCGGAGGCGTGGCTTCCAGTCCACCGTTTATCTCCTTGATTCCGTCGGGTTCTTCGCTCTCGATCCGGATCGGGGGGTTTGGAATAGAAAAAGATCGAATTTAGGATTCGTTTTCGAATCACATATGGAAAAGAATGGATCAAGGCTTACCACAGCGGCGGGGGTCTCCGAAATTCGTCCAAGATTCAGCCTTTGAATGCCTTCGTTCCTCCGACGACTCCGGGATTTAGGGTTTCGAATGTGTAGAAAGTTGTAGGGTTTTGTAAAATTGTTCGGGGCTTCCAAGGGGGTTTATTTATAGATAGCTAAGACCTAGGGCGTCCAAGATCTGACCCTAAGGGTCTTGAGTCGAGAGATGTTCAACCGAAAGTCGAAAAATCCGGATTCGGGCGAGAGATTCACGCAACGGGCGAATCTGTCGCTTGGCGCGGCCGTGGCGCGCCCTTCCCCTTGTGACCGTGCGGCCACCGCGCCGAACTCGCCTGGGCTTCGGTCCGGGTGGGTCGTGCGATCCGTCGTGCTTTTCCTCCTCTCTTTCGGACTTCTATCCTTCTACGCTTCCGAATTCCGATTTCCGGGCTATCTTCGGGCTCCGATTTCCTATCTAAATTTTACTCGGACCTAGATCTATATTTGGACTCAAGTTATTGAGTCTATCGGTGTCGGGTCCCCGTGTAACCATTTATTCGATTAAATTTTCTTTGGCTTCCCGGGTTCTCGGAATTTTGATTCCTTTTAAATTTAAATTCCATTTCTCGTCTTTTATGATTCTTTAACCATTTATCATGTTTATTATGTTTATTTATTTATTTACTTATTTATTTTATTTATTTATTTTATGTTGCAAAATTATTGGGTATTACAGCAACCCAGACCTTCTTTTGAAGCGTCGCTATACACTTCAAAGCCTTCTATCTCTGATGGCAGTGCTAAGACCAGTGTTGTTGTGAGTCTTTTCTTGAGTTCTTGAAATGATGCCTCACAATCAGCCGTCCATTTAAACTTTAGCCCTTTCTTCAGCAACTGGGTCATCGGTCTTGCAATCTTTGAAAAGTCCTTCACGAACCTTCTGTAGTATCCGACTAGTCCTAGGAAACTTCATATCTCAGTCTGACTAGTTGGCGCTGGCCAATCAGTCACTGCAGATATCTTTGCCGGGTCAACCGACACTCCTTTAACCGATACTATGTGTCCCAAGAAGGCAACTTCCTTCATCCAAAATTCGCACTTTGACAGCTTCGCGTATAATTGGTTCTTCCTCAAAATCTGAAGCACTTGATGAAGATGTTTTGTATGCTCCTCCTCATCCCTTGAGTAAACTAGAATGTCATCGATGAATACGACAACACATGAATCTAGTAACTCTCGGAATACACTATTCATGAGATTCATGAATATTGCGGGAGCATTCGTGAGACCAAAGGACATTACGGTGAATTCGTAGTGCCTGTATCTCGTGCGAAATGCTGTCTTCGGTATGTCCTTTTCGGCGATACGCAGCTGATGGTATCCCGATCTCAGGTCAACCTTCGAAATACCGATGCTCCTTTCAGCTGATCGAAGAGATCTTCGATCCTAGGTAGCGGGTATTTATTCTTAATCGTCACTTGATTAAGACCTCTGTAGTCTATGCACAATCGAAGTCCGCCGTCCTTCTTCTTGACAAACAGGACCGGTGCTCCCCATGGTGATGTGTTCGGTCGAATGTAACCTTTTGATAATAACTCCTCGAGTTGTTCCTTCAGCTCCTTCATTTCCGCAGGCGCCATGCGATATGGTGCCTTCTGATACCGGCTCGATTCCGGGTACCAGATCGATCGTGAACTCGACTTCACGCTCAGGTGGCATTCCTGGGATATCTTCAGGAAAGACGCCAGCGTATTCGTTCACAATTGGGATTTGGTCGATCTTGCTTCCTTCGTCTTCCAGATTATGCACGTAGCATGCGTACAGCTGATATCCCTTTTGCATGAGACTGCAAAATTTCATAGCATTTACTACCTTGGCACTCTTCTTTTGAGGCTGCATGTAGTAAATGACCTTCTTCTCGCGACTCTTCGCCAAAGAGATCTTCTGCTTTTGGCACTCAATGACAGCCTTGTATCGAGTCAGCCAGTCCATTCCCAAAATGATATCGAAGTCATTAAGGTCAAATTCTATGAGATTCGCGAAGAATTCGATATTTTTTATTACTATCGGGATCCCGTCGTATCGTTTGGAGCACGATACCACCTTACCCGATGGTTATTAGATTCCTAAGTTAATGTTATTCGGCGCAGGTAGATCTAACGCAGATAGGATTCTCGTGGAAATCAAAGAGCAACTCGCTCCTGAGTCAAATAAGACTTTGACAGGTACGCTTAAAGTAGTAAACGTACCTCCGATCACATCGCCTTGAGCGGCTATGTCTGCCTGATTGATCACATTCAAGCGTCCTACTGCCCCACCTTGATTCCCGTGCTGGTTTTGATTCTGGGGTGGCCTCTGTGCTTGAGGAAACCTCTGTCCTTGATTGTTCTGCTGGTTCGGCCCAGCTGGTCTGTTTCCCTGAGGACGGTTCAACAGGTCCAGCCTCTTATCGATGCGATCCTCTCTTGTCCAGCACTCCTTTTTAATATGGCCCTCTCGGCCACATCGGTAACAATGCCCCGGTTTTGGGCATTCACGCACCAAGTGCGGAATGTTGCACTTCTGGCATCTGGGTATGAAAGCGCCTTGGTTATCCGGTCTTCAGTTTCCTTGGCCTCCTTGATTGAATCCTCTGTTCTCTGGCTTCCTCTGCCCATCATTTCTTCCTTGGTCATTCCCCCTTCTGAAGTGATTTCCAGAGTTGTTGTTTCGGTTCCTCTTATCAAAGCTGTTCGAGCCCTTGCTCGATTCTCCATGGTCTTTGCGTTTCAGCTCTTGTACCCGGGCAAACACCACTGCCCGATCGTAAACAGCCTACAGAGTTGTGTGCTGTCCTCCTACTAAAATCTCTGATACTGAGATTCAGCCCCATTTCAAACTTCTGGGCTTTGTCAGCATCAGTCGGCACAAGCCTTGGAGCGAAACGGACAAGCTCCTTAAACTTTGCGTAGTATTCCTGAACTGTCTGGGTGCCTTGACGAAGGTTGATGAACTCTTCGTACTTCGTGCTGAGGGGATAGAACCTCTCCCTCATCATTTCCTTGAACTCTTCCCAGAAGTAAACGTGCTCATCATCTGCCAGCCCTCCTTGGTGGTTCTGCCACCATTCATCAGCTTCTCCACTTAAGTAGTATACCGCCACTCCCACATTCTCATTCTCGGGACATCTGACGGCGTTCAAAAGCTTATCGAAAGTTCTGATCCAATCCTCCAGCTTGGAGGGATCCTCCTATCGCTCATAATGTGGCGGCTGGTAGGGATTTACCATCGCCAAGTAATTGATCCGGGCAGCTGGAGGTGGCACTGCCGCCTGTGCTCGATTGACTTCCGCGTTTCCTAAAGCAACGAGGACTTGTTCGACTGTCCTAAGTCGCTCATCTAGTCCATTGGGGACTGGGTTAGCTTGGCCTCCAGGATTTGGCGGGTTCGCCCTAGCTGGAGCGTTAGCATTTTCATTCACTGGAATCTCCACTCGGGGTCTCCTTCTCGGCGGCATTCTGATAATCAAGTACGCAGAAGTTAGATTCGCAGTTAGATGTAGGTTAATAGTCAAGTTAGACTACGTTTAGGATCCTAGCTCATAAGCTCTAAGCGCAAAGGGATACGAAAATTGGAAAGGGAAAAACAAGTACTAAATTCCATTAGATAATGACGATTTGATAAACAAGGAACTACATCAATATATAGCAATAGATTACCACTACGTAAAATGTGGTAATGATATGATAACAAGATGTGATAATACTAATACGCAGAGTTCGGAAATGAAATACTAATAAAGATAAGCAATGTAAAGATCCAGTCAACAGAAAACGCATGCCATGGCCTAAACCAGATAATCAGGGGAGTAGCCGAGCATCCTGCGGTCGGCTTCGATCTCGTCATCGGTGTCAAGAGGCAGTGGAGGGTTCTCCATGGCCTCCTCAGGCTCCTCTTCCACAATGTCGACGTGCTCGTCCGGATCTTCTTCCTCTTCCTCCTCCATCTCCGGCCCCGGATTGAGCTGATTCTGCAGCCCATTCACTACCTCCTCCAGTGCGAAAACACGGCCATGCAGCATATGACCGTGATGACGACAGTCATCAAACTCGGTCTCTAGTGTAGTCTGGCGCGCGGTAACCTGATTATTCCTTATGGTCAATGCCTCAATCCTTTCCTCCAATTCTGCAATTCTATTCCTATCGTTTTCGGCATCCCTACGAATGTGGCGAAGCTCATGCGTAATGTCGGACATGGAACATAGTAAGCGCATGATAGAGTCTTGCAATCTCGGATCGGCCATCTAACATACAAGTTTTACATTAAGGGATTTGGCACATTAAAAAAAAATGTTAATGCACATGCTTTCCCCCAAAAGTAATACTAATTTTTAAGACTTGTCGAATTTTCGATATGTATTTTCCATGGGTTTTAAAATAAAATTTCTTGTCCATGGAAATAATATTTAAAATGCTTAAAAATAATATTAAATAGTTTGGGCCTCTATAGTGGGCCGAAAAATAATAGCTTTAAAAATTTTCGGGCTTTGATACCACTTTGTAACACCCCGGATTTGATCACCCAAGCCGCGACGCTACCGCCACACCTTTCTAAATAAGACGATCCAAATCGAGCTTATCTAGAAAGATGCTAAGGCTAAGTTGTATCAAACTTTAAAATAATTCAAAACCATTCAATTGTGCCCGAAGTAAAAATCAGAGTATCTCATGCATGAACTAAAAAACTAGTGCGAAAGCAAAAACAAGGGCCAAAACAGACGGCCAAAACCAAAATCCAAAGTCCAAGTCCAGTGCGAAAAATAAAACTAAAAATAAATGCGGCAAGTCTTTTATTTGCGAAATCCCATCCCATCGTGCCATGGCTTACTCTGCGAAAAATGGAAAACAACAATTTATCAGTACAAAAGGTACTGCGTAAGTTAATATATAGCATAACAAATTTTAGAGTTTTTAGAAGAGTGAATAAAGGATAGAAATTTAATTTTAAAATGGTAAACGAGTAAAAATATTTCCGAAGGTTCTTACACTTTGCTACACGAATAATTATCAATGTTCATTTTGATCGAGGACACCAATTAAGCTCTCGGGATTTACACCCACAAGAACCCCAATATATAATAACGATTCTAGGGACGTACCCTTGGAATCAACCCACCTCTGGGACTCGTACCCACAAGGGATGTGAAAGCAGTGACCCTATACAGACCGCTCCGGAGCCCTAGATAACCCATACGGATACACCTAGGAGTATAGACTCTTACATCACGAAACCACATTATCATATGCGCTGTTTTGGCCACAAAAGAGGAGGCGGCCCAACGAGCTCACGCCAAGTGCACTTACCCTCTAACACATTGGGCATCCCACTCGATCAAAACTTACAAAGTTTCAAAACATATTTTTAACACTTCACAATATCACACGTTTCCAGATTTCATACGTTTTCAAAAATGAGTATCATTCGGCTCGTAGATCATCAAAATACACAAGGTACGATTTACCGACAAAAATAGCTCTCTGGCAGTTTCGAAAATCACATCTGGAAACTTAGCAAAACATTTTCAAAAATTCTGAAATTTTTACAGGGGCTAGAACACACCCAAATGAGCATTTTCCTTATAAATAAGCTTCTTAATCGGATTCTAAGGGACCTAAAAAAAATGATTTCAGAACCAACTTTTCCAAGGAGTTTAAACTCTACTGTTCATCCGAACACAGTCCATTTAAAAATCCATATCAATTACAAACATGCTCCAAAAATTAGAAATTTTACATAGATGATCTAGACACATAATGGAAAAACTTTCATGAAGACAACAACCATTGGAAATGATCATAGGCAAGAGTAAATCGGACAACAAAAACTGATTACACAATAGCACCAAAACTGACAGCGTAAAAACTCAGAATACCAGATCTGTTTTTGACGCCCAAATCATGTTCAAAAATTATAAAAATTTACAGAGAGCATATCTAAGATGTTAGGAACATACTTCATTTGGTAAGGATTGACCAAAAACAAACGGATCTAAGTAGAAAACGTAGAACAACATAAACTATACGGACAAAAACCCTAGATATCAGATTTGGCATTGGACAGAAATCGAAGAAGAACTCGAAGGATTCTCTACCAAAACCTCTAAAACTTGAAATGCACAATACTAACTTACTTTTCAAGAGATTAATGTCGAAATCCACCTTCTTGTTCGCTCCAAAATCGTCCGAATCAGTCCCACTCTTCCGCAATCTACCGACTGAATCCTATTTTGGGTTCGTTGGAAAAAACTTGGTGTTAGGGCCTGAGATATGAATCTAGAATCATGGGATTGAGTTGGAGACCTTACCTAACCGAAGTAGAACATATATGAATGTTTGAACTCGACCAAGCCTCTGCCTAAGTGGAGAGAAACCACACAACTCACCAAACACTCACAAGAACTACAATTTTCGGATGAATGGAATGGGTGAGGGTTGTGACTGATTTTAGGGGTGGGAATGGGTGTTTAATGGCTCCAATGACTGCCACAATGTCCCTAGGGAAGGGATGGACGAATTATGGCAGTCAAAACATGCATTTAGCCCCTCCAAACTTAATCCAATCCACCTAACTCGAACTTATCCAATGAATCCTCAATACTTCTAACTTGTATATGTTTAATACACTCAAAATCTATCCAAGAGTGTCCAAATACATCCCAATACATCCCTCAACATCTGAGAATTGATTAAAAACCGATTGGGATTGTAAAACCTCGAAAAGTGGACCAAAAACGCGCATGGCGTTTGGAACCGTCGCCTGACGCCGCCGCCGCGGGGGCCCCGCGTCCACGCGCCGCCGCCTCGGCCCGCGCGGCCTCCTGCTGAGCCGGTTTTCTATTTTTTTTTCTTTTTATATTATTATGATTTTTAATTTTTTAAGAATCATAATATGAATTATCCGAGATCGTTGGATAATCCGATAACTATCTTCGAGTTGCTATCGTCCGAAAATATTTAATTCCGCTCTCTCGGAATTATTTCAGTTGCGATAATTAAATCCGATTCTTAAACTTTTGGATTTAATATTCGATGTCGATTTCATGGGTATTACAATGAAGTTTAGTTTCCATGTTTTATATTTATTTATTTTATGTAAAGCAATTAGTAGTATGGAGTATGGACCAGTACTAACTCATACTTCATCTATTTTCCAGTACTAACTCATAATTCATCTATTTTCCAATTTATTAAGGATTCACCAGCACGAAGTGCAATATACATTTTAAATTACTAATAACTTAAATTCAGTATAAGGTAAAATTCAAAAAGTTCGATATTCAAAATTTTTACGGTGAGACGAATCTAACAAGATCTGACAGGACTATATTTAAATTGTATAACAAGATGTTTGCTGTGCAATGCATAGTTATTTTGGACGTACAATTGCCTATGAAAAAGGGAAAAATAATTTAGATGAGTGTATGTGGTTTTCTTATGTTATACTCTCTTTGTTCTATTTGAAACGTCTGGTTATTGTTTGACACGTGAAGTAACATAAAATTTGTTTGTAAGTATATAATGCAGGCCACATAGTTGTAAGAGGGAAAATTTATTCTTATTTATAGAAATATGACATTTTTAATGTGGTATTCAAATACAGTAAGTAGGACATTTCAAGCGAAACAAAATAAGTACTTATAATGTTTATAAAAGTTTAGTTATTACCCAATGTTGTGACAAGTGTATGTCCGGAAAAAATTTCGCTAATGAAATAATGGTCCGTGTCATTTGTGAAGGAATATACATATATATATATATATATATAGAGAGAGAGAGAGAGAGACACCCGAGAAAAAAACAAATTCAAATTGTTTTGAACTACGTCATGACTTGATCCCTTCACAGGGTACGTAGGCAGCTTGGAAATCTAAATTCTAAGTTCAGTCACAAAATAAATCACAAATAAATCACAAGATCAATCACAAAAACGTTAGGAGGAATTGGAACTAATTTAACTAGACTAATTATGGCACGGAAATGTTACGAGCGTTAAACCCGAACTCGTAACAAGTTTAAGGTAAAGATTTCAAACCGGAAACAACCCGAGGAGTCGAGCCAACACGTAGAGGGTAGAAAAACCGATAGAGAAAAGAAGAAAAGACTCGACGGACCACGCGGACCGCCGAACCGGCCGGTCCGGCCGTCACGCGGCCTCCGCGCGCCGCCGCGCGGCCACCGCGCGGCATGAGGAGACGCGTCCCAGGACTGGTCGCGCGTACTCCGCGCGTACAAAGCTCTATGTGCGCGCCACCACCGCGCCAGAGGTGCAGGAGGTGTAAACTTTCCTTCTATGGCGATTTTCTTGCCAAAAATCCGTTCCCTATCGAGGGCAAGCGGATCAAAGCCTTTGGGAAAGGCTTAAGGGCGGATTAGGGCGCCCGCAATCCCATTTGGACAGAAAACAAAAGTTCCACCCTCTCAAATTCTCCCCTCTAAGCCAAAACTCCTTCGACTTCACTTTCCGACGAGGATTCCGGCGAAGACGAGACGATCGGAGCGTGGCATCTGCCTTCTAAGACTTTGGTGAGTCGTATTACAGTTTTGAGTTCGTCCTTAGACCCCAAATACTCGAAATCTAACACTCTATTTCTCGTTGCAATTTCTCGTCGGGGGGCGAACAAGAAGAGATCGGAGAAGTTGGCCGTTCGTCGCGACCTTAGGACGCCCGGAAATCCCTTACAGCGACCCTACCCTCTAACTAAGTAAGTTAAGACCTTAATCTTCAATTTTTATGGTTTATTGTCGTTTAAAACTTAAGATTTAGACACGTAACTAAAATCGGTTTTCAAAAACCCTATTTTCGTCCAATTTTAGAAACTCGCCTAAAACCCGACCTTCGGGAATTCAAATAAAAAACTTTTCAACATAGATTTTGTTCATAAGACTCTAATCTACCTGGTGTCCAAATTTCAGCCATTGAAATAAAGATTTGATATCCCAAATCGTACCGTAAAATTTCTATAATAAAACCGAACGTTTGAATTCTGGACAGATTTATTGACTCGACTTGATGCATATTTTTCACCCGTTTTTAGATCGATTCAACTTTGTATTTCTAAACAAAATTTGTAGATAATTGTGTCTAGATTATTCATATAAAATTTCATGAATTTTGGAGTTCATTTGATATGTCAAAACGAACGATTTCAGAACCTGTTCTAAACCAACTTTTGAATCCGCGCGTATGCAGCGTTTTGGTGTCGACTTTTGAACATCTAAAATTCATTATTTCCAAAATTTTAAAACATGAAAGTTGTTCATTAAGGTGTTATGTACATCCTGTAAAAATTTCGGACCGATTGGTTTTGAAATGAATTTTTAATTGGCGTCGTACGTAACTGTGTCGGAATCAGTCTTTTGGACAGAAATCTTCTTTTGCAAAGAACTCGAAATTTGACTCACTTCGAAACCTTATTTCCAAAAACTTAAAACATGAAAGTTGTTTGTATGTGTGTTCTTGAGCTACTGTGTAAATTTCAGAATTTTTGGTTTAAAGATGAATTTTTAATTAAGAAAGGCGTAAACTGTGTCGAATCGGATTTTTCGAACTTGAGAAAACTCGAACTACGAAACGCAATATCGAATATTTTGTAACATTGAAATATGAACTTTCAAAAAATCCCGTTCACTAGGCTGAGCCGATCTTCATGGTATCATTATTTTGAGACTGCCTCGTTAGTGGTCTCCTTACTATCTGAGATTGCCTCGTTAGTGATCTCGCGTGCTGTGTTATTTGGATCGCCTCGTTAGTGGTCCTACTATCTTTGAGACTGCCTCGTTAGTGGTCTCCCATTTATTTGGACTGCCTCGTTAGTGGTCCTACGATTTGAGATTGCCTCGTTAGTGATCTCCCCGGTATGGTGTCATCTTCTTAGTTTGCGGGATAAAATATAAAAGACTTACGTGAGTGTTTAATTATGCTTAAATTTTATTTACCATGCTTTTAAATTATGTTTCTAAATTACGTTCTTAAAATTGCTTTTAAATTACATTTTTAAATTAAATCCTTTAATTATGTATTCTCGTCTTGAATGAATTAATCATGTTCTTCCGCTGCGAGTAAATTATGAATTTTAAATTAATGCATGAAAAGTGTAATTTTAATTAAAACGCATGTAACACCTTAAATTATTTAGTTAGGGATTAACTTACTCGGTATATTTTTATACTA
The DNA here is from genome assembly GCA_030278955.1 of Hygrophila difformis. Lineage (NCBI taxonomy): Eukaryota > Viridiplantae > Streptophyta > Magnoliopsida > Lamiales > Acanthaceae > Hygrophila > Hygrophila difformis. The sequence continues at coordinate 30,283,967 of JAOANR010000004.1, read as the reverse complement.
ATAAACCGTTATTATTTTTCTTTTACAGAGTATGTCGAGTGACGCATGCACATGCACTTGGGGGGAAACATTTATGATCGTTTTTAATTACTGCATCATACTACTATTTTACCGGGTCTGTTGAACCCGAGGTTTGGCCGTGTTGGCCGTGATTACTTTTCCGCTGCATTTACTCTATCTCGTGCATGGATGATTATTACTTCCGTATTTTGAATTAAGTATTATTAATTTCCGGACTCAATATTGAAATGTTTTTAAATCTTTTACGTACCCATAAGCCTTGCATTTACTTAGTGAGCTCGGGAAGCCGTGTCTTGCTAGGGAAATGTGGCGGTGACATCCCGGCCTGGGTTATCAAATCCGGGGTGTTACAAGTTGGTATCAGAGCCCGGAAAATTTTAAAGCTACTACTATCATTTTAAACCATTATTTTAAAACCAAGTATTATTTTTAATTTGTTATTTTTTACTACTAGTATTATTTTTAGCCCAAAAGCTTATCTTTACGTAGCCCAATATCTTAGCCAAAGAAATATTAAATTTTTGGTCCGCTATAGAGGCCAAACTTTTATTCCTACCCATGTAGTAGATTTATTTTTAAATACATGGATAAATTAAATTTTTAATGGGGAAGGGGAACTTGCACTTGCATGTTGCATGTAGATTTAAAATTCCTATCTAATCCCGTCTAAAACATATTCTAACTCTAACCTACCTTGTTAACATTAGATGGCCGCACCAAACGTGAACATGATCAACCTTCTAATGAGGTTGATTGAAGCATACCTCGAAACCCCTCAAAACGTGAACAACTTCAGGCTAAGGGTAGAGCAAATGGAGGCTAACCTGGGCCACCTGACTAACCTGGTGGAAGCAGCGCATCAAGATCTGACCCAACTCCAAATTCAAATCAACGAACTCCAGACCCGCAAGACTGAGCTCCGGACCCAGATTGACGGCATAGAGACTCAAGCAGGGATCTTAGGAAACGAACTGCTTAACCTAAAGGATATCTTGCTCCCACATCCCCCTCTTAGCCCGGAAGCTCCTCCTGTAGCTAGCCCTGTTGCTGATCCTGTCGCTGACCCGGCAGCCGCCCCTACGCCAGTTGCCGCCGTCGATCCTGCTCCTACTGCTGGGCCCGATTGGCAAGCAAGCCTAGTGTTCCATGGGCCCCTTGGCACGGGCACCATCGAGGATTCGAGTGACGAGGATGACCCCATGGAGGATCCGAGCACCTGCCCTCCCCAGGCTTAGGGATTATTGATACATTATTCCTATTGTTCTCTTTTCTATTTTCCCGAACTATTCTCAGTATTTTGATTCCTATCGCTTGTACTGAATAAAGTTCCCTATTAAGCAATAAATTTGCAAGCATCTATTTTATACACAATCTTCATATTTTATTAAAACTCAACCAACCAAGGAGACAAGACAACAATAAACGAACAACATATCTATATATGCATAACGAATCGATAAGGTACCTCGAACCCTAAACCCTAGAAACCTGGGGTCTCAACGTTTCGACCCTTATACCCTTAACGTAAGCAACTGAATAAATACAAACCCTAAGCAACTCTCAGTAGGCATCACTCGAATCAATAAATCACTTTCTCGCATGGTTATAACAGAATGGCACCTAGAGGACGACCAAGGACCTTACCTACCACTCCCAACACCCGCGATACGCCAGGACAACCCAATGAGCAGGCACTTAACGTTGAGGCGCCAAACCCAGCAGGCCCGATGCCCAACCCTGCGGAAGGGCGAATGAGGAATATGGAGGAAGTACTGGTCGCACTGGGCAATGCTTACGTTAATCAGGGCGGAGATGCCGCGGCACCACCGCCGGAAGCAAGGATCAACTACTTGGCTTCGGTAAACCCCTACCGACCTCCCTACTATGTAGGGGAGGAAGATCCAGCTAAGCTCGAGGAATGGTTGAGGACCTTCGACAAATTACTGAATGCGGTGAGATGCCCGGAAGGAGAGAAGGTTCACGTGGCTTCGTACTATCTGGGTGGCGAGGCCGACGAATGGTGGCAAGCTAACCAGGGGAAACTTGGCGAAGACGACGAACCGTACTCGTGGAACGAGTTTATGGAGTTACTCCGGGAGCGCTTCTACCCAATGAGTACTAAGGCAGCACTATACGAAGATTTCTCATCCCTGAAACAAGGGGAAAAATCTGTTCAAGAATATTATGCTCGGTTTAAGGAGTTGGCAAGATTTGCGCCTCGGATGGTACCCACGGACGGGGAGAAGGCGCAGAAATTCGAAATGGGGCTGAACTTGTCAATTCGGGAGGTGATCACCGGGGTTAACTACCCGGACTTACAAGCTGTCTACGACCGTGCGGTGGCAGTCGCACGAGTACAACTGCTAAAGAGAAAGACTGCAGGGGAATCTAGCCGGGGGGCACAAGGACCAGACAAGAGAAACCGAGACAATAGGATGGGCAACACTACTGGTGGGGACAACTTTCAAAACAACTTTCGGCAAGGTCCGAACGGGAATGTTCAAAACAACAATGGTCGGAATTTCAACCAAGGAGGACGAGTGCCACCGTGTCCGAGATGTGGCAGGCCTCATCTGGCGAGGAGATGTCCTCAGGTGGGCGAATGTTTCCGGTGTGGCCGTATTGGCCATCAGAGGGAGGAATGTCGAACCCGACTCGAGAACATCACAAAGAGAGAGGATTTGGTCACAGGACCCAATGAGCCGCTCAACCAAGGAGGCAGGAATGGAAACAATCAAGGATATCAGCCTCCTCAGAATCCGAACCCGCGCCCTCCAAACCAGCAACAAAATCCAAATCCGAATCAGAACCAACCGGCCAATCAAGGGAGGCCGATGGGAAGGTTGAACGTGATCAACCAGGTTGACATACCCGCGCAGGGTGATGTGATGGCAGGTACCTTTCATGTCTTAAGTACTCCGCTTAGAGTTTTATTTGATTCCGGAGCCAGTTGTTCCATATTATCTTCGAGAGTTGTAACTGAACTAGATCTACCTAAGTGCGAAATTATTAGCTTAGGAATCCAACTGCCTTCGGGAGAAGTAATAGCCTGCTCCAAGCGTTATAACAGAATACCTGTGGTAATAAAAAATGTAGAGTTTTTCGCGAACTTGGTAGATTTTGACGTCAGAGACTTTGACGTCAAACTAGGGATGGATTGGCTAACCCGTTATAAGGCTGTGATCGAATGCTAAAAGCAAAAGATCACGTTGTCAAAGAGTAGGGGGAGGAGAGTCATCTTCTACTCCCAACCCTCTAAGAAGTCTAACAAAATAGTCAACGCCCTCAAGTTATGTAGCCTAATGCGGAAGGGTTACGCGCTATACGCATGCTACATTCATAACCTGGAAGCTGAAAGAGTCAAGGTAGACGACATTCCGGTGGTGAGGGAATACCCAGATGTGTTCCCTGAAGACGTTCCCGGTATGCCACCCAGGAGAGATCTTGAATTCACAATAGACCTCATTCCGGGAACGGAACCTGTTTCGAAAGCTCCTTACCGCATGGCGCCACTGGAAATGAAGGAACTAAAGGAACAACTCGAGGAGTTGTTGGAGAAGGGATACATTAGGCCGAGCTCGTCCCCATGGGGAGCACCGGTCTTGTTCGTCAAGAAGAAAGACGGAGGGTTACGACTGTGCATCGACTATAGAGGACTCAATCAAGTCACCGTCAAGAACAAGTACCCGTTGCCCCGGATCGAAGATTTGTTCGACCAACTAAAGAGAGCTACGGTATTCTCAAAAATCGACCTACGCTCGGGATATCACCAATTGAGGATCGCTGAAAAGGACATCCCAAAGACGGCGTTCCTTTGGGCTAACGAACGCCCCAGCAATGTTCATGAACTTCATGAATAACGTATTTCGAGAATTGTTAGATCAATGCGTGGTGGTGTTCATAGATGACATCTTGATCTACTCGAAAAGTGAAGAAGAACATTCCGAGCACTTACACAAAGTGTTAGGGATCTTACGAGTGAACCAACTGTATGGTAAACTATCCAAGTGCGACTTCTGGTTAAGGGAAGTGGCATTTCTCAGGCATATAGTATCCGCCAACGGAGTGGCAGTGGATCCGGCGAAGATCTCGGCAGTGACCGAGTGGGTACCGCCGAAGAGTCCAACAGAGGTACGAATTTTCCTTGGACTGGCGGGATACTACAGGCGATTTGTCAAAAACTTCTCGAAAATCGCACGCCCGTTGACCCAGCTGCTGAAGAAAGGGGTAAAATACGACTTGACCAGTGAGTGTGAGCCCGCATTCCAAGACTTGAAGAAACGACTTACCACAGCACCAGTATTGGCATTACCATCTGAGGATGGAGACTTCGAGGTGTATAGCGACGCCTCGAAAGAGGGATTGGGATGCGTGCTAATGCAAGACCAAAGGGTTATAGCATACGCATCGCGACAACTGAAACCACACGAAGAAAACTACCCGACGCACGACTTAGAACTCGCCGCGGTCGTGTTCGCCTTAAAGATATGGAGACACTATCTCTATGGGCGAAGATGTCGGATGTTCACCGACCATAAGAGCCTCAAGTATATATTCACACAGAAAGAGCTGAATTTGGGGCAGAGAAGATGGTTGGAGTTAATAAAGGATTATGACCTGGAGATTGCTTACCACGAAGGAAAAGCCAACGTTGTAGCCGATGCCCTGAGTCGAAAGACTCAACACGTGGCAAATTTACTCGTGATACCGGCCGAGTTGTACAAGAACTTAGCAAAATTAAGTCTAGAGTTAGTGCATTCTGGCACGGTAAAGGAAGCCGTCAACGCGATGGTAGTGGAACCTACCATGTACGATGAGATACGACTCGCCCAATCGGGTGACGAGAAGTTGGAGGAGATTAGGAAGAATATTGCCGAGGAAAGGCAATGGATTTTAAAATCCATGAGGACGGAAGCATCCGCTTCAAAGGAAGATGGTGTATACCACGGAATGGCGGGGACCTGAAGCAAAGGGTGATGGAGGAAGGCCATAACACCCCATACTCGGTCCATCCTGGAGGCGACAAGCTGTACAAGGACTTGAAGAAGAATTACTGGTGGCCGAACATGAAGAGAGAGGTAGCCGAATTTGTGGCAAGATGCCTTACCTGTCAGAAGATCAAGGCAGTACGCCAAAAACCCCTAGGACTAATGCAACCATTGGAAATCCCAAGCTGGAAATGGGATAGTATCTCAATGGATTTCATTTCGGGGCTACCACGTTCACCGAAGGGAATGAATAAAATCTGGGTGATCGTGGATAGGTTGACAAAAGCTGCCATATTTATCCCAATGAAGGATACCTGGTCAATGGACCAACTGGCAAGGGCCTATGTCGACAATGTGGTACGTCGATGTAATACCCGAGAATTTTACAACATAAATAAATAAATAAATACAATAAATAAATAAACAAATATAATAAATAAATAAATAAATAAACAAATAAATCAGTAAATACATTAAATAAATAAATATAGAAGAAATGAGAAATGAAATTAATTAAAAGAGATTTGTTTAAACAAAAGAATTAAATAAAGTTAAATAAGTCGTTACACGGGTATCCAATATAAATGAACTCGAGAATTCGAGCCAAAACGTAATATTAGATCCGAAAGAAATAACGACACGATTAGAAACCCGAAGAGAGTCCGGAAATTGAAAACCGGGAGCATAGGGGGATAGAAACCCGAACGAGAGGCGGAAAAGCACGACGGATCGCACGACCCGCCCGGACCGAAGTCCAGGCGAAGTCGGCGCGCTAGCCGCACGGTTTTTAGGCAAAAGGCGTGCCAACCCCGCGCCACTTGACAGATTCGCCCGTTGCGCGAATCTCTCGCCCGAACGCGGATTTTTCGACTTTCGGTTGAACGTCTCTCGACCCAAGACCCTTGGGGTCAGATTTTGGACGCCCTAGGACCTAGACATCTATAAATAAACCCCCTCGGAAGCCTAAACTCTTTTTCAAAACCCTACGATACTCTCTACACACACAAGTCGAAATCCTGGAGTCTACGGAGGCATCGAACACCAAGGCAGCAGCTTTGGATGAAAATCCAAGGATCTCCGACGTTGTGGTAAGCTCTAGTCCAATAGATCCTTTCACGTTTCAATCCGAAAACGGATTCTAACCTCGTTTCTTTTCTCTTTACACCCCGAATCGAATCTAGAACGAGGAACCCGACGAACGGAGAGGAGAAACGGTGATCTGGAAGCCACGCCTCCGAAATAGACAACCCGGACGTTCAAAAATCAGTAAGTTAACTCTTACATGGTTTTGGGATGAATTAAAACGTTCAAAACTAAAAGATTAACAAGAAATCGAAAACCTGTCAATTTTTGTTTTCTATCGACGCAACAGTTTTGATGAATTTTTCCGAACCTTAAAACGACTTTAAACGGAAAAACTTAAAACATGAAAAACGTTCCTAAGGCTTAGATCTGTGTACTGTAAACATTTCAGAATTTTTAGAGACGATTTGAGAGGTGAAACCCAACCGAAACCGAACTGCTTGAATCTAGATCTTGAAATTCTTGACAGAACTTAGGTCCGATCTTGATCATGTTTTTGACATAGGTTCCAGACCAATTTAAATCTTTGGCCGAACATGAAAGTTGTAGATAATTGTCTTGTGATGATTTCTGTAAAATTTCATCAAATTTGGAGTTGAATTGCTATGGTAGAATTCGAAATCTTTAAACTGTGTTATATGAAATTCGGACAGAACTGTACTTCTGTGAAGATTAGTGTTTTTGACCTATTTCGGTATCTTGGATTGAAAAAGTTAAAACACGAAAGTTGTAGATCTCGACGTTTTTGAGTCAGTCATGAAGTTTTAGAATTTTTGGAGTTAAGTCTGATTTTAGACGAATTTTAGAGTAAACTGTGGTTTACCGGAAATCAAATCTTGAAATCTTGTTGAAACATGGAATTAACCTTTAGGGTTGAAACAAATTGAAATGTTATTTTTAAATAAACAAAATTGAAATCAGATTTTTGGAATTAAATCCCCTTACAAACTTGATAAATTAAAATTAGGGGTGAGTGCTCTGCAGGGTGCCCCCTAACTGCTTCACTTCGTGCCGTTATGGACGATGGTGACCCCGCGCGCTAAACTTGAGACATGATATTGCCAAAACGGCGAAATATAGAGCCTACACTCTCGAGAATATCCACATGGGTTTCCCGAGGCTCCGGAGTGGTACTGGGTATGGCTGATACGGTTGCGGCCGCCGGGCTACCGGCTAAACTTGTTGACATCGCGATGCTATCGTGAAACTTTGAGATACCAAATCGGAGATGTAATGGGGATATTAAATTTAACTAAATTAGATTAAATTATGTTGTCCAATTAAATTATTTAAATGCTTTATTTAAATTATGGCTATTATCTTAAACCATGCGAAATGTGTTGTTAAATAGAGCCCTGGAATAAATTATGCAATTGGATAGTTGATTAGATTAAATTGAATATTATGTTATTATCATGTTTTTATTTAAGTATTAAATTAATGGCTTTTAAACCCTACGATCATGCATGTGTTAACTTACTCAGCAAGTTTGCTGACCAAAACCGTTTTTATTCATTTCTTACAGAATATGTGGAATGAGCATGTGTGAGCACGATTCATGCATGGGATTTTGGGATACATTATTTTGCTTTTAAATTCGTACTTTAGACTATATTATGAACGGACCTGTTTAACCCGTGTTTTGGCCATGTCCGCCCTATTTATATTTTCCGTTGCGATACTATACTAAAACAATTATTTCCGCTGCGCTATGATATTATTATTTTCGAATTATATTGTATGGGCTATTTTGAATGATTTAAATGTTTTAAATACTGCAATACCTAGCCTTGCATCTCTTTAGTAAGCTCGGAGAAACTGTGTCTTACTAGGGAGATGTGGCGGTGACATCCTGAACTGGGTGACCAAAAACTGGGGTGTTACAAGTTGGTATCAGAGCCCGGCTATTTTTAAACTACTATTTTTCAAACCATTATTATTTTAAACTATTATTAGTATTTTGACTATTATTTTAAATTTTAAAGTATTATTTCCATGGAAAATTTTTATTTTAAAACCCATGGAAAAATATATATATAGTGCATAAATTATTTGGGGGGGGGGGGGAATCATCATTCACATTTGCATATTGCATCTCTTTTATGTAGAGAATTTAGGATCTTGGCAAACTCGAACTTAGAATCTTGGCGAATTGAACCTAGAATCTTGGCGAATTGAACTTAGAATCTTGGCGAATATTAACTTAGATCTCTTGCTTGCGCTAGATGGCTAGTCAAGACATGATGCATTTGATGATCAATATGATGAACGCTCACCTTGACACCCAACAAACCATACAACAAATGAAAAATCGTATAGCTCACTTGGAGGCAAATCTGCACCAAATGGGAGACTTAAGGGAAGCTGGCCTTCAGCACTTCCTGAACTTGAGAGCCGCTGATCAAGATCGCATAAAAGACTTAGAAACTCAAGTGCAAAAACTCACCGAACAGAGCGACGCTGTGATAGATAGAGTCGAGGATCTAGGGACGGACCTGCTTAACCTCACTGACATAGTAGTACCATACAGCCCGGTGGAAGACCACTTGATGGGACCACGAAGCCCAACACCCCCAGTAGAGAGCCCATCCGGCCTTATCCATGGACGCTACGGAACCCTTGGACTCTGGCCCCACATGGTCCGGCCGTCGCCGAACCCGAGCCCCATGGGGAGCCATCTGGAGGAGTCACCGGAACCAGTTTCGGAAGCCGTCGATCCATCATCCCCCGTGTTTCGTGGACCCTTGGGCACCGGCCAAGTCTCTGATGAGGATGATCCAACGGAAGATTCCACTACTCTGCCGGAGGATGCAGAGATTATTTAGATACTTTGTCTTAGATAGTACATTTATTTTGCGCATTCTATTACTTGTATTAAATTTCTTGTAAAGGAATATAATGCGAGTTGATTTTATTTTTTTTGAAATCCTTAGCCGACAAAAAAAAAAAAAAACTTGGAATCGTAAAGGCACACGATGCATCAAACCATGCAGTGCATAACAGAGACATACACAGAATCCTAGGAACGTCACAGTACTACATCTTAAGAGAAATACCAAACCGAGTCTAACTAAAAACACAAAATGGGAAATACTAAACCAGCCGCTGCTAACACGAGTCTAGATAAAACATAAAACAGGAAACATAAAGTCACTGATCAGGAGGAGGGAACTGGCGACGCATGTAGTCATCCATCTGACGCATGTAGGCGTATATGTCCGTCAAGGCGGCCTGCTGCTCCGCCTGTCTCAGTGAGCGTGTCCATACGATCCTGATAGAGATCCATCCTAGCATCCAGGGCGTCGTAGCGAGTCTGCCCAGCTGCAAACCCGGCATCTATACTGACTCGCATCTCCTGCATCATCTGGAGCATCTGCGTCATGTCCTGACCCTGCGGTGGAACCACACCCTGCTGTGGAACCACAGGAGGAGGAGGTGGCCGCTCTGGAGGAACAACTAAAATCAAACCACCATCGTCAGGCTGCGGGCGCAGTATAGCCCGAGGCGCTCCACGACGCAAAGTGCCGCGCCGGACGGCATAAGACGGAATACGGTAGTGCTCACCTGGAGCTAAAGGATAGGGGTCCGTCTCGGGAGACGTGCGGATCCCCTGGGCAGCGCATAGCCCACAAATGAGGTGTGCGTGAGTGATCACCCTACTCCCTCGCCCCCGTCGTAAACCCCTCAGGTTGTCCGCAATGCAAGCGCCCACATTTACCCGGCCGCCCCGTGCGATAAAACAGATAGTCTCAAAAACATGATCTATGACGATATGACTCCAGGTGATCGGCCGAATGCATCCTAACCAAAGCTGAGCAAGTACACGCCAAGGAGCATCCAAAGACGTCAGTCGTAGCTCGTGAGGGTACCCAGTCCGCGGGGGTACCTCGGTACACAAGACACCCCAGGCAGGAGCATAAACCCGACCCTCTGGCTGTGGTCGGAACGCGCCATCATCTGGAAGGCCGAAATAGATGTTGATCGCCCGAGCACTGAAGTCTAAGTAGCGACCACGACCCAGACTCGAGAAAGGTCGTCGTCTACCCCAAGACCGCTGATGTTGGCGATAACCTCCATGGCTAGATAGCCGGAGGCAACGCCCTCGGGATGACGTGCAAGACCGGTCCACTGGAGATGCCCCAAAACTGCACTGATCCGGTCATCGCCCATATGATCGGGCGACAAGCCTCGCTCGGGAACGTAAGCCCTCTTCCGACAAACCTCGTCGAAATAGAAGTCCTGGGCGGCCATCGTCGAGAAACGGAACCGATCATGCCGGTGAGGACGCACCTCGTCAGGGAGGCCCCTGAGCCTCGGCTCCCGCTCCTCGTCCTCCTCGGACTCACTGTCGTCACTGTCGTCACTATCCGGCATCACCGGAGCGGCAGTGCTAGGGCCGGCTGCATCTCGTCGAGTAGCCCGTCTCTTGGCCCCCGGAAGGACCATAAGGAACGCCAAGATGAACCACAGGAAAAGCAACATCCTGCGAACACCCAACATCAAGGGTAAGGCTAATTTTCAACACATTAATTCACAAGCAAAAATACATAAAGACATCATAAATATAAAGTTCCAACGGGGAAAAATCTAGGAAGGATTCAGACCCAATAGTTCATCAATACATATTAGGAGAGAATCAAACCAAGAAATGTGCCCAAACAAATTCAAAAACCCATTGTGGCATTTCGTCGAACACCTTATGTGCGCAATAAATTAAGTTCAAAAATTTGCTTGTAAACACATGGCAATTAACCACAAAACCAAACAATTACTAGAACAACGAATCGTAATCACAAGTGTCAACAAACAACACCAAACGAAACCACTTTTACACCAATAACACCAACAAAATCGGAAATTTCATAGTTTCCCTAAAAATCCAAATTCTAGCAAGAAAACCCACAATTTAGGCAGGTATATATCACACCAATACTTCCTAACAATAGAAGTGGCACTAAAGTATTATATAAACTCACTAATTTGCAAGAATTAAGCCGAAAATTACAAATCCCCAATTTATATACCAAACCCTAATTTCACAAATCAACCAAATTCTTACAAATCAAGGCGTAAAACTTGAAATTGCAAGTGAAAATAGAAGATACATACCTCACAAAGAGAAATCGAAGTCGGAACTAGGAGAATCGGAGCACGAGAGGACGGATTTGAGAGGAAGTTGGGAGGAATTTCGGAAGGGGAAGGGATGAAATGGCTCGCGCGGGGCGCGAGCCCTATTTCTTCACCCTGGGGGCGCCGCGCGGTGGCCGCGCGCTAAACCCCCAAAACCCGCGCGGACCCCGCGCGGGTCACGAAAAATGAATTTTTTTTATTTTTTTTTATTTTTCCTTTCCTATTTATTTTACCCCTCCTCTGCTCTACAAAATACGAGTGGATCGAAGCATGTGAGACTGCGTTTCAAGAGCTGAAGAAACGACTCACAACCACACCCGTATTAACACTACCATCAGAGAATGGTGACTTCGAAGTTTACAGCGATGCTTCGAAGGAAGGTTTAGGTTGTGTCTTGATGCAAGACTCGAGAGTCGTAGCCTATGCATCACGCCAACTAAAACCTCACAAGGAGAATTATCCGACACACGACCTGGAGTTGGCAGCGGTCGTCTTCGCTCTAAAGATATGGAGACATTATCTTTATGGGCGGAAGTGTCGAATGTTCACCGACCACAAGAGCTTGAAATATATATTCACTCAGAAGGAGTTGAATTTGAGACAGCGAAGGTGGTTGGAACTTATTAAAGACTACGATTTAGAGATAGCATACCACGAGGGGAAGGCGAATGTGGTAGCCGATGCCCTAAGTCGGAAAACCCAACACGTGATAAACTCGTTGGTAATTCCGCCGGCATTGTACATGGAGTTGGAAAGATTGGAGTTAGAACTTGTGCATCCTGGCACAGTGAGAGAAACGGTCAATGCAATGGTCGTAGAAACTCCAATATTGGACGAGATTCGACTCGCTCAACCAGGCGACCCGAAACTCGAGAAGATAAAAGGGTATATTGCCGAAGGAAAGGCAATAGGATTTGCTGTCCACGAGGATGGAAGCATCCGTTTTAAAGGGAGATGGTGTGTGCCCCTTAAGTGTGCCGAATTGAAACAAAGGTTGATGGAAGAAGGGCACAACACGCCATATTCCGTACATCCCGGAGGTGACAAGCTATACAAAGATCTGAAGAAGATCTATTGGTGGCCGGGAATGAAGAAGGAAGTGGCGAACTTCGTGGCAAAATGTCTCACCTGCCAAAAGGTTAAGGCAGTGCGACATAAACCCTTAGGACTGATGCAACCACTAGAGATTCCACGTTGGAAGTGGGATAGCATCTCAATGGACTTTGTCTCGGGATTACCCCGATCACCTAAAGGCATGAACAAGATTTGGGTGATTGTGGATAGGCTAACGAAGACAACCATATTTATCCCGATGAAGGACACGTGGACTATGGACCAATTGGCCCGAGCCTACATTGATAATGTGGTACGACGACATGGAGTACCACATGATATCATTTCCGATAGAGACAGTAGATTTGTCTCTCATTTTTGGACGGAGTTACAAAAAGCTCTCGGTACTCAAATCAAAATGAGCACTGCATTCCACCCAATGACGGATGGACAGACCGAGAGAACAATCCAAACACTAGAAGACATGCTGAGAGCATGTGTGTTGGAATTCAAAGGGAATTGAGAATCTCATTTACCCTTAATTGAGTTTTCCTATAATAATAGCTACCATGCTAGCATCGGCATGGCACCTTTCGAGGCGTTGTATGGACGAAAGTGCCGAAGCCCGTTGAGCTGGGAAGAAAACGATAAGTCCGTGGTAGTGGGACCACAACTTATCGAAGACATGGCTCAACAAATCAAAGTGATTCAAGGGAAGATGAAAGCCGCACAAGACCTTCAAAAGAGTTATGCCGACGTGAGACGACGAGACCTAGAATTTCAAGTGGGAGATAGGGTCATGCTAAGGATATCACCCATGAAGGGGGTGATGCGCTTTGGCAAGCGAGGAAAGTTGAGTCCTCGATATATAGGACCTTACGAAATTCTAGAACGAGTCGGAACTCTAGCTTACCGATTGGCTTTACCGCCACAATTAGATCTAGTTCATAATGTCTTCCATGTCTCGCAACTAAAGAAGTATGTGCCGGACCCGACACATGTACTTCAACCGGAGATAATTGAGCTCGATGAAGACTTGACTTACGAAGAAGTCCCATTGCGTATTCTTGACACTAAGGAACGAGTAACGAGGAACAAAACCGTCAAAATGATCAAGGTTCTTTGGTCAAACCACGAAAGTGAGACGGCAACTTGGGAAGTAGAATCCGACATGAGAGAACGCTACCCGACATTGTACCAAACCGATACCGACACAGTTATGGGGACATAACTGCAATCTTAAGGGGGAGAGGATGTCATACCACCTATTTTTCGTGCATTTTTGTAAACTTTTGAACTACGTTATGGCTTGATCCCTTTACCGGGTACATAGGCAGCTTAGAAGTCTTAATTCTAAGTTCAGTCACGAAATAATAAAATAAACAAAAGACCTTAGCACGAGAAAAGCCGAAACACAACTTCGAGGACGAAGTTGATTCTTAAGGAGGGTAGACTATAATACCCGAGAATTTTACAACATAAATAAATAAATAAATACAATAAATAAATAATAAATATAATAAATAAATAAATAAACAAATAAATCAGTAAATACATTAAATAAATAAATATAGAAGAAATGAGAAATGAAATTAATTAAAAGAGATTTGTTTAAACAAAAGAATTAAATAAAGTAAATAAGTCGTTACACGGGTATCCAATATAAATGAACTCGAGAATTCGAGCCAAAACGTAATATTAGATCCGAAAGAAATAACGACACGATTAGAAACCCGAAGAGAGTCCGGAAATTGGAAACATGGAGCATAGGGGGATAGAAACCGAAAGAGAGGCGGAAAAGCACGACGGATCGCACGACCCGCCCGGACCGAAGTCCAGGCGAAGTCGGCGCGCTGGCCGTGCGGTTTTTAGGCAAAAGGCGCGCCAACCCCGCGCCACTTGACAGATTCGCCCGTTGCGCGAATCTCTCGCCCGAACGCGGATTTTTCGACTTTCGGTTGAACGTCTCTCGACCCAAGACCCTTGGGGTCAGATTTTGGACGCCCTAGGACCTAGACATCTATAAATAAACCCCCTCGGAAGCCTAAACTCTTTTTCAAAACCCTACGATACTCTCTACACACACAAGTCGAAATCCCGGAGTCTACGGAGGCATCGAACACCAAGGCAGCAGCTTTGGACGAAAATCCAAGGATTTCCAACGTTGTGGTAAGCTCTAGTCCAATAGATCCTTCCACGTTTCAATCCGAAAACGGATTCTAACCTCGTTTCTTTTCTCTTTACACCCCGAACCGAATCTAGAACGAGGAACCCGACGAACGGAGAGGAGAAACGGTGATCTGGAAGCCACACCTCCGAAATAGACAACCCGGACGTTCAAAAATAAGTAAGTTAACTCTTACATGGTTTTGGGATGAATTAAAACGTTCAAAACTAAAAGATTAACAAGAAATCGAAAATCTGTCAATTTTTATTTTCTATCGACGCAACAGTTTTGATGAATTTTTCCGAACCTTAAAACGACTTTAAACGGAAAAACTTAAAACACGAAAAACGTTACTAAGGCTTAGATCTATCTACTGTAAAAATTTCAGAATTTTTAGAGATGATTTGATAGGTGAAACCCAACTGAAACCGAACTGCTTGAATCTAGATCTTGAAATTCTTGACAGAACTTAGGTCCGATCTTGATCATGTTTTTGACATAGGTTCCAGACCGATTTAAATCTTTAGCCGAACATGAAAGTTGTAGATAATTGTCTTAAGATGATCTCTGTAAAATTTCATCAAATTTGGAGTTGAATTGCTATGGTAGAATTTGAAATCTTTAAACTGTGTTATATGAAATTCGGACAGAACTGTACTTATGTGAAGATTAGTGTTTTTGACATATTTCGGTATCTCGGATTGAAAAAGTTAAAACACGAAAGTTGTAGATCTCGACGTTTCTGAGTCTGTTATGAAATTTTAGAATTTTTGGAGTTAAGTCTGATTTTAGATGAATTTTAGAGTAAACGGTGGTTTACCGGAAATCAATTCTTGAAATCTTGTTGAAACATGGAATTAACCTTTAGGGTTGAAACAAATTGAAATATTATTTTTAAATAAACAAAATTGAAATCAGATTTTTGGAATTAAATCCCCTTACAAACTTGATAAATTAAAATTAGGGGTGAGTGCTCTGCAGGGTGCCCCCTAACTGCTTCACTTCGTGACGTTATGGACGATGGTGACCCCGCGCGCTAAACTTGAGATATGATATTGTCAAACCGCGAAATATAGAGCCTACACTCTCGAGAATATCCACATGGGTTTCCCGAGGCTCCGGAGTGGTACTGGGTATGGCTGATACGGTTGCGGCCGCCAGGCTACCGGCTAAACTTGTTGACATCGCGATGCTATCGTGAAACTTTGAGATACCAAATCGGGGATGTAATGGGGATATTAAATTTAACTAAATTAGATTAAATTATGTTGTCCAATTAAATTATTTAAATGCTTTATTTAAATTATGGCTATTATCTTAAACCATGCGAAATGTGTTGTTAAATAGAGCCCTGGAATAAATTATGCAATTGGATAGTTGATTAGATTAAATTGAATATTATGTTATTATCATGTTTTTATTTAAGTATTAAATTAATGGCTTTTAAACCCTACGATCATGCATGTGTTAACTTACTCAGCAAGTTTGCTGACCAAAACCGTTTTTATTCCTTTCTTACAGAATATGTGGAATGAGCATGTGTGAGCACGATTCATGCATGGGATTTTGGGATACATTATTTTGCTTTTAAATTCGTACTTTAGACTATATTATGAACGGGCCTGTTTAACCCGTGTTTTGGCCATGTCGGCCCTATTTATATTTTCCGCTGCGATACTATACTAAAACAATTATTTCCGCTGAGCTATGATATTATTATTTTCGAATTATATTGTATGGGCTATTTTGAATGATTTAAATGTTTTAAATACTGCAATACCTAGCCTTGCATCTCTTTAGTAAGCTCGGAGAAACCGTGTCTTACTAGGGAGATGTGGCGGTGACATCCCGACCTGGGTGACCAAAAACCGGGGTGTTACAGTCGACATGGAGTACCACATGATATCATCTCAGATAGAGACAGCAGATTCGTCTCTCAATTTTGGACAAAACTGCAAGAAGCCCTCGGTACCCGAATAAAGATGAGTACCGCATTCCACCCTATGACGGATGGGCAGACGGAGAGAACGATACAGATGCTGGAAGACATGCTAAGGGCATGTGTACTAGAGTTCAAGGGAAGTTGGGAGAATCATATACCTTTGATCGAGTTTTCCTACAACAACAGTTACCATGCTAGCATCGGCATGGCACCCTTCAAGGCACTATATAGACGTAAGTGCCGAAGTCCATTAAGCTGGGAAGAGAACGATAAGACGGTAATAGTGGGACCACAACTTGTTGAAGACATGGCTCAACAAATAAAGGTCATCCAAGGGAAGATGAAAGCCGCTAAGGACCGGCAAAAGAGTTACGCGGACGTGAGACGGAAAGACTTGGAATTTCAAGTCGGCGATAAAGTCATGCTTGAAGGTATCACCAATGAAGGGTGTGATGCGCTTTGGCAAACGAGGAAAACTGAGTCCGCGGTACATAGGAGCATATGAAATCCTGGAAGAGTGGGAAATCTCGCATATCGGCTAGCGTTGCCACCACAATTTGCTCGTGTTCACGATGTGTTCCACGTCTCCCAATTGAAGAAGTATGTGCACGATCCGACCCATGTGCTCCAACCGGAAGAAATTGAATTTAAGGATGACTTGAGTTACGAGGAAGTTCCGGTGCAAATACTTGACACGAAGGAGAGAGTAACGAGGAATAAGACCGTGAGGATGGTCAAGGTCCTTTGGTCTAACCACGAGACGGAGACGGCGACATGGGAATTGGAAGCCGACATGAAACAACGTTACCCTACCCTCTTCCAAGATGAACCGGCCACAGTTATGGGGACATAATTGTATTCTTAAGGGGGGGAGGATGTAACACCCGAGAAAAAAACAAATTCAAATTGTTTTGAACTACGTCATGACTTGATCCCTTCACAGGGTACGTAGGCAGCTTGGAAATCTAAATTCTAAGTTTAGTCACAAAATAAATCACAAATAAATCACAAGATCAATCACAAAAACGTTAGGAGGAACTGGAACTAATTTAACTAGACTAATTATGGCATGGAAATGTTACGAGCGTTAAACCCGAACTCGTAAAAAGTTTTAGGTAAAGATTTCGAACCGGAAACGACCCGAGGAGTCGAGCCAACACGTAGAGAGTAGAAAAACCGATAGAGAAAAGAAGAAAAGACTCGACGGACCACGTAGACCGCCGAACCGACCGGTCCGGCTGTCACGCGGCCTCCGCGCGCCGCCGCCCGGCCACCGCGCGGCATGAGGAAACGCGTCCCAGGACTGGTCGCGCGTACTCCGCGCGGACAAAGCTCTATGTGCGCGCCACCACCGCGCTAGAGGTGCAGGAGGTGTAAACTTTCCTTCTATGGCGATTTTCTTGCCAAAAATCCGTTCCCTATCGAGGGCAAGCGGATCAAAGCCTTTGGGAAAGGCTTAAGGGCGGATTAGGGCGCCCCCAATCCCATTTGGACAGAAAACAAAAGTTCCACCCTCTCAAATTCTCCCCTCTAAGCCAAAACTCCTTCGACTTCACTTTCCGGCGAAGACGGGACGATCGGAGCGTGGCATTTGCCTTCTAAGACTTTGGTGAGTGGTATTACAGTTTTGAGTTCGTCCTTAGACCCCAAATACTCGAAATCTAACACTCTATTTCTCGTTGCAATTTCTCGTCGGGGGGCGAACAAGAAGAGATCGGAGAAGTTGGCCGTTCGTCGCGACCTTAGGACGCCCGGAAATCCCTTACAGCGACCCTATCCTCTAACTAAGTAAGTGAAGACCTTACTATTCAATTTTTGTAGTTTATTGTCGTTTAAAACTTAAGATCTAGACACGTAACTAAAATCATTTTTCAAAAACCCTATTTTCGTCCAATTTTAGAAACTCGCCTAAAACCCGACCTTCGGGAATTCAAACCAAAAACTTTTCAACATAGATTTTGTTCATAAGACTCTAATCTACCTTGTGTCCAAATTTCAACCATTTACATAAAGATTTGATATCCCAAATCGTACCGTAAAGTTTCTGTAATAAAACTGAACGTTTGAATTCTGGACAGATTTATTGACTCGACTTGATGCATATTTTTCACCCGTTTTTACATCGATTCAACGTTGCATTTATAAAAAAAAGTTGTAGATAATTGTGTCTAGATTATGCATATAAAATTCATGAATTTTGGAGTTTATTTGATATGTCAAAATGAACGATTTCAGAACCTGTTCTAAACCAACTTTTGAATCCGCGCGTATGCAGCGTTTTGGTGTCGACTTTTGAACATCTAAAATTCATTATTTTCAAAATCTTAAAACATGAAAGTTGTTCATTAAGGTGTTATGTAAATCCTGTAAAGATTTCGGACCGATTGGATTTGAAATGAATTTTTAATCGGCGTCGCAGTTAACTATGTCGGAATCAGTCTTTTGGGCAGAAATCTTCTTTTGCAAAGAACTCGAAATTTGACTCACTTCGAAACCTTATTTCCAAAAACTTAAAACATAAAAGTTGTTTGTATGTGTGTTCTTGAGCTACTGTGTAAATTTCAGAATTTTTGGTTTAAAGATGAATTTTCAATTAAGAAAGGCGTAAACTGTGTCGAATCGGATTTTTCGAACTTGAGAAAACTCGAACTACGAAACGCAATATCGAATATTTTGTAACATTGAAATATGAACTTTCAAAAAATCCCGTTCACTAGGCTGAGCCGATCTTCATGCTATCATTATTTTTGAGACTGCCTCGTTAGTGGTCTCCTTACTATCTGAGATTGCCTCGTTAGGGATCTCGCGCGCTGTTATTTGGATCGCCTCGTTAGTGGTCCTACTATCTTTGAGACTGCCTCGTTAGTGGTCTCCCATTTATTTGGACTGCCTCGTTAGTGGTCCTACGATTTGAGATTGCCTCGTTAGTGATCTCCCCGGTATGGTGTCATCTTCTTAGTTTGCGGGATAAAATATAAAAGACTTGCGTGAGTGTTTAATTATGCTTAAATTTTATTTACCATGCTTTTAAATTATGTTTCTAAATTACGTTCTTAAAATTGCTTTTAAATTACGCTTTTAAATTAAGTCCTTTAATTATGTATTCTCGTCTTGAATGAATTAATCATGTTCTTCCGCTGCGAGTAAATTATGAATTTTAAATTAATGCATGAAAAGTGTAATTTTAATTAAAACACATGTAACCACTTAAATTTTTAGTTAGGGATTAACTTACTCGGTATATTTTTATACTGATAAACCGTTGTCATTTTTCTTTTACAGAGTATGTCGAGTGACGCATGCACATGCACTTGGGGGAAACATTTATGAACGTTTTTAATTACTGCATCATACTACTGTTTTACCGGGTCTGTTGAACCCGAGGTTTGGCCGTGTTGGCCGTGATTACTTTTCCGCTGCATTTACTCTATCTCGTGCATGGATGATTATTACTTCCGTATTTTAAATTAAGTATTATTAATTTCCGGACTCAATATTGAAATGTTTTAAATCTTTTACGTACCCATAAGCCTTGCATTTCCTTAGTGAGCTCGGGAAGTCGTGTCTTGCTAGGAAAATGTGGCGGTGACATCCCGGCCTGGATTATCAAATCCGGGGTGTTACAGACATATATACACAGTTATTTAGGCGTAGAGGTACTTTTATTTCTGTTTTAAATAATGAATTTTTTCCTATCGAAATAGCAACTAAGCAAATTAGTACGAAATTGAAATGCGATGAAAATGCTAAGAGAAGAAAGTAGTAAATTTATTATAAAATAATTAATTTTCTTCTCTTTTAAATTCTATTCTCTTTTAGATTTAATAATTAAAATAGAAAGAGGAAAGCTTCTTTGGAAAATCGATTGATTCTTTTTTTTCCATAGCTTAATAAATTAGATTTTACCATAAATAAATTTAACTACAAATTAATATAAATAAATTAATTAATTAATTCTCTTTTAGATTTAATTTATTTTTAATTTATTTTAAGTTATTAATTATAAATTTATTCTAATTATTAAATAATTTAATTTCTTTTATAATAAATGGAAGAATTCTAAATATTCAGTAAAAATTGAATAAACAAAATAGCAATATAATAAAGGAAATAAACTAAGAGTGCATTTTTGGAAAACATTTGCTAATGAATTTTTAGCAGGAAAAATAAGGATTTTTCAATCACTGAGGAAAAGTAATAAAATTGAAGATCACAAGAATGAGGCGTGTGACCATCACGCATTGCTACAAGAAAGTATTACTGGTACTAAGGCACAAGAATTTGAACTATATTAGTATGGTGGTGAAGAGTATGGTGTTGAAGATCATCTAGAATATTTTCTTCTGAATGGTTTGGATGGTTTGAAAGGGTACATTTTATTTCGACTTTTTACCCGAAAGAGAAGAAGGTAGATCGAAAAGCTTGGGTGAAACTTGGCCTAACGAAATAAAATTTAATTTTACAGGATTAAGTAGTTACTATTTATACAAATATTTATAGGAAATAATGAGTATAATAAAAAAAAAAATAACATAAGAATTATATGATATGTTTTGTGGAGGGAATGATGACACTATGTTCTTGCATTGATTAGAAGTGACTCAGAACAATTTACATGATTAAGTGTGCGTAAGTTCAAACAAGTAAATAGATTTAGGTGGAGTGTATGCAAGCCAGTAGACAAAAGAAATTAAATTGCTAGTTGGTGAAAAGAAATGTAGGTTTCCTCCTTGTCATACAAATGACATATGGTCAGTATTGTTTGCATAAGTTGTCTGTAACACCCCGGATTTGATCACCCAGGCCAGGGCATTACCGCCACACCTTCCCAAGCAAGACGCGAACCATTTCGAGCTCACTTGAGAAGATGCTAAGGCTAAGTTGTACAAATATTAAAAAATAATTTAAAAATCATTCAACAAGTGCCCGAAGGTTTAAATCAGAGTTAAATCTAACATACATAATTTAAAACAGTGCGGAAGCTAAAGGCCGAACACGGCCAAACATGAGTTTGGAGTTCGTAAAAGAATTTAAAAACAAGTGCGACAAGTCTTCGGAAATTCCCATTCCAAATGTAAATGCCATGCGCTAATCTTCAACATCTGAAAAAAATAGAGACAACGTATCTATCAGTACAAAGGTACTGAGTAAGTTAATGTATAGCATAACGAATTTTAAAGTTTTTAGAAGAGAGATTTAAAAATAGAATTTGTAATTTAAAAAGGAAGGTCGAGTAAAAATAATTCCGGAAGATTCTTACACTTTACCATACGAATAATATATCATTATTCATTTTTTGATCAAGAACAACTATTCTTGGGGAATCAAACCCGCAAGAGCTCAAACACATTCTTTTACCATTGTTTCCATATCATCGAGGATATCATTGTTTCCAGAACTCAAATACCTTCGTTTACCATTGTTCATTATGATCGAGGACGCCTCGTCCTTGGGGAATCGAACCCGCAAGAACTCAATATACATCCTAGGGAATCGAACCCATAGGAGTCAACAATATCCTGGGGAATCGAACCCGCAGGAAAAACATAAACCTTGGGGAATCGAACCCGCAAGGCAAGTGAAAGTAGCGGACCCTATACAGATACACTCCGGAGCCCTAGGTAACCCTTATAGATACACCTAGGAGTATAGACTCATACAATCACGCAACAATATTTCCTTGGCGCCGTTTTGGCCACCAAAAAGAGGGGGCGGCCCAACGAGCTCACGCCAAGTGCACTTACCCTCCAAAGTTGGGCATCTAACTCGATCAAAAGTCACAAAGTTTCAAAATTCACATTTTAACCGTTTCAAAACTTATACACATTTCCAGATCTCATAATATTCATAAATGAGTAGCAATTGACTCAAATTTTGTCCAAAACGCACGAAGGCAATTTCACCGAAGAAACTCACTGTGGCAGTTTTCAAGTTCGTAACAGGGAATACAGTAAATCATTTTAAAAATTTCTGAAAATTTTACAGAGACTACGAAACACCTAAATAAGCATTTTCCTTAGAATAAGCTTTGCCAATTTCGGACTCTAAATAGCCCAAAAAAAATCATTTCAGAAAACACCTCTTCAAAAGACACAGAAATCACTGTGCACTCGACCACAGTTTCATTAAAAATCCATAACAATTCTAAACGTGATCCAAAAATTCTGAAAATTTACGGGGATAAACTAGACACATAGATGAACATTTGTCATGAAGAAGTCGACCATTAAAAACGACCGTAGACAGGAGTAATACGAACAACAACACTGACTGCTTCTATGAAACGAAAACTGTCAACACAAACTCAGAAAATACCAGATGCTTTTTCGACGCCTAAATCATGTCCAAAAATTATGAAAATTTACAGAGATCATCTTCAAGGTTTTAGGAACATATTTCATTAGAAAAGTTTTGCCAAAAATGAACGGATCCAGACGAACAAAGATGAACAATAAACTATACGGAGGAAACCCTAATACACAGATTTGGCAAAGATTGGATTTCGAGTTGTAACTCGATGAATACTCAACCAAAAGCTATAAAATTTGAAAGGCACAACACTAACTTACTTAGGATTAGATTAGAGTCGAAGATCCTTCAAATCCAAGTCTCAAGGGTGGCCTCCAACCCGCAATACAGCCTGCTACTCTTTCGAAAGTCTAGATTTGGACAAGTTATGAAAAATCCTTACTTTCAACCCTTAAATCTCGAATTGAAAGTGAATCCAGGAGTGGAAAAGAACCTTACCTAATGGATAATAGGATTGGATGAAGGTAGACTCGTCCTCCTTGCCAAGAATATGAAGAACACTCCAAAGTTTCTCACCAACTCTCTCATTGAATCTGATTTTCGGATGGGTGGATAGGGGTGGTTTTTGGGGTTGTTAGGGAGAAGATTCTAGAGTGTTTGGGGTTCCAATGAGGGCCTTGATGATCATAGGAAATGTGGAGATTAATAAATCTGGTCAAATTCGAATTTAGAGCCACCAACCCCCTTCATTAATCCCTTCCTTCCACCATGGTTCAAAGAATCCTTCAAGTGTTCATGTATCTATCCTTATCCAACTTTGTGGGGATTTAATACACTCAAAACTCTTCCAAATGCATCCCAAAACATCCCTTAATGTCTGAGGATCGGATTTGAATTGATTGGAGTCGTCACATCTCGAAAATGGAGCCGAAAACGCGTGCAACGCATGAAGACACCATCCTGCCGCCGCCGCCGCGCTGGTGGCGCGCCGGCGCGTCGCCGCCGCGCGGCCACCTGGTCGCGTTTTTTTTTCTTCTTTTTTTTTTAATATTATGATTTTAAATTCTAAAAATCATAATATGGAATTATCCGAGATCGTTGGATAATCCGATAACTCTCTTCGAGTTGCTATCGTCCGAAAATATTTAATTCCGCTCTCTCGGAATTATTTCGGTTGCGATAGTTAAATCCAATTCTTTAATTTTTGGATTTAATAATCGATGTTGATTTCTCGGGTATTACAGTCTACCCCCCTTAGAAATCAACTTCGTCCTCGAAGTTGGGTCGCACTCGGAAAGCAACACCAACATAAGTAGTTTTACACGCATAGAATTATTGAGGCTCGAAAATTAAATTCTTACCTCAACGCGTGACATCTCTGTGGGGTATCACATCCTCTCCCCCTTAGGACCGCAGTTATGTCCCCATAACTGCCTATGAATTTTCTTGCTGGTTGCGATTCTGTTGTGGTCTCTGTGCTTGATTATTGGGATGATTTGGCCCAGTCGGCCGATTCTCGTGTGGAGGGTTCACCAGATCCAACCTCTTCTCGATCATCTCCTCGCGAACATTGCATTCTCTAATCATGTGGTCTTCCCCACCACATCTATAACAAGTTTCACGCTTAGGGCACTCGCGCACCAGATGCGCTTTGTGGCACTGCGGGCATCGTGGTATGGATGTACCACGGGTGTCATTTCTCTTGTTGTTCAAACCTCTGTCTGCATTCTCCTTAGGTCCATTGAACTTAGCTTGACCATTATCCTTCCTCAATTTGTTATTATTGTTACTTCGATTCTTTTTCTCAAATCCTTGCGAGCCCTTGGTCGACTCACCATTGTCCTTGCATTTCAGCTGCTGGACACGAGCAATTGCTACAGCTCGGTCATACACTGTCTGAAGTGAAGTGTATTGCCCTCCAACCAGTATCTCCCTGATACTTAGGTTCAACCCCATTTCAAATTTCTGAGCCTTGTCAGAATCAGTGGGCACAAGTCTCGGAGCAAAGCGAAGTAGCTCCTTGAACTTTGCGTAGTACTCCTGCACCGTTTTTCCTCCTTGTCTTAAGTTAATAAATTCTTCATACTTTGCAGCCTTAGTGCTCAGTGGATAAAACCTCTCTCTCAGTGCTTCCTTAAATTCTTCCCTTGTATAAACCTTCTCAACTTCGGCCGAATCTCCTTGGAGATGTTGCCACCACTCGTCCGCCTCTCCATCCAGATAATAGGTCGCCACTCGAACCTTCTCGTTCTCGGGGCATTTGACGGCAATAAGAAGCTTGTCAAAAGTTCGGATCCAATTCTCCAACTTGGTTGGGTCCTCTTGGCCGTCATAATGAGGTGGTTTGTAGGGGTTCACCAATGCTAGGTAGTTGCCTCGGGCTACCGGCGGTGGTACACCCGCTTGTGCACGTTGCACCTCGGCATTTCCTAGTGCTACGAGAACTTCCTCAACATTCCTTAGACGCTCACCCATATTATTGGGAACAGGAGGCACTCGCTCTCCTACGTTTTGAGGAATATCATTGTTGTTAGGTGCGTTAGCATCACCACTGTTTGGGACTACCCTCCTTGGCCTTCCCCTAGGTGCCATTTTCTGTTATCCAAGCACGCGAAGATGAGTTTCTAATCTAAGGCACGTTAGCAGTCAGGAAGATCTAATAATAGGAAGGGTAAGAGAAGAGAATAGATATGGGCAAACTAAGCACCCTTGACCAAGTTCTAAGGCAAAAGTAAGATTAGATTCAAGTTAGTGGCTCTAAGGCAAGGTCAATCGACATACCAACTAAAAACGTTATCAAATACACTTGACATGCATATATATACTTGGAGCATAAAAAAAATGATGGATGTATGCAAATGCATCCCCCCCCAAAAATACTTATGCATTTTCAAGACTTGTCGGAATGATTGTTATATAATTCCCATGGGTTTTAAAATAAAATTCCTTTCCATGGAAATAATATCTTAAAGATATTTAAAATAATATGTAAATTTTTGGGCCTCTATAGTGGGCCGAAAAATAATAGCTTAAAAATTTTCCGGGCTCTGATACCACTTTGGTATCAGATAATATCTTTAAAATAATAGCTTTAAAATATTCCGGGCTCTGATACCACTTTGTAACACCCCGGATTTGATCACCCAGGCCAGGGCATTACCGCCACACCTTCCCAAGCAAGACGCGAACCATTTCGAGCTCACTTGAGAAGATGCTAAGGCTAAGTTGTACCAATATTAAAAAATAATTTAAAAATCATTCAACAAGTGCCCGAAGGTTTAAATCAGAGTTAAATCTAACATACATAATTTAAAACAGTGCGGAAGCTAAAGGCCGAACACGACCAAACATGAGTTTGGATTTCGTAAAAGAATTTAAAAACAAGTGCGACAAGTCTTCAGAAATTCCCATTCCAAATGTAAATGCCATGCGCTAATCTTCAACATCTGAAAAAAAAAATAGAGACAACGTATCTATCAGTACAAAGGTACTGAGTAAATTAATGTATAGCATAACGAATTTTAAAGTTTTTAGAAGAGAGATTTAAAAATAGAATTTGTAATTTAAAAAGGAAGGTCGAGTAAAAATAATTCCGGAAGATTCTTACACTTTACCATACGAATAATATATCATTATTCATTTTTTGATCAAGAACAACCATTCTTGGGGAATCAAACCCGCAAGAGCTCAAACACATTCTTTTACCATTGTTTCCATATCATCGAGGATATCATTGTTTCCAGAACTCAAATACCTTCGTTTACCATTGTTCATTATGATCGAGGACACCTCGTCCTTGGGGAATCGAACCCGCAAGAACTCAATATACATCCTAGGGAATCGAACCCATAGGAGTCAACAATATCCTGGGGAATCGAACCCGCAGGAAAAACATAAACATTGGGGAATCGAACCCGCAAGGCAAGTGAAAGTAGCGGACCCTATACAGACACACTCCGGAGCCCTAGGTAACCCTTATAGATACACCTAGGAGTATAGACTCATACAATCACGCAACAATATTTCCTTGGCGCCGTTTTGGCCACCAAAAAGAGGGGGCGGCCCAACGAGCTCACGCCAAGTGCACTTACCCTCCAAAGTTGGGCATCTAACTCGATCAAAAGTCACAAAGTTTCAAAATTCACATTTTAACCATTTCAAAACTTATACACATTTCCAGATCTCATAATATTCATAAATGAGTAGCAATTGACTCACATTTTGTCCAAAACGCACGAAGGCAATTTCACCGAAGAAACTCACTGTGGCAGTTTTCAAGTTCGTAACAGGGAATACAGTAAACCATTTTAAAAATTTCTGAAAATTTTACAGAGACTAGGAAACACCTAAATAAGCATTTTCCTTAGAAATAGGCTTTGCCAATTTCGGACTCTAAATAGCCCAAAAAAAATCATTTCAGAAAACACCTCTTCAAAAGACACAGAAATCACTGTGCACTCGACCACAGTTTCATTAAAAATCCATAACAATTCTAAACGTGATCCAAAAATTCTGAAAATTTACGGGGATAAACTAGACACATAGATGAACATTTGTCATGAAGAAGTCGACCATTAAAAACGACCGTAGACAGGAGTAATATGAACAACAACACTGACTGCTTCTATGAAACGAAAACTGTCAACACAAACTCAGAAAATACCAGATGCTTTTTCGACGCCTAAATCATGTCCAAAAATTATGAAAATTTACAGAGATCATCTTCAAGGTTTTAGGAACATATTTCATTTAGAAAAGTTTTGCCAAAAATGAACGGATCCAGACGAACAAAGATGAACAAAATAAACTATACGGAGGAAACCCTAATACACAGATTTGGCAAAGATTGGATTTCGAGTTGTAACTCGATGAATACTCAACCAAAAGCTATAAAATTTGAAAGGCACAACACTAACTTACTTAGGATTAGATTAGAGTCGAAGATCCTTCAAATCCAAGTCTCAAGGGTGGCCTCCAACCCGCAATACAGCCTGCTACTCTTCCGAAAGTCTAGATTTGGACAAGTTATGAAAAATCCTTACTTTCAACCCTTAAATCTCGAATTGAAAGTGAATCCAGGAGTGGTAAAGAACCTTACCTAATGGATAATAGGATTGGATGAAGGTAGACTTGTCCTCCTTGCCAAGAATATGAAGAACACTTCAAAGTTTCTCACCAACTCTCTCATTGAATCTGATTTTCGGATGGGTGGATAGGGGTGGTTTTTGGGGTTGTTAGGGAGAAGATTCTAGAGTGTTTGGGGTTCCAATGAGGGCCTTGATGATCATAGGAAATGTGGAGATTAATAAATCTGGTCAAATTCGAATTTAGAGCCACCAACCCCCTTCATTAATCCCTTTCTTCCACCATGGTTCAATGAATCCTTCAAGTGTTCATGTATCTATCCTTATCCAACTTTGTGGGGATTTAGTACACTCAAAACTCTTCCAAATGCATCCCAAAACATCCCTTAATGTCTGAGGATCGGATTTGGATTGATTGGAGTCGTCACATCTCGAAAATGGAGCCGAAAACGCGTGCAACGCATGAAGACACCATCCTGCCGCCGCCGCCGCGCTGGTGGCACGCCGGCGCGTCGCCGCCGCGCGGCCACCTGGTCGCGTTTTTTTCTTCTTCTTTTTTTTTTTTAATATTATGATTTTAAATTCTAAAAATCATAATATGGAATTATCCGAGATCGTTGGATAATCCGATAACTCTCTTCGAGTTGCTATCGTCCGAAAATATTTAATTCCGCTCTCTCGGAATTATTTCGGTTGCGATAGTTAAATCCAATTCTTTAATTTTTGGATTTAATAATCGATGTTGATTTCTCGGGTATTACATTGTCAGTTTCATGTAGCCTCATTCAGGTACTGTCATTTCATTATTCATTGGTAAAAAGGATGCATGGTTTACCAATGTAATGAAAAGGGGTGTTATGTTACCTGTCCCCAGCTTTCTTGGAGAGACTTGTAAACTGCACGTAAGTTGTAGCTGGGAATTCTCTGGGTGTTATGGCGAGGAATGTGTACGTTGATATAATGGAAAAGAACTACGATCCTGTTGCAGAAAGTACGTTAGATCCAATATCCGTGATTACCAAAAAAAAAACTAAGTCAGAGAGGCATGAATGAGTTACCAGATTACGGGGCCTCTTAAAGTTTTCAACCCTTTAAGTGCATAGTTATTTCCTAAATTGCAAGCGAAAGTGAGTGAACAGTACCAGCTCGGATAATCACAGTGAACAGTGCCATTGAGCTGTGTTCGAGCAGTATTCTATTCTTTTGAGGATTGAAAAGATATATGAGGTGCTGTGTGGTGAACCAATGTAAAAGTACGCATCTGCAAATTCCCAGCAGAAGCATATTAGTTCCTAGGCCAAACATGGAGCTAAAAGTTTCAAGAAAGTTATACATATTCCAGGCAAATAGCAGGATCAGTGTAATTGAAGTTTGGAAATTTTTTTAAATATAGATTGGAACATTGGATTTGGAAGAAATATTTGTGACGATGAAAATAAGATGGAGCCAAATAAAGAAAACTACTAAGGGAGTTTAATATAAAAACCACGTAAAAACCACATACACTGATCTAAAATTATTTTTTTATTTTTTTATGGGTAGTTGTACATCCATAGGAACTGTAAATTTATCTTATAAATTTAGTGCTATGATTGGAAATTTATAAGAAACATATTGAACAATTAGTACATGGCTATAAATTTATCTTATAATTATTGAACAATTATATGAACATATTAAACAATAAGAAAAATTTATCTTATAAGAAACATATTGAACAATAAGATAAATTTATCCATATAATTATTGAACATTACTCATAGCAGTTATAAAGTAAATTTATCTTATTTTATCATATAAAATTTAGTACACTTACTGAACAATAATTATATATGGATATAAGAAAAATTTATATATTTTTTCCTCGCTACCATTTAGGTTTCAGATTCGCACCATAAGTTTAATGCTTTTAGAGTTGACTCTGCAAGATTTAATCAATACCAACTATTATTGCAGGTTGGAAGGTTGGAAGAGGACAGAGCATGGCACCCTGTTAAACCAGAGGAATTTAACTCCCCCGGACATCTTCAGAAAACAATTATATATGGATATGGACAAATTTCACCATTGATGTCTATAGCTCATTGGTAAATGTTATAATAAAATCATGCACGCTATGAATTACTTTGTAGAGTGGTTTCGGTATTCAAATTTTGGCCCTTTGTGTTTTTAACATGCTGACAGATTTTGTAGGTTAATTTGCCATTTTGATTTCAAAAAGTTCAGAGCCGATCAAGTTAACAGAGTGCAGATAAGTTAAACTTGTGTATTTCGCTTCATGGCAAATCGATGGCCCCTGATGCTCTACAAAACCGAGATATTTGGTCGGATCAAGTTTTGGCTGATGCCTTGGTTGGGTTATCACTTCTGGGTATTTTTTGCATTCTCAAATTTCTACCTTGTTCTTTGTTTTCTTTACTGAAGGTTGTGGCAAGTGTATGATCAGAAAGAAATTTGTTAATGAAATAATGGTTCGTCTCATTTGCGAAGGAATATATATATATATATATATATATACATAGAGACATACATACACAGTTATTTAGACGTAAAAGTACTTCTAGTTGTGTTTTAAATAATGCATTTTTATCTATTGAAATTGTAACACCCCCCTTTTCCCTGAAGAAAACAGCGGAAGCAAAGAGCGGGAAAAGAGGTGGGGTGCTACCGCCACGTATTACGGACCGCCCGAAATACGCTAAGGCTAGAACAAAAACTGCAGCTGAATATATATGCTAACCACGTTCCGGACAAGCTAGCATATAATTCGCAAAGAAGCTTATAATATTGTAGAAGTATGAAATAAGCTTAAAAATATTTGGTATAGTGTAACCAAATGGAGGAACGCATTCCTCAAATGAGCTCAATGATAGAAATGGAATAAATCCATGGAAATTTTATTTTAAAAGAGGTTGTACTTCGCATTTGAAAAATATTATAGAAAGGGGTTGTGCAACTCGCAATTCAAAAATAACACTGTTAAACGCAAAATGCACTGTTTAAACAGTAGGGCACAAGGTTTTGCACAAACGGGATAAAACCCAAATATTTGTTTATGCTCGATAATTAATTTCCAATACTTCATAAAAATTATTTTGGCAGATAAAATTGTTATTTATGCCAAGTAATATGCTTTCGTCCCAAGGAGGATTTAAAGATACATGTTCGTATAAATAATACCACATACCGTGTCCGTGCAAAATATGCTCTATCTAACCTTGCAGATCTGAAACCTGAAAGGAAATGGTGACAAGTGTAGAGTCAGCGAAAACAATCGTTGAGTAAGTAGACGTTTACTCCCGGGGGAGATATGGTAGCAGAAACAATTTAAAAACAACAGTTATGGCAACGGTATGCTAAAACGAGAATAATTTATACATACACGAAATATTATTCTATATCCCAGGAACAGATAATATAACAATATGCGTTATCGAGATGTGAGTATCTCAACCATTGTGATGTGCCAGGTTCCCCAACGGGGTTCAAAACCTCACAAACACGCAAGGGTGTGGGGGAGGTAAGAAATTTCCTCAAAACCCACCACTGGAATCAGATATGGCCCTGCCTGGATAGCCCCAAGAGTCCACGTGTGGCGATTAAGTGCACAACAACGTAGGAGTTGGGCAGCCAGTCCATACCCAGACCCCAGCCCCCGTAACAATGAGCTCAAACGGATTTTTGAATAGTTGCGAACATTATAAAGCACAGTAAAATGGCATACCAATAATACAAAAACAGTAGGGAGCTATAAACATAAATTTAAAAATGAGAAAACGGTATTTAAAATTTATGCTAAGCTAAATAAATTAAGGCTTACTCCAAAGAGTAAAAATCTACTTACAGTCACCGTGGGGAGAATGGAACTCAACACACGTACAGGCCTACGAGCAGAAATCCCTTTACAGCTATTTGGCTAGTAAAAATTTTAATGTTAACAACATATGGTATAATAATATTTAAACAAAAATAACGAAAATTCCCAACTTAAATAAATCTACCTGAAGCACTTCCTATGGACTAGCTATTAGCAATAATCTTTACTGAGCTCTAATACTTCTTTGGAACAAGTAGCAAAAAGGAAAAGAAAATAATATAGAGTTGGGTGTGGATTCTCAAGTGGAGGAGACGGGGTTTATATAGACAGAAAAACATCACTCATTTATCTGGTGAAAACCCTACAAGCACTAAGCTGAACTAGCAAGGAAAAATAATGGCAAAACTTTAAGAAAGAGGAGGCTGATTTGGTGTGAAGTTGAAGAAGGGGATGGGTTCTTATATACACACCCGATTTGTTTGTTTATGTGAGCAGCAATTCTCCTCTTTGCGGTCCCCATCCGGACCCATTTCCCCAAATACCATCTAACAACATTTAATTTTCTGATGCTCAAGGTCAACAGTCCTTCGCCATCTATTTTGGTCTTATTTTGTCTCAATCCTCATCCACCTTTTCAGTAGTTGTCTGCCTTTCCTCTTTTTTGTGTCCCCCCCCCCCCCCAACTCTCTCGCCTATCCTCATCTGTTCTCCGGCGACGACGAAGCAGTCGGAAGGAGCAGCCGACGGTGGTGGAATGGCGGCGGTGGCTGTGAGGGCGTCGTCCTCTTTCTCCTTCCTCCCCTTTCTTCTTCGCTTTGTTTTTGTTCCGATTTCTGGATCTATGGATAGGTGGTGGTGGTTGATTTGTTGTGGTTTGAGGAGGAAGGTAGTTGTGGTTTGAGGGCTGTCGACTGGAAGGGGAATGGTGGTGGGGCTGCTGCGGTTTGGCGAGGGAGACGGAATGGTGGCCGTATTTTTGTGGCAAATGGATGGTGGTGGCGGGTTGGCCGAGAAACAACAAAAAAAGAAATGGTGAAGATAGGGCGCTGTGGCGGAGGTGGTGGCGGATAGGGCCGAGGGTGGTGGTGACGAGGCCGGAAATGGAACGGGGAGGAAGAGAGGCGGCAGCTGTGGTGGCGGTGGCCGGCCGGCGGCGGTCGGAGGCCTGCCGGTGGCGAGGGCGGCGCCGGAGGCGGCTGCCAAAATTAGGGTTAGGGTTAAAGGGTTTTTTGGGCTAAGGTTTGGTTGGACTTCGGGTTATTTGATTTGGACCTAGTTAGTTTGGGCTTGGTATTAATTCATTTTATCTATTTGAATGGACCAAAATAATTGGACTTTGAAACTTAAGGTTTGTGGCCCAAATTAAATTACAAGCTTATGGACTTAATTTAATCAATAATTCTATACCGTTAGTCGAGACTCCACTTTCTCCAATTCGGGACTATAACTAACTAAAAGTCGGACGATTTCCAATAATTAAATGTGTTATGTATTTTAATTTAATCGTAAAGACGTAATTAGCCAATTGATTTAAGTTATGCATTTAATTGGCTTAATTGGGATAATTGATGGACTTAATATTTTTTTTTGGTAACCATGCATTATAATTTAATCTGTTGGGCCTAACCCAATTAATAACATAATCCCAAAATCCATAATTTCACCAATTTGTTAAGTCTCGTAAATTTAAATTATACGCAATTGATTCTATAATTTACTTCATATTTAATACTCTCTCTGTCCCATTTAAAATGTCTTGTTTCATTTCTGCACACAATCCAATGCACTTTTTAAATCGTTAATATCTCAAATTATATACAATAAAAAATTATGGTAAATATATATTATAAAACTACTTGATTATACGATTCTAACAAGATCCAACGCGACTATTTTTTTCAAACATATACTTGGAATAATATTGAGTCAAAGTTAAATAATAAACAGTGCCAAAAAGTCAAACCAGACATCTTGCCTGGGACGGAGGGAGTATTATTTACTCCAATATTCACGAACAAATTATAGTACAATTTGGGATATGTATGATTTGCCCGAAATTATCATCGCACTATTCGTCTTTAATTATCCCTAATTTCAAACCCAAGTAATAAGTTTTTAATTAAATTTGTAGTTTTAAAATTCATAATATAGTTTTGTAGACTTACGGATTTAAATTACCTAATAGTGGGTTTTCTTGTCAAAATAGTCCGAGTCCAATAATATGCAATAGGATTGCTTATAATAATTCTTTTTTTCTTAAATGGTTTGCAACTTGCTAGGGTCCAAACTAAGTTAATTCAAGTTGATATTTTAAATATTTAGTAAGCTACCCCATTAATAATAAAACCGGATATTTTCTTATAAATTCATCAGCTCATTATTCGCATCGGCTTAATTAAGTTTCACTCCTAGTTAAATAACTTTTTGAATTCGCTACCAAGGATCTACTTTTAAACGTAACTAATTATTTTAAATCCCGACTAAATAATCATAACTAATTATATGGATTTAAATAAATCGTACTATAACTCAATATTTATAAGTTAATTTAATGGTTCTTTAAAAGTCTTCAATTCCTTAAAAGTAATCCACTAGGAGTGTTCCTCCAAAAATTTTAATTTATGAGAAATTTTGAATATCTATTTATCTGAATCTAGTTTTTTTTATTATTTATAAATTTTACGGGGTGTTATAGAAATAGCAACTAAGTGAACTAATAAAAATTTGAAGTACGTTGAAAATGATAAAGAGACGAAAGTAGTAAATTTATTATAAAATAATTAATTTTCTTCTCTTTTAAATTTTATTCTCTTTTAAATTTAATAAGTAAAATAAATTTTTTCCCATAGCTTAATAAATTAGATTTACCATAAATTAATTTAACTACAAATTAGTATAAATTAATTAATTAATTAATACTATTTTACATTTACTTCATTTTAAATTTATTTTAAGTTATTAATTATAAATTTATTCTAATTATTAAATAATTTAATTTCTTTTATAATCAATGGAAGAATTATAAATAATCAGTAAAAATTGAACTAAACAAAATAGCAATATAATAAGAAGAATAAAAATAAAAGTGCATTTTTGGAAAGCATTTTTTACTAAATTTTTAGTAGGAAAAATAAAGATTCTTCAATCTCTGGGAAAAAGTAATAAAATTGGAGATCACAAGAATGAGACGTGGCACTATCAAGCATTTGTGCATCAGAGTATTACGGGTACTAAGGCACAGGAATTTGAACTATATTATTATAATGTTGAAGATCATCTAGAATATTTTCCTCTGAATGGTTTTGATGGTTTGAAATGGTACATTTTATTTCGACTTTTTACCCGAACAAAAAGAAGCTAGATGAAGAAACTTATTTGAAACTTGACCTAACAGAATGAAATTTATTCTTAGAAGATTAAGCAGTTATTGTTTATACAAATATTTATAGGACATATTGCATACCTGTGGATCAACAATCCAATGATGATAGAGCGGAATGTCCAATAAATCAAATATTGCACATTCTGGAGTGAATTAAAATCATCAAATCTAAAAAATCAGATACACATCTGTCAAAATTACAAAAGGAAGCAGATTTCTCTGCTCATTCAAATAGCAATGCATTAGCAAAAATATTTGTATTGATCACAACCAGTGAGAAAAAGGTTTTCTGTAAGGCATTGTTCAATATCACCAGTATATTCAATACTAATAAATTCTGATATTTGACAGCAGAATTTCAGGATTAAAGAAGAAGAAGAAGAAGAAGAAGAAGAAGAAGAAGAAGAAGAAGAAGGACCTTCTAAATTTTATATTCTCATCAATGCCAGTAGTGAGTGTAGGGAGTAAATCGATAGCATCTGCAGTAATCTGCTGCTGATTTTCAACATAGCCGGCATCCCTGTAATGCAAGAGGATGTAAAAATAAAAAAGGAGGGAACTTTTTCGGGATAAGCAATGCATAACAGAAAGGCAACAACTGAACAAAGGGGTTTGCATGATTAATTAGAAAACTGGCAATAGCTTAGAAATAACCAGTGTTAAAGAGTAAATGACTTCTCATGGGCAACTGTTGAATTTCAAAATTAGAAACCTCCAATAAGTAATGATGTAAATATCAAGCGAGCGACAGAATATTGAGCCAAGCCAAATAATAAAAAAAACTACGGATCAATTGGGACAGGAGATGAAGCCTCAAGGATTTTTTTATACACTATGTTCTCCTATTCAAACCAATGATTTCAGCTGAAGGGCATATAAGCATTTTTAAGTGAGAAGCTGATCTGACCCGGGATAAAGCAACGTATAATTGGCCATGTGAAAATACAGGTTCTTTCAAGTAAATCCCAAGACGCTCCAGGGTTTGACCTTGGGATTTGTTAATTGTCATTGCAAAGCACAAGCGAACTGGGAATTGGACACGCTTGAAAGAAACAGGGAATTGGAGGTCCGATGGTGCTTTCAAAGGTATCCTATGCAAGAAGACATCTTTACCACTATATTCTCCAAAGGAAATTGTTG